>CM053582.1:106659897-106720964 GCA_028627135.1 Pseudochirops cupreus
TGGGAGAGCCCTTAGAACACAAGATGTCAGGACTGGGAGGGCCCTTAGAACACAGGATGTCAGAGCTGGGAGGGCCCTTAGAACACAGGATGTCAGAGCTGGGAGGGCCCTTAGAACAGAGGATATCAGAGCTGGGAGGGCCCTTAGAACAGAGGATGTCAGAGCTGGGAGAGCCCTTAGAACACAAGATGTCAGGGCTGGGAGGGCCCTTAGAACACAGGATTTCAGAGCTGGGAGGGCCCTTAGAACACAGGATGTCAGAGCTGGGAGGGCCCTTAGAACACAGGATGTCAGAGCTGGGAGGGCCTTTAGAGCACAGGATGTCAGAACTGGGAGGGCCTTTAGAGCACAGGATGTCAGAACTGAGAAGCTGAGAGCTGAGAAGACCCTTAGAACCTAATGTCAGACTGGTGAAGGACGTTAGATTATATTGTGTTAGCATTAGAAGGACTGAAGGGACCCTATAACCCTAAAACATAAAATGTTAGAACTAGGACCAGCCTTAGAGACCAACGAGTATAATCTGCTTATTTTACAAGTCAGGAAACTGAAGCTCAGAGGAGATAACTTTCTCCAGGACATAGGGAAGCTTGGCATCTGTGCTGATTCTAAGAGACTAGATCAACCTCCTTTTCACAGAGTGAGTGGCCTCTCCCTCCCAGGATTCTGGTGGCCATTACCATTTTTTACTAATCGTCTTCTTGTGAGTTGTGTCCCCAGCCGGACTGTGGAGCACCTTCAGTGCAAGGACCAGGTCCCATTCCTCTCTGTGTCCTACTGTGACTTAGCAGAGTGCCTTAAACTCAGTAAATGTCTGTTGAGTCACAACTCATGTGGATATTTCATTTTCTCTGCATCATCCCCATGGGACAAGGAGTTCGAGGAGTATTGCCCCCACTTTACAGATGGCAAAACTGAGGCTCAGAGTCATGTAGCTAAAAAGTATCTGAACTCAAATTTGAACCTAACTTTCTTTGCTCCAAGGACAGTGAATGAATAATGACTTGGCTGCTTTCTGAGACAGGCTCCTATCCTGGGGAAGGACGAGGTAGATTTCATAAAATTTAGAATTGGAAGAGAACAGAGTTTATCTAAGTCCAATCACCTCATGTTATGGGTGAGGAAATTGAGGCTCAGGGGGGAAAGGAAAGACTATGAGGGCTAGAGAGTTAGTTGGGATATAGGAGGAGCCACAGTCCCTTACCTGCCCCTGCAGGTAAGACACCTGGCTGAATCTCAGAGATGCCTAGGGAAGACAACATGGGCTCAGCCAGCCCTGGGGGAATCTGGGGAGAGGAGGGGAGCTGCAGCCTTCTCATCATCCCTGAGCTCTTCTTCCCTCCCCCTCCAGATGGGCAGCCCCCTTTTTTTCCTTCTGTCTTTGTTGCTAGGTGAAGAATGCCCCTCTTCTCCCTCCCTCCGCTTTTCTCTTTGATTCTCCTTCCTCCTGTGTTTCTGCTGACCTCTGCGTGTTGTGAATCCAATTAGAGCCCGGGAGAGGAGAGGGTGGTGGCTGCACTGAATCCTGCCTTAACTACACTGAGCACGCTCCACGCCCCAGCGAGCTGCAGGGAACTGGCAGCCGGTCCTGTTTGTAATTCTGGGCTGGCTCTGGGCTTTGTGGAGATTAGCTCTTTGGAGGAGGAGGGGGAGGAGGAGAAGAAGAAGTGGACAGGATCTGAGTAGGGGGAAGATGGGGGTGGGATAAGGAGGGTGCCCAACAGATGGGGCCATCGCTGTCAGATCTTGGAAAAAAGATTGAAGAAGGGGACCAGGTGATTACCTGATGTCTGCAAGAGAGAAAGATTTCTGAGGCTCCCCCACCCATGAGGCTTGTAGGTTAGCATCTCAGGACTAGACCACAGCATCAGAAAGGTTTGGAAGAGACCTCACAAGAGAGAATGTCAGAGTTGCGAAGGCCCTTAGAACACAAAATGTCAGAGCTGGGAGGGCCCTTAGAACACAGGATGTCAGAGCTGGGAGGGCCCTTAGAACACAGGATGTCAGAGCTGGGAGGGTCTTTAGAACATGCAATTTGAGCCCTTTGAAATTACCTGCTCCAACCCCCCCTCACTTTATAAATGGGGAGACTGAAACTCAGAATATACTTTCTGGGAGAAAATGACCAGAATTCCTAGAAATTGCCAGGGAGAAGATTCTTTTTTTTTCCTAGAAAGAAGGGCATAACCCACCTCTTATTCCTCCCTCCCTTCTCCCTTCCCTCTCTCTTTCCTTCCTTCCTTCTTTCCTCCCTCCCTCCCTTCCTTCCTTCCTTCAATTGTGTGTTAATCGACAGGTACTGTTAAGCTCCTCTTTTGCCAGGCATTCTGGTAGACAGTGGACAGTGGAGATACAAAGACACAAGAGTATCCAGGAGTTAGAAAACTGAGAGCCCTTCAAAATCTAAGGATGGCAGGAAGGAATTGAAAAGGGAGGAGAGAGACAGGGAAGGCTTCCTGGACGAGGTGACATCTGAGTTCAATTTTAACAGACGGGCAGAAATTTGAGGGAAAAGATGGCATTCCAGGCAGAGGGCACAGTGTGAGAAAAGGCATGGAGAGTGGCAAGTGCTCAGCAAGAGTCTCCTTGGTTTTCCAGATAGTTTCCGTGAGGGAAAGGCAGGGAGTTCTCTCGCTGGTGAACTGACCGTGTGGAAAAGCAGCTGAAGGGACCTTGAAGGGAACGAGCCCCTTGCTGTGTTCACAAACAGGTCCTTGGCTTCTCGGGTCAAAGGAGGCTTAGGGAACAAAGCAAGGGTACCTTGCAGTAAGAGGGTGAGAAGGGGGCTTCAGGAACCCTGTTAGCTTCCCATTTGTGAGATGATTTTTTCATTTAAGGGTAAAATTCAGAATAGCTGTAAAGTAATGTAATACAGTGGAAAGAGCCTCAGCCTCAACAGTACTGACCGTCACTAACCTGCTATTTCATTTTAGGCAAATCCCTTCTCCATTATGGGCCTCCACTTCCTATCTGATAAGATGGAGGAAACTCCTGCCTGCCAACCTGACTGGGGGTGGGATGAGAGGCAGATAAGGAATAGGTGTAAAAAGAAAGCGGGACATCAGTGGTCAGATATCGCCAGGACCTAAAAAGTGCAGGGAGCTCCTTCAAAGCCCCCCAGCTCTGGGGAGGACAGGTCTCCAGGGGCAGGGAAAGGGAGGGATGGAAGTACCAGGAAGGTGCTATGTGCTGTGTGCAGATCAGCTGACCTCACAAATCTGGAAGCCTAACCTCCACTCTCTAGCGTGCTGACTCTGGGCAAGTGCATTAATTAGCTTCTCTAGGACTTAGCTTTTATCTCTTAAAAATTAGGAGAGGAATTTCAGATGATCTCTCTGGTCCCTTCCAACTTTGACATTATGTGTTCTAACTTTATGTGTTCTAAGGGCCCTCCCATTTCTATCATTGTATTCTGAGGTCCCTCACACCTCTGATATTCTGTGTTCTAAGGATCTTTCTGCCTCAAACATTCTGTGTTCTGAGAGCTCTCCCACTTCTGATAGTCTGTGTTCTAAGGATCTTCCCATCTCAAACATTCTATGTTCGAAAGGCCCTCCCACCCCTGACATTGTATTCTAAAATCCTTCATATATCTGATATTCCGTGTTCTAAGAGTCTTCCCACCTCAAACATTCTATGTTCTAAGCATCGTCTCAGCTCTAACATTCTGTGTCCTAATACCTTTTCTAGCTCTGACGTTCTTTGTTCTAGGACCCCTTCCAGCTTTGATGTTCTGTGTTCTAAAGTCCCTTCCAGTTCCAAAATTCCATGTTCCAAGAATCCTTTCTAGTTCTGACATCGCAGGTTTCTGTAATTCTAATAAGGAATTACTCTCCTTCCTATTTTCTCTAACCTATCCTCCCATCCCCAGGTGGCTGGATCTCACCAGGTGCCTATGGGGGCTATGGGATGATGTCTAAGGCCATTGGGCAGAGAGAAAGAAGGTGGTTCTACTTTCTGGTCTTCTTATCACCCTGGCAGGTAACCACAGGGGGCTTGAGGACAAGCCTGGTAAGGTTTTGGATTGGGCTTCTCTTTCTTTTTCTCCTTCTTGCTTGTAGCCCCCTTCTTGGCTTCTCTCAAACAAAGTTTAAGAAAGGAAAATAAAAGCTCTGATTGCTCCTTTATCTCAAAGTGTAGCTGCCTGTGATGGACAGAGCAGGTCACTACCTCTCCCGCTCCCATCCTGCAGGGCTCTCATACCATCTCCCGCTACGGCTGCCTCAGACCTCTAGAGGCCAAAGCCTAGTCTTAGCATAACTTAAAGATTCTGGTCTGGATGCTGAAACGCTTCACTTGGAAAAACAGCAGTTGTTCATAGAATCAGAAGAGATCTTAGAACATGGCATGTGAGAACTGGAAAGAAATGCAGAACACAGAATATCACAGCTGAGCAGGACCTTGGAACGGAATTTCAGAGCAGGAAGACGTCTTAGAGAATAGAATATCAGTGGGGATGGTCTTGGAACACAGAATGTTGAACTAAAAGAAACAGTTACGTCGGGGAAGGAATCTTGGGACACAAAATGTTTGTGTGTTTTGTATCTGAACTGGAAGGGTCACTGGACTCTCAAACATGAGGACACTGAACACTAAAATGGAATTCTAGATCTGGAAGTGTCACCGAGACCTTGTAGACCAAACTGCTCATTTTATACAGACAGACATTAATGCCTAGGGAAGGGAATGACTACTGTGATTCCTCTGGCTCTTTCCAACTCTTTGCTCACCACTTGGTGAGGTACTGCTTTTATACCCATTTAACAGATGACAGAGGCCACAAGTGTCTGCCCAGAGGACATAAGGGGTTAGCTCTAGGCTACTAAATAACCGAGCTGGAACTGGAACTCACACATCCTGATCCTATTTCCAGCCGTCCCTCCACCGTAACAGATTTCATGAGTTCTTTTCCATTTTTCTTAAAACAATTGGGGCCATTTATAGAAAAATGATTCGATTTGAAGATTTGCCAACCTCTGCCTGCCCCCTCCCCAATCTCTCTGTAATGTGCCATATGGAGACAACCTTTGGGTTAAATAATACCCTCTGGGCTCTCTTTTTAAATATAGGTAGCACTGAGAGTGTACTAACATGTTAGTGTGAATTGGTCTATTAAGACAGCTCTCCATGGGTGAGACACGGCACAAAAATTCCTGCTTGGGGTGGGCAGGGAGCCAGGATGTCAACTCCTCTGCTGACCACTTGTGCTAAGGAAAGGTCTTTTCCCCTTCCTTCCCTCCTCAGCCCTCATCTACAACGCCTATCAAGGCAGTATTGCTACAGCCCCACCTTTGATGGAGGCACTGGCTTCCCACAGCCTCAGAGACAAGATCACTTTTCTTTAGGCAGGCAAGGAAGAAAAGATTGGCCCCCAGACTGTAAATCCTAGCCAGCCCCATCTCCCTGCTTATCTCTTCCTCAGCCTCCCCAAGGGAGAATTTCTCTCCAGGCACACAGATTTCTACAGTTCTCAGTCTCCTTCCCTTAAATATATTCTTTCTCTCTCTCTCTCTCTCTCTCTCTCTCTCTCTCTCTCTCTCTCTCTCTCTCTCTTTCTCTCTCTCTTTCTCTCTTTCTCTTTCTCTCTCCCCCTCCTTCTAGCCCTCTCTTCTCTTCTCTAATCTTCTCTTCTCTTCCTCCCTTCCCCCTCTCTCCCTCTCTTTCTCTCCCTACCCCATTCTCTCTCTTTCTCTCCCTTTCTCTTTTTCTCTGTCTCTGTCCCTCCCTTTCCTTCTCTATCTACCTCTCTGCCTCTCACTCTGTCTTTATCCCTCTCTTCACTCCTTTTCTCTCTCCCTCCCTACCCCCTCGTTCCTTTCTCCCCATCTCCTTCTCTTATCTCTCTCTCTCTCCTTTCTCCCTCTCTCCTTCCCTTCCTTCCTGTAACTCTTTCTTCTCCAACTCTCCCTCACCCCTCTTTTATCTTCCCTCCTTCTCCCATTCATCTTTCCATTCCAACTTTCATCCCCTCCCCAACTTTAATTCTTTTCTATTCTTCCAGACTCTTTCTCTCATCCTCTCTTTGCATTTCTTCCTGCATTGACTTCATTGATACCTCAGCCACAAATGGAATCTTTCTCTGCTGTTTAGAGGAAAAAGAGACACTCCGTTGCTAATCTTCAAAGTAGAAAGGAATTTTTTCTCCTCAATTTCTAGTAGAATGTAAGGTCCTTGGGGTCAGGGACTATTTTTTCTTTTTTTTGTTCTTTACATGGAAGATGCTTAATAAATTTTAGCTATTAATAATACTGATAATAATAAGTGGTTATTGAATTGTTGACCAAAATCCTAGTTTTCCATTGCATTGCCAGGAGGCAGAGAGTTTGAAGTCTTTTCCTAAGCCTGTCACTTTGCTGTTAACCGATGGAGTCAGTTTTTCTGTAGCCTGTTTTTTCATCTTGAGATCAGCCAGCATCCACCTAGCCTCTCTGGGAGTAATCTCTAAAGAACAACTTATCAGAGTGACCTCTGAGAGAGCCCAGGACCCAAAGTCCAGGAGCTCTCGGTCTGGATTCAGTCTCAGCCAAAGCACTTTGTAGGTAGGAACTATTATTACTAGGCATTTTAAAATAAGCAGTAATGAACATGGAAATTACTCATGTTTCTGTAGCACTTTATTTATGCAGCACAACCTTGTGAAGTACATTTAATATTCTTAACCCATTTTATAGATGAAAAATGGTGACTCAAAGGTAAAAGAATTTTTGTCAAAGACAGGATTTGAACCTAGGTCTTCTAATTCCACATTCAAGACTCTTTCCAGTGTAGCTATTTTTTGGTCTTTTTCCCTCCATGCACTCTATGGTGCAACTACAAAGGGCTTCTTGCCCTCCATCATCTCTCTCTGTTGCATTGCCCTGGCTGTGACCCATGCCCATAGTGTACTCCCCATCCTCTCTGCCTCTTAACAGCCAGTGGCTCCCTTCGCTACTTAGCTCAAATGACATATGTAAGAGACCTTTCCCAGGTCCTCAAACTCCTACAGCCTTCCCCTCTAAGGGGAAGCTCCTCTTTCCTTTTCTCCATCTTCTTTAAAACACCCTTCCTATCCTCCCTCAAAATTAAAAAAAAATGTAAAGGCTTCTATCTACTCTATATATATCTTGAATGTGCCTAGCAATTTCCATGTTCTTTTCCCCATTAGAATGGACGCTCCTTGAGGCCAAGGTCTGTTTTTTGCCTTTTCTTTGCATCCCCAGTGCTTAACATACTGCTTGACACACAGTAGGTGCTTTATAAATGCTTGCTTATCAATCAACACCTGCCATTAATAATAATAATGCCTGACTTTTCTATTTTACTTTGGAGTTTAAAATGTACTTATCAGTTATCTCATTTGATCCTCATAACAACCCCCACAGAGATGGCAGTGCCTAGTATTCATGTCCATTTTACAGATGGAAAAACTGGGACACAGAGAAGTAAAATGACTGGCCCTGGGTCACATAACCAGTAAGTGGCAAATGCAGGATTTGAACCAAGGTCCTCTGCCTCCTCCTAATCCAGTGCTCTTTCCTCTGAGATGGAAAGATTGGTTGGATCTGAAGGTTGATGATGGGTGGAGTGACTGACCTCCCTTGCTCTGTGGTTCCTCTTAAGCTTGGTCTGTTCTTCAGAGTCCTGGTGAAGACCTGAGGAGGTGTTCCTCTAAGCCTATGGGTTATGTTCAATTTAAATACATCCTGCATATCAGATGTTTACATTACAATTCATAACAGTAGCAAAATTACAGGTATGAAGCAGCAATGAAAATAATTTTATGGTTGGGGGTCACCACAACATGAGGAACTGTATTAAAGGGTTGTGGCATTAGAAAGGTTTAGAACCACTGGACTAAGCCCTACCTTAGAATGTTCCAGAACAGGTAGAAAAGGAAGGAGGCTACTCCGTGCTCTCTCGATAGAATTCCAGGGTATAAGAAGAGACCCCTTCCTCTTGTTAAATTCTTTATATCTCACAAATTGTGGCATCTTCCAAATGCTTTGAGGAAGGCAGAGCAAGCAGTGTTAAATACATTTTGCAGATTAGAAAACCTGAGGACCACCCAAAAGGGAGTTATTTGCAAAGAACACACAACTGGAACCCAAACCAGTTGTCCTGGGCAAAGAACCCTTTGACCCAGCTATGCTATTACTAGGCCTGTACCCAAAAGAGATTAAAGAAAGAGGAAAAGGTCCTCTATGTACAAAAATGTTTACAGTAGCCCTGTTTTGTGATGGTGACAAAATGGAAACTAAGGAAACACTTATCCCTCGGGAAGTGGTTGAACACATTGTGGTCTACGAAGGTGATGGAATACTATCGTGCTGTAAGAAATGACGAAATGGATGATTTTCAAGAGACACGGAGAGACATCTATGGACTGATGCAGAATGAAGTAAGGAGAATAATTTATACTATAAACTCAGTATTATTTTTTAAAACGAACAATGTTGAGGACTTTAATAAACCAATATAAAGGATGAAATGAGCAGAATGAGGAGCTAAAATGACAAGACTCTAGAAACAAACACCTTTGAAAACCATGAAGACTCTGATCGATACAGCGCCATCCACGACTCCCTAGGACAGATGATGAAACCTACTGTTCATTATGGAGAGATGATGGATTTAGGGCCTGAACGAGGCGCATATTTCTTGTACGCAGCCATTGAGGGAATTTGATCTGCTTGGGTTTGCATATTTGTTGCAAAAAAAATTTAGTTTTTTTCTCCCGTGGGATGGAAGAGAAAATAGAGTCCTGTTAATTTTTTTTAAATCAAGCGGTAGGGGGAGGGGAAGCTGCTACAGATGTAAGACATTACATATACATTCAGATGAGGTCACTGTATTATTAGTTTTATTTTTAACTGTTTTACTTTATTATAGGAGATCTCTCTTGAGGTGGCAGTCATCTGTAAATGCTTTTAATGTAAAAAAAATACATAAATAACTTTACATTAA
The DNA here is from genome assembly GCA_028627135.1 of Pseudochirops cupreus. NCBI lineage: Eukaryota > Metazoa > Chordata > Mammalia > Diprotodontia > Pseudocheiridae > Pseudochirops > Pseudochirops cupreus. The sequence goes on from CM053582.1 coordinate 106,668,841, forward strand.
AAAAACCTGATAATGTAGTCAGGGTTCCACACCCATACCCCACCCCCTGCCCTGCAAAGGGCTAGGGCAGGGGAAGCTGTGTTCTCATATTTTTCTCTTCCAGATCATGCTTATTCTTCATAATGTTGCAACATTCTTTTTTTTTTTATTATTTTATGGTTATCCTTTCCTTTTTCATTGTGGTAGCCATCGTGTAGCTTTTCTTGGCTCTGCTTTCTTCTCTTTGCATCCGTTCATCATAGTTCTCTATGGTCATCATCTTTGTCATTTCTTATAGCAGAGGGGGCTGAAAAGAGGAAAAGCTAGAGTCTAGTGTAGCCACCCATTCGTGTAATAATACAGCTTGGCAGCTGGGACAGTAATCCAGATGTGTAGGAGTGAGCCTTGAGACTAAGGAGTCATCCTTATACTGGATGAGGATGCTGGTTTTATGTCTTTGTGGTGTTATGGAAGGTCAACTGAAAATGGGGAGCACTCCATTCTGCAGTTGGGTAGAGTTGAATTATAGAATGTCAGAACTGGGAGGGGCCTTAGAACACCGAATGTCAGAGCTGGGAGGGCCCTTAGAACACAGAATGTCAGAGCTAGGACAGACTTTAGAACACAGGATGTCAGAGCTAGGACAGACTTTAGAACACAGGATGTCAGAGCTGGAAGGGTCCTTAGAACAGAGAATGTCTAACCCGGGAGGGCCCTTGGAGCACAGAATGTCAGAGCTAGGATGGACTTTAGAGCATAGCTTGTCAGTTCTATGAGGGTCCTTAGAACATTGAATATCAGACCTGGGAGGGCCCTTGGAGCAGGGCCAAAAGGAATTTTAAAACATGGACTAATAGAAAGGAAAAGCATCTTAGAAAATAGAATTCCAGATCGGCTCTGAAATAATGATAAGGATATCCTAGTTACAAAGCACTTTGCAAATATTCTCTCGTTTGTTCCTCAACAATAATCCTGTAACATGGGTGCCATTATTATCCCCACTTTGCAGATGAGAAAACCGAGTGCAAAAGAGGAAACGTGACCAGGTCACAGAGTTAGGACATATCTGAGGCTAGATTTGAACATGCTCGGCTCCAGGCCTCCTGGTTTGGTCCCTCATTACAGCATGTGCCAGAGCTGGACAAAGACTGGAGGTTACTTAATCTCCTGACTCTGAGTCCAGTCCCTAGCTCTTTCTCTGGGCTGCCCGTCATCTTCGAACAGTGAGGCCCAGTCTCCTGCCCAGGTCCCTGCATCTTCCTTCTGAACAACCTCATCTTTTCCTCCCCCTTTTCCTTATCATCTCCTTCATCTTCCTTATCCTTATCCTGACAGGATCCCTCCCTGCCCAAGGAAACCAGAGGGTGTGTAAACAGGTGTGCTACTGCCCTATTTGAGAGAAGAGGAGACATCCATCTTCACCCATTTGCAGGGAAGGTGAAATTACAGACATCCTACATTTCGAAGAGAGACCTCCCTCAGGAAAGGAAAAAAAAAAGCCAGGGGTGGGTGAGAAGGAAGGGAAGAAGGAGGGTGGGATGTCAGAGGCCCTGCTGGAAGACTCTGAGGATTGCCAGGGAAACAGAGCCTCGCCCTGACCCCATGCTAGGCCAGGGATGGGGGCTTCCTTCTGCGCCCTACCCAGAGGTCCCGGGAGAAGCCTGTGCTCCCCCTCCTCAGGCAGGTGCTTGCCTCCACCCCTTCTTTCACAGGGCAGGGATAAAGACAGAGAGTGTTGACTGCGGCAACGGCAGCAGCGGAGGCCGATGCTGCTAACAGGCTGGAAATATCTTTTGTCAAAGCTTTGAGATGCCTCCAACCTCCTTTAATTAAAGACAATTACTGCTTTCAGCCCCTCTTCACAGCTCAGCTCCGTTGTTTGCAAACACACAGCTGCGGGAGTCTTTGTGCCCCCTCCCTCCCAGAGTCCCACTTCCCCAGAGACACACAGAGGTTTCTTTATTATTGGCGTGGCTGCTGCAACGCCCGCACCGGGAGAAGCCACAAGCCACAGCAATGAAGGATGGGAACCTGCCCTCTCCATGAAGGGGAGATAGCAGCCCCTCTGTTGCTGAAAGAGAAGAGGAAGGTCCCTCTCCCCTCCAGGGTCCCACAACTCAGAGAATAGCTCTCAGCATGGGACCTGTTTGGCTAATTTGCCCATTGAGTGCGGGGCATTCCAGCCAGTACTCCAGGGGGCCTGGCTGACCGGCACCCCACTTTTATCCAAGCCCTACCCCCCCAGCCCTACTCTGTGGAGGTCCCTGGACCAGAGCAGGGCCTGACAGACTCTCTGCTCAACTCCCACCTAGAAGGATGGGGCAGCCCTCCCCTGGAGGCACTTCTGGGAGGTCTGCCATCCGTCAGGGTCATGGCTTCCCCGGCCTCCATCTAGGATGAAGGGCGGCATGATTGCTGAATCACCTGCCTAAGGTGGCGGGGGGGACTTCCCAGCCCCTCATGTCCTCTTCTTCATCTGTATCATGATTCTCTTTGCCTTCCCCATCATAGATCCTCTGGAGTCCAAGAACCCAGGTTGAAATCCTACTTCTGTTACTCTCTGTGTGACTCTGGGTAATTCCCTTTTACCTCTATGGGTCTATGTGATACAACCAAACAGCCTCTGAGGTCCTTTCCAGCCCCAGATTCATATCTGAATCTTCTTCTTCATCCTCATCTCCCCATCATCATTGTCATTTCCCCCATGCTTAGCACAGCGTTCTGCACCATGAGTTTCCTGAAGGAACAAATGATCGTTCGTCATCATTCCCATCCTTGTCCTCTTCCTCATCTTCCTCCTCGTCTTCAGCAGCAGCCATGTGGTGTGATGGGCAGAACATCTGGATGGCAGGTGCAGAATCGTGGCTTGGAGTCTGCCTCTTCTACCTCCCCAGCTTTGTGGTGATGGGCGATCTCTCTGAGTTTGGGAATAGTAATACCTGTAGTACCTGCCTCATAGGGTTATTATGAGGATCCAATAAGATAATGTAGGTGTTTGCTGTTTCATCCGCTGCAGTCATGTCTGACTCTCCACGACCCCATTTGGGGTTTTCTTGGCAAAGATACAGGAGTGGTTTGCCATTTCCTTTTCCACTTCATTTTATAGATGAGGAAACTGAGGCAAACAGGGGGAAGTGACTTGCCCAGGGTCACATAGCTAATAAGTATTTGAGGCCAAATGTGAACTCAGCTCTTCCTGACTCCAGGCCTGGCACTATATCCCCTGCACAACCTAGCTGCTTATATCTTGAAGGACTTTTCTAACAATGAAGCCCACAGTCTTACGAGTACAAGATTGCTAAATCTGATCGTCTGATCTTTAAACTGTTTTGTCATGCCTCAACCTGGCAATCAAGACCTTCCATGCTCAGGCTGTACCCTACTTTTCCAAAAGGAAACCAATCAAGCTAGTCTTCCTGTTCCTACCTCTCTCCCCTTGCTCATGCTGTGCTTGATGCCTGGGATGCCCTCCCTGCCTCCTTCTTTCTAAGCTCTCTCTGTCCTCCAGGGTCCCATATAAGCCTCACCTGATGACTCCAGCCCACACCAACATCCCCATTTTCAAACTTCCTGTTGCATTTACTGTTTGGAGCACCCACTGTAAACCTCATCGTGCATTGTGCTATTCCCTAATTGCCCAGCCAAATATAGCACTTCATTCTGTCAGGTCATAAGACTGATATATACAATAATGTCATGAGCAGTAATTGGTTCATATGTATACATCTTGTTTCCCCAACTGGATCATAAATTCTTTGTGGGTAAAGAGATGACATCTCAGTTTAACAGAGAGAGTGATGGTTCTGGATTCCTGATCTAGGCTCTCTTGCTTACTCTCTGTGTGGTAGTAACTGGCTTTACCTTAGTCACTTTACTGCTTAAAGCTTTCTTTTTCTCTTACTGCAAAAGGAGGAAGAGGAGATTTCCCTACTTCTATCTCAGTTGCATCGGGAAGCATGGTGAAAAGAACAATGGACCAGAAGTTTGTAGTTAGAATCTCAGTCACTCAGTCACTCAATCACAGCTCAGTGATCACTTGGGAAAATTATGAGACCTCAGCACATGCCTCAATTTCCTTACCTGTAAGATGAGAGGGCTGCATTAGATGTTCCCTTCTAACACATTTAAAATCATGTGTGTAAAACCAGTAAAGACAACGAGGCATATGTACCAGTCTCTGTTTTCCACATTGGCCTCAGGTTGCTGGAGTAGCCAGGTTCCCAACTTTAGTCATTTCTGTGGGAATTGGGGAGGAGGCACACCCAGGACTTTAAGGTTTCTTTTCCAAAAGATTGATTAATCATCATAAAATCACAGGACTTGGTGTAGAAAAGGGCCATTAGATCTGAAGGCAGAGAGAACTAGGTTCAAAGACTGCCTTTGCCACTCACCACCTGGGTGAATTTTGACAAGTCACTGTGTTCATTCATTCATCCATCCATCCATCCATCCATTCATTTATTCATTAGTCATTCATCCATCTATCTAGCCATTCATTCATTTATTCATTAATCATTCATCTATCCATCCACCCACCCACCCATTCATTTATTCGTTAGCCATTCATTTATCCATCCATCCATTCATTTATTCATTCAATCACCCATCCATCCATTCAACAAGCATTTATTAAGAGCCTATTATGTACCAAACTGATTTAGGCACTAAAGATACAAAGAAGAAAATGGGGGAAAAAAAATCAGTTACAAATGAGTATACCTGCAACCATGTACTTCTATGATTGGTTTTATGGATTGGAAATTCTTCTTTTTTTTTTTTTTTGGTAGTTCAGACCTTTGATTTCATCAGTGTAGAGAATCCCAGTGTGGCGACTCCACCATCCAATGCAGATATTGTCAAGTCACTGTAACTTACAGTTTTAAGGGTTGACTTGGACATTGACTACGTAAGGGTCACCCACCCAGTATCAATCCAGGTCTTCCTGACACCAGTGCCAACCCTTTATCTACTGAGTCACATTGCCTTTCAAGTTCTGTTGTTTACCATTGGTTGAAGAGGCAGACTGTATGATTTAACTTTAATAAGGTAGTATCAATGTCTTCCATTGTATTCAGATATTTATTGATACAATTTATTTTGACACAACAATTGCTGCCCAACAAACTCCCAAATAACTAATTGGCCTATAATTCTGTCTACTGGCATTTATTAAATGCCTATCATGTTGCTCGGTGCTGTGCATACAAGGACAGAAATGAAATGAAGTGTAATTTTAAGAAGAAATCCCAACAAAACAGTTGTTGAGTTGTTAACAGAAAGGAGGGTTAACAAATCCACTTCGACCATACCATGGTACCATCATCCTCATGTTCATTATTATGTTTGATCACAGTTTTGTTCCTTCTCTATTTTGCCTTTATCTGAGTTATTGTAGTCATTGTGTATGTTGTCCTATGGGTCCACCTTTCCTCAATTTGCATCACCTTTCCAGGCTTCCTCCAATTCTTTATATTCATCATATAGCCTAGCAATATTTGATTACTTTGCAGACACTAATATATAGTTGACTAATAATCTCTTACCCACTAAATCCAATGGCCTTTTCTCAGACTTTACCTTCTCTCAGTGATCTCATCTCTTTCAGTGGGTTCAGTTATACAGATGACTACCAAATCTATTCCTCCATCCCCTATCTGCATCCTCGAGCTCCAACCCCACATTGCCACTTGTCTATTGGACATCTCCACCTAGATGGTCCACTGGCATTTCAGTCTCTGCATGTTTAGATTAGAACCCATTATTTCACCACCTCCCCCCGTATCACCCCTCCTCTGGAGTTAACATGTGTTTTTTAATAATACTACCACCACTCCAGTCATTGAGGCCCCCATGGCCTCTAGTAGTCTAGAAAAAAAGTTTTTCCTGGACCTAACCTTTCTTATAGTAGGCCATCTGCTCTAAATTGGACCTCTCTACCTGTCTGGAACATCCCATATCTGGAATCTTCCTTTCTGGAAACATCCGTCCTTCCCAAGACTCCCAGTCTGTGACCTCTAGAAAGCCCCTCAAGGGGTAAGACTCCCTCAAGACCACCAGTATTCCCCCAGGAGAGCAGGGAGTGGCTTAGTTTGGAAGGTGTCAGCTGTTGTAGGGTCTGAGAAGTGGTTAATCCTGTAGAGTCCTTCCCTTGTTCTTTATGCCAATGCCTCCTCCTCCATGTTCCCATCCTTGGATGTCTCAGGTTTAGCCACATAGTCTTCCTTTTGTGTGAGTTAAACCATGCCAAATAAAGGCTTTCAGCATCAAATATCTGGTCTAATTCTTTTGCAAAGCCCCCTTTAAATCCTAGAGAATTAACTACTGCATCAGACTAAAATGAAACCTCATAGTCATCCTTGACACTTCTCCCCTCCCCCACATCCAATCAGTTGCCAACTCTTGTCTGGAACCTTCATAACATTGCTTACATTCACTCCTCCTCTCCACTTATGCAGCCACTATCCTGAACTATTGCAATAACCTTCTGATTAATCAGTCTTTTTGTTACCAGTCTCTTCCCCTTTAAAACTCACACCATTGCCAGATCTTTCTTTTTTGTTTTGTTTTGGTTTTTGAGACTGATTCTCCATATCTTGCCAGGCTAGAAGTACAGTGGCCACTTAGAGTCAGATTCCATTGGCTGGTTCACAAGAAAGCCTTGACCCACTTTGTTTCCAACCTGGACCAATTTGCCTCTCCTTTCACAGCCCAGTGGCTCCCACTTCTCAATTCTTACCATATTGGTTCAGGACTTAGTTGCAGACACTTGACCAACTTGGACATAGTGCAGCTCAGAACTCCCAAACTCAAGCCATCCACCAGCCTCAGCTTCTCCTTTATCAGGAATTACTGGCATGCACAAATTGGTCAGTCAAAAAGAAAGGAATCAAGCACTTATTAAGCACTTTCAATATACCTGGCACTGTGCTAAGTGCTAGATATATAAATCCAAATAGAAAAGTAATTCTTGCCCTCAAGGAGCCTACATTCTAATGGAGAAAGACAGTGTATACAAGGAAGCTGAAAAGGGGGGTAGAGGGAGACCAAGATTCTCAGAGGAAGTCAGGTGTGCAGGCTAGAGAGGAGTGAGACTTGACTGACCTGGAAGCCCTCCTTAAATGGAGATTCTGGGAAAACAACCCAATCAGAGGGAGAGGCTGCTAGGGAGAAGAATGCTACCAATGTGGGAATCCTAGGACTAGAGGAAGGCTTCAGGAGGTCTAAGAGCTGGGGCATGATAGAGGAGGTCCACCAAACCCAGCCAAAATAATCTCTCAGATCTTTCCAGAAAATCTTCAATGGCTCTCTCTTGACTCTAGAAAAAAGAAAAGCATCTCACCATGGTGTTACACAATCTGGATCCAACCTACCTCTCCAGGATTATTCCATTTTAGTTTCCTTCACATACTTTATATTCCAGGCCAACTGGCCCAGTAGTTACACCCTGACCTTAGCATTCCATCTGTTTCTCTCTTCTCACCTTTACCTCTTAGAATCCTTAGGTTTCTTCTAGACCTAACTCTCTTGTTACTTCTCAAAGCAGAACCTTTACTGATCCAATCCCCCTTCCCCACCCAAAAATTGTTAATGGTCTTTAAAAAAAAAAAAAAAAATATATATATATATATATATATATATATATATATATATATCTATATATATATCTATTATATGCCTCTCTACTCTGAAGTATGTAAGTTCCTTGAGGGCAGACCATTTCTTTGTCTTTCTTGCCTCCCTTTCTCAGCCAAACTCCTAGGGGGGAAGAAGCTGTCTACATTCATTACTTCCACTTTCTCACCTCCCATTTGCAATCCAGCTTCCATCTGCTCTCTCCAAGGTCACCAATGATTTGTTAAATCCAATGACCTTTTCTCAGTGTTCATCTTTTTTGACAGTTCTACAGTATTCAACACTGTGAACACCCACCTTTTTTCAGTATATTCTCTCCTCCCTGGCTTTTTGTCATGCTGCTTTGCCTTGCTTCTCTTTCCTACCTGTTTGATTCCTCTGTTCCTTTTTCTGATTTATCAATCATGTCCTGATCCCTATGCATAAAGGCTGTGTATTAGGCTCTTTTCTCATCTTTATCTATGTACTCTTGCAGTGATTTCATCAGCTCCCATAGCTTCAATTAGAATCTCTATGCAGATCATTCTGAATTTACATATCTAGCCTTCAGCTCTGTCCTGAGTTCCAGTCCTCCCTCACCAGTTACCTGTTAGAATATTTCCACCAGGATGTCCCAGAGGCATCTCCAACTCAGTGAGTCTAAAATGGAATTCCTTCTTTACTTCCTCCAAATCTACCCTACTTCCAAACTTCCCTGTTTCTATTGTGCTTTCAGTTGTACAGCTTCAGAACCTTGGGATCATCCTGGTTTCTTCATTCTCTTTCATTCCCAATATCCGGTCCAGTGCCAGGTCTTTTTTCTGCCTTCACTCCATCTCTCATGTTACTCTTCTCTCCACTAATACCACAAGCACTTAGTTCAAGCCCTCGTCACTTCTTGCCCTGACCATTTCGGAGGCCTCCCAATTGGTCTCTGCATCTCACTTCTCACCTGCAATCCATCAGGCAAGTGGCCGCCAAAATCTTCCTAATGCATAGGTCTGCCCATGTTAATCCCTGACTTGAGAAGTTCCAATGGCTTCCTGTTGCCTCTAGGATAAAATATGGACAAATGCTTCTGCTTGACATTTGAATCCCTTCCCAATCTGACTCCAAGCTATCCTTTCAGATTGATCACACATTATATCCTGTCACAGCCAAACAATGACCAGTAAACACTTATTAAGTGCCCACTGCATTATTGCATTCCAGGTATTATGCTAAGTGGTAACAAAGAAATGTAAAAGAATTCCTGTTCTCAAGGGGCTTATAGTCTAAGAACATGCAAACAACTATGCACAGACAGGCTATAGATAAAGTCAAAATAATCAACAGAGGGAAGACACAACAATTAAAGGCAAAACATTGTCTAGAATGCTCTATATAAACTGTTTTCAATTTTCTCTCTGCCTTTTTTGCCAACCAAGTTGTGAATAAAGACCATCAAACATTTAAAAAAAGAATTAAAGGCAATTGGTAAATGATTCCTGTAGAAAGTAGAATTTTAGATGAGACGTGAAGGAAGCCAAATGGCCTTCCTAATTATTCCCCATACACAGCGTTCTGCCACTACCCCTTGTGCCTTTAAAGGAGCTGTCTCCCCTGCCTCAAGTATTCCCTTTACTTTCTTTCCAGTTTCTTCCTCCGTAAAATGGAAATCATAACAGCACTCCCTCCTAGGGTTGTTGTGAGGATAAAATGAGATAATAGAAGTAAAATGCTTGGCAAACCATAAAGTGCCATAGAAATGCTACCTGTTGTTGTTATAATGGTTATTGTTACTTTTTTTTTTCATTCCTAGCTCTCTTCAGGGCTCAAGATTCAAGTGCTGCCTTCAAAAGAGATTTTTTCAGGCTTTCCCAGTTGTTAATATTACCTCCACCCAAATTACTTTGTGTTTATTTTTCATCATTTTAATTTTACTCTAAACACACACACACACACACACACACACACATTTATTTACTTATTTGTAAAGCATGGATTCTCCCAGTAAAATGTGAGCTCCTTGAGGGCAAGCTTTCTCTTTCTGTTCTAGGACCTAGGACAGCTCCTGGCCTATGGTTGAGCTGCCTGTGGATTGATTGGTTGATTGGTTTTCCATCCTCCAATCCAGGGCATAATGCTGAGCATATTGCTGGCCCTTAATGATGTTATTTGAATTGTGTGGAGCAGATTAAACACAAATTGGGGTGGGAGGTGAGATGCTGGAGGAAGACAACTTGGCCGCCCATTAGCTTGTGGTGTTCAGTTCTTGAGGGTGGTCAGGAGAGTGAAAGGAGTGGAAACTATGCCACACTCAGTTTTGTAGGCCCTTTCTAACCACCAATTCCACGTCATGCCACCCTGGCTCTGGCCATCATTCCCATCACCTAAGTGGCAGCTAGGTGATGCAGTGCATGGAAGGCAGGAAGACCTGTGTTCAAATTCAGAACTCAGATACCCAGACAAGTCAGTTAACTTCTGTCTGCCTCTGTTTTCTCAACTGTAAAATGGGATAATAATCCCATCTACCTCACATGTTGCAGGCATCAAACAAAATAATATTTGTAAAGAGCTTAGCACAATGACTTTAGCAAAATAGGTGCTTAATAAATACTTGCTTCCTTCCTCCCCATCCGCCTGAACTTTCACCCTGGCGATCATGTGGGCTCTGAAAAGTGACTTTTTGCCTTATCTTGCCTCAAAGCAAACCTCTACCTCATTTCCAGGTCACTGAGCCCCAAACCATGTTGCTATGTGTAGCTTCCCCTCCACCCCACCCCAACCCTTTCCCATTTCCCTTTATGTGTTGTTTTCCCCTAGAACAGCGGTTGTCAACCTGTGGGTCGTGACCCCTTTGGGGATTGAAGGACCCTTTCACAGGGGTTACAGGGATCACCTAAGACCATAGGAAAACACATATTTCCCATGGTCTTAGGAACGGAGACACTGCTCCTCTATTCATCTCCAGGCAGGTCCGCCCACATGCAGATACACCCACATATGAGTATTAAAGGTTCTTGCATTAGGAAGGTTGAGAACCACTGCCCTAAAAGAATGTAAACTCCCTCAGGGCAGGGAATATCTTGCTTCTTATGTTAGTAACCCCAGGGTTTATCAAAGTGCTCTGCACACAGCTAGAGCATAATAAATGTTTTATCTAGCTCTCTATTAATAGGTACCTACTCTGAATGAAGCACTGCCCTGTTCACGTGAAGATTAATTAATGGAACTGGGGATACTTAACCAGGAGAAGATTTGGGGGTGGGGAGAGAATAATTTCTGTCTTAAGGTATCAGAAGCCCACTTAGGGGCAAGAAAGAGTAGACCTGGTTTGTTTCATTTATTCATTCAGAAAAATCTTATCATAGGATCATAGATCTAGTGATCGAAAGTATCTCAGAGACCATCCAATCCAACACCTTCCTTTTACAGTCTAAGAAACTGAAGTCCAGAAAAGCTAAGTTAAGTGACTTGCCCAAGGTCACACAGTTAATATTATGAAGTGTTGGAAGGGAACTAGGAAACAATGTAGTCCAAACCCTTCATTTTATAGATGAGGAAACTGGAGTTTGGGGCATACAAAAATGAAAAGGCCCCAAAGGGCCAGACTAGAAATAGTGGAGAGAAGTTGCGGAGAAATAGATTAATGCCTGAAGTAAGAAAAAATTCATACTAATTAGAGCTGTTTGATAGTGGAAGGGGTTATCTTGTGAATTAAAGTAAGTTCTTAGGACTAGAAATATCTCAGTGGAGGCTAGAAGACTGTTTATTGTGAAAAGGCTTCAAGTTTCAGGTCAGGGCTGGACCACATGAGGCCCACAATAGTTGCAAACCTGGGATTCTGTGGCCTTGGGGCAGCCTCCAGTAGCCAAGCTCCTGGGCTGGGAGCTCTCCAGAGCCTTGGGCCTCCCCACCTGCCTCCTCCCGGGCCCTCTGGCTTTCTCACCCTGTCAGTTCCAGGCTTGCAGCACTTGGAATGTTCTCTTAGAAATTTTTTAAACCACCTTGGTCAGAGAGGGAACTGGGGCGCCATCTGTTTTTAAGCAACTGCTGAATGACTTCTTCCTCCTTTGGATTGTTTCCTGCTGGGTAGAAAGGGCCTTTTAAAGTTACTCCCCGAACACAGAACCGCTTCCTTCAACCCCTGGGCTCCCCCGACTCATTTACCTTCCATGAGAGGGGAGTGTTACAGCAGGAGGAAGCAGAACCTGCCCGTCCAAATGAATGGGCAGCTGCCCTGCTGTCTGGGGCTTCCAGGAAGCAGTTTGCCTGGATTCTTTATTTAACACCTGCATAGTGAGGCAATTAGCAAGAGCCCAGATGTGTGTGAGTGTGTGTGTGTGTGTGTGTGTGTGTGTGTATGTATGAGTGTGTGGGTATATATGTGTATGAGTATGTGAGTGTACATATGTGTACTTATATGTGTATATGTTTATGTGTATGTGTGTGATCATGTGTATGTGTGTTGTGAGTGTGTGTATGTAATGTTTGTGTGTGTGTTTGTGTTCTAAGGCCCCTCCCAGCCCTGACATCCTCTAAGACCCCTCCCAGCCCTGACATCCTATGTTCTAAGGGCCCTCCCAGCTCTGACATCCTGTGTTCTAAGGGCCCTCCCAGCTCTGACATCCTGTATTCTAAGGGCCCTCCCAGATCTGACATTCTGGGTTCTAAGGGCCCTCCCAGCTCTGACATCCCGTGTTCTAAGAGCTCTCCCAGCTCTGACATCCTGTATTCTAAGGGCCCTCCCAGCCCTGACACCCTGTGTTCTAAGGACCCTCCCAGCTTCAACATTTTGTGTTCTGAGGGCCCTCCCAGCTCTCAAAACACCCCAGTGATTTAGGTAGTATCAGTATCCAAAAAATAAACTGTTGTTTAATGGAAAGATTCTTTCTTATCTTGGAGTCAGAAAACCAGGCTTCACATCTTACCTCTGCCACTTACTAGCCATGGGACCCTGAGCAGGTTACCTACCCTCTCAGTGTCCTCATCTTCAAAATAAGGATAATACTCCTTTTATCCCCGGCCTCCCAGGGTTGCTGAGAAGAAAGAACTTTTGTATTTGAGTTCTATGTTCAGTTCCCTTTAGTCAAGACATTGGTAAGCTGTGGAGCTTCCAGAGGAGGGCAGCTATGGGAGTGAAGGCCTGGAGACCCTGCCATGAGTACCAGCCCAAGGAACTGGATCATTAGCCTGGAGAAGGAAGGAAATACCTGTGTGAGATGTGATGACGGTCTGTAAAGTTTAGAACAGAGAAGAGAAGCCACACACATTTGGCTTGGCCCTAGAAGATTGCATTAGGAAATTGGTTAGAAGTTGCAAAGAGGTAGTTTTAGGCTAGTTATAGGGGGAAATTTCCTGACACTGAGAGTTGACTTGAGAAATAGTAGGTTCCCCTTTACTGGAGATTTACAAGCAAAGTGGCTCCGTAACCATTTATCTGGTCATGAAGTAGAAAGAGCACTGGGTCTGGAGTCAGGAAGATCTGAGTACTGATCCTTACTAGCTATGTGACCCTGGACAAGTCAAATAAACCCTGACTGTCTCTGTTTCCTTATCTTCAAAATGGGAGTTATAATACTGCTTCCCTCCCAGGGTTGTCATGAGGGTCAAACAAGGTAATAATAGTAAAGTGCTCTTCCAACCTTAAAGCATCATGTAAATGTATAAATGCTATGATGATGATGATGATGGTGGTGGTGGTGGTGGTAGTGATGATGGTAGTGTTGATGATGATGGTGGTGGTGGTGACAATGATGTTGGTAGTGGTGGTGGTGGTGGTGGTAATGGTGGTGGTGATGATGGTAGTGTTGATGGTGGTGGTGGTGGTGGTGGTGATAATGGGTAGATTTTTGTTCAGATATGGGCTATACTAAATGACTTCTGAGGTCCCTTTAAACTTTAAAGTTCTTTGATTTTCTGAATACTGGCACTACCTACCTCACTGGGGTGTTTTGAGAGTCAAATCAAATAATTTATGCAAAGCATCTTATAAACCTTAAAGGGCTAACTAAACATCAGGTGATATTGTAGGATAGGAGCATTGATTTAGAGCCGTAAGAGTCCTTTGAGGTCATCCAGACCAAACCCTTCATTTTACAGATGAGGACACTGAGGCCAAGTAACTTGTCCAAGGACACGTGCCTGCCTAGTTGGTGTCAGAGGTGGGATTGGACTGCAGGGCTTCCTGACCATCATTCATAATTTCTTGTTACCTACTCATTACTATTCTCTCCCTTTTTTTCTGAGTTTAAGGACTCCTAGGAGGCTTTGATTAGATCCTGCCAAATTTCACAGTCCCTCCCCTTCCCGCTGCTTCTGGTCTCCTGTTTTCCCACCTAGTCCCTGAGGCTCTGAATTGCACCTGGTTCACAGGGTGCTCACAAGCTATGCCCAACACACATCTGCAGGCAGGCCACCTTGTCTCTTTACTGTATCCCCTGCACAGCCTCACAATACATTCACATCTGTGTGGCCAGTGCAGCCAGCTCCACGGCTTTGGGCAAGTCAGATCTCCTGCTGTAAAGGGAGCAGTTCCACAATGTGCTGGTTAAGATTCCTTCAAATGCTAACATCCTGAATTCAAAAGTCCATTTCAGCACCAGCATGCAGAGGTATGAGCCAGCTTAAGAGGACAGAGGGCTAGACCTGGAGTCAGGAAGACCTGAGTTCAAATGTGACCTCAGACACTTACTAGCTGTGTCACCCTGGGCAAGTCATTTTGCTGTTCTGCATGATTTTCCTCATCTGTAAAATGGGGATGACAGTAACAGGACCCACCTCTCAGGGTTGTTGGGAGGATCAAATGAAATAATATTTGTAAAGGGCTTTTGCAAACCTTAAAGTGCTATATAAATGCTAGATGATAAATTGTGTCGTTTAGTCACTATCATGTCCGACTCTTCATGACCTCATGGACCATACCGCCTATGGGGTTTTCTTGGCAAAGACACTGGAGCAGTTTGCTATTACCTTCTTCAGCTCATTTTACAGATAAGGAAACTGAGGCAAATAGATCAGGTGACTTGCCCAGGATGATGCAGCCAGTGAGTGTCTGAGACCAGATCTGAACTCGGCTCTCCCTGACCCCAGGACCAGTGCTCTATCCATTGACCCTCCTTAGACAATAAATAACAGTTATAATTCTATAGACATTGCTCACTGCTCAGTTGTATATCCTTGTGTTGGATGGCTTCTAAGACAAATCCAGTGACTGGCTAGTAGTTGTCAGGGAACATTTCATTTTGTTTCTGTGATTTCTTCTCAGTGCCTACCATGTTCTAGACTTTCAGTGGTTAGAGGGAGCATTAACACAGAATGCAGGTTAGAAGTAGAAATGCCCTTAGAACAAAGAACGTTGGAACTAGGGGGAACTTTAGAACATTGAATGTCAGAGCTTGAGAACTGGGAGGGACTTTGTAACTTGTAATGTTAGAACATAGAATATGAGAGCTGGAAAGGAAAATAAAATGTTATTTATCATGGGGACAGACCTTGGGACAGACCTTGGAACATGGATGCAGTGGAAAGACAGTCAACCCGTGATCAAAGCCCAGTTGTATCACTTGTCACTTGACCTCTCTGGAGCCCCAGTGGCCTCATCTGTAAGATGGGGGTCCAAGGTGAGCAGGTATCTAATCAAAAAGAATAGACAGCTGGAAGCTGTACACTCCATCTCTAAATTTGTGACCCTGTGGAAAAGTAAATTTGGATTCCCATCTGCCTCTTGACACTTACTACTCTCTGACCTCCACTTTCCTCATCTGTTAAATGGGCATAATAACACCTCCACTACTTATCTCACAGGGTTGTGATGAGTCTCAGATGAGCTCATGGGCATGTAAACTGCCTTGCAAGCTTCAGAGCATTCCATTCATGTCAGTTATTATCACTGTATTTTCCTCGCCCTCATTATCACCAATGCCACAGGAGTACAGAGTCCTATGCAGGAGTTCACTGCATAGGTGCACTTCAGGGTTTTAGTAAGACTTCCACCTGTGCTGTATAAAAATGACATCAATAAAAATAATGCAATTGTTTTTAGGAAGAAAAATTTAATAAATAACTGAATAGAAATTATGTTCAGTGAGACACTGTGGGAGGCTGCACATCTGAGGCTGCCAAGACAAGCTGATTGCATTTGGGGAGGGGGAGGAGGCTTTAAAAATGAATGATGGAAACCAGCATAGATTGGGCTGCAGTATTGGGTGTTTATAAAGTCTCTGACAGCTTTCAAATATTAATGCCTTTCATCTCTTGAGGGTAGGAAATAAAGTGAATTAAATTTTGAGGGAGAGTTGGAAGATGGGGGTGTCCCATCTCTTGAAGGTAGAAAAAATGCTAAGTTAAATTTTTTATGGGGAAGGTGTCCCAAAGTATTACAGAAATATTAGCTATAGCAGTGTGAGGAGCTCCTGCTATGGAAATCCCCTCCATCAATGTGAATCAGCAATATGTTTATAACTTACAGGCTTAGAAGTTCCCTGGAAAGCTGAAAGATCACACTGTAAAAGTCAGGATTTGAATTCAAGTCTTCCTAACTCCAACCTGACCCTCTATCCACATACCATGCTACCTTTCAAACACTAATGACTTTTATATATTAAGATTAGGGAAAATATGATGAATGAAAGAGACTGGAAAGATAGTAAGAAAAAACTGAGAGGAAGCAACTTTGCCCCTGAACTGTGCTCAGGGATGACTATTCTCCCACTTCAGGGAGTGAGTGAGTGAGTGAATGGAAGAAAGGGAGGGAGAGAGGGAAAAGAAGTGGAGGAATATTAAAGGGAAGGAAGAAGGAAAGAAAGAAGGAAGGAGGGGAGAAGGGAAGGAAGAAAGAAAGGAGGGTGGTAGGAAAGAAGGGAGAAAAGGAGGAAAGAAGGGAGGGAGGGAGAAAGAGAGGAGGGGAGGAAAGGTAGAAGAGAGGGAAAAAGAAGGAAGGGAGGAAGAAGGGAGGAAGGAAGGACATTTTAAAAGTACACACTGTGTGAAAGGTATATGCTAATCACAAGAGAAAATAGAAACACAGCCTCTGCCTTGGAAGGAACTCACATTCTAATAGAGGAAGCTAAGATACATAGGGGAATGGCCAGGTAGGGACATCACAGGATTGGTGAGCACAGTCATTGAACAATTAATTGACATGTACTTTCCAGGGATGGTGACTTGATTATTCTTCCTAGAGTTGGATGTGGAAAAAAAGGGTAAAGGGTAAGTGAGCCATGGGAAAATGGCAGCTATTATTATAGGATACGATCATAGACCCATAGCTGGAAAGGACCTTAGAACATAGACTTGTCTCATGAGAACCTTTAGAACACAGATTGTCAGAGCTAGTAGAAAGGTTCTTAGAACATAGGACATTAGGGATGGAAGAGGCCTTAGAATTTAGAATATTAGAGGTGCAAGGGACCTATTTAGAAACAATGCTAGAAGGGTTTGTGGAATGGTTATTTATTCAGATTGTGTAGTAAGAACAGTTGGTAAAAAAAAAAACAGCGATGGAAAAAGAGGAGAGAGACAGGGAGAGAAAGATAGACAGGTAATGAGAGAGACAGAGACAGAGAGAGAGAAGGAGAGGGGGAGAGAGACAGGGAAGGAGAGGGAGGGAGAGAGAGAGACAGAGAGAGAAGGAGAGGGGGAGAGAAAAAGAGGAAAGAGAGATGGGGAGAGAGAGAGAAGGAAAGGGGTAGAGAGAGAGGGAAGGAGAGAGGAGAGAGAGAGGGAAGAGAGGAGAAAGAGAGAGAGAAGAGAGAGAGAGAGAGGTGTTGCCCCTTTTGTATGCACCCAGACTTCCAGCTCAGCAAGCCCTGAAATGTCAGTTTTTCCTGTTTGGTCACCAATTAAAGAATTCTTCTTATCACATAGTACAAACTCATGAGTTATTGTGGATGAAAGGAGACTCACCCTAAACTTCCATGTGCGCGTTTGGACTGGGTCTATGCAAAGAATGTCTTTTTGTAGATATAGACCAGTCTTTCTCCCTTATATATAATCATCCCTATTTAATAGATGAAGAAACTAAGGCTCATGGAAGCAAAAATAACTTAGCCCAAGGTCACTTGGCTCATTAAAATCAAAAATGAGTCTTCTGTATTTTTCCACCCTCCCCATGCAGTTTCCACCATTACCTCCACTGCCACCAGCACTTATGTGGATATGGGGTTTTTCATCTACTCCCTTAGTGATCTGAGGATGGACAAGACAAGGTGAGAAACGGGTCTTTTCTATTTATGAATGGAGACCCCAAGGCCAGATGGAGAAGCTGTGAACTGGGATCTGGAGCCTAGGACCTCATGAGCCTGGAAGTCCTCTGACTTGTTAAGTGGTTTTACAGTAATGGAGATTAAGGGGGACTCTTCTCAAGTGGTCCTTGAAGGAGGATTTCCAGAAGGAGAAATAGCCCTGAGTGTGGCAAAGAAGGAAGAGGGACAGGGAATGGTGGGTAAGAAATTGAAAGCTGAATATCCAGAAATGGTTTCTGTCAATTATTGGGCTGGGGAATTGTCTTCCTCTGAGAGCATAAGCAAACCTCAGCTATCGGAAGTTTGAAGCAAGAGCAAAATGCTTTAGGGTGCCTCAGAGAGCAGGGTGCTTGGCAGTTTCTGTGAAGAATAGGCCATATTGGCTGCTGCTAATTTCAGTGTTGGATTGTGGCAGAAGCACAGATGGGAGGTGGGATGGGACTCTGCAGTTTGGGGGGTGAGGGAGAGGAGAGGGCAGCCATCGAGCAGAATGGGGAGAATGCTGGTCTTGGATTTAGAAGACAGTGCTGGTATCAGCTGGGTCTCACCAGTTGTATGACCTTAGCCAAATGACTCCTTCCTAAGCAGGTCTTGATTTTCTCACATGTAAAATGAAGGCATTAAAGTAGGTGATCCCTCAGGGCCCTTCCACCTCTAACAATCTATGTTCTAAGGTCCCTTCCAGCTCTGACATTCTGTGTTCTAAGAGCCTTACTAGCTCTGACATTCTGGGTTCTAAGGCCCCTTCCAGCTCTGATATTCTGTGTTCTAAATTCTTTTCAAGCTCTGACATTCTGTGCTTTAAGAGCCCTACTAATTCTGAAATTGTGTTCTAAGGTTCCTCCTACCTCAGACTCTGTGTTTTGGGCTCCTCCCAGCTCTGACATCCTGTGTTCTAAGGGCCCTCTCAGCTCTGACATTCTGTGTTCTGAGAGCTCTCCCAGCCCTGACATTCTGGGTTCTAAGGTCCCTCCCAGCTCTGACATTCTGTGTCCTATGGGCCCTTTCATCTCTGACACCTTGACATCTTATGTTCTACTGTCTTTCCTGGCACTAACATTCTATGTTATAAGCTTCCTCAAAGCTCTGAGATTCTACATCCTAAAGCCCTTTCTGGCTCTGACATTCTCTGCTCTAAGATTCTGTTTTAAAACCTAATCATTCATTGCTGGCCCTCCAGCCTCTCTCCCCCAGCTGACTCCCTTTCTGAGCAGGCCTAGTACTCAGGGTGATCAGGAGCCCCCCTCCCAAGTGATGCCCCTGCCCTTGCCACCTCCCCCAGAGTTGCACGGCCCAGGCTGGTGGTGGGACTCTAGACAGCAGGTTGTCCCCGGCTGGCTGCCGGGAATTTTATGAGCAGGATTTGGTGCCGAGCTGTTTTGCTTCACAAATGAGCCCTGGCTCATCTGGGGAAAGTTTGCTCCTTTATGAATGTTCTTCAAAAGCCCAACCGTGGGCGCTGGGCCCATTGCCATGGAAACGGCTTTGGGTGGCTGGAATCCTCGGTCCCTCCACGACTGTTGCCAAGTTGTGAAGACTGCCAGGTGCGCACACCACCAACGGCCCTCTAGTCCCTTTGCCCAACATCCTGTATGGTTGGTCACCTGCAGGCTTGTTCCCAGGGCAGGCATTTGTCCAAGGCTGAGGAAAGGGAGAGGGTGGGGGGCGGGGAAGGAGAATCTAAGAACAAGTGGGCAATAACGTGTTTGTCTCATGACTGAGTTTCCAAGGAGAAACAATCCATGACTCCCTTGGTAGATCAGGACTGAGGATCATCTTTTTACAGATGAGGAAACTGAGGCCCCCAAGACATGAGGTGACTTTTTTCCTAAGATCTACTTCTGAAATGGAAAGGGATCTCAGAGATCAAGACCCGCCCTTTCCTTTGATGGATGAAGAAGCTGAGGCTTGTCTAAGGATGGATACCCAAGGAGTGATATAGACAGGATTTAAACCCAGACCCACAGACTAAAGCTGGCTCTCTCCAAGCTTCCATGCTGCTTCAGCCTCATTTAGAGGGATCTCAGAGGTCCTAGGAGCCCTCACAACTGGAACCACTGAATCTCCAAA
The DNA here is from genome assembly GCA_028627135.1 of Pseudochirops cupreus. Taxonomy (NCBI): domain Eukaryota; kingdom Metazoa; phylum Chordata; class Mammalia; order Diprotodontia; family Pseudocheiridae; genus Pseudochirops; species Pseudochirops cupreus. The sequence continues at coordinate 106,688,727 of CM053582.1, forward strand.
TTGGTCAGGACCTACAAGGCCATCTAGTCCAGTCTCTACACGAACAAAAGTCTCCTATGGGACATTTAGATTTTGCTTGAAGACACTCCCACTACCCCCTCCTACTCCAAAGCTGAAATCTGCCCTAATAATTGTAAATAATTTTACAGGGGAGAAGTGGGTTTTGGTGGGGGGGGGGGGTTGGTTCGGTTTGGCATAGTGATGGATGAATAGTAGGTGCTTAATAAATTCAGGTTAACTGACTGACATGAGCTGTAGGAGAATAACTTTGATGGCTGAGTGGAGTGAGGAGACTTGAGGCAGGCTGACTCACCACCAGGCTCTTGCAGTACAGGTGATGAGGCCTGCCCCAAAGTCGTATTAGTATCAGGGGGGAGAACGGGGCTTTATAGGAGAGATGTTTTAAAGGTAGGATCAGCGGCACTGGATATGGGAGCAGGGAGATGAGAGAAAGTGAACAGCTGAGGATACACCTAGGTTGTGAGCCTGGGTGACTGGGAGAATGATCATTCCCTCCACAGAAATAGGAAAAGCAAGAAAGTAGAGTGTGGAGGGTAAGATAATGGTTTTGCCTTTGGACATGTTGAGTTTCAGAAGCCTATGGGACATTCAGTTAGAAATGTGCAATACCAAGTTGGAGATGTGAGACTGGAGGTTAGCAGAGAGGCTGGAGAAATAGATTTGACTTGACTTGAAAAGGTCCTTGGAACCTAGAATGTCAGGGCTGGGAGGGCCCTTAGAACACAGAGTGTCAGGGCTTGGAGGGCCCTTAGAACACAGAAAGTCAGAGCTGGGAGGGCCCTTAGAACACAGGATGTTAGAGCTGGGAGGGCCTTAGAACACAGAGTGTCAGATCTGGGAGGGCCCTTAGAACACAGAGTGTCAGGGCTGGGAGGGCCCTTAGAACACAGAATGTCAGGGCTGGGAGGGCCCTTAGAAAGTCAGAGCTGGGAGGGCCCTTAGAACACAGAGTGTCAGATCTGGGAGGGCCCTTAGAACACAGAATGTCAGAGCTGGGAGGGCCCTTAGAACACAGAATGTCAGAGCTGGGAAGGCCCTTAGAACACAGAGTGTCAGATCTTGGAAGGCCCTTAGAACACAGAGTGTCAGATCTGGGAAGGCCCTTAGAACACAGTGTCAGGGCTGGGAGGGTCCTTAGAACACAGGATGTCAGAGCTGAGAGGGGCCTTACAACACAGAATGTCAGAGCTGGGAGGGCCCTTAGAATACTGAATGTCAGAGCTGGGAGGGCCCTTACAACACAGAATGTCCTAGCTGAGAGAGACCTTAGAATAAAAGAATGCTAAGAATAGGAATATCCTTAGACATTTCTCAGCCTGGTTCCTTCATTTTACAGCAGAAGGCATTCACACAGAGAAGGTGACACAGGTGACGAGTGTCAGAGCTAGGCCTACAATCCCAGCCTCCAGATTCCCAGTCCAAGCTTCTTTCCTTTACTCCTTCCTGCTCCATACAGTATGTCCTGTGCCTTCTTATTTTCATGATTGGCCCTGTTTTCAAAGATCTTTAAGCTTACAAAAATGGGCTCCCCTTCTGACTCTCCAGCCCTTCTCAGTGAGCTTCATGACCCAGTGTGGGCCCCAGGTCCCTTTCTAGCTTCCTCTAAGAAATTATTGCCAGTGGAGATGTCAGTCTTCCCAACTGTAAAGGTCAGATGTGAGGGGGAGAGGTGGAGGCACAAGGGCCAGTTAGACACCATCATCAGAGAATCATAGAATGTCAGGGTTGGGAAGGATCTTCCAGCCCAGGTCCCTCATTTTACAGGTCAGAAGACTGAGTTCCAGATTGATTAAGGAATCTGCTTATGGTGATATAATTATAGAGAATCTCAGAGCTGGTGGGGAGCTCAGAGTTTGCTAGCATGAAGTCTTCTCTAGACAATCATTCCTTCTAGAACAGTGGTTCTCAACCTTCCTAATGCCACAACCCTTTAATACTCATATGTGGGCATATCTGCATGTGGGCGGACCCACCTGGAGACAGATAGAGGAGTGGTGTCTTGCTTCCTAAGACCATAGGAAATATGTGTTTTCTGATGGTCTTAGACAACCCCTGCGACCCCTGTGAAAGGGTCATTCGACCCTCAAAGGGGTTGTGACCCACAGGTTGAAAACTGCTGTTCTAGAATATACCTGACAGACAAATGGTTATCCAGCCTTTGTTCTATGCCTCTAGTATAAAGAGGAAACCCTTGCCTCCAAGGCATCTCCCAGGCTACTCTGCCCCTCCTGTGAAAGCTCTGACATTGTCCACATCGTTCATAAGAATGTTAACCAGAACTGGGTCAAGCACAGATGCCTGAAGCACTCCACTAGAGACCTTCTTCCCAGATTAATTACTCTTTAGATCCTGCCAGAGGTAGGGTACCATATGTAAATCACTTTGCAAGCCTTAATAGCTAATGGCTAGCATGCACGCTCATGCACGTATGCGTGTGCACCCGTGCATGTGTGTGTATATACTGTGTGTACATAAATACGTATTTTATATATGTGTATATGCACATATTCATCATTTTAAAGTTTGCAAAGCATTTTATAAATATTGTCTCATCCTCACAACAACCCTGGAAGACAGGTAGATTTGTAATTATTATCCCCACTTTACAGATGAGGAAACTGAAACAGAGATTAAGTGACTTGCCAAAGGTCACAGAGCTAGTGTGAGGCTGGATTTGAATTTACGGCTTCCTGATTCCAGATCTAGTGTCCCATCTGTCGAGCTACCTAATTGCCTTTATTTAAATGCAATTATTATTCAATCAGTTCCAAATCCTCTTAATTATATCATACTATCTGTCCTCTAGCCCATCTAACTCTATCCCAACCACAAGAAGGTTTGCTGTAAGAGATTTTTTGTTTGCTAAAAAGCCGGGTGAATTATATCCACTATATTACCCTATCAATGAGTCTAGCACTCCTGTCATCAGAGGAAATGAGGTTATCCTTGCATGACCTGTGCTTGATAAACCAACCCTGGGTCTTTGTGATCACTGCTACCTTTTCTAAATGTGTACTAACTATCCTTTTAATAACATATTCTAGAACTTTCCCCAGGAATCAAAGCTGAGCTCACTGGCCTAAAGTGTGCAGATTCCATTCTTTCCCCTCTGTTTTGGACAATCAGGGCATTTGTCCTTCTTCAATGCTTCTCCCAGTGCTTCTTTCTATCTCCGTGATCTTTCAGAGGCCACTAATGCCTAGCGAGGTGGGGAGAATCGGTTCTCTAACTCCAGTGCTTGGCACACAGTAAGCAATTAGTAAATGCTTATGGTTGACTGACTGAATCCAGGACTGTGGAACTCAACCTCTTAAGCTGAGGTGAGAATGAACAAATGATTGAATTAGAGTAGAGATAGTAGAAATGAGGAGAAAATCAAGAGATCTTGCAAAGAGTTAACACATTTCCTATTTGGTCATATAGCAAGTTTGTAGCTAAGCTGGGACTGAAACACAGGGCTCCTGACTCTTAGCCCAGACCTCTTTTGCAGAAATATGACTAGGATTTCCTACAACCAGGGCAAATCCCACTGAGCAGGGGGATTTGAAACCAAATGCCTGCCCACTCTCTAGCAGATAGAATCCCAGAAATGATTGTAAACATCTCAAACATCAATTCCTCAATCAAAACATAAGAGGGGGAAAGTGGGCCCTGGGGAGGACACTGGGGATGGCCATTTGGCTAGGTGAGGGAGCAGTGGCAATAGACCATTGGAGGACTATGGGGCTCAGTTGCCTGGAGAAAGCATGCCCCCTTCACATCTGTGCCTTGGAACAAAGCCCCAGTCATCCTGCCCTTGCTAAATCTCTGCTTTTTTCCCGTAATCACCCTGGTGAAGAAGCAACCTTGCCTTTTAGTCTTCCTTCTGTTAAGATTCATTCCTCTTTGATCACCTGATCTCAGAATATAGAGAGGTCAAGGGCCAAGCCTTGGGCTGTGTAGTCACCATGGTAACCCATCCTTGGCTACCTGTCCAGAGCCTCAACTCTCAGCTGTAGCTAATGAGAACCTAGTGTGCAGCGGGCCAATGACCTGCCTGCCATGCTACGAATCCTCAAGGGACCTTGTGGTGACCAGCCAACTCTTCTTAATCAGATTAGCAGCCCCTGAAATCTGCCTCCAGCAAATGCCAGTACCATTCTTCTAAAGACCACCATTCCACCATGAGGAAGCTCCAGGGACTGGAGATGGAGAGGTTGGGAGGACGATGTTGACTTTGAACTCGGGATGCCCTGCTCGTTCAAAGTCCAGCAGCTGCTGCAAGAAATATGTTTGACTGTCTGTGCAGCATGGGAGAAAGATTAGAGGACCCCAGATTTAGAGGTAGAAGGGACTTTTCATCATAAAGACTGAGAGCAGGGATGTTAGGGTCCAACTCCTTCATTTTACAGAGGGGGAAACTGAGGCTCAGATAGGTTAAGGGATTTGCTGAGGGTCACACAGCTACTTGTATCCGGGTCACTTACTAGTCAAACTCATGCCTTCCTATCCCTGGGTTCAACACTATCCTTTCTGCCTGCTCTTAGTCATATGGCTTGTGTTTGAGGGAGGATTTGAACCCAGGCTTCAAGTCCATCACCCACCCATAAGGGCAGTACAAGCTGGTATACTAATAAATGAATGATGGGAGACCGAAAAAGGGGTTCCCCCTCCAACATCTGCCACTTAGTAGCTGTGTGACTTTGACCAGGCATTACTCATGGGGGGAGGGGTAGAAATGGATGGTTTGAATTGGATGTTTTCAGAGATTACCTGTGCTTCTGACATGGTGTCCTGGGGAGCTAAACAGTCCCTGTGCTGTGTTCCCTCCCACTTCTAAAAGTTGGCCCTTTGAGGTCCCTTCTGTTTCTCACTATCTGTGTTCTCACATTTTATGTTCTAACCCATCTGCTCCGGAGGCGAGTGTAAGTTGGAGAAGGGGGGAGGGAAGGGCTAAAAATTCTCAGGGGCAAAAAACTGAAAGAAAAACTGGGGAAAGGCCCCTTCTCTTTCTTCTCCATCTTCTCCCCAGTCCATCCCCCACACAATCATATTCCTTATCCCTTGGGAAGCCACTATAGCTTAGAGGACCCAGCCTCCTGGCAGCCTTTCAGCCTGACAGTCCCCCCCCCCCAGGGGACCCCTCCTGTTCCTTTCTGAGATCAACTGATCTCAGAGAGGGTCAAGAAGTCAGGACCCAGGACAGTGAAGGTTGCCACAGTAACCAGTCTCCCCTGTGGGCAGGTGAGCAGGACGCACTGGCCCTTTCCAGTAGAGGCTGAGGCTACAATCAGTGACGCTGCAGCTTTCCTTCCCATAGCCCCATACCCTTCTTTCTGACTCTGCCTCCTCTGGCCAGTAACTCCTGCTGGAGGTGTGAATGGATTTTCACGCTCCTCGTCCCTGTCAGTGACTGGCAGCTAAGACTTAGCTCAGGGAAGCTGGAAGAGAAAAAAAATCCTTCAGTCTTTGGCTCTGGGCTACTGCCTCTCCATCTGTGTGGGAGGCCAAACTAGTCTCAGGGGAACCTTGGCTTTCCCTGCAGATGGACTTGTTCATGTCCACGCCGACCATTAGAGAGCCACTGGGCCCTGCTGGAAATCACAGGGATGACCACTCAGTAATTACCCATTACATTGGATTGAATGAAATTGAACAGGATCTCCCCTGCCAACATGAGTGGCAACAGCGTGCGACTCATTAGAACATGGGCTTTGACTTTGAGTCGGAGGACCACTTCACCTCAGGGGGCCTCAGTTTCATTTTCTGTAAATGAGAGCTAGGTAGCACCTGAGGTCTCTTGCAGCAGTGATCACAGTGGGATCCGTTAGGTCCCTTCCAACCAGGACATTCTGACCCTCAGACATTCTATGTTCCAAGACCCTTCCAGCTCAGACATTCTGTGTTCTTACTGTAAAACCCTTCCAACTTTGACATTCTGTGTTGTACAACCCTTCCAGCTCAGACAGTCTATGTTCTAAGATCATTCTAGCTCAGGCATTCTGTGTTCTAAGACCCTTCCTCCCTTGACAGTCTATGTTCTAAGACCCTTCCAGCTCAGATATTCTATGTTCTACTCCTTCTTCCACTTTTGACCCTGAATTCTAAGGTCCCTTTTGGCTCTGATGTTGTTTGAACTTGTAAGTTGTAAGATCAAGAAATAAACTTCCTCTGTGCTGTATAGAATGGAAAGGATGGATTCTCCGAGCCATTATCCTATTTCTCTTTTTCCCGGCCTCTTGTACAAGTTGGCCTAGCTGACTTCCCATCTCCCTTTCAGCTCAGAAATTCTGTGACCTTCATCCCGTTTAGCTCCTGACTCTGAGCTACCCTTATCCCCTATAGTACAGAAAATGTGGATGCCTTCTCAGGAGCCCTGGGATGAACTTAGTTCATGGGAAAGATGGTCTTCTTGTCCCAGCTATGTAGGTGATGTGCTAAATTACATTAGCAGCCAGAGAAGAAAGAGAAGAATCAATAAATCAGTGTATTGGAAACATCTCTTAATCCCAGCATCTAGGACTTTCTCTGTTGTATCAGCTCCTAGGGACCACAAGGCAGAAACTAAATATAACTTCACCCATTCATAGCTCATCTCCCAAGGACAGGTAAACCCAGCTAAAGAGTTCCTTTAAAGACACAAGCAGACAGGCTTCTCAGTTGATGTAACTGGACTTGGCATCTTATCCTACAGTCATAGAATGCCATAGGATGCTTTAGAATACCTAATGGCAGGGCTGGAAAACTGCACTTCAGAACTTGAAGGAACCTTAGAACAATGCATGTCAGAAATTTAAGGGACCTTAGAACACTGAATGTAAAGACTTAAAGGGACCATATTCAAAGAACCAGAGAATACTGTATATCAAAACTGATAAGATCTTAGAAGATCATATCAATGCTGGGAGGAATCTTGGAGTATAGCACAATTCTGTTCAATTCAACAAACATCACTTGAGCCCCTATTGTATACAAAGCATTGTGCTAAACAGAAGAGTCCGAGGGTGAATGAGGTTTGAGAACATTCTTTGTTAGAGTTTGCCGGTCCAATCCCAGTGGTGTTGTGGATTCCCAGATGGCCTCTCATTTGGAAGCCTCTCATGGCTCACTGCGTGGTTTTTGTTGGCTGGATTAGATGCCCTGAGTGTGTGTTTCATGTTTGTTTATCCCAGCCTTGCCTAGGGGAATGGTCAGCCCAGAGACCAGCCTCCTTCTGTCATCACACTTTAGAACTTGACTCAGACTTGCTAGTGAGTTCAGCAGAACTTCCCTTCTAATGGCTTGGAGAGAAAGCCCATCCCCTTCTACCCTTGAGCAACCTATTGCCTCTCCTTCTTATGGAATGTATACCTGCTTCTACTGTTTACTTGTGTAACCTTAGACAAGTCACTCTTCCTCTCTGGGGTCTCAGTTCCCTCCTGTACAGAATGAAGATGCTGGACCAGATGGTCAATCAGCAAGCATTTACAAATACTTACTGTATGCCAGACACTGTTCTAAGTACTGGGGATACAAATACGAAAAAAAGTCCCTGCTCTCAGGAAGCTGAAAAGCTTAGAGGGGCAAGAGTCATGGTAGCCAAGACAGGAGAGTCAGGAACAAAGCAAAGGGAGGGATAATGGATGGCCAGCTTGAGCCTTTCCCCAAGATGGCGGTCCTGGGAGGAACTCGCCCACGGAAAACGGGGGTCAGTGGGGCAGAGGGATATTCCAGGGTGAGAAGGACACAAGTGCTCCCCACTCTTCTTCTTCCTGCCATATAATTCTGCTGAAGATTGGAAGGTGGTCTCTAAGGACCATTCTGTTTCTAGTGTTGTATGTTCTAAGCTCTATTTTAGTTCCCATATTCCATGTTTTAAGATCAAGGAATCCATCAACAAACTTTTATTAAGCTATGTACAGGGCTCTCTGCTAACCATTGAGGATATGAAGACAAAAGTCCTCACAGTTCCGACAGTCTGTGTTCCAAGGTTTAAGGCCCTCCCAACTCTGACGTTCTAAATTCTAAGATCCAGTCTGGCTTTGACATTTTGTGCTTTAAGTTTCTTCCACTTCTAATATTCTGTTCTAAGGTCTTCTCCATCTAACATTGCATATTCTAAGTTTCTCTCAGCAACTTTAAGACTGTGAGCTATAAGCAAATATCACATGTATTTGTAGATGGAGTTTTCTCATAGGGAGCTCCCAAAAGTGATGGAAAATCACAGGCATGATTGTTGTTAATGTGGCTTCTCGCTAGAATATTCTGTGATTTTTATGATCCTGCCATTCCCAAAGATTCCATCTCTCCATTTTCTTGTCTTTTAAAAATTCCGTCTCCAAATCCCTGTCTCCAGTTGTCTCTCAAGATGTCTCTCTCCTCCTGTCTTTGTTATCTGTCTTCCTTCTTCTCTTGGGACCCCTTTTCTTTGTTTTTCTTCCTATATATAAGGAGTCTGTCTCAGACTCCTTATAATCCCAAACCCTCATTTATTCAGTTCTATGCAAAAATCTGGGGCCTTGCAACTTTGAGCAGGGCCCAGGCGGCCTTCACCTGAGACCCCTCAGTCTTGAAAGCCGAGGCAAGGCTATTAACTGGCTTTGATAGAGTCTGACCATAAATAAATAAAGCAGGGCTACTACCCCAGAGAATTTGTTTAAGCAGCCTCGGACTTCATCCCAGCTGTCTACTCTGGCTCAACCCTACTCCCAGACCTCCCAGCCCCTTGGGACATACTGGGCCTGACAGATTCTGACATGTAATCGCTGCCCCAGGAGAGAAGAGGGAAAAACCACCACTGGTCTCTCCAAGCTCCCATTAGTGTCAGTAATTGCCAATCAATTTCCTGGTAGCCTGGTGGGGCAAAGGCCTCTCCGTGTCTCAAATGGGGAAGTTGTTCCTAATGGCTTTTATTTTGATTGCTATAAATTGATTGGGGTTAAGATAAAGGAGTTTCTTTTCTTTCCAAAAGCCCTAACTGCCCCCTAGGGCCAGTTATTCCTGTTGCTGTTTGGAAGTTACCCACTCAACGCCATTGAAGGAATCATTGAATTATAGAGAGTTTGAACTGAGAAAGACCTTTAAAGCATAGTATACCAGAGGAACCTTGGAAAAAGAGACATTAGAATATAGAGTGTCAATAATGAGAGGCACTTTAGGACATGGAATGTCACAAAACAAAGAAGGTCAGAGTTGGGAGGGCCCTTAGAACACAGAATGTCAGAGCTGGGAGGCCCTTAGAACACAGAATGTCAGAGCTGGGAGGGCCCTTAGAACACAGAATGTCAGAGCTGGGAGGGGCCTTAGAACACAGGATATCAGAGCTGGGAGGGCCTTAGTACTCAGAGTGTCAGAGCTGGGAGGGCCCTTAGAACCCAGAATGTCAGAGCTGGGAGGGCCCTTAGAACACAGAATGTCAGAACTGAGAGGGACCTTAGAACACAGGATGTCAGAGCTGGGAGGGCCCTTAGAACTCAGGGCGTCAGAGCTAGGAGGGTAAGAAAGGAAAACTGCCCTGGGGAAGAATTCAAGGTCATTTAACTCCCCTGAGCCTCAGTTTCCCCATCTGTAAATGAGAGGTAGTGCAAGCTTCAGACATGCCCTCCCCTCAAATCTAGTCCTCCTTCTCCTTTCTCCTTGTTTTCTCTACTTCCCAGGGTATTTCTGATTATCAGCTGGGAAAGGACTTGGCCAACTCCAAAGCACTCTCCCAGTGTGAGCTGCTCCAGCAATAATGCCTCACTTTTATAAAGAGCTTGAAGGCTCACAAATCGCTTCACATATATTATCTCATTTGGTATCATTATTACTATTCACAGGAGGCAGAATTAAATTACTGGGAGGAGAGAGAGTGAGCAGGAGGGAATTGGGGATGGGGATGGGGGGAGGGGCAGGCCTTGTTTCCAGGACGAGGAAGCAGGAGCCAGACAAAAGCAGCCTTGGCAGAGAGAACCAGGCAAAGGTGGGCCCTAAGGCAGCAGCCCTCAGCCTCAGGTTCTCGAGTCATTTTGCATATCCAGGGAGTGAGGCTGGCAGAGCTCATCCCTGCTCAGTACTCAGAGAATGCTAGCCAGTTCGCTTCATCCCACCCCCCACCCTCAAATCCCTTTGGAAGGATAGAACCGAGGAGAGCCTGGACAGATGCCTGCAAGGGGGCCAATTGTGTGGTGTTTTTTTACAGCATGCTGCCACATTTCAACATTTTGACAGAGGGTTGTAAGCTGTGAGGGCCGTGTGGCAGAGGCTCAGGCCTGGAACTGATCCCCCAACTCTTTTGGCAAGAGAGTGGTCAGACCCTAGGAGCCTGCTTGAGACAGTCTGGCACTTGGGCAGCAAACCTTCTCAGGCCTCTTGGAAGTAACTCTTAGAGGCAAAAAATATTTGCACAGGAAAGAGCCTTAGGATAAAGAACAAAGAACATTAGCATATAGACCATTAGACCAAAGAGGCCTTAAAACACAGGGTGTCAGAGCTGGGAGGGCCCTTAGAACAGAAAATGTCAGAGTTAGGAGGGCCCTTAGAACACAGAATGTCAGAGCTGGGAGGAGCCTTAGAACACAGGATGTCAGAGCTGGGAAGGCCCTTAGAACACAGGATGTCAGAGCTGGGAGGGCCCTTAGAACACAGGATGTCAGAGCTGGGAGGGCCCTTAGAACACAGGATGTCAGAGCTGGGAGAGCCCTTAGAACACAGGATGTCAAAGCTGGGAGGACCCTTAGGACGCAGAATGTTAAATGCTGGAAGTTGGAAGCCCAATTAATCCAAACTCCTTTATTTTACAGAAGAGGAAACTGAGGCTAGGAAAGGGGAAGGGAGTGCCATGTGTTAGTGTTAGGGCCTGGAGAAGAATCAGACTTCCTTGAACCGTCTAACCCTCATTCCATGGCTGTCTAACTAGGAGACCGTGGGGAAGTCACTGTCCCTCTCTCAGGGTCCTTTTCTGTCCTTCTGACCGCACTCGGTTGCCAGGAAGAAAAAGCTTTCTAAACGGTCCATGTGCCGTGGACATGTGAGGTATTATTTTATCATCATTTGTGTTGTTGCAAGCCCCTGGTAACAGCTGATCAACAGAATGAAGGAAATGATGAGACCTTGAAATACATTGGCCTTAAAATAACCCCCATTATGAAGCCGCCACAGGGCACACATTCACAGCTTCCCGTACTGGGGATGAAAAAGGTAAACAGCCCAGGAGAGAGAGTGAGTTTGCTGCTGACTCAGTGGGTCACCCAGGACATTCCCTTCCCCTCTGTAGGCCTCAGTTTCCATATCTCTTAATCTGAAACATCTCTATGAGATGATATCTTTACAGCCTTTCCAGCTTTCTAGGTTCCAGAAACTTCGAAACTGGGAGAAATCTTTGAGATCATCCAGCCCACTGAGGACACTAAAGGCCGAGAGAAAAATGACTTGCCCACGGAAATGTAAATAGTAGAGGCAAAATTTGAAGGTCATGATCTTTTCATCACCCTATGTGGTGCCTCTGAAGCATCGGGGCCCCATGATTGCTGCCCGTGTTATACCCCAGGCTATAATGGGAATCAGATTATTAGTGAGGCACACTGTCGAAGGGATTACCACCAAGCGGGGTGGGGTGGGGAAGGCTCCAAAAGGGGGAAAAAAGAAGGCTTTGCTTTCACCTAAACACTGTTTATTCTGTCCCCGTGTGGTTTGCCAAGGACCTGAAGGTCCCTCTCTCGATTCTGTGGAAGGAGAGAGACAAAGGGAGGTGGGTAGATGCTGGCAGGGGGGGCCAGAGCTGCTGCTGGACAGCACATCTCTGTTTACTTGGCTAGTGAATGAAGCCCAGGAGAAAGGCTGTTCATATTTCTGTACCGAACAGGGAGCTGACATTAATGAACAGCTAATTAACATCTTGGAGTTTGATGGTTCCAGTGTCAGTGTCCCTAATTAGTCTTGCGCTAATCTGCTTTAATTAACTGTCCCTGTCGCGGTTTTAATTTAATTTTCAGCTCTAGCCGGAGATGGCAGCCCTCTGAGCATTCCCATCCCACTACGATGGTGTCACTGGCACGGGCCGGCCCGGCAGATCCAAGATGCCTTCGGCATTGCCAGGCAGCCTCAGGGTGGGGAGAGTTCGGGGTGAGGCAAGGAAGAGCTACCCCAATACTTTTAAAGGCTGAATCAGAGGAGGCAGTGGGGTAGAATGGAAAGAGTCCTGGACTTTGAGCCAGAAGACTTGGATTTGAATCCTAGCTCTGCCCTATACTGAATGTATGACCTTGGACACGTCACTTGAATTCCCATAATTTCTCTCTGGGCCTCAGTTTTTTCATCTGTAAAATAAATGAAGGGAGTTGGACAAGATTAGGGTCTCTTCCAACTCTAAATTCATATGGAACTGGTTTGAAAAAGGGACCACAGCTTCCTTTCTGAGGGGATCTTTAAGGGCCTGCTATGTGTTGAGGAGAAAGTTAGGTGGCTTAATGGATAGAATACTGGGCCTGCAGTCAGGAAAACCTGAATTCAAATCCTTCCTGAGACACTTACTAACTGTGTGACCTTGGGCAAGTCATTTAGCCATTAATCCATTGGAAAAGGAAATGGCGAATTACTCCAGTATCTTTGCCAAGAAAACCCCATGGAAGGTGTGTTCCATGGGGCATGAAGAGTCTGACATTGTTCACTACCAACAACTTGTGTTAATTCACTGTGTTGGATGCTGAGGATGCAAAGACAAAGAATGAGACAATCCTGGCTCACAAAGGAGAGGGCAGGGAATGTGTTGTGGCCTTTCTTTCAATCCCTAGCACTTAGCCACAGTGCCTGGAAATTAGTGAGTACTTAATAAATGTTTGCTAACTAACTGACTAATTCCAAGAAGCAAAAGGTGTTCTGTGTTCTACTGGTCCATGAACTTCCTGGTCAATTCAACAAACTTCGAGTTGGGTTGTTTAACATAGTCGAATCTGCACTTGAGGGGAACAACATTGGAGGGCAGACTAAAGCAGGAAGACTCTCGAGGGAGAACAGTCAGGAGGTTGCTGCCATAATCTAGTCGAGATATGATGAGGGCCTGAATTAAAGTGGTAGCTGTGTGAGTCGAGAGAACGGGTGAGATTCAAGTGATGTCCCAAAGGTCAAGATGGCAAGATTGAGCATACAGGGAGGAAGATCTTCTAAGAAGTTAGCATCCGAGGTGAGCGTCAATCCAAGGCCTTTTGACTCCAAAGCTTGTGCTTTTTACACCAATGTAGGATTGAAGTCAGCTTTTAAGGTATGTGTAGGAATTCAACAGATTAAGAGGGGTCATCGGGAAGATCAGGATTGAGGCAAAATGATCATAACTGGACTAGTTAGTGTTAGAACCTGTGCTGTTTTCACTGTACCATGTCCTGTGACAGTGGTTCTCAACCTGTGAGTCGCGACCCCTTTGGGGGTCAAATGACCCTTTCACAGGGGTCGCCTAAGACCATTGGAAAACACATATTTCTGATGGTTTTAGGAACCGAGACACCACTTCTCTATCCATCTCCAGGCGAGTCCGCCCACGTGCAGATATGCCCACATACAAGTATTAAAGGGTCTCAGCATTAGGAAGGTTGAGAACCACTGTCCTATGACAAGGGGATTGTTGGGACTAGGCATAGTACAGCCATTTTCACTGACAGCAAATCATTTAGCTGTCCTTGGTTTTTTCATATTCATTTATTCATTCAGTCAATATCTGTTGTGTGCCTACTATGTACTCAGCCTTGTCGTTGGCTCTGTAATGCCATGGAATGACTTGACAGAGTTTCCCTGATTCATGCTCTCCTTGTCTTTGTGTCTCCTGGCTTTATGTTTAATTCTTTGGAATGCTCTCTTCATCCTTATGAGAATGGATCTGATTCTTATTTGGGGGCAATCAAAAGCCACTCGGAGCTACATCTGGTGAACTAAGTAGACCGTGGCGATAAAAATTGTTGTTTAGGGAGTCAGAAATGAGGAATTTTGGTAGATCTGTGATTTTCTCAGTGGAAAGTGGTACATCTCAGAAACAACAAAGTGTCACATGAGCTGTCCCAACTGCCTCCACACTATGCCTTCTGTTCTCAGACCATCCTTCTCATCTCCTTCCTACCAGAACTCTAGACTTTGCCCTGGAGTCTCCCAACTCTGATTGGTGAATGTTCTCCTCATCTTGCTGGAACCTAAGCCTCCATACCACTTCCCCACCATCTCCTCACCATGCCACCAAGCATCATCTCACCCATGCTTTCTGGTTCCCCTTTATGTTCTTGTTGTCTTCCTCCATTAGAATGTAAGCTCCTTGAGGGCAGGGGCACGTAGTAAACACCTAATAAATGCTCTGTTAGCAATCAGTCATCTAAGTATCATCTCTATCTATTCCCAGTTCTCCTTAATCTTAGTGCCTTCCCTCTGATACCACCCCCAGTTTATCCCATTTGTACATAACTGTTTGCATGTCATCTCCCCATTAGACCATGAGCTCTTCGAGAGCAAAGATTAGATTTTTCGCCTTTATTTGTATCCCCAGCACTTAGCAAAGTGCCTAGAACATAGTGTGACTTACTTCCTCATTGCTGAATGCATGATTGGTCTAACTCTTTTTCTAATCATACATCAGTTGGGGGGCATCTTCGATGCCACTTCTTTACCAGTTATCTTTACCAATATGTCCTCCACCATGCACACCCTCTGGCTGCCTCTTCATTGCTTTTTTGGCTCTGATGGGGAGCAGCTAGGATAGTAATGGTGATGATGGTGATAATGTTGCTAACATTCTCAAGCACTTGGAGATTTCCAGAGCACTTTGCCTACATCTTCTCATCTGGTCCTCACCACAACCCCGTGGGATGGGTATCTTGGGTATTATTGCACCATTTTACAGATGAGGAGCCATTGAAACAGAAATTAATCAAGATTACAAAAAGGATCAAATGTCCTTTTATTAAAAAGGAATGCTTTTATTTTTCCCAATTACACGTAAAAGCAATTTTTGACATTTGTTTTTTATAACTTCTGCATTCCAAATTCCCTCTGTCCCTCCCCTCTCCCTTCCTTGAGAAGGCAAGCACTCTGATATAGAGTATACATATGCAGTCATGCAAAACATATTTCCATATTTGCCATGTTGCGAAAGAGAACACAAACCAGAAGAAAAACAACAAGAAAAATAAAGAAAGCTTATTAAAAAGGATGCTTCAATCTGCATTGAGATTCTACCAGTTCTTTCTCTGGAGGTGGAGAGCATTTTTTATCTTAAATCCTTTGGAATTGTCGGATCACTGTATTTCTGAGAATAGCTAAGTCATTCACAATTGATCTTTGTACAATAGTGCTGTTACTGTATACGATGATCTCTCAGTTCCACCCACTTCATTTTGCATCAGTTCAAATAAGTCTTCCCAGGTTTTTGTGAAACCCTCCTGCTCTCATTTATTCACACAATAATATTCCATCACAATCATATACTGCAACTTGTTTAGCCATTCTCCAACTGCTGAGCATCCCTTTAATTTCTAATTCTTCACCACCACAAAAAGAGCAGCTATAAATATTTGTGTACATATAGGTTCTTTTTCTTTGATCTCTTTGTGATACATTCCTAGTAGTGGTATTGCTAGGTCAAGGGGTATGCACAGTTTTATAGCCCTTTGGCCATAGTTCCAAATTGCTCTCCAGAATGGTTGGATCAGTTCACAACTCCACCAGCAGTGTATTGATGTCCCTATTTTCCCATATCCCCTCCAATATTTGTTGTTTTCCTTTTCTCTCATATTTACCAATCTGAGGGGTGTGAGGTGGTACCTCACAGTTGTTTGGATTTGTGATAAATGTCCTTTTGTATGGGCCATAGACAATCTAAGAAGTTCATGGACAAACATGTCCAGAACTATTTTAAGTCTCATTAGAAGGGGCATAACTGACCAAATGGACCGTGTCTTATTCTTAATAATAACAACAATGTTTATAAAATCTTATAATTTGAAAAGTACTATTCTATTTTATGATTTAGTTCTTATTTGTAGAGTATTATAATGTCCATTTTACAGATAAGAAAACTAAGACTCAGTAAGATTAAGGAAGTGATTCTGTGGTTATAAAGAGTCTTAGTCTAAGACTTTTGGAACACCTTATATATTTCTGGTGCCCCTCTGTGTTCCGAGGGCCCTTCCCGACTTTGACATTCCATGTCCTATGGATCTTCCCAGCTCTGACATTCTGGGTTCTAAGGACCCTCCCACCTCTGACATTCTCTATTCTAAGGCCCCTCTCAGCCTTAGCTTTCTATGTTCTGAGGATGAACCCTAATCCCCAGCTTTGATATTCTTTGGTTCTATACTTCTATAGTCATTTCTCTACAACCAGACTATGCATTCCTTGGGGTAAAGAGACAGTGTGCCAAGTTTCTTTCATTTCTCTGCCCAGTACAGAGTAAATTTCCTGGTACAAATAGGAATTTAGTAAAGCTACATGGAATAGCTAAACAAGCCAAGCTAGCCAGGCTTGGTCCCCTTTCCTGTCTTCCACATTTAGACTTCCTGGTAAAAGTTTCTTCTCCTTTCCCAGAATGATATTCAGCAGAAAGAGCAGAGACTTGATGCAAGTGAACCTAATCCAGGGGCCATTTAGAGGCAAGGGAATTAGAGAGTCACAAAGGTCAAAGTACTTCTAAAGACTAAGGAGAGCTGTACAAAAGAAGGGGATCATAGACCCATGACACAGCTGGGAGGGCCCTTAGAACACAGGAGGTCAGAGCTGGGAGGGCCCTTAGAACACAGAATGTCAGAGCTGGGAGGGCCCTTAGAACATAGGATGTCAGAGCTGGGAGGGCCCTTAGAACCCAGAATGTCCGAGCTGGGAGGGCCCTTAGAACACAGAATGTCCGAGCTGGGAGGGCCCTTAGAACACAGGAAGTCAGAGCTGGAAGGGCCCTTAGTACAGAGAATGTGAGAGAGATGGAAGGTTACTTAGAACATAGAATGTCAAGTTTAGGAGGGACCTCAGAACACAGAATTTTAGATTTTAAAGGGACATTAGAACATAAAGTATCAGAGCTAGGAGGGTCCAAATAGCACAGAACGTCAGAGCTAAGAGGAATCTTATTGTTTCTGTAGAGTGGGGGGCCTAGAGTAAAATCTGACCTCAGACACTTGCTGACCCTGAAAAAGTCGCTTAACCTCTGTCTGCCTTGGTTTCTTCTACTGTCAAATGGGAATAAGAACAACATCTCCCTCCCAGAGTTGTTTTAAGGAGCAAATCAGATACTTGTAAAGCTTTTGGCACAGGCCAGGCACATAGTAGGCACTTAGTAAATGCTGGTTTCCTTCCTTCCATATTTGTATGATCCATCCCTCTCACTTTATAGGGCCCAGAGAGAGGAAGTCACTTCTGAAAGTCAGTGGTATAGACAGCACTGCAACACAGGGCTCCTGACCTTGAGGCCACTGACCCTTCCACAGGGGAAAGGGAAGTGAGGCCCAGATCAGATGTAAATCAAGGGGCCGCCTTATCTTTTAACCCAAGAAAGTTCCAAGAGGTGTGTTTAGCAGAGGCCAAGAGAGACAGAATCGGTGGAGCCTGAGACCAAAGTCTCCTGGATGGAAGGGGCCGGAGGCACAGGCCTGGGGCCTGCATTACGCGCAGAGATCCAGCGGTTCCACTGAGGGAGGTGACCTCTTATCTGAGCAGGCGTCAGGGACATTGTGCTTTACCCACATGACTGGGGCCATAACTCAGGCCCTGTGTTTGAACAAGCATTTTCTTCCCCTGGAAAAATTCCTTTTGTACCTTTCCAGAGGGCCCCAAACCAGGGGTTAGCCTGGGCAGAGTATTTTCTAGTTCAATTCTCCAATTTCTGCTTTTCTCGACATGGCCTCAGTCTCAAATTAATTGTTATAAATGTTAATAAAATTAATAAAGTACAATAAATTATACATTTAATATATACATATAATAAATAATCATAATTACTTTTTAAAGGGTCGACTTCTTCATAAACGTATAGGGGAATGAAAAAGAAAGAAGCATCTGTGTAACACCTACTCTGTGCCAGGCAGAATGTTAAGCACTTTACAGATATTATCTTATTTGGGAGGTAGGTGCTATTATTATTCCCATTTCACAGTTGGAGAAACTGAGGCAAACAAAGTTAAAGTGACTTGCCCAAGGTATCTGAGGCCGGATTGGAACTCACATCTTCCTGACTCTAGGCCCAGCAGCATTCTATCTATGGTGCCCTGACCTAGCTGCCTCTATAAATAAATAGAATGTTGGATCTACAAGAACCTTAGGTCATAGAATATCTAGAGACACACAGCAGCCAGAGCATAGGGAGTTTATTGAGTAGAGGGATGGAAGGACCAGCTCTGTGCTTAAGGAAAATCACATTGACAGTTGGGCAGATGATGGTTTTGGGTGGGAAGAAGCTTGAGGCAGGGAGACGGGGAGGCCATCGTTAGGAGGCCTTCACAGATGTCTAGGTCGGAGGTTATAAGAGCCTGAACAAGAAAGGTTTGGATTTGAGAAATGTCATAGAGGTAAAAATGGTGAAATTTGGTAGTTAAATGATAAAGTGGGATGAGAGAGGTCAAGGGTGGTGCCTAGATTATAAACCTTATAACATAAGATGTCAGAATTATAAGGGATATGTGTGTATGTATATCTATACACACACATACACACATGTATATGTATTTGTATGTGTATATATGGATGTATATATGGATCTTTGAATATAGAACATAGAACATCAGAACTAGAAGAGACTATAGAACACAGATTCTCAGAGCTAAAAGGGATCATGTAGGGAATTATTCCTAGGCTTTAGAGCACAGACTGTTAGGGCTGGAAGGGGACTTTAGAATATAAAAACTACTAGAAGGGATAGTGGGCAAAGCACCAGGCCTGCACTCATCTTCCCGAGTTCAAATCCAGCCTCAGATACTTCCTAGTTGTGTGGCCCTGGTCAAGTCACTTCACTCTGTTTGTCTCAGTTTCCTCACCTGTAAAATGAACTGGAGGTGAGAGTGCCATAGAATGACCTAGCATAGACTGGCTCCTTGAGAGTCTACCCCATCTGGTGAACTATTAATAAACTTTTGTTTTTCTTTTGCTGAAAAAAAAATTTAAAAATTAAAAAAATAAAATGAACCGGAGAAGGAAATGGTAAGCCACCCCAATATTTTTGCCAAGAAAACCCCAAATGGGGTCACACAAAGAGTCAGGCACCAGTAAAACAACTCAACAACAAGAGGGCACCATAAGGGTTATTTGGTTAACCGTCTTGTAGAGAAGAAAATTGAAGCCCAGATAAGTTCATTGTCCAAGGTCAATGTTCAGAGCATTGAACTGAGTCCATAAGGAGTGAGTTCTAATGCCGTCTTTGCCACCTCTCATGTTTATGAACCTCGACCTCACCAGTAAATCAAGGATGCTAAACTAGACGGTCTCTAAAGTTATCTCGCCCTAGTTCTGTGGTCCTCTGAGACTATGAAGAGTCAGGCCTGGGATTCAAGGTTTAGCACCAAACTCTTGCTGTTACATTGTTTAAAAGAAAAAATAAAGCCATAATATAGAATGCTGCTGGGCCTGTAGTCGCCAAGGCATGAATTCAAATGCGGCCTCAGACACCCTGGGTGAGTCACTGGCAGTGTGATCTAACGGAAAGAACATTTCAGTTAGACTTAGAAGACCTAGGTTCAAGCTCTGACACCTCGCCCCCCCCCTCCCCAGACAAGTGGGATTAGCTGGTGATAAAGATTTGGAAGGCGTCTTCAGAGAAGTAGTGAAAATAAGAGATCAAGAGAGAGCACATGAGAGTGGGAAGGGAGATGCAGCACATGGGAGATGCTGTCCTAGGAAGGAAGGAGACAGGGGCTTCTGCTTTACTCTCTGAGCCTCAGTTTCCTCATCTGTCAAATGAAGAAATGATCCTCTGAGGACCTACCTTACCAAGCTGTTCTGAGTGAAAAGGATCTGTAAACCATAAACCAGGTTAGAAATGGGAGCTGTTAATAGAATGTCAGTTATAAAAAGCAGACAGGCCAAACTGTAATTGATTTCAGGAAAAGAACCCTTGATCTGTAAATAAAAGCAATCTGGAATCTCACACGGCTGCTGCGGAGTCTGCAAACGTGGCCCCAGAAAAGCATCACACCCAGCCCTCTGATTCGACCTCTGAGCCAGGTCCGGGTGGGTCGAGCATCCAGAGAAGGACGGAGCCCCAGAGCTGCCACTTCCCCAAATGCCAAGACCTCCCAGGGGGAATTTCTCCTGGGCTGTTAATCTGCAACGGCAAATCAAACCTTTAAAGCTAGAGTTCACGTTTTCTTGGCAGTTTCCCAAGGAACCTCCACTCCTCACTCTCCCGCCTTCCTGCCTCCGGTCCCTGGAATGGCTCCAGGTGCTTTTAAGGGAACTCTCAGCAGGGTTCCCCACCCTCCCCAGTCAGTTGATTCCACCCCCCACCCCATATCCCAACCCCATGCCCTCCCTGCTCAGGAAGGGGGCAGGCCTCCTCTGTGTTTATCTTCCCATTACATATGGTCCTAGGCAAGGTTGCATGTTTTCAATCACTTGGTTTCAATAACTTTGAAGGCATTTTAGGGTAGTGGGAAGAGCAGGAAATGTGGAGTTGGAAGACCCAGGTTTGGGTCCAGACCCTGTCCCATGACCGGATTACCCAGACTTTCAAGCCTTATCTCAGAATACTCTCCACCCTGAAGTCTATGTGGCAATTAAAACTGGAGTCTCCTTTGTCCCCCCAACCCTAAATCTTTCTGCCCTCTGTTCAACTATATACCTTTCATTGCTTAAACAATTCCCTGTGCTTTAACCACTCTCCCTCTTTCACCTTCTGAATTCCTCTCTATCCTATAAACCCTAACTCAAGCATCAGCCCCTCCATGAAGACTTTCCTGATTCCCCACCACCACCACCCCACATCCTGCAACTTTCTCCCTCAAGTCTTGGTTTTATACTATCAGCATGGTGGGGAGTCGGGGGGAAGGGTTGAACTTGAAATCAGTAGGAAGCTAGACTCAAATCCCACCTATGGGACATCAAGCAAGTCACAAGGTCTAGGTCTAACCCTAACCCTAACCCTAATTCCCCAAGCCTCAGCTTACTCATCTGTAAAATGAAGATGATAATACTTTTGGTTCCTGTCTCATAGGGTTGTTGAGACTCAATGAGCAGGGCAGTTTTACTGGAATGTTGGATCCACACTGGGACCTCATGTGATGTAAAGTTAAGTTAGAAAGCTATATTGGGGCTAGACCAGAAGAGCCTTCATAGCTCTGAAGCAGGAAGACACTTTACAGGAATTCTAGTCCAATCCCTCCATTTTACAGATGGGGTGACTCATCTTAACTGTTTTAACCCAGAGACTTGTCTAAGGTTACACAAGAACCAGGGGACACAGGTGAGGTTTGAACCCAGGTCCATCAACTCTAAATCCAATATTACTTCACCATCCTGCCTCCCAAATATCTTGAATGCTAGGATATCAAATCATGACTTTATCTGATAGCACTGGGGAGTTCTTGAAGGTCTTTGAGCAGGGGAATGACAGGATCAGAAGTGAGCATCAGGAAGATGAATCAGATAGTATATACAGCATGGATTGGAAGGGAGGAGACTCAGAGTAATGTGGTATATTGGAAAGAACACTTGAGAGTCAAAAAACAAGAATTGGTACTCCAACCCCGTCCATTCTGATCTCTATGATTGTACACAAATAGCTTCATCTTTGAGTCTCAGTTTCTTCATCTTTAAAAGGGGGCCAATAGTCAAGGTATTACCCATCTTGTAGTGTTGTTATGCAAAGCTTCAAGCGCTATATAGAAAGAAGATCAGTGAGGCTCTTCTAAAGAGAAAGGAAGACAGAAGCAAGAGAGACAATTTTCTACAATCTTCATCTGACATTCAACCTACTTCCCCAACCTAATCTTCTATTCTTCTCCCCTTTTACTAATATTGCCTTTGGAAAATTGAAAAGCTCTTTTAATGACCCCAGGCTTCTCCCTGCAATGAAGACCCATCGTTTTTATGCCAGTATTCTTCCAAGGCTCCTGTGTGGCTGTGAGACACGGAACACTCTGGTCTCTGAAGAATTGAAAATGAGGATCACTCAGAGAGCAATTAATAAGTGCATGGGGGATGTGAGCAGGAAACAACATATAATACACAAGGAACTTCAAAGAATTGGAGTTCAAAGATAATCCTCAGAAAACTATGGTGTTGGAAAATGGGGTGGCATTGTGGTGCAATGACAAGGGGGCTGGTTTTGAGGCAAGCGAGAACTGGGTTTGAATCTCAGTTTTGCTACCTCTGATCTGTGTGACCTTAGAAAAGTCATTTAGCCTCTCTGAGGCTCCATTTCTTCGTCTATAAAATGAGAGACTTGGCCTCAGTGACTTCTGAGATCCCAACTCTAAGACTATAATCACTACCTCCACCATGAGCAAGAAATAACCCATAAGATAATCCATGTATTCACCTGGTGTCTTCTCAATGTCAAGACAAAGTTAGGACATCCTCAGCCCATTGGGCAGACCTTCTGTGGGTCCCTACTTTGGGGAGGACATAAATGAGAGTTGAACAAGATGGGCAAGCACAGATAGCTAACTCACCGGAGGGAACATTTCCATCTTTGAGACTGTATGTCCAGTGGAGTATTAGAGTAATGCCTGACATGGCACTTGGCATATATTTGAGCCAATCTCGTTAGCCTCTGGTTGTTATCATTGCCATATTATAGATGGGGAAATGGGTCCCCAAAAGGGGTCAGTGATTTGTGCATAGCCATTCAGGTCATTAACAGGATTTCAAGTCCAACACTCCATTCTCACCCACTCTTGTGACTGTCCAACTGAAGACGTTCCTTTCCCTCAAGGCCCAACTCAGAAGTCATCTTCCTCTAAAATTCGCTTCTGACCACCTTCCCCAACTCTCCAGGTGAAATCAATCCGTCAACAAGCATTTATTAAGCCCTGACTCTGTGTGAGTGAGTGAGTGTGGTGTGTGTGTGTGTGGGTGTGTGTGTGGGTGTGTGTGTGGGTGTGTGTGTGTGTGTGTGGGTGTGTGTGTGTGTGTGTGTGTGTGTGTGTGTGTGTGTGTGTGTGTGTGTGTACCCAAAAGCCTTTGAGTGGAACTCTCCACTACTCTTTATTCATTCTATTCAACAAACATCTGCTAAACTCCTACTATAAAAAGTGCACTGTGCACAGCTTAGTGGGGGTTATAAACTTGGACGAGACAAAGTCTGTGGCATAACAGAGCTTACAGTTTCAAATAGGAGATTTGGGTCAGGGGCAAGAATCAATAGAGAATAGACTATCCCACACAAAATATATGTGTGTATGTATATATTCTATAAATAATATAAACATACAATAATGTGTGTATTATCATATAATATCATGCATAAATATATATATGTATATGTATTGTGTATACCTGCATGCATGTATGCGTGCAAAATAAATAAAAGGCTTGAGAGGGAGGAAGCAGTAATACCTGAGGAAATCAGGCAAAAGGAGGCATTTGGGTTGAGCTTTGAAAAAAATGAAGGATTTTTAGAGATAGAGGAGAGGATCTCTCCTTTGTCAAATTTCTCATGGACTTTTACCTGAATCTTTTAGGATAATAGACTTAAAAGTAGAAAAGACCTCACGGGCCACTGAGTCCATTTTACAGATGAGAAGAATGAGACCTGTAGAATTTAAGTGACTTAACCAAGGTCACACAGTAAGCGTCCAAGATGGTATTTGAAACCAGTTCATCCTGCCTTCAGGGTCAGTGTCCTATCCACTGTGCCACATTGCTTTTCAATGTCAAGACAAAGTTAGGACATCCTCAGCCCATTGGGCAGACCTTCTGTGGGTCTGCGTATTCCCCATACCTTTATTGTCTGTGTGTTGTTCTTCTGCCCATTATGTCATGTCTTGTTTCCTCTCACAAACACAGGATCTTATATTTGATAAGTGTTTATGCAGTTGAATAGAATTAAATTGACCCTACAGGAAAAGCCAAGGGACCACCTGGGGCTGCAGGTTCTATTTGGCTTGGACTGTCTTTGCAGAGGACTCTGATGTTCCAGCTTTATCCTGGCTCAGTGCTTTTTTTTTTCCTTCCAAACACCAAGGCATACTTATAAAAACAGCTACCATTACTGTCTTGCTTTATAGTTGACAAAGGACCTTCTTTGCAACCTCTGTGAGGTTGTGGTGTTAAGGTTATTGGCCCCATTTTACAGACAGGGAAAATTAAGATCACAGAGGACAAGTAAATTGCTCTGAAGCATTGGAACCAGGACCCAATCAAGGCCATTCCAGGCCCTGTGTTCTCTCCCCTGTACCCTGATGCCCCTTGTTTCCAGCAGGAGGGTGTTCTCTGGATGTTAGATGTGGTTTGTAGCCTTCACATCAGTGTATGGTTCAAAGGGGAGAAATCAATACTTGGGTTATTTCTGTTTGGGACTCAGCATGTTAGTGGTGTTGCTTTTTTTGGTTCATGGCTCAGTAATGTCCATGGTGCAAGTAGAGGATTTGTTCAACCTTCTGCACAGGTGGTCTTTTAGTCCTGAGAGGCTCTGAAAAAAAAAAGGCCCTGAGCTTAGAAGGAAACCAAAGAACATAAGAGGCTTTGGGTAAGGAGGGAGAGTGTGCCAGGTATAGGGGACCACCTGGGCGCAGACACTGAGGTGGGAGATGCAGAACTGTATGGAACAAATATAATAGAGGTCACTTTGGTCAGACAAGAGGGGAATCATTGAAAATCCGACTGGGAAGGTGGGTTGGAGCAGGGACTTTGGATACTGGACAAAGGCACTTGTATTTGACCCCAGAGGTAATAGGGAACCACTGGAGTTTGTTGTCGAGGGGAGGGAGGAAAAAAGGGGAGAGTGACCTGATCAGATCATCACTTTAGGAAAATCACTTCGGTGGCTGCTGTGAAGTATAAATTGGAGAGCAGAGAAACTTGAATCGGGGAGACCGATTAGGAGGCAATTGCAATAGTCTTGTTGAATTAGAGTTGTGGTCCTGGAAGTAGAGAGAAGAGATTGGCTGAAAGAAATGTGGAAGGAGAATTGGCAGTGCTTGAGAACCTCTTGCATGTGTGGGGTGAAAGAGAGGAAGGAATCCTTGATGAAAGGACCTGGAAAATACAGAATGCTTAAAGGACTTTAACTGGGAGGAGTCCTTAGAACCTGGAATGTCAGAGCTGGGAGGGACCTTAGAACAGAGAATATGAGAGTTAACAGAGATCAGATCCCAGAACACAGACTATCAGAGTTTAGCAGGAATCTTAGAACATAAAATGTCGAAATTGAGATAGGTCTTAGAACACAGAATATCAGTGCCATAGAGGAGTTTAGAACACAGAATGTCATAGCTGGGAGGGCTCTTAGAACACAGAAAGTTAGAACTTGGAGGCGTCTTAGAACACAGACTGGTAGAGGTAGGAGGGGCCTTAGAGATCATTTTAGTCCAACCTTCTCATTTTACAGATAAGGAAACTGGGGCCCAGAGAGATTAAGTAACTTGCCCAAGGTAACATACTCAGTAAGTGACTAGGATGTGATTTGTTCAAGGTTGCCTGGGTAATATTCATTCATTCTGTGCTTGTCCAACAACCATTTATTAATCATATAATCTGTACCCAGTCTCATGATAATCATTAGGAGAACTATAAAGACATAGAATCCCACCTTTACAGACTATATAATGAATGGGGAGAGGGGAGTAGGCTGGGGGCACATATACAAATATGTTATCCCATTCAATATCTAAATCAGAGTAGAGTATAATAAATGGCATAAGGGAGGCACAAAGGACTCTTTCAGAATGGAGGGAAGCTGATAATCTTGGTAGAAAAGCCAACCTTTCTTCTTTTCATTGCTGCTGCCCCTCCTCCAGCTCTCTGCCAAACAGTAGTTCCTCTGATTGACTCTGTTTCCATAACTCAAATAAATCCCATGTGCACTTATTAAGCACCTACTATGTGAGAGGCACCATATTAGGCACTTGGGACACAAAAATGAAAAGAACAACCAGCCCCCTGCCCTCAAGGAGCTTATATCTGCTAGAATATACGTATCATAAGTAAGCAATTTTAAAATGGAGAAAGCGCTAACAGTTGTAGAGATTACCTACAGATGGATGATGTAGGTGGCTACCTACCTCTTGAGGGGTGATGGACTCAGGGTGCAGAATGGGGCATACATTTTTTGCTCACGGCCAAGACAGTAATTTGTTTTGATTGACAGCATTTTCTCTGGGTGTTCCTGGTGCCTGAAATGCTCCCACTCCTTATTTCCACCTCCTGGCTTCCCTTGATTTCTCCACGTCCCAGCTAAAATCCAACTTTCTGCAAAAAAAAAATCTTTCCCAATCTCCTTTAATTCAAACGCCTCCCTCTCAGATCATTTCCCGTTTCTCCTATCTTTATCGTGTTTGTACATAGCTGTTTGCATGTTGTCTCCCCCAGTTAGACTATGAACTCCTTGAGAACAAGGAATGGTTTTTGCCCTTTTTTGTATCCCTAGGGCCTGGCACATAATAGGCACTTAATGAATTAATAAGTAATTAATTAATGATAGTTGACTGACTGACTTGATTATACCTATTTGTTACAAAGGTTTTGTTCTGTTTTCATAATGGGGAAGAGGGAAGTGGAACAAAAAGAAAAGAGATTTTTACTAATTTTAAAAAATTTAATTTAATTCAAGAAAACAATTGTGTTGATTAGAAAAAATCTTGTGTAGGGGGTAGCACCTGAACTGTGCTTTGAAGAAACATGAGAAGGGAAAGCATTCCAAATATTGTAGGACCACCTTTGCAAAAGCATGGAGGAAAGAGATGCACCCTTGTAGGGGATGGAGGGAGGTTAGCTGGCTGTACTTTACAGTGACTCCCATTTCTCCTATGTGTTAAGCTCTCTTTACTACAATCCTTTAAGGTAGATAGGGTGGCAATTATTAGCTTCATATTACAGATGTGAAAATAGAGGTTCAGAGTATGCAAGTAGCTTATTTAGGTTCACAGAAATTGATCATAGCCTAGCCAAGTCAACTGGCATGGGCTTCTTCTCTTGATTAGAGGTGTGTGTGTGTGTGTGTGTGTGTGTGTGTGTGTGTGTGTTGCCCAGCAAGCAAAAAGAGACAACTAGGATTTGTCAATTTTATTTTCATTCCAACAGAAGGGAAAAAAGCCAAATTCCTGCCAAATACTGGCAACTAAACAGAAGTTCCAGCCTTGCCCCAATCTGGGCACAGAAAGAAAAAAAGACCGCAGAGAAACTTAGGAAAACCCACTTCAGATGTGAATTCCAACGGGGACCCCCATGGCCTCAGCATTGTTTACAGAAGCCTCAGACTGAGACCAGCCCAGACAGAGGGGCCAGTCACTGGCAACACTGATCCACCCTGGGGGGAAGGTGCCAGGAGCCATCATTAGTGAGTGAAAGCACTGGCTGTAGGGAGTTTCAAGCACTGTTTAGTTCTTATGGGGTCACCTCTCTCCATCTGTGGGCTCCCAGTAATGTGGAGAAGGGTCACGGGAGAGGGAGAGCTTCTGAGCCCGGAAGGTATTTGGATTCTAGAGGAAACCAAAAGCCCCAAACCAGGACGAATGCCCAGAAGCTGAGAATTTGAGGGGAGATGAAATCTGGGGTTAGCTTGTCAAGCTCATTGGGATTTAAATAGAATATTAAATGTAGAACATTAAAGACATACATAGTGCAGAGTGTTAGAACTGAATGGAAGTTGTTTAGGCCTGTCAGACCTTAGAACAGAGATTATTAAAATGCAAAACATCAGCGCCAGAATGAACCTTAGACCATAGAATATGAGAGCTGGGAGGGCCCTTAGAACTCAGGAGGTCAGAACTGGGAGGGTTCTTGGAACACAAAATGTGAGAGCTGGGAGGGCCTTTAGAACAGAGAAATGTCAGGGCTGGGAGGAGAACAGAGAATATCAGGGTTGGGAGGGCCCTTAGAACAGAGAATGTCAGAGCTGGGAGGGGCCTTAGAACACAGAAGATCATAGCTAGGAACAATGCTTGAAACACAGAACACCAGAACTAGAAAGGAACCTTAGAAAATGCAATGTAAGAGCATACAATGTTATCTAGAGCAGGAAAAGATTTTCAAGCCTGTCTATTCCATCTGCTTTACGTAAACAGATGAGGAAAACAAGGCTCCTCCTGGCCACCTTTTCTGGTCCCCTTTCCCTATAATGTTGTGCCGAGAACCCAGGCTTGATGCTGACATGCGAAGATTTCCTTGGCCACTGAATTAGAAGTTAGGCTGTACAGTGACCAACAGACTTGCAAACAAGAAATGGAGTGGGTTGGTTGGCTGTTGCTAGCAGAAAGGAAACCATGACAGCAGCAACTAGAGTCTTAAGTTATAATTTTTGTACCTGGTTCTCTTAGCATCCTTAGCCTCTCTCAGAGCTTGGTATAAACACTGTTTCCTCCTGGTCCCTCCAACTGTGGGTGCCTCCCACTCAAGTTCTTGTATTGACACTATATAACTGTATCTCTCTAAGAGATCATAAGCACTTGAAGGGCAAATAACATTTTTTTTTGTCTTTGGCCATGGTCTGACACATAGTAGGTCCTTAGGAAATGCTTATTAATTGAATGAAGTGCCACAAACCTCCCCTGTACCCTGGGAGGTGGGAAGAACTGAGCAAACCTTCATTTAGGAGGGTGGATGTGGGAAAAACTGCCACATGTTGAAGAGACAAAGATTGGGGATGCCTCCCCTTGCCATCTGGTGGCTTCCTATGGGGTGAGCTAGGTGGTATCATAGTGCATAAAGCACCAGGCCTGGAATTAGTAAGATTTATGTTCCTGAGTTCAGATCTGGCCTCAGATACTCACTAGCTGTGTGACCCTGGGCAAGTCACTTCACCTTGTTTGCCTCAGTTTCCTCATCTGTAAAATGAGCTGGAGAAGGAAATGACAAACCACTCCAATATCTTTGCCAAGAAAACCCTAAAGTGGGGTCATAAAGAGTTGGACACAACTGAAACTCTGACTCCCTATCCAGGACCCTTTCCATTGGACCAGTCAGACCTATCATATAGTAATAGCCAAGTTTTTTTTTCCTCATTCCATTATTTACAAAGTACTTTACATATTATTACACTGGATGCTCATAGCAATCTTCCCAGTCAAGTGCATATTGTTATTCCCATTTTAGGAAGGAGGAAGTCGAGGCTTAATGGGGGTCATTGATTTACCTCAGGTTGTACACTCAGGTACTTGCAAATCTGAACTCAAATGCAGATATTATTTCCAGGTTAGTATCTCTCTGTCTCCCATGAATGGGCTATGATGTCAGGGCAGCTTGAAGTCGAGAAGATCAGAGATCAGAGATCCTGCTTTAGGCACTTTCCAAGTGACCCCCAGCAAGATCCTTAAACTCTGCTAGCCTTGATGTTCTCATCTCAAAAATGGGAATAATAATATAATATCTACCTTTTGGGGGCAGAGAATGGGGAGTAAAGTGCTTTATAAACCTCACAATGATATGTAAGTGTGAGCCACCGTTGTTATGAGTCATCTTGCTTCCCCACGTTTTCCTCCCAGACATTCTCATCTCCTCTACCAACATTTCTCTTCATCGCACCTCCCCTCTCCTCATGAGACTGATCCCACTCTTTCTAGGTAGAGAGGTATTCGATCTTGGCACTGTGACAGAGTAAAGAACCAATTGGAGTCAACTATACTAATTTCTTTCAGTGACACTGGGATATGCTGAGGTAATTAGGGGAAAGGAAGGAGATAGTAGCCTGATATATCTGGGCATCCCTATGGGGAATGATAGAGGTGGCATCTACCTAGATTTTAGCAAAGCACTTGATAAAAAGCCTCTCATGCTGTTCTTGTGGCAAAGATGGTGAATTGTGGTCTAGATGGTAGTATGATTAGGCAAATTTGAAAATGGCGGAATGCCTAGACCCAGAGAGTGGTCAGTACTGGCTTGCTATCAGCTTGAAAGGAGATCTCAATGGATTTCCCCAAATGTCTGGGCTCTTTTTTTTTAGTCAGTGAATTGGATACAGGGATAGAGGGCAAACATCAAATATTAGGGTCACAAAAAATTGGGAAGAGTGAGTCACATACTCAGTGATGGTCAGGATCTAAAAGGCTGTTGGCAGCCTAGAATATTGGACTGAATCTTATGTAGTGAAATCTAATGGGGATAATTCAAAGTGGTCTGCTTTTTTTTTTGTAGTGGTCTGCTACATCTCTCCATTCTAGGGGTGCCCTAAGGGGTTTTGAGAGCATCTCTCATCTAATGCCCTTGGCTTGAGCTCCCATCAATTGGTGCCAGTAACTAATGTTCCAGTTCCATTTAGCCACTTAACATCAATTAGCTTTTTTTTTTTGCAGGGGGGAAGGCAGGACAATTGGTGTTCAGTGACTTGCTCAAGGTCACAAGACTAGTAAGTATTAAGTGTATTAGGCCGGATTTGAACTCAGGTCCTCCTGACTCCAGGGCCAGTGCTCTATTCAGTGCCCCACTTAGCTGCCCCCCATCAATTAGCTTTTTCAAAAGGATATTACCTTTTAAAATATAGCAGGGTCATAAACATTTCCTCCCAGTATCTCAGTCATACCCTCTTCTATACCACTTGGTCTCTGGGGCAAGTAAGTTCACTCTTGGCCCACCTTCTACATGACATTGTTCCCACCAAGTTCACATCCAAATGAGTCCTTATTTCTACCACTAAGCAAAGCCCCAAAGGTCATTCCTTGTTCCTTGGGGCATTCATTCGGAGGTGATATACTAGGTCACTGGTATAACCAGGATACCTGCCACTCTGAGGCTCACTCTCTCGACCTTCCAAAACTCACAGAGTTGGAGTCTACAGTCCCTCCACCTAAAATGAAAAAGAGCAAACAGCTAGTCAGAACAATCAAAGCCTGTTTTCATGGGGCCACATGAACAATCTCAGCCAAAAGACCCAAGGCCTCTCCCCTTACAGCATCAGCATCTCCCTGGATGCCAGCAGGGAAGGAGTCAAACCAAGAGTGAACAGCTGAAAGAAAATGGCAGTCTCTGGCTGCTTCCGGATTTTTGAATGCCTCCATGGCCAGTCCTATTCACCATGGGACCAGCTGACCAGAACCAGTGACAGACCGTCTACACATGCTCCAACATCTCTGCAAGCCACTCCATTGCACATCTTCACAGCTACCCCAGAAGCAGGCTCTCCAGCCTCTTCCCATATGGGGAATTTTCATCGGCCAAGCACACTGAAGCACTCTGTGCCTGTGTCTGTTCTCCATTACATTTTCATGGGTCCAAAAAACAACTCCCCAAGCATCAGATGCAGGGGGAGGGGAATGACTAGAAAGCAAATCATCTGAAAAAAGAATATGTATTGAATGATTGATTGATTGTCTGGAGGTTTCAGCTCAAGATGAATCAGTGGTATAAAATAGCATCCAAGAAAGCTGGGGTGCATCAGGAGAGGTCTAGTACTCTAAAGTCAAAAGCAATAGACCACTCTATCCTGTCCTAGTTAGAACATATCATCATCCGTTCTAGGAGATGATATCTGGAAAGACATCAATAAGCTTGAGAGTAACCAGAATGGTGAAGGGCCTTCATTGATGATCGTTGAACCCATGAGGCTGATGAGATCACCAGAAGAGGAGGGAGCCCAGGACTGAGCCAAAGGGTACTTGATAGGGGATCCTCCATGCATAGGGCATGGGCAGGGATGATAATACAGCAAAGGAGATTAAAACCGAGTGAAGGAAGAAATGAAGGAGAAAGCAGTATAACAAAAATTCAGAGTGGAAAGACTATGGAGAAGGAGGGGATGTTCAGTAGTGTAAACACAGCAGAGAGGTCAAAAAGCTGGAACGATGAGTAACGATCATGACATTCAGCAATTAGGGGAAAGTGAGAACCTACCTTGGAGAGAACAGTTTCAGTTGCATGGCAAGGTTTAGAGATGGAATGTAAGGGATTAAGAAATGAGTAGAGGGGGCGGAGCCAAGATGGCGGCGTAGAAGCAGCAACACATCGCAGCTCTCACATAGCCACCCCAAAATACCCATAAAATAGGACTCTAAACCAATCCTGGAACTCCAAAACGCACACAAAGATACTTCCCACTAAAGTCAGCTCGGCTACGAGGAACCATATCAGCACTGCGGACCGACACCAGCCTGGCCTGAAGCCACGGCTGTGCCCTGGGGGCGGCTGGACGGCTGGACGGGAAGAGCTGAGAAGCTTCAGGTGAGCAGATTAGCGTCAGCT
>CM053582.1:106721464-106824241 GCA_028627135.1 Pseudochirops cupreus
TGTATGTATATATGTATATGTGTATGTATGTGTATGTGTATATATGTATATGTGTGTATATATATATGTATATGTGTCTATATAGAGAGAGGGAGAGCTAGGAGTTTTAGCATGAAATACCATACTGTATAATATAATACCCTAAGTGCTGCCGTAACCACATTGTTATAACACAGGAGCAAGAAGGGACTTCAAAGGTCATTGAGGCTAAGCACTCGCCTCAGCCAGATGGCCATCGAACCCTCAGGGGATGCCAGTTTGAGTCTCAATCATCTCTGGGAACATAATCTATGCCGCCCCCTCGGACCCTATTATTGCTGCCCATTAATTACCGTTTTAATTTCTTCCTCTTGTTTAGCCAAATGCTATTGCTATAATTTAAATGTAGTTCCCCTTGTGTGGTGAGAGAGAGAGAGAGAGAGAGGCAGGGGGAGAAGAAGGAGAAGGAAGAGAAGGAGGAGGAGGAGAAAGAGAGGGGGAAGAGAGAATAGAAGAGGAAGAAAGAGAGAAAGAGGGGAAAAGAGAGAGAAAGAAATAGAGAGGGGGGAAAATAGAGGGGAGGGAAGATAGAGAGAAAGAGGAAGAGAGAGAAGAGAAGAGGAAGAGAGAGAAAGAAAGAGGGGAGAAAGAGAAGGATAGAGGCAGGGAGGAGAAAGAGAGAAGAAGAAGAGAGAAGGGGAAGAGAGAGAAAGGGAGAAAGAGAGGGGAGGGGAGAGGGGGGGGAGAGAGAGAGACAGAGAGAGACAGAGAGACAGAGAGAGAGAAAAGCTAGTCTGTGGAAGAATACTGATCTGGACTCAGTAACATGGAGCCTTGTCCCAATCATACCATTACCACTAGCTCTCTGTGTGACCTTGAACAAATCATTTTATCTCTCAAGACTTTGGTTTCTAATCTGTAAAATATGAGGAATGATAATCTCAGGTGTCTTTCAGCTCTGACTCTCTATGTCCTAAGGTCTCGCACATCTCTGACATTGTATATTCTAAGGACCCTTCCAGTTCTGAGACCCCATGTTCTAAGGCCCCTTCTAGCTTGGGGCCAGTTTCCTCATATGTAAAATGAGAGGGCTGCCCTTAGTCTCTGAAGCCCCTCCCAGTCCTGAAGCTAGGATCCTTTGATCCTAATATAATACTTTGTGATATTGGGAACCACTGAGCTCTCAGAAATGGAGGAGTCCCAACCTTCCTCCCTACTGGAGGCCAAAGGAATGGGTAGTCAAAGCTGAGAATTGATGTCTTGCTGCCCCCACTGGAGAGATGATTAGGGAATGTTGTGTGTTTTTTCTGAAAGGCAGGAAGGCCTGCCTGATGTAGGGAGAGAAGAACAAGGTGTCTTGTTCTTGAAGGAAAAGAGGAACTAGGGAATGGAGTTTGGGGAGAAAGAGAGTAAAGCATCATGAAGGGAAGAACATATTCAGAGAGATAACAGAAGCTGGGGAGAGGGGCCCAGCAGAAGAGAAAAGAGACTTTTGGCGAGCTCATATTATCGGGCTTGATCAGAGGAGCCTCCACTATATTGATGAATCTCCCAGAAATCTAAGTGAAATTATAGGGTATGGACTTTTGTCATAAAGGAACTCCCCATTGTAGGTACACATTGGTTCGAGACTCTTTCCAGGAGAACACAGGGGACTCCTCTGATCAGTCCCCATTATCAAAGGTCTTGAATCATGAAAGGGACTGGATTTGAGGAGTTGAGGGAAAAAAGACAGAGACATCTCGGTCTAACAAGAGCACCAGGAATTTCAGCAATTCAGGCTTTCCAAAAATGGATCAAGCTGCCTGAATGGTTGAGTCCTTTGTCATTGGGAGTAGTCACTGGGACCATCATGTCATAGGGGAAGGGATAGGATTCCTACATGAAGTAGGCACTGAACCAGACGACCCCTAAGGTTCCTCATCAAGAGGGATTTCAGTATCCTTTGTTTCTCTACAGCCTCCAAAGACATACTGAAAAATATATTTTATTATCTGACTCATAAGTATGTCCCTGTGTATTTTACTACCTGACTTGTAAGTGTTTCCTTGTGTATTTTACTACCTGACTTATAGGTGTGTCCCTGTGTATTTTACTACCTGACTTATAAGTGTCCCTGTGTATTTTACTACCTGACTTATAAATGTCCCTGTGCATTTTACTATCTGACTTATAAGTGTGTCCCCTTGTATTTTACTATCTGACTTACAGGTATGCCCTCAACTCGGAGTGATAGAATGGTTACTAATAATCCAAGATCAGCCCGGGTGAATGTCATGGGGACTCACCAGCTGAGCATGGGAGCCATGGAAAGCAGACTCCCAGCCTGGAGGTCACTGAGAGTTTCCCTCCTGTAGTGGGGAGTGGGAGTGGAAGTGGCAGGGTTGGGGGAGCAGAGGAATAGCTTCTCCTATTAGAATCTGCTTCTCATACTCCACGATCAGGTAGGCTGATGATAAGAACACAGCATTGAAGGCTAAATGGGGCCTTGGAGATGGCACAGACTGGCTTAGCCAATACCAGCAATAAGTGACAAAGCTGAGATTCAAACACAGGCCTTCTCTGCTCCATGCTGCCTCTTCTCCTCTAGCCCAAGTGGGCTTGATGGGATGGGAGGAGGTGTCCTGGGCTTGGAAACTAGCAGAGTCACAGGATACAGAAGAGCTCGCCCCCTTCCAGAGCCCCATTCCTGTTCTCTAACCCAGGACACTCATAAGAGCATCAATCTCCCACCTCCATGCCTTTGTACAGGTTTTCCCACGCACCTGGATTGCAATCTTTCCTTATTTTCACCTTTTAAGATCTCAAACTTCCTGGAGGACTTGCCTCCAGTACCCACCTCCTACCAGAAGCCTTCCCTTCCCTGCTCCTTCTCTCCCTTCTTGTTTATCTTGCATGTGCTTATCTCTTCACATATTGAATACTAGAGTAGTAATATAAGTTCTCTACAGGCAGAGGCTGGATTTTCTTGGAAGTTTTTAAGCAGACACTGACTGAACACTTTTTGAGTATGTTATCATGGAAAATTCCTTTCAAGAAGGGTCGGACTAGATGGTCTCTGAGGTCCCTTCCAACCCTAGCTCTCTGATTAAATCACTTAAAGTCCCTGTGCCTCAGTTTCCCTTTCTGTAAAAATGGGGGAGGGAGTTTAGACTAGGTGACTTCTGAGGTCCTTTCTACTTTTAGATCTGTGATCCCACAACTCTAAAATTCAATAATTCACCAACAAATGTTTGAATTAACCTAATAACAGCAGAGACTCGAGAGAACATCTCCTCTCGCACACAAGGAAGCCAAAGCCAAGAAAATGAACAAGTCTTGTCTGAGATCCCACCACTCGTAAGCAGCCAAGCCGAGAGTGGAACCCAGGACGTCTGACGCCAGACCTCGGGCTCTGTGGGATTAGAGCCCATCCCATGTGGGGGCTGGACTCTGAGTGCTTGTCAAGTTTATGGGTTCTCATGTTTATGGGCTTTTAGGGAGGCTTTCAGGGAGACCATCATCTCCCCTTTTTATAAAGTCTGAGATAAGAAAGGGTTCATGGGATTAGAGGCTTGTCATCAGGGCAGCTTTGATGTCTCCACTCAGTTTCTTTCTCTTTTAAAACATTCATGAAAAGCCTGAAACAGCTCCCCTAATAGTAAACACACTTTCTCAAATAAAGGAGACAATTCAGGAAGAGGCCGTAAGAAAAGAAAACACAGTTAAACTAGATGGCTCTGAAGAAGCTCGGGTCCGGCAATTTGTTGTAAATTCCCCCATGATGCTGACCAGAGATCACTCGTGCCATAAATCTTGCTGTTGGCAGAATCCTCAACTTTCACCCCATCTGATGGAGGGAGGCATTGGAGTGCCATCACGTTTTGTTCAGAAAAAGATGACCCCCAGCCTTCCTTGGTCCTCCCTTGGGCTCTCCCTGGTCTTCTCTTGGGCCCTCCCTGGTCCTCCCTTGGGCCTTCCCTGGTCCTCCTTTGGGCTCTCCCTGGGCCTCCCTTGGGCCCTCCCTGGTCCTCCCTTGGGCTCTCCCTGGTCCTCCTTTGGGTACTTCCATGACCCCATTCTGATCCTATACTGGGGCCTCCCTGGTCCTCCTTTGGACTCTCCTTGGTCCTCCCTTTGGCCCTCCCTGGTCCTCTTTTGGAACCTTCCTTGACCCCATTCTGATCCTGTACTAGGCCCACTCTGGTCCTCTAGTGAGATCCTTGTGGGAAAGTGCTCAGAAATGGATGGATTCTGACCCATTACTGGGGCCAGATGACTGAAACAGCTGGGACTCCCACCACCATGGTGGCTACTGGAGCCCTCCAATTGCATTCAAGACTTTCCCAATCTATGGAGTCCATCAAGGGGCATTCATTAAGCACCTACTGGGTGCCAGGCACTTGGAGAGGCAAAGACAGAAGAACAGCCCCTGCCCTCACATCCCTCGCATTCTAATAGGGTAGATATTCTAAGGGAGCCAGATCACTAGACTTGGAATCAGAAAGTCCTGAGTTCAAAATATGGCCTCAGACGCTTAATAGCAGGGTGACCCCTAGGGGGAAAAAATCATCTAGGTTTTCTGTTCTTCAATGATATCATCTTTGAAATGGGGATAAAAATAGCACTTACTTCCAAGGGGAGTTATGAGGATGAAATAAGATGAGATTTGTAAAGTGCTTTGCAAACCTTGAAGCTCCAGATAAATGCTACATATCATTATTATTATTATTATTATTTCACATATGACTGTGCACAGTATATGTGTGTGTGTTTGACCATGACACATATATAGTATATATGTGTGTGTGCGTGTGTGTATGTGTGTGTGTGTATGACCATGTCAGGAGAGAAGGCACTAACATCTTGGTAGGTGGGAGGGGAAGATTGGCTTGGCCTGAGTTTTGAAGGAAACCAGGCATTCCAAGAAGTAAAAGATAGGAAAGAGGGCATTACAGGCATGGGGAACAGCCAGTACAAAAGCATGGAGATGGGAGATGAAGAAATGGAGCATCCTTTATAATGAATAGCAAATAGTCTCCTCTTTCCTTGACTGTTTATCAGGTAAGACTGGAAGTCCCTTTTTGTTTGTTTTTTCAAGGCAGTTGAGGTTAAGTAACTTGCCTAGGGTCACATAGCTAGTAAGTGTCAAGTGTCTGAGGCTGGATTTGAACTCAGGTCCTCCTGACTCCAGGGCCAGTGTGCCACCTAGCTGTCCCAAAATTCCATTTTTTGGCAGGCCACTAATCTATCACTAGTAAGTCACTTAGAGTCCTGTGGAAGTACCCTTCTACTTAGTCTAGGAGAATAACAACTGACCTTTTCCTAGAAATCTGATCATCACTGATTCCTTCCAATCTAAAGTGAGATGAAGGTGAGAAAACTAATTCATGCATTGGATTATTAGCCCATCTCTTGTCTTCATCCCAGAATGTAGGTTAGGGGCCTCTGTAGAGTAGGAAGAGCACTAGATTTGGGGTCAGAAGGCCTGGGTTTGTGAGTCTAGACAAGCCTCTTCAGTCCCCTGGGCACCAGTTCCCCCTTTGTAAAATGAGGTAGTTGAGCTAGAGCTGTAAAATCCATTCCACATTTAGATCTCATTATCCCCTGAAAAATCCTCAGTATTGATCAAGAGAATGTGGCTCCAGAAGTTCACTCTCAGACCTTGTTTCAGTTGCTGTTTGGGACCTTACATATAATTCAGTCCTGCTCCCTCATATTTCTTTTTGCCTTTTTTTTTGGAGGGCAATTGGGGTTAAGTGACTTGCCCAAGGTCACGCAGCTGGTAAGTGTTTAAGTGTCTGAGGCCGGATTTGAACTCAGGTCCTCCTGACTCCAGGGCCAGTCCTCTATTCACTGTGCCACCTAGCTGCCCCCAGAAATAAGCATTTATTTTTTTTGCTTTTTGGAGGGGAAGGCAGGGCAATTGGGGTTCAGTGACTTGCCCAAGGTCACTTGGCTAGTAATAAGTGTTAAGTGTCTGAGGTCAGATTTGAACTCAGGTCCTCCTAACTCCAAGGTTAGTCCTCTATTCACTGCGCCACCTAGCCACTCCCCTGCTCCCTCATTTTAAAGATCAGGAAATTGAGGCAATTAGATGGCACAAGAGGCTCAGAAAGACCTGAGTTCAAATCTGGCCTCAGACACTTACTAGTGTGACCCTGGGCAAGTCACTTAACCACTGTTTGCCTCACTTTCATCATCTGTAAAATGGGGAGAATAACAACACCTATC
Organism: Pseudochirops cupreus; assembly: GCA_028627135.1. Classification (NCBI taxonomy): domain Eukaryota; kingdom Metazoa; phylum Chordata; class Mammalia; order Diprotodontia; family Pseudocheiridae; genus Pseudochirops; species Pseudochirops cupreus. The sequence continues at coordinate 106,727,657 of CM053582.1, forward strand.
TGGTAGCTAGGTGGCGCCATAGTGCCTGGAGTGCTAGGCCTGGAGTCAGGAAGACTCCTCTTCCTGAGTTCAAATCCAGCCTCAGACATTTACTAGCTGTGTGGCCCTGGGCAAGTCACTTCATCCTGTTTGCCTCAGTTTCCTCATCTGTCAAATCAGCCAGAGAAGGAAAGGGCAAACCATTCCAGTCTCTTTGCCAACAAGACCCCAAATGAGGTAATGGAAAGTCAGACACAACTAAAAAATGACTGAACAACATCAAGAAAACCCCGGCACTTGCCTCCCGGGATTGTTGTAAAGATCAAATGAGATGCTTGTAAAGTATTTTTAGCACAATGCCTGGCACAGTAGGTGCTTAATAAATGCTTGTTTCCTTTTTTCTTTCTATCTTTTCCTCCTTCCTTCTCAGGGAGGAGAAGTGACTTGCCTGGCACACAGCAGGTGCTTCATAAATACCTGTTTTCTTTTTTCCTTCTTTCTTTTCTTCCATCTCAGGGAATATAAATGACTTGTCTGGCACACAGTAGGTGCTTAATGAATGCTTGTTAACTTTTCCCCCTCTCTTTTCTTCCTTCTTGGGTAGGAGAAATTACTTGCCTGGCACACAGTAGGTGCTTAATAAATACTTGTTTCCTTTTTTCCTTCTTTCTTTTCCTCCTTCCTTCTCAGGGAGAAGAAGTGACTTGCCTGGCACACAGCAGGTGCTTAATAAATGCTTGTTAACTTTTTTTCCTCCTCAGGGAGGAGAAATGACTTCCCAGACAGTAGGTGATTAATAAATATTTGTGGCTAGATTCATTACCCAGATAGTCAGTAGCAGAGCTGACACTCATGCCCAAGTCTCTGACTCCAAATCCTTTCTATTATATTGCACAAAGAGATCAGTGCTGAGTAGCTAGAAGTACTGTCTTGGGAGAGGGAGTAGACCACACGGAGGGAAGACTTCCCGGCTCTATGTGGATCATGAGTCCCTTTGGGTTGTGCATAGCACTCCTCCTAGACGTGTTCTTTGTAAATGACTGTAGTTGTTCCTTCTCCATCACACTGGACCTTTGCTTCTGGCTCTGAATCTGAGGGACCCCAAAGCCAACTGACTGGTCTACATACATGTAGGGCTGGGGCATCCAAGTGGCCCAGTGAATAGAGCACCAGCCCTGGAGTCAGGAGGACCTGAGTTCAAATCCAGCCTCAGACACTTAACACTTATTAGCCGTGTGACCTTGGGCAAGTCACTTAACCCCAATTGCCCTACCTTCCCCCCTCCAAAAAAAAAAAAGTATACATGTAGGGCCTTGAGTCGTCTGGTGCTTTTGGAGGCAGTGTGAAAAAGGGGAAAATGTGCCAGACTTGGAGTCAGAGACCCTGGGTTCAAATTATCCAGTTACTATCTCTGTGCCCTTGGACGACACACTTAACATTTTTAGATCTCAGTGACCCCATTTGTAAAATGGGGGTCTAGACTGGATGGCCTCTAGGGTTCCTTCTGGCTCTAAATCTAAGTGTTTGATCCTTCTGGATGGCCACAGATTGGTCAGTTCCTAGACTGATAGAATGCCAACACCTTAAAGATTGGGATTATTTTATTTTGGTCTTTGTGTGTTGAGTTCAGAAAACAGTAACTGGAATGTAAGAGGTGCTTAATGCATGCCTGTTGATTAATCGACTATTAGAGTTCCACATGCAAAAATTTCTTATGATCAGGAAGAATTAGAAACAGAAAGGAACCCAAATCATCAAGAGGCAGCATTTCTGGACCATCTTCCCCTTAACAAGATGTAGCCTTCAGAACATTGTTCTGACTTCGAGGTAAAAGTTATAGGCTTAAAAAATTGAGACTGGATGTAACAGAAAATATCCCACTAGTCAGAGCCATCAAAAACTACCTTATACTTTTTTCTGAATATATTTTGTGTGTACATTTGCATAACACCTCCTCCCCATCATAGAATGTAAGCTTCCTGAGGGCAGAAACTGCTATATTTTTGTCTTTCTGTCTCCAGCATCCAGCATAGGGCCTGGCATACAGCAGGCATTTAATAAATGTTCAGTCAGTCTTGGGAAAGTAAAAAAATAAATAAATAAATGAAACCAAAACAAAACCAAAAAGTATAGTGGGCTCCACCCCCCTTTCCTCTTTAGGCCTCATAGCCTCAGTCAGACACACTCTAATTTGACTCTAACATAGCGATGTCATTTTGGTCCTCTTCGAGAACAAAGGACGACAGCCAGTCAACCAACAACTTAATGTATATTAAGATACGGGCTTCCGTATGAAGCCCAGTCCTGCCTGAATGAGAAACCAGCTACCTTTCTTTAACAGTCATTTTCCAAACAGTGTCTTGCATTGTTGTGAAATCATTTAAAAAATAAAATATTTTAAAATGTTGTAGAATCATTTCACTTACGTCTGACTCCTCATGATCTCATTTGGGATTTTCTTGGCAAAAATACTGGAGTGATCTGACATTTCCTCCTCCAGCTCATTTTACAGATGAGGAAACTGAGGCAAACAGGGTGAAGTGACTTGCCTAGGGTCACACAGCTAGTGTCTGAGGTTAGATTGGAATTCAGGAAGATGAGTCTAGAATAGAATAGAGCCCAGTGCTCTATTCACTGCACCACCTAGCTGCTCCCACATTTTAAATAGTTCTTATCAAAGGTAATCGCTTTCTGAGAAAAAGTAGGTGGAAGTTTATGGAGGACCTCAAAGCTTCAGGGAAATAGATTGGGGTGGTAACCAGACTTGGAGTGGGAACGCCTTAATCTAATTAAGGTCATTATCTATCTTCACCCAGGACCAGATTGAGTAGTTTAAGAAAATGATTCTCCAGGAAGCACGAACATTAAAAGCAACTGCTGTTCTGTTTGATGAATCAGCCCTGTTAATTGAACTTTCACCTTCACTTTGTGACCATGTTTTAATCTTACTGTGGAATTTTGTCTTTGAGAACACTGTAAATTGTAAATCAAATGGGAAAATGGCTCTTGTCAGAGAGAGGAATGCAAAGGAAGTGGATTTCTGTCTCTTGGAGTTGTCTAAGTCCGTCAATAAACATTTAGTAAGTGCCTACTGTGTGCTAAGAGCTGAGTCTACAAGGACAGTCTCCGATCTCAAGGAGCTCCAGTCTAATGGGAAGTGTGGGGATGGGGATGCAAATAACTACATACAAACAAGAAGGGAAGGGGAAGAGGATGAGCATTTATGGGCAGCTTGGTGGTGCCATAGTGCATAAGAATGACTCATCTTCCTGAGTTCAAATCCAGTCTTAGACACTTACTAGCTGTGTGACCCTAGGCAAGTCACTTCACCCTGTTTGCCTCAGTTTCCTCATCTGTAAAATGAGCTGGAGAAAGAAATAGCAAACCATTCCAATACCTTTGCCCCCACCCCCAAATAAGATCACAGAGTAGGACATAACTTAAAATGACTGAACCACAGAAAGCACCTACTGTGTGCCTAACACTTTGCTAAGCACCTTACAATTATTATCTCATTTCATATATAGCCCCAGGGGCTCTTTTACTTCCCCTCACTCTCCTCCCCGATCCTAGATCCTATTTCTGTTTCCCTCTCAGAGTAACTCCCAGTGTTCAGAGCCTGGCCTCCCCATCCAGCTTTCCCTGCTGCAACCTTGCAGGTCATGGCCGTGGGGAGTACAGATATTGGTCACATCTGTCCTCTGCACCCCTGACGAGAGATGATCATGAATGTCTTGCTGCCTGTTCAGACCATAAGAATGCACCATCTATTGCCCTTAGGAGGCAGGAGGTAGGCACTGATGCCAGGGTGGTATAGAAAGAGTCCTAATTATGGGTCTGATTCTAGGCCCTACTATGTGACTTCACATCTGTGTAGGGCAAGTCGTATAAATCACTCCCACACTTTGGGACTCAGTTTCCTCATCTCTAACGTAGGGAGGTTATCTAAATCTAAACACTGAATATTGTAGTTGGAAGGAACTTGGTCCCTCTTCCCGCACTTAGGAAACTCCCCAGTGCCTGGCACAATGCCGCTCACCCAGTGCATGCTTTATAAATGTTTCTTGAATCCGAGGCCTACCTGGCAGATGGTCAGCTAGCCCATACCTTCGGTGACAACTGGGAGTTCTTCTGAGATAACCCCTGCATTTTTGGATGGCCCTGAAATTTGTTTCTCGGTAAACTTCATCCTATTAGTCCTAATTCTAAGAACCAAAGTGAGGCTAATCTTTCTTCCCCATGACAGCCCTTCAGATATTTGAAGATGGAAACATGTCGTCCCACCCTCCCAACACTATCCAAGTCTTTTCTTCCTGAAGCTAAGCTTCCTTCAAACCATCCTCGCTTGATGTCATTTCCAAACCCCCCCCCCCCAATCTAGTCACAGGAAGAACTCATTCCATCTTATCCATTTAGGCCTATTGTCCCTTGACATGATTTGATTCATTCTGCTCATCCCCGCACTACAGAACTAAGATTGGTGAGTGAAAGTTGGTAGAAGTCATTTGGGGCTGGTTTCAGAACTTTTCCTTTCAGAACTTTCCTGGTTTCAGAAAGAAACTTCCTAAAAACAAGAGCTGGGTGGATAGGTGGCGAAGTGAACAGAGAACTGGCCCTGGAGTCAGGAGGACCTGAGTTCAAATCCAGCCTCAGACACTGTGTGACCTTGGGCAAGTCACTTAACCCCAATTGCCTTGCCTTCTCCCCCTCCAAAAAACAAAACAAAAAAACCCAAGAGCTATCCAAAAGTGGTGCAGGTAATATTGGGAGACAGCAGGTTCTCCCTCACTGGGGGTCTTCCAGGTGGAGGCTGGATGACTGATGGTTGAGGGTGTTGTAGAAGGGAGTTTTGTACAGGTGTGGTTGGATGGATGACCCCTCAAGGACACTCTTCACTCGGAGATGCCATGAACCCCATCTGAATGACCAGCCCAAGCCAATTTGATTCAAGTAACGGGTATTAAGGGGTTTTAAGAAGAGTGAAGCCTAGAAAAGAAAGGACGTGAAGGGGAGCACTGTCTTTGGGTGGTAAAGGGGTCATTATAGATCCTGCTTGGCCCAGAGAAGACAGAATTAGGGTTAATGGGTGAAGTTGCAAAGGGACAAATTGAGGTGAGTTTGGTGTAAGAAACAAAACTAAACACTTCCTAACAATGAGAGCAGTGAAAAAGTGACACAGGCTGCCTCCTGCCTGGTGAACTTCCCTTGGCTGGAGGCGTTTAAGGAGTGTTATAGAGAGAATTCTTATTGGGGTACAGACCTCTGAAGTCCCCTCTGAGCCTGGGATTCCCTGGGATCCTCCCAGAATGGAACACCCTGCACCTAACCCCAGATGCTTGACATGGGGTTTCAGTAGGATAGAGGAAAGCAGTCCATTCCTCTTCCTTAGGAGCGCTTGCCCCTCTAGTCCTGCAGCCTGAGATCACATTAGGTTTCTCAGCCGCCTCATCACCTTACACAGAAGGTGCCCATCAAGCTTGTAGTCCACTACAACCCCGAGGACTTAGTCACATGAATTGTCAAGAAGCCTGTTCTCCCTCCTGGCTTCCTTCAAGTCTCGGCGAAGATTCCACATTTTCCAAAAGCCTTTCCCAGTCTCCCTCCCTGCTGATGCCTTCCCTCAGAGATCTCCAGCTTCCCTGCATATGCTTTGCATTTATGTAGTTGTTTACAGGTTGTCTCCCCCATGAGACTGGAAGCTCTGTGAGGGCAGGGACTGTTTCTTGCCTTTCTTTGTATCCCCTAACACTGTGCCTTTCATATACTAAGTGCTTGACTGGCTGCACTCTTTCATGCTGGATTTGGGCATTTGATTTATTACTCATATTTAAGAATGGACTGGTGCCTTAGGATGTACTCAAAGGATCCTTGGAAGATGGAAGGGACCTTAGAGGTCATCCAGTCCAACTCTCTTATTTTACAGATGGAGAAACTGAGGCCCAGAGCAGGGGAAAGGACCTACCTAAGGTCACACGGGGCAGTAAATGTAAAACCAGATTATGAACCCTTGTCAGTATTTGTGAGGGAAGCCCTTCGTAATCTTAAAGTCCTGTCGACATGTGAGGTTGTTGTCATTATGCTTGTATGGTTTACTCACCCAGGAGGAAGGGCATCTTGGCACTGGAAGGATTGGGCCCCCTCTCCCTTCTTCAGTTCCCAAGGCTGTGGGCTGGAGAGGTTAATCACTCTTAGAGGAGCCAATGCCAGTGAATTGTAAAGTATGGTTTTCATTGGTATTCAAGTCACTGTCTGCCCCAGGCTTAGGTCAGCTTAGGTCAGCAACTCAACTACCTCCTCACCCCCTTTGTTGGTTAATATGAATTGACTAGGAAGCAGCTAGAGCCCAGTACTAGGGCTTCCTTCCCAGCCACCCTGGAAAAAAAGTCATAGCCCAAATTCTGGGAAGTGTACAGTCTGGTTGGAAAGACAGCCATGTACAAACAGACCTCATGGGCCTGTACCCTCGACAAATGACACGGAGCCCAGTCTTGTAATTAAACTGTCCCCTGGGCCTAATTAAATTGTCCCCTGGGCTTTCACATTCTTCCCCAACTAAATTAGACCCCTCTCCCTAGTTGTACCTCTTATGGTTCCACTTACACATAGTAGGTGGTCACACAGCAAACCTATCAGCGAATTGGCAGAAATGGAAAGCATCCAGTCAGTGTAAAATGTAGTGAATCAGTATAGCTCAAGTGCATGAATGCAGGAAAGGGGTACATAGTAAAGGAGTGAGCATGGGGTTAATAATGGGCAGCTAGGTAGCACAGTGGACAGAGTGCCAGGCCTGGAGTCAGGAAGACTCATCTTTGAGTTCTAATCTGGCCTCAGACATTACTAGCTGTGTGACCCTGGGCAAATCATTTCACCCTGTTTGCCTCAATTTCCTCATCTGTAAAATGAGCTGGGGAAGGAAATGACAAACCACTCCAGTATCTGCCAAGAAAACCCCAAATGGGGTCATGAAGAGTTGGACATGACTGAAAAAACAATTAAACAATGGGGGGGTTAATAAGGAAAGCCTTCCTTGAGGCACTGAACTTTGGGCATATTCTTTTTTTTACATTGGTCCTGGAAGTCCCCAGTGGTGCTGAGGAAGTCACAAATTGCTACCTCCTAAAGGAAAGAAGCTTGTCCCCTTCAACCAGCAGATTCTTAGACTATGAGAACATCAAATCAAGCTGGAAGGAACCCTGGAACAGAAAATGCCTGGCTGGAAGGAGGCTTTAGAATATGGAATGTCAGAGCTGGAAAGGAGCTTGGTGACTGAAATATTAGAACAGAGCAGAGCTGGAAGGATCCTTAGATCTTAGGATATCAGAACTCCAAAGGACCTTGGAGACCGTCTAGGCCAGTTCAGATCAATTTGTCTGGGAAACACTTCACAGCATCAGATACATTGACAGGACTTACAAATACTGGTGATTGATGGAATGAAGGAAAGGGATTGTAAAGTAGGAGGGTCAGACTGGCTCCAGAAAGGGGTTAATTCTGTAAATGCCAGGGTGCTATAGCCTTGTGAGCCCTGGTAGACACATAGCTACATTCTGGCTTACACCAGACAGTCAGTCAAGAAGCACGTACTAGGTACCTACTGTGTGTTGCACTGCAGGAAGAGCTGGGTATACAGAAAAGCACACAGAGTTTCCAGTCTAACAGGAGAGACAGCCTGCAAATGATTAAGTACCAGCAAGATAGAGACAAGGTAAATTGGAGATGAGCAACTAAGGGAAGGTGGTAGAATGAAGGAGGAATCGGGAAAGGCTTCTTGTAGAAGGTGTGATTGGGGCTGGGACTTGAAGGAAGCCGGGAGGCAGAAATGAAGATGTCTGAGGATGCTGGGTTGTCTTGTGCATGGGATAAGTGGAAGACCAATGTCACTGGATCGTAGAATAGGGGAGGGGCAAAGGAAGAGTAAGGACACTGGAATATAGCTCCTTTGCACCCTTTGGGCTGTATCATATAACCATCCCTCCCTCCTAGCTAATCATTCTTCTTCCCATTGGCTGTTCTCCCTGAGTCCACTAGTGCTTCTTAGGGAAGAGGAAGTCCTTGGGCTCGGCTCCATCAAAGGATTGCACATTTAGAGATAGGAGGGACCACAGAGACCGTCTAATGTAACTTAGACCCACCCAGAAAGCGATTTGGACCCATGGCCTCTAACTCAAATCCAACAGTTTCCCCAGTGTTCCACGCTGTCTGGGAAGCCAGTGACACCCCCAGCCCTACCCTGTAGTTCGCTTTCCCAGATCTACCATGAAATCACGTATGACTTTGGACTAGGTAATCTGTAAGAGGTTCCATCCAACCATATTTTCTTTGTTCTAAAATTCTCTGTTCTTAAGCCTCTTTCTTCTCTGATAGTCTTTGTTCGCGAATTCTATATGCTAAGATCTCTTCCAGATCTTGAAATTCTTGAGGAGGCAGGGGAGAGGGCTAGATTATTGCTGATTAAGTTGAAAAAAATCACTTCTAGCTGAAAATCTCTCTCTCCCTCTGTCACTTTCTTCAAGGGAACAGAAAGAGGCTGCCCATGGGGCCTACACAGAGCCCCCTTGGGCCCAGGCAGAGAGGAAGGGGTCGGGCCACTCACTGGAAGGTGTATGTGGCAGTTGAGCCCCTGGGGGCTTTCTCAGGCAGGCAGCCTCTTTGTCTTAACAAAGATCACTGAGCAGGTAAAAAATTCCAGGCATGCTTTCTTCTGACAGCTAATTGGGTCTTTATTAATGACCTGGTGCTTTCTCCGGGGCAGGTGGAAGGGGGTGGGGAGGAAGCCTGGGCAGGGAAACTCAGAAGAGAACTTCCCCACAGGTGGGGATGATGACTGAATGTCTGAGACCTGCTGGAGGGCAAGGGCTCCAAGCAAGTGACCCTGAGAACACTGCCCAGCAGCTGAGCAGGAGGGAGAGGGGGCTTTCCCAAGGACCCCAGAGCTCCTGAAGTGAAGGTGTTTGCTCAGGGAAAGAGGCAACAGCTTCTCACATTCCTTTTTCTGGTAGAGTACACCAGCGGGGATGTATGTGACTGGAGAGGGGCACTATATACACATACATGTATGTATACATTCATACACACACGTATATGTGTATGTATGTGTGAATGAATTATACATGTAGAGAAAGAGACAAAGATAGAAACAGGAGAGATGGACAAATGGATGGGCAGAAGGAGAAAAAGAGAGAGAAAACAGAAAGAGACAGAGAGAAAACACAAAGAGAGACAGAAAAAAGAGAGAGAAAACACAAAAAGAGACAGAGAAAACAGAGACAGAAACAAGAGAGAAAAGATGGAGAAAACTGAGGGAGAGAAAGAGAACAGAGGGAAAAGAGAAAGGAAAGAGAGACAGCAAGGGAGAAGAGAGAGAGAGGAGGTAGAATGGATGTGTTGGAAAGATGGCTGGATTTGGAGTCAAAATGCCTTGGATTCGAGTCCCAGTGCAACTACTTAGTAGCTGTGTGACCTTGAGCAAGTGACTTCTCTGTCTGGGCCTCAGTTTCCTTATCTGTAAAATGGGGGGAGGGGGTGGCAATGATGGACCAGATGGCCTCTGAGGTCTCTTACAGCCTGAATTCCCATAACCAGGATCATGAGCCATGTCCACAGAGCCAAGTGGGAACAGGGGGACCATCAGGCAGGCCTGTGGTGAGCTCCACCACCTGTCAATACAGCTGCCAGATGTGTACAGCAGGGGCTCCCCTGTAGCCAGATATGTTAAGCATTAGGAAAACATCCGGCTTCACCTCCGGCATATCTGTAATGACTATTTAATGCTTCAGTTGGGGGGCATCAGGATTGCCCAGAGAGAGGTCCCCGTGCAGCCAGGCCAGGGCACAGTGGATCCAGTCGACAGCTTGAGGTTCACAGAGAGTCCTGTTCCCTTCAGCACACCGAAGAGTCCCTGCCCGATGGGCTAATAACAAATAAGGCTACGAAGAATAATTCACATCTCTCCAACATAACCGTTTACAAGGTGCTCTCACATCCATTAACTCATCTGATACGCTCTCTCCTATTGCAGATAACTCAAAATAACAACCTTGTGAAAGAGTGCAGTATTATCTCCATTTCACAGATGAGGAAGAATGACCCATTACACAACTGATGCAGTAATACACTATCAATTATTATACTATTAAAGGATATGGTCCTCTCATTTCATGCTAAGCCTCAGAGAAGAACCAGTGACTTGCCCAAGGTCACACAGCTAAACAAGGAAGGGGCATGAGACCATGAAATCTCAGAGCCGGAAGGCCATCTAATCCAACCAGGGCCCTGAACAAAAATCCTGTCTGCAGTATCTTAGAGGCAGCTAGATGGCACAGGGCACTGGACTTAGAGTCAAGAAGACCTGAATTCCAATCTAGCCTCAGATACTAGCTGTGTGACCCTGGGCAAGTCATTTAATCCAATTTACCTCAGTTTCATCATCTATGAAATGGGGATAATGATAGTGTCTGTCTCCCAGAGTCATTGTGAAGATAAAAGGGATAATGTTTGTAAACTGCTTTGCAAACCTTAAAATACTATATGAGTACTATATAAGATATAGAAATGTTTATATAAACATAAATGTTATATAAGATATACAAATGTTTATATACACATTATATAATAGATATTTATATCACAATTATATAAAACAGATAAATATGTGATATGCTGTATTAAAGAAATAGCAGTTACCCTTAGGAACTGTTAACTCTCGGACAAATGGTCCTTCAGCTCCTGCTTAATTAAAGGCCTGCCCTCAGGGGAAACCTCCCAGCTCTCCAGGCAGCCCTTTCACTTTGGGCCAGCTCTGTCAGAGAATTTTTGCTGATAACAAACCTAAATTTGCCTCTGTGTAACTTCCGCCCAATTTTCCTAGTCCTACCCACAGGGAACCATCAGAACAAGACTTATCCCTCTGCCAGAAATTAGGCTTTTGAACATAGCTATCATGCCAACCCCAGCCCAAATCCTTTTCTCCTCCAGGCCAAACATCCCAAGGAATAGTAAAATCTCATGGGACTTCTCTCCACCCTTGTAGCCCTCCAGCCAATACTCTGCAGCTTATCTATGTCTTTGCTGCACTGTGGTGCCCAGAACGGAGCAGAATAATCCATTCTAGACTGCCCAGGACAGGACTCCTGTGTAGGAGCCCAGGACAGAGCGACCCACCATCACCTTCTCATTCCTGGACATAACCTCCTTTTCTGTGTAATCTGACAAGTCTTAGTTGGAAGCCCAGGCCCTCTGACTGCAGATCCAGACTTGTTCTCCTATGAATGCCTCCCCCACCCCTGCTTTTAAAAGCTCTGGTGCTGGAATCTCTGCTGAAGACAGTCCATTATCCTGCAGAGAAATGAATCCCCTTGCACTGAGCAGCCTCCAGTCCCCTCCGAGAGGCAGGGGCACAGTCTCAGAGCCTTGGGATCAGGAGACCTAGGCTGTTTAAGTCTCTTTGATGCTTGTGACCACAACCCTTCTCTTCCTTTCTCCTCTTAGGGCCTCACTGGATAATAATTCTAGAAGTGCCTTCCTCCCAGGGTCTGCATAAGCTGGGAATTAGCCTAGCTCTTGACTCCTGGAACAAGGTTCTTGCCACCATGCCCCTTCCTATCAAAAACGAAAATTAGCAGTAGAAGAGGTCTTAAAAAGCATTTTTACTCATCATAGTAGATCTTATTTTTGGAGCAGGTTAAAGTTCCCAAAGCTCTTTCCTTATATCAACCCTTCAAGGAATGTAATGTCATTGTGGGGTGGGGGTACCCCAACCTGTGATTTCATGGGTATAAGGATCACAGAGTGAGGAAACACCCAATTTCTGTGCTGCCAGCTTGCAGCCTTAAGGACCCTGAGAAGCTGAGTGGCTTGTCTAGGTTCACACAACCCATGGGCCTCAGAGGTAGGCTCGGTCATAAGTGACTTTACAGCCGGGCTCTCCATCCACCCCCCTCCTGGGGCCAGTAGAACATCATCCCTGTTTTGCAGAAGTGATTGGCCCCATGTCAAATGCCTAATTAAGTACTGGAGGTATTTGTACTCAGATGTTCTGGGTCCAAGTCCTAGTCCAAATCTGTTGTAAAGAGACTCTCGATACAGAAACTCTGGGTCCTTGGGCTGATTCTGCCTCTCACTATGCTGCATGACTGGAGACAACTCAGTTCTGTGAATACATTCCAATTCCAATAGTTATTGAAATAATACAGAAAGTCAGGGAGTCAGAGATCAGAGACCTAGAAGAAAGGGACTTTGGACTTGTAAAGTGACCTACTCAGGGTCAACCAGAGAGAAAGTAAAGGAGTTAAGATCCTCTGATATCCAATGGATTCTGCTCCCCCAAGGGAGACCTCTGCCCCAGGCACCCAGAGTAAGTTCTGTTTTCTTTGGAGAGGATTTTGCTCCATTCCCTTCTCCTGTCAACAGATCCCCTCCACCTCCCTAAATGTGGTCAAGGCTGATAGCAGGACAACACTGAGAAATGTCCCTAATTGCTTCACAGGAGTAAGGAGTCACCCTGCAGGCAGATAATTAAAAAGTTCAGAACTTGATTAATTGGGAGGAAATTGGAGAAATTGGGCTCCATGCTGGGTGTCGGGGAGCTCCCCACTGCCAAGGCAGGGCCCAAAGCCGGCTGGGGCTGTGTGGGAGGGCCCTCAGTCACCTTGGGAGGAAGGCGGGATGGTGAGCAGGGGCATTACTGCCTGGGCCAGAAGCCTAGAGGCTGGGGGTAGATCCACTGGACAGAGCCTGAAGAGGGAAGGAGGGAGGGAGGGAGGCAGGAAGGAGTCTCCTCCGCCCCAATAATTGTTTGCAGGTGTGTGAGGAGATGAGCCCTGGCTTGCTTCATAGAGGGGCTAGTAAGAGGCACTGTCTGCCATGCCTGGTGTGCTCTCCCTCTTCATGTCCACTGCCCAGCTCCCCTGGCCTCCCTCAAGTCCCAGCTGAAATCTCCTCACCTACAGGAAGCTTTTCCCAGCTCCCCTTAATTCTAGGGCCTTCTCTCTCTTCATTTTCTACAATTTCTCCCATCTGTAACTTGTTTCTGCATATTTCTCAACTAGGAGCTTCTCCAGGGCAGGGACTGTCTTCTGCCCTTCTTTGTAGCTCAGTTCCTGGCACCTAGTAGGCTCTTACTAAATGCTTATTGATTGACTGAGTGAAAGCGTGAAAGAGAGACACCCTGGGAATCAGGCATCTAGGTGGCTTAGTGGATGGGGCACCCAGCCTAGAGTTAGGAAGACCTGAGTTCAGATCCTGGGCAAGTCATTTCACCCTGTTTGCCTCAGTTTCCTCATCTGTCAAATGAGCTGGAGAAGAAAATGGCAAACCACTCCCATATCTCTGCCAAGAAAACCCCAAATGGGGTCACAGAGAGTCAGACATGATTGAAAAACAACAAAAATATGTCAGGAACTGTGCTAATTGCTGGGACATAAATACAGGCAAAAATCTGTCCATGCCCTAAAGGAACTCTCAGTTTAATGGGAGAAGCCAAGAGGCAAACCACATGCATCTGAAGATGTAGTCAGCATCAATCGAGAGCCTCTCCGAGGGAAGGCACAGGCCTTAAGGGGAGAATCACAAAAAGCAGGAGGAAGGCCCCGAAGCCTTGGTACAAGGAGCCCCAAAAGGGCCAGTGGCACCAGATCACAGGAGGAACTTAAAGACTGAAAAGGTAGGGAAGGACCAGGTTGGGAAGGGCTTTCAAAGCCAAACAAAGGAGTTTCTCTTTAATCCTAGAACTGATGGGGCAGAAGGGTGACGTGTTCAGGCTCAGACCTTAGGAAGATCTCTCTGATGGCTGAATGGAGGTAGGCAACCACACAAGGCCCAGCCAGGGTTTAAGCCCAAGTTTTCTGACTCAAAGCTGGGTTCCACAGAACCACACTTGGGCTCCTCCTGGAAAAGAAGCTTCGGGACTTTGAAGCCTAACTAGGCCTGGGCAGCTCACTCTCTGCCAGGGGAATGGAGAAGGGAAAGAAATGCAAAGGGCTGGATGAGCCCCAGGGAACATAGACAGCAGAGCAAATACCACTTTGTCATAGGCAGGCCCCACCCAAAGCTAGAAGTCTAGTGTCCAGAAGGCGTTCCATGGGTCTCTGCCCAGTTGGAATACCATGTCCAGTTCAATTCAATTCAGCAAATATATATTAAGTGCATAGTGTCTGCAGGATGCTGTGGCTACAAATGGACATAATAACAGCACCTGCCTGCCCTCAGGGAGCTTACATTCTCCTAGGGAGATAAAGAGGCACACAGCTAAGTTCTGGGCACCCCAATTTAAGGATCTGGGAGAACACAAGTGTATTCACAGGAAAGTGACCCGAAGGATCCAGGTGGTTTTTATTTTGTTTTGGTTCGTTTTGCCAACTATCCACAGCGGTTTTTTATTAATAACAGAACTATTATAACTTTGTGGATAGTCTCTGAGTCACAATAATATTTAGCATTTGCATGTTGCTTTAAGCGTTGTAAAGGGCTTTGCAAGTATTTTCTCGTTTGATCCTGACAACAATCCTGTGAGGTAGATTCTCCCCATTTTATGTATGAGGAAACTGAGGCAAACAGAGATTGAGTGACTGGCCAGCATTAAGGTTTTAAAAGCCCCTTTCTGTGATAGTGTGAAGCATGATGATCAGAAAAAGACGCTGCAGATGTTCAGCCTGAGAATTGAAGCCTTGGGCAGGAATGTGCATGCTCCATTCAAATACATGGCAGTTGATGATGCAATGGATAGAGCGTGGGACTTGGAGGCGAATTTGAATCCTGCCTTCTCCACTTACTATCTGTGTGAGCCAAGTTACTCCTGCCTGTTTCTTCATCTATAAAATGGGAATGATGAAAGCACTTATGTCACAAGCCTGTTACAATGGAATGCATGTAAAACGCTTTGCAGACCTCAGTGTCATATAAATCCTAGTAGTTATTATTATTAAGGAAAAATTAACAAAATATTATAAAGTAAATGGACTAGCATGGAAAAGAGGGGGCAGATGTATTAGAGCCAAAGGGCAGAAGTCACCAAGGGGCTAATTTTAGGATAATCTAAGGAAGTGTTTCCTAAGACTCAGGGTCATCCAGCGATGAAGTGGCCTACCTCCCAGGAATGACCCTGATAAAATCCTTTACACTGTGGTGTAAATGACTGATGAAGTTAGCACTTTTGACTCTCCTAAGGACATTTGCATTTTAACTGGTGGAAGTGTAAGCCTTAAAGGCAGGCTGAAATCAACTGAAATTACAGCTGCTGAAATGCAGTCTCCTGCTTTTCCCAAAAAGACTAACGGGAATTAAATGCCTAGGACAAATACAGAGATAGCAAGAGATAGCTGCCTTTGAATTCCAATTGTCTGGCCCAGATGAATTCCATCCTTTTTTACTAAAAGAAGTAATTGCTGAATATTGTGCAAAGATCAGCTTTGATAGACTTAGCTCTTCTCAGCAATCCAGTAATCTAAGACAGCGGTTCTCAACCTCTGGGTTATGTTCAATTTGTAACAATGAAAATACATCCTGCATATCAGATAGATTCAAAACAGTAGCAAAATTACAGTTATGAAGTAGAAACGAAAATAATTTTATGGTTGGGGGTCACCACCACATGAGGAACTGTATTAAAGAGTCACAGCATTAGGAAGCTTGAGAACCACTGATCTAAGACAACTCCAAAAGACTCACAGTGGAAAATGCTATCCACATCCAGAAGAGAACTTTGGAGTCCAAATACAGATCGAAACTTAGTATTTTCTCTTTTTTGTTGTGTTTTTCTTTCTCGTGATTTTTCCCCTTTGTTCTAATTCTTCTTTCGTAACATGACTAATGTGGAAAATATGTTTAGTATGATTATACATGTATAGCCCATATCAGATTGCTTGCCATTTGGGGGAGGAAGGTGAGGAGGGAGGGAGGAAGAAAAAAATTGGAACTCAAAATCATATAAAAGTGAATGTTGAAAATATTTGAAAGATCACAGAAAACAAGAGAGATACCACAAGTTTGGAGGTCAGATGATCTCATTTTCAAAAAAGGGAAGAGAGTAGAATCTGCACACTAGAGAGCAGTGAGCTTGACTACTTCAATCTCGAGAACATTCTAGACCAGAACATTAAAGAGAAGGTTGGGGAAAATGTAGAAAGGGAAGCAACAGTCACAAAGAGTCACCATGGCTTCCTCTAAGACAGACCAACCTCATTTTCCTTTTTGACAAGATTCCTGACCTAGGTAGATAAGGGAAGGCTGTGGATGTAGATTATTTGGATTTTAGCAAGGCTTTTTAGTAAAGTGTCTCATGATCTTATGGAGAAGATGGAGAAAGGTGGTTGATAATAGAATTAGATGGATCTCTAACTGGATGGATGGAGGAGTTGTGAATGGTTGAGTGAGCCCATCACTGGCCACAAACCCCCTACATGTGTCATCTCCTTGAGAGCTAGGACAGTTTTCACTTTTATTTCTGCATCTCCTGCACTTAGCACATAATAAGCTCTTAAGAAGTGCTGTTTCCTTCCTTCATTCATTCACACAATGGATTAGAAGCAGAATTGGGTCTAAAACCTAGTACCTCTTGCCTCTAAAGTGGGACCTGTACTCAGCTCTCTCAAAGGCACACAGAACTGAGATACTACAAGTATGGAAGATCATGCCTCAAGAAGGTTCAATGAGTGAGGTACCCACCCCTAATGCCCCCCAAAACAAAACCTAAATACGTCAGTGAGGACAGAAATTATTTTGAAGTAGAATTGTATCCCTTCCCCAGGCAGGCACCATAAAAAGAGCCTTTGGCCCAGAGCCACCAAGGTAAGGAGGAGGCACAAGGCCAGGGTCAGAAGGGATGGCCAGGACCACTTGGAGCCCCGCTCACCCCTGGAGTTCCAGGCACTAAAGCCTGAGGTGATAATTGACAGGTGAGACCTAGATTAGGATGGAGCATTCAGGGTTCCACTGGAGACGGACGTCCTGGGGTCTCTAATTGGCACCTGGGGAACTTGTCTTCTCCACTCCCCCCAAAGTGCTTAAACACACGGGGATCTGGAAAGGCTTTCCCTTTAAAACTCCTTCTAAGTCTAAATTCAGTAAGCCTACGATCCTGACATCCTATGGTCTGAGGATCCCCTCAGCTCTGACATTCTGTGTTCTAAGGGCCCTCCCAGCTCTGACATCCTGTGTTCTGAGGACCCTCCCAGCTCTGACATCCTGTGTTCTAAGGGCCCTCCCAGCTCTGACATCCTGTGTTCTGAGGGCCCTCCCAGCTCTGACATCCTGTGTTCTGAGGGCCTTCCCAGCTCTGACATCCTGTGTTCTGAGGGCCCTCCCAGCTCTGACATCCTGTGTTCTGAGGGCCCTCCCAGCTCTGACATTCTGTGTTCTAAGGTCCCTCCCAGCTCTGACATTCTGGGTTCTAAGGGCCCTCCCAGCTCTGAAGCTCTGTGTTCTAACATTCCCCCCCTGTTCTAAGGGACTCCTCTTGCTGTGATTCACATAAATAGAGAGTCTCCAAATTAGAAGGTGCCTCAGTAGCCCCAACACCACCTATACCATATCTAAATGAGAGGACCCTGTATAACATACCCAGTACATAGTCATCTATCCTCTCCTAGGAGACCTCTAATGATGTGGAACTCATGGCCTCCAGGGCAACCAGCTCATCTCCACTTTCAATGTCTCTAATTGTTGGTAAGGTTTTTCCTAACAACCAGCCCAAATCACCCCTTTTTAATATTCCCCCATTGTTTCTGGTCCTGCCATCTGGTACAGAAAAGAACAAATCTAATCTTTCTTCCCTGTGACAAGTGGTCCTCTCCGGTTACCCCCCAGTCCTTTCTACCCTGGCTCCACATCCCTGGTCCTCCCATTTTCCTGCATTAGTCCTGTGAGCTCCTAGAGAAGCAGAGAGCAGGCTGGGGTTGGCTTGGGCTTGGTTTTGCCTTTGCTTGTGTTCCCAGGATAGCACAGGGCCTGGTACCCAGTAGGTGCTGAACAGTGCATATTGACTTGAGCTCAGCTGTTCCTTGCATGGGCCCTCTGAGGATGTGGCTCATCTGGGCCAGGGGATGTGAATCTATCGAGGGCAATGAGTCTGACTGCTACTCTTTTCCTGTTCTTGGGTATCAACTCCCTGGGACCCATTTTTGTTTTTCCAGCTGTTTTCCTTGGTAAAGAAAACTAGGAGCTGATTCTCTTTGCTTTCTCTCTGTTCTCACTTATCATCACCCCATCTTTCCCAAGTAAAGGTCCCAAATCTGTTCTTTGACTTTCCCTTTCCTTCAAATATGGTTTGTTTGGGTGGTTTTTTTAAATCAAACCCTCTTTTTAGTCCGTCACTTCCTTTGCCAACCTTAGCTCTTCCTGAGTTTCAGTACAACTTTCTCAAGACTGTGCTATTCTCTTCTGTTCATCCTGGGTCACCTGGCCTTGCTTCGATCTCCTGTACCCTCCTTTTCAAGATCTAAATTGCTTGGGGAGTTCCCAGTGCATACACAGAAATAGATCTCTTTAAAAAAAAACACATTTTTCCTCCTCACTGGAATTATTTCCCTTTGTGTCTCCAAATTCCAATCTTGACCATCACCCCCAAATCCTGGAATGATCTCCCCTGTAGTAGTCCATGAGATCCTAGCTAAAAGATGCCTTATACTTCTAGGCATCTGGGTGATGTAGTATTAGATTCAGAGTTAAGAAGACCTACGTTCCAACCTCCCTCAGGCCTTTTCTAGCTGTGTGACTCTCAGTTTCCTCATCTGTAAAACGGGCAGAATGATCATAACTACCCCCATGAACTTGATGTGAGGACCGAACTAAATAATCCATGGCAAAGCACTTTGTGGACCTTAAAGTTGTGTTTGATGGACTGCATGACCTCAGAGGTCCCTTCCCGCTCCATATCCAGCAATCTAGAAACTTCTTGGGCCTCAGTTCCCTAATGTATAGTATGAGTGAATTGGATTCCATGGCCTCTGAAATCCCTCTGAATCTCTGATCCCATGAATTTATATAGTCCTCACAACTGCCCGCTGGGCTCTGTAGTGATTATATTATTTCCATTTTATTAAGGAGGAAATGGAGGCATTGATCTATCCTTGGTCACACAGCTTTTAATCAATCAGTAATCAACAGTCATTTATTAAGTACCGGACACTGGGGATAGGAAGACAAAAGTGAAGCAGGTCTTGCCCTCAGGGGGCTTATATTCAATGATAGAGGTGTATCATCGTGACTGAAAAACTATCACTCTTCTAGGCTTCCTTCAAAATGGCGTCATGTCCACAGTGAGGGAGGTGGTGGTCCCAATGGTCAGTATACAGCTGCGGTATTTGGAGGGAATGGAACATGGATCCAGAGAACAGTCAGTTTGGTAAAAAACCTTGAGTTCCATTGAAGTAGTAGTTGGAGGAAGGAAGGATATTGAGCTTGGAGACGGGGAGGCATGAGATCAGTCCTCTGTAACTGAAGGGTTGTCCTATGGAGGAGCAATTGGACCGATTCTGATTGGCCCCGGAGGGAAGAACTAGATGTGTAGGAGATGTGTAGAAAATTGCTTTAAGTAAGGGAAAGTTTCCTAATGATCTCAAAGTACTTTGGGAAGTAGTAGATTCCCTTCCCTGGAGGTCTTCAAGGAAAGGCTGGATGAGTGCTAATCTAGGGTGTTACGAGTAGCTCAGTGATTGGAAATCAGGAAGTCTCCTCTTCCTGAGTTCAAATCCAAACTCAGATGCTTACCAGCTGCATGACCCTGGGCATGTCATTTAAACCTGTCTGCCTCAGTTTCCTCATCTGTCAAATGAATTGGAGAAGGAAATGGCAAACCTCTCCAGTATCTCTGCCAAGAAAACCTCAAATGAGGAGAGTCAGGCTTGATAGAAACAACTAAACAGCAACAAAAATGAATTGGACTAGATGGCCTCTGAAGTCTCTCCCAGCTTCAGCATTCTGTGAGTTAAACCTCTGTCTTCTGACTGCCCAGGGTGGGAAGTTGAGCCCAATAACCTTGAGGGTGCCATCTTCCTTCAGTGGACCTCAGTCTTCTTTCTAGGACTCTGAAGTTCCGGCCCTTCCCCACTCTCCACAGAGAATTTACCATCTCATACTGAACCAGGAGGAATAAGGCCTCTCCTGATTCTCAAAGGCTAGGCTAACCCAGAGGAAACCCATCCTATAATGAAGTGCAGAATTCCTTGACATGAGCCAGAAGCTTTAGAGATGATCAGAGAAGGAGGAGTTCACAGGGGCTGGAGAGGTAAGGGAAGGCATTGTCTTTGGGTCTCTGAAGGAATATTAGATGGAAAATGCAACAGCTGCTCTTCATCGTCAGTGCAGACAGAATGAGAGGAAATTGGCTGGAATATCAGCCAAAGGGATTTCAATGAGGAATTAGAGGATTTGGAGCTGGAAGAGCCTTGGACAGCACCTAGAATTCCACTGATGAGGAGACTGAGGGGGATGTGATTTGCCCTAGGTCACACAGCTAAAGGGACGTAACTTGTCCAGGGTCACATGGTAAATAATGGAGCAGCACCTGGAACCCAAGCCTCGAGATTTCAAGTCAAGGGTCCTTGTACATCATATCTGCCTCCTTAACTATTGGAATTGAGCCTTGACCCATGAGGATCACCTGGTCTCTGGCTTTGGAGTATCCCACCCTAGGCAAAGACTCATGGAGACGGTCCCTTGACAAAGACTTAGAAGTGAAGAAAACCTTAGAAGTCTTCTCCTCCAGTCCCCCCACTTTACAAAGAATGAAATTGAGGCCCCTGGGGCCGTTGGGTAACCCAGGTCACACAGAGCCCAAGTCCCCTCACTCATGATCAGAAGGTCTTTCCCCCATGCCTCTTGCCTCCAGGTCTTGGCTCTACCTCTAAGTAATCATGGGCAAGTCTCAGAATCTTAGAACTATAAGGAACCCCAAAGAGCATCTTGTCCAACATTTACCCCACTCTAAAGCCTTAGCTTTCTTATCTGTTAAATGGAAAGAAAAACCTGCTCTACCCACCCCACACACAAGTTGGTTAGGAGATAAGACAATGTCAGTTCCTATGATCCAACTCCATTCAGTTCAATGAATACTCATTAAGTTCCTACTGTGTGTAAGGGGCACTGTGCTTATACAGAGGATAAAATAAAAGACCCAGAATAGTATTTATCCTCAAGGAGCTCGGGTTCTATTGGGGGAGATGCAGCATGTATACATGTGTATATAGTAAATGCTTAATAAATGCTTTTTGACATGAATCCAGATAAGTTAGCTCCAGGAGAGATCATGCCACCTGGAGAGGCTTCAGAGAAGATGTGGCCCTGGATCTGAGCCCTTTGGGGTGCCAAGAATTCTAAGAAGTGAGAATGATGAGGAAGGAATAAATTACACAAAAGTAACAAGACTGGTGGTAGAATCCCAGCTTTGGGGAACTCCCAATAGGTGGTACATGCTAAGTCTAGAAAAATAGGTGGGATCCAGATTGTAGCAGGCCTTAAATGCCAGGCCTCAGGTAGGAGGTAACATCTATGCTGAATTTTGGAGGAAAAACCAGTTAAGGATTCTATGAGGAGGAAGAGTGAGAAGGGAGTGCATTCCAGGCATCAGAGGAATAAAGATGGCAGATGGGATGCCCTAGAAGAGGAACAGCAGCCAGGCAGCTTTGACTGGTCTGGTGAGTGAATGAAGAGGAGGATTTCATGATCTAAATGCCATGGCAGTGGGATCCACATATTGAGGGTCTTCAAATGCCAAGTAGGAGTTTTGTATTTAATTCTAGAAGCAATAGGGGGCCTCTGGAACTCTTGAAGCCAAGGAGTGACATGGTCAAAACTGGAAGATGGGTTGGAGAAGCAAAAGAGGGAAGCCAATGAGGAGACTAGCCAAATAGTCTAGGAAAGAGGTAAAGAGAAGGATTAGACCCTGAATGAGGAGTCAGAATTTGGAGTAGGGAGAGGGGAACGGAGAGATGCAAGAGCTGTATGATACAATGGCTATGATTCAAACCTAGAACCAAGGGTGTTCACCAAAACCTGATTTTGTCTGGATCTGGAGCCCAGTCCTGACCATGAGGACCATCTCCTCAAAGAAGAACTGTGGCTTCTTCTCAGGAGGGTCATTTTCACCCCCAGCCCAGTCCAGGAATGTGGAGAAGGAATTTTGTGAAGCCCAGACAGGGTTGGGTGGGTGAGATGGAGGGAATGACCTCTCCTCAGAGGAGTAATGGAGTCCATGTGTACCCACTTTCCAGGGAGACCTCGCCCTTTGGGAGTGGCCCTGTCTGTGAGGGGCTAAGCTAACTGGACAGAAGAGGCATTTGGGGATCCTTTAAGGTGGCCACGTCCCTTCTGAGATCCTCTTGCCAACAAGAGGCTAGGCACTTTGCTGAGTCAGCTGGGTCAGAGCCGGTCAGAGAGGGAGGAGTTCCACAGGATATACTTGCCTGCCAGGATGGGGGGATGGGGAGTAGGAAAGGAAGAATCTTGAAAGTAGAGAAATAGCCCTGGACTATTAGTGACCTGAAGGAGTCTTGGCACGTCTTCAGGAGTAGAAACTTACTTATAGAATTGCATACTGTCATAACTCAGGGAGTTAGAGCTAGGAGGAGCCTTAGAGTAGAGAATGTCAGGGTTGGGAGGGGCCTTAGAACACAGAATGTGAGAGCCCTTAGAACAAATAATGTCATAGCAAGGAGGACTCTTAGAACCCAGAATGTCAGAGCTGGGAAGGCCCTTAGAACACAGAATGTCAGAGCTGGGAGGGCCCTTAGAACACAGAGTGTCAGAGCTGGGAGGAACCTTAAAACATAGAACCATATGAGCTGTTTCTTCCAGACAGCATTGGGCTGTAAGGTATCCCCAACCCTCTGGAGTGACAGGGGGCCTTCTGTGGGATGAGAGCCATAATCTTTAGAAAAGGAGAAACTCTCTCCTCTCAATCTATTAGGACACAGAATGTCAGAGCTGAGAAAAATCTTGGAATATAGACTGTCATCCTTGAAAGGAGTCTTAAGTCAGAGAATGTTGGAACTGGGAGGATCCTCAGCAAATATAATGGGAATTAAAACCTGATTTCTGCTGCCTGCTTTGGTACTCATTTTCTGTGTTGCCTTGAACAAGTCACTTCTCAGTTTCTGCCCTTGAAAAATCTGGATATTAAATGATCTCTTCGGCTCCTTCCACCTCCGACACCCTGTGTTCTCAGGTCAAGCTCTAGACCACAGATTTAAAGTGAGGAGAAACTTTAGAGGTCATCCGGTTCAGCTCTTTGATTTTTACAAGAGAGTAAACCAAGAGGCAGAGAAGTGAAGTGACTTACCTAAAGTCACACAGCAGGAATGTGAACGGCTGGTCCTTCTCCCTCCAAAGCTGGCATCTTCCTGTGGTCTCTTTGACGATAGCATTTTGTATTTCAATCTCAGAAACGGGAGACCCAAAGCAAAACGGCCTGGCTGTCCAAGCATGGGCCTGCTGAGAAAGCCCCGGAGTGGGGCAGGGTTAATGAGGGGGGGCTTCTGGAAGAGGTGACTTTGGAGCCTGGAGAGGAAGCTGGGCATACCAGATGGAGGGACAAGCCAGCCGAGAGGCAGTGGGGTACAGAGCATGTTAGGTTAGGAGGAAGGCAAGCAATTGGAGCAGACATGCTGAGCCTAACAGATGAGGGTGGAAAGGTGGGGGGAATTGCTTGTCGCTACCGTTGTGTGAGTGTGTGTGTTGTGTGAGTGTGTGAGTGTGTGTGTTGTGTGAGTGTGTGTGTTGTGTGAGTGTGTGTGTTGTGTGTGTGTGTGTGTGTGTGTGTGTGCGCGCGCGCACTCGTGTCCCAGGTTGGCATGGAACCAGCAGTCGCTTAGAGACATCAGACCAGATGCATAACATCTTTACCTGAACTATCTGTAAATAATCATAGTTTAACCTTGTACAGACTATTCTTCTTTACATTTTGTAAAGAATTTACGTATCGTCCATCTCGTTGGATTTTCAAAGAAGTTTTATGAGGGAGGCAAGGCCAGGACCAGTCCCTCCATTTTACAGGAAACTGAGGAAACTGAGCCTGGTGGCCACAAGTGACTTTACTGAGTGACCAACTTAGTGGCAGCTTGAGGCTAAAACCTTTGTCCCTTGGATCCTAAATCCAGACCCTCTGCCCAATGGTGTGCCCCCCCCTTTCTCTCTGTCATTCTCTCCTCCCCTTTTTCTCCCTTTCACTCCCTCTCTGTCTCTCTGTCTCTGTCTCTGTCTCTCTCTCTGAGTCCAAAACCTGCCTCAGACACTTATAAGCCCTGTGACCCCGGCCCAGTTGCCTAATTTCTCTCATCCCCAGTTTCCTCATCTATAAAATGGGGTTATAGCACGTGGTTCCGTAGGTGGTTGTGATGATCCCATGAGATGACTGGGCTTGTGAGCTGTGCAGGCCTCTTTCAATGCCAGCTGTCACTGCGCTGCCCCTCTGAGCTGTCCAGCAACCCAGCTCCTCCAGAGCCTGGCTGGCCTCTGCAGGGAGAGTAGCATGGGGCTGGGAGCATGGTCGGAATAAAGAGAGCCCTCTCATTTTTCTTCCCCATCCTGGGTCTTTGACTTCAGCCAAAAAAAAAAAAAACCCCAACCATAGATAAGTGAGTGACCAGAAATAAGCATCTCTGGGGTTTTTAATTCCCAGGCAACAAAGGCCCCCTACCGAAAATGTGACTGAAAGGGGCATGATGAGATGAGGGAACATGGAAAGGGGCTGAAAGAATAATCATACCTGACGTGTACGCGGCGCTTTAAAGTGTGAGAATCACTTGTGTATCATTTTATTCTCACAACAAAGTGTAAGGCTGGTACTATGGGTACATTGTTGTAATATTGTTCAGTCATTTCAGTCATGTGTCTGACTCTTTGTGATCCCATTTGGGGTTTTCTTGACAGAGATACTGGGGTGGTTTGCCATTTCTTTCTCCAGATCATTTTACAGATGAGGAAACTAAGGCAAACAGGGTAAAGTGACTTGCCCAGGGACACATAGCTAGTAAGTGTCTGAGGCCGGATTTGAACTCAGAAAGATGAGTCTTCCTGACTCCAGGCCCAGTTCTCTATCTACTGTGCCACCCAGCTGCCATCATAATTATCCCCACTTTACAGATTGGGGAAACTGAGGGTCAAAGAGATGGAATGACTTGCCCTTGGTCACACAATCCATGGTAAAGTCAGGACCTGAACCAGGTCTTCTCAATTCCAAATCCAGAACTTTATCTGCCACAATACACAGAGTTGTAGAATGTTAGATTAGAAGAGGTCCTTCCTTAGCATATAGAATGCTAGAAAACAGAAGGTCAGACCTAGAAGGGATTTTACAGTATAAAATGTGAGATTTGGAAAGAGGAGACTCAGAACACAGAATGTCAGAGCTGGGAGGGCCCTAACAACACAGGATGTCAGAGCTGAGAGGGGCCTTAGAACACAGGATGTCAGAGCTGGAAGGGCCCTTAAAACAGAAAACATTATTGCTGGGAGGGGTCCTAAAATATAAAACGTTAGGCCTGGGAGGGCCCTTAGAGCAGAGATTGTGAGATCTGGGAGGAGCCTTAGAACAGAAAACATCAGGGCTAGGAGGGACCTTAGACTAGAGAATGTTAGATTCTGAAAGTATCTTGGAACGTGGAATTTTAAAACATGCAATGTTCAGAGCTAAAACAGGTCTTCGAGGAGAAGAGCTAGCCCCCTTGGTCATCGTGTCCCTATTCTCTTCCCCTTTCTCCCTTCCCCAGCATCCACCAGCCCTCCCCTCTCTCTGTACACACCCCCCCCCCAGTTTCTCAGTGCCTACTGGTCTCTTCGTGGCTCTTAACCCACTGTCCAAACCAATTTTTCAGCTATTTCTTTGTAGCTGGGGCAGATTTGCTTGATGGTAGCTTCAGGTGTGACCCTTCTTGGGGATCTTGGTGTTTTCAAGATTCATTCGCTCTATTCAGTAAACATGCTTTAAGTACCTGCTGCATGCAGAGCCCTGTGGTTTTGCTGGTCCCTGCCCACGTGGGCCTCACCCAATCTAGTCATGGCAGTAGCAATGAAGACAAATAATTATAATACCCAGTATTGCTCATAGTGTTCTCTATAAATGTTAGTTATTATAAGTATTATTATTTCTACATTCGAGTTGCAAAGTGCTATGTGAGCTCCAAGGGTAAAGATTGTTGGTAATAAGTGGAATGGGGGAGACTGCTTTAAGCCACAGGAATAAAGCCCCTGCCCCCAGCATTCTCAGGCGTAAGCATTGGGTGGAAGGCCATGAATGCTGGAGGGAGGTGGAGGGGGATGTCAAGGCCTTTCCCTGGTGTCCTGTTCGTCTCTATTACAAACTCCAGGCCACCCTGCTTGGCACAAGTCCAGTGGTGTGTCAGAAGACCCAGAGTGTAGTAGAAATGAGAAATATCCCAGGCCTGGGAGTCTGGAGACCTGGTCTGTTGCTAACTGGCTATATGACCTCAGGCAGGTCACTGCCACACCCTGGGCCTCATTCTCCCTAGCTTCTGCTAAATGAAATGACGAAGCTAGGTCATGTCAGTGGCCCCTTCCAGCTTTAACATTCAATGTTCTCAATAATACCCAGATGAACTAAGTAATCCTCACTTGAGAGATGAAGAAGCTGAGACTGGGAGAAAGGAGATTCCTTGTTCACAGACTCAGTGCCCAGTGAGCCGGTGTCAAAGCCAGGATGAGATGCCTGACTCCCAGACCTCAGCTTCTTCAGACAGTCAGGGAAGCAGGAGTTGCCACCGCCACCCCAGCTCAGCCCAGCCTGCCCGGGATGCCTTGAGGCAGATGTGCAGAAAGGAGAAAAGGGAAGCAGTGGAAAGCACTACAAAGAACACTTCATTTGGAATTAGGAGAGCTGGATTCAAATTTCTCACTTCTCACATGTGACCCTGAACAAGTCAGTGCCATTCCTGTGCTAAATGAGGGACTTGGTATTGACCCAGTGATCTCTGAGGGCCCCTCCAGCTCCAAATCCACAAAGCTAATCTGAGAGTCAGGAAGATCTGGGTTCAAATCTTGTCTCAGATGCTTACTACCTGAACTATTATGTCTGAGCCTCAGTTTCCTCCTCATGACAGCAAAGAGCCCATTATGAGGACCCAATGAAGTCACATCTGCAGCTCACTTTGCAAACCCTACAGCACTGTATAAATGTCAGCTATTTTTACTGTTGTTGTTGTCTTCTGGGTTTCAAGCAAGAGGCAGAACAGGGAACCAGCAGAGCTTTCTCCAAAACAAATCTGTTCCTTCTGCCTGGGAAGTTGGGAATAGAAAAAGGCCTGCCGCCTGAAGAGAGAGGCAGCGGGTAGAGTTTGGAAAAGGCAAGGAGTCCCCCCTGCGCACTCGGGGCTCCTGTTTATTTATTGAGATTGCTAGAACATGTGTCACACACGCCTAGGAGTGCTTTGGGGGGCTCTGGGAGAGCTGGAAAGATGGCAGGCTTCCTGCAACTCAGATACTACCCTCTACTGTCCATGGCTGGTGTTGCGGACAGCCTGGCCTTGCCAGCTCTGAGGGGGACGTCCATCCATCTTTGGGGCTGGAGAGCTTCCCAGCAGTCCCGGGCCCTTAGGACCGAGCTAGAGCCGCTGGAGCTGCTTCTTGGGGGAAGAGGAGGAATGGGAAGAAAGGGAGGGAAGCAGTGTTCCCCAGCCTCCTCCATCCGTATTTGGAAGAGAATTCCACCAAAGGGGATCTCTTCCAAGACTGGATTGGCTTTTATTGAAGACTGAAAGCAGGCTGGGACTGGACCCTGTCAAAGAGATCCAGAAAAAAGATAAAAGTACAAAGATTTAAGGGGAAGGGAGAAGAGTTTGGAGTCCAAGCACCCAAGTTCATAGTCTGCCTATGGCACGGATATATTGGCCAAGTCACTTAACCCCGCAGGGCCTCAGTTTCCCCATCTGCAAAATGAAAGAGTTTTACCAGATAGCATGTGAGGGCTCTTCCAGCTCTTATTCTATGATCCTATAGTCTTTTTGTGAGCCTTAGTTCACTCTTACAAAACCAAGAGTCTGGATTCCCTACTGTAATGGGAAGGCCACTGTTGGGATTCAGAGGCCGTAAGCTCCACTCCTGGCCCAGTTCCTGTTCCCTGTGTGATCTTAGGCAAGCCAACAAGCCTCTCTGGACCTCAGCTCCCACCTCCCACAAGAAGGTTAAATAGAAATGCAAATCTGTAATGTACTAGAGCTATTTAATAAATAAATGTTTCTGTGAATGTAAATCTTTGCTGGATAAATGTTTATCTACTGTGAATATTTAATAAACACTCACATAAATAAGGAGGTTTATAAATAACAAAGGAAGAAGGTTAAACCAGGCGGATCTTGAGAGTCTTTCTCAGCCCAATTTATAATGGAGTGGGGCACAGAAGAAGTTCCCACCGGCCCTCAGGTGTCTCCCTGGGTCGTAGAGTCCTAGCTCAAGTGGGAGGAAACCGAGGCTGGCAAGGGTTAAAGGCCTTCTCCCGAGGTCAGAGGGGAGACTTGAACTCAGGTCTGTGAGCCTTGATCCAACAGTCTTCCCACTGTCCTGCAGGACCTCCCTAAGGGGGATGTAGCATGAGAATCTGAATCAACCTCGATCAATAAGCATTTCTTAAGAGCTTACTATGTATGATCCAGGGACCAGGGTAGACCCTGGGGACATAAAGCAAAGAATGAAACCATCCCCATTTGAAAGGAATCTTCCTTCTAATGTGAGTCCCAGGTCTGCCCCATGGCACCTTAGGCAATTCCCTTCCCCTCCCTGAGGCTCAGTTTCTTCTTCTGTGAAATGGGAACAATAATTCTTGTATGGGTTGTTTTCCAACCAAGATTTCTTGAGTTTCCCCCAGACACATACACACACACACAATCAGTCCTGTTCCATTCATAGCTTTCTCTTTGGGTGACTCTCATGTGTTTTCTCCTCTAGGCTGCCCTTCTGGGACCTTCAAGGCCAACCAAGGGGATGAAGGATGTGCTCACTGCCCCATTAACAGCCGGACCACTTCAGAAGGAGCTACTAACTGTGTCTGCCGTAACGGGTACTACCGAGCCGACCTAGACCCCCTGGAGATGCCATGCACTAGTATGTTGGGGGGGAGGGGCATTGGGAAGACATATTCCTAGCTGAGCTCACCCCAAGAGGGGCGAGGGGAAGGAGGATCATCTTCTGAAGCAGTTGCTGCCTGAGACCAATCACTCACTCGCATACCACCCTGAAATATTTTTTAGCTTAAATTCATTTTTCTTAAGAAGTCGGAGCCAAATACCTGATGGAAGAGGGATGACCCTTTCCTTTGAGACATGAAAGTAATTTCTGAGTGGAAAAGGCCCCTCGCCAGGGGTTTGTGCACGTGGACGCATCACGTAGCCACAATCAAAGCTTATTTAAGTTCCAAAGGATTTTAGAACAGAGAATAGGAGAGATTAGGGAACAGCTTAGTTCAGTTTGTCTGGAACAGACAGTGTGAAAGGGAATAATGTCTGGAAAGCTGGACTAGAGTCCTGGAGGGCCTTGACTTCCAGGCTCTGGAGTTACTGTTTTATCCAGAAAGCAACACAGAAACAGAGAAGCTTTCTGAGCTGGGGACTCTAACGATCCACGTCCTTCTCCCAGCTCTGACATCCCTTCATTTATTTTGGTCTATGGATTTCCCCCTCCCTAGACAAGAGACGAAAATGTTGTGAGATTGCTATTCAACTTAAGTGAGCTCAGTTCTGTAAGAGTGGGGCAATTCATCCAGCTCTTTGAGGTAAACAGGCCAAGGAGTTTATCCTCTGGCCTGTGTGGTCTCAGCCATACCCTAAAGTGCCTTCTTCCATCTCTGGCTTACAATTGGAGTTATTGACTAGCAGGAATCATGTCTCCAGGGTCAGGAGAGAACCTTGACTGAACCTGTGTTATCAGTCCTTCTGGGATACCTGGCAATTAGGTGGCACAGTAGATAGCGTACTGGGCTTGGAGTCAGGAAGACCTGAGTTCAGATCCAACCTCAGACATATACTAGCTATGTGACCCTGGGCAAGTCCCTTCTCCTCTGTCTATCTCAGTTTCCTCAACTGTAAAATGGAAACCTACCTCACAGGGTTGTTGAGCGGACCAGTGAGAAGATAGTCATAAATCACTTAGTGTAGTGCCTGGCACTTAATAAATACTTGTTGTATTCCCTTCCCTACAGTGGGAGCTGCCTCTCACCTTCAACCCCTCTTAGAGAACTGGATGAGAGATGTGCCCATAATGACCTTTTGTGCCGATTACCCAAGTATTCTTTGGGAACAATTAGAGACAAAGATGTGGTCCATGGCCAGACTCAGTCCTGAAAGGAGGGCCCCTTGGAGGGCCTCAGTATTGTCTCTTCCTTACAGCCTTTTCTTAAAACTCAGCTGCTCCTCGGAGGAATCACGCATCAAGCCCTTAGCATAAATTATTTTGTCCAACTACTTTCCTCTGGGGAAACAAGGAAGCATATTCATTTATTCAAACATTTATTAGCCAGTCCATCAACAAAGATTTATTAAGTGTTTATCATGTGCCAAGCACTATGCTAAGCAATTCAGAGCCAAAACAGCCCCTGCCCTTGAGGGGTTTACATTCTTATAGGGAAATTTCATGTAAATAAATAGACAGATACATGGTACTTAGACCCTCCATGTTCAGGGTCCTCTGCTAGGTGCCAGTGCATGGTCAATACCTCCTGTGCCCTCCCATCTTACACCATCATTATCTAGGCCCTTCTGATGGCTCTCCCTGGAGGATCTACCCAGTGCCCTTGCTGCCTTTCTGTAACTCCCTTAGTATCATGGGAATACCCCCTTAGCATTTTGGCTCGCCATTGATTCTTGCTATCTGAGCAGCCTCCATCCACGTCCCTAGTAACATCCTTTATACCACTTGATTACAAACCTTCGTTGGCACAAAGCTGTAGTCTGTGTCCACCCACCAAGCGTCTCTGCATTGTGCTTCAGAATATTTGTCATTTCAACTCAAGCATGAAGGCTGCTGAAGCATGAGGGAACGTGGACTCTCCGTGTTAAAATTTGTTGATTGAGATGAGGAAAGCTAGGCATGGCCTGATGTGAACTCTAGGTTTGGGGAAAGCAGATTATTTCAAAGGGCTCTGAGAAAAGTTAGAGAGGAGCCTGTGACCTAAAATTCCATAGGAGAAATCATCCTAGAAGGGATGAAAGAGAAATAAATCTGATAAGGAGGAAGGGGTGACCTTCTCTCAAAAGACCAACTTCTTTTTAGAGGCATCTTGTTGTTCAGTCGTGTCTGACTGTGACTCCATTTTGGAGGGTTTTCTAGACAAAGATACAGGAATAATTTGCCATTCTTTTCTCTAGCTCATTTTATAAATGAGGAAACTGAGGCAAACAGGATTAAGTGACTTGCCCAGGGTGACACAGCTAGTGAGTGTCTGAGGCTAGATTTGAATTCATGAAGATGAGCCTTCCTGATTCCAAGCCCAGTGCTCTATCCACTGGGCCACCTGGCTGTCCAAGAAGCATCACAAGGCCCTTAATGGCCAACTTAGACTTTTCAGTGACACATAGAGAATATGGAAGCAAGCATGAACAGAGGATGAATACAAAAGCATGGCATAATCTCCTAGGGATAGTATTAAGAGAACTAAAGCTTAGAATGAATGAGCTGAGGCTGAGAAGGAAGATCAGGGCCAACAAAAACGTTTGCTTCTTTTTTAGAGATATTAGGGAAAAGAGGAAGCTCAGAGAAGAGAGAAGCCCAGTGGGAAGATAAAAACAGATGACAGAGAAAAGGTGGAACTCCTCATTATTTCCTCTGCCAAGGATAATCCTTAGACTGAAAAGAACAGAGCAAGAACTACTGATGAGACCTGCATCCACAAGGAAGTAGGGAGATAGTGAGGGAGTATCTAGCCACCTTTGGTGACTTCAGGTGGCCACACCTAGTGAAGCTGCTTTCCATGGTGCTGAAGGAGCTGAGCTATTATGAAGCACCATCAATGATCTTTGAAACAATATGGAAAAATAAATAGGTGCCATGGGGCTGGAAAAGGGGTGATGTTTTCCTGATTTTCTGAAAAAGAGACAAAAGTGGACTTTGAAACTAAGTTTGAAATCATTTTCAAAATTCTAGAACATAGGAGGGATGGATGGACAAAAAGATGGCTAGTTACCATGTAGAAAAGGAATCAGTGTTTGCAAAGAGCCATCAGGGCTTCCTTAGGGCAGGTCACGCCAGATAAAATTAATTTCCTGTGTTATCAGAGACTAGATAAATAGATTAGGAGAATGCTATCGATAAAGATTATCTGGCTTTTAAAAAGCATTCAGCAATGCCACTCATGATATTCTTGTGGACCCAGTGAAGAGATGTAGGTTGCACAATGAGTTAACTGTTCCTGCCTCTTTGAAGATCTTCATTTTACAATATTTGTTCTAGGTAGCATCTCCAGAAGGGCATTAATATTAAAGATGGCTTTTGCCATAAGGAACAGCTTGGGCTCATTGAAAGTAGAGCACCATTTCCCAAATTCAGTCTAGAAAGATGTCTTCTCTCCATCCATTTTTGGCCATAGCATGTTACCCATCTGCAGGGTTTAACCAAAATAGATACATTGATGATCTTAAATGGGGTGCCTGTCCAGCTCTGGGTCAAAATCTAGGTAATATGTGTTCTTTATCCACTTGGTTTTTCCAGTATGGATGGCCAGACCAATTTCCTTTTGAGCGACCACAGATCTCATGGTAAAACCTAGTAATCCCTAGGGATCAGGGACACAGTGGCATAATATCATCCACAAACAAGAGTATCTTTAGAATTTTGGTGTCAACAGGAAATTTTTGGTCTATTTGGAAATTCCCCATGACATGTACATGTTGTTGGGCAGTCATTCACATTCTGTGTGACCCCATGGACCACAGTATACCAGGCCCTTCTGTCCTCCACTATCTCCTGAAATCTGTCCAAGCTCATATTCATTGGCTTCATGATGCCATCTCATCCTCTGCCGTCCCCTTTTCCTTTTGCCTTTAAGCTTTCCCAATAGCAGGCTCTGTTCCAATGAGTCCTGTCTTCTCATTAGGTGGCTAAAGTATTTAAACTTCAGTGTCTGACCTTCCAGTGAATAACCTGAGTTAATTTCTTTAAGGATTTGACTGATTCAGTCTCTTTGTTGTCTAAGACATATACAAAACTTATAACCATGTTTATACAAAGGAGGGAGAGGTTACTCCTACATATCTAATTGACACAGTAGCTAAAGCACTAGAACTAGAATCAGGAAGGCCCGAGTTCAAATCCTGCCTGAGACAGTTATTAGCTGTGTGACCTTGGGCGGGTTAACTTCTGACTGCCTCAGTTAACCTCATCTGTAAAATGATGATGATAGTAATAGGACCTGTATCTCAGGGATGATGTGAGGACCAAGTGAGACAGCATGTTTAAATGATTTTGGATCCCTTAAAGTGCAATGTAAATGCTAGCCATTCTTTTTAGTGAGGGGATCAAGTACTTAGAGAAAGCTTCATGGAGAAACTATTCTCAGAGCTGGACCTTGAAGGATAAGTAAGATGTCACCTGGGAGAAAAGGGAGAGAGAGGAGGGGAGAGCATTCAAGGTATGAGTCAAAAGTTTGATGGTAAAGGGCAGGGGGGCAAGAAAATCCAAGATGGAGAGAGAAGGGGAATTCAAAAAAGGAGGCTGCTTAAAGCTTTTCTTTGTAATGAACAAGTCTTTGGGAGTCAACT
This sequence comes from Pseudochirops cupreus, assembly GCA_028627135.1. Classification (NCBI taxonomy): domain Eukaryota; kingdom Metazoa; phylum Chordata; class Mammalia; order Diprotodontia; family Pseudocheiridae; genus Pseudochirops; species Pseudochirops cupreus. The sequence continues at coordinate 106,761,322 of CM053582.1, forward strand.
GAGAGCAGGTAGCAACTATGCTCAGTAGACTTTAGTTCAACAGTTATTAAGCACCTACAAGACACTGCTAGATATTTGATATGTAAGGAAAAGAATGGAACATTCCTTGCTCTAGACCAGTGGATCTCAACCTTCCTAATGTCGTGACCCTTTAATACTCGTATGTGGACATATGTGGGCAAACCCACCTGGAGACAGATAGAGGAGCAGACCATCGAAAATATGAATTCAAGCAGGTGACAACATTAACAACGTGGGATAGAAGTCAGTCAGTCAGTAAGCATTTATTAAGTGCCTACTGTATAGGTCTTGTGTAGGAAGTAGCACCCAAACCGTGCTTTGAATGAAACTTGGGGATTCTAAGGGGTGGAGGTGATAAAGGAGTCCATTTCAGACATGAAGAACTATGTACACAAAGGTCTAGAGCAGCAGTTCTCAACCTGTGGGTTATGTTCAATTTGTAACAATGAAAATATATCCTGCATATCAGATATTTACATTATGATTCATAACAGTAGCAAAATTACGGTTATAAAGTAGCAACAAAAATAATTTTATGGTTGGGGGTCACCACAACATGAGGAACTGTATTAAAGGGTCATGGCATTAGGAAGGTTGAGAACCACTGGTCTAGAGTTGGAGATTGAAGTCATATATGAGAAATGATTAGTCAGCAGGCCACTTTGACTTGAATAGAAAGGGAGTAATAAGGAACAAGACTAGAAAGATATTAGAAAGGATCCCCATCCATTGTAATGGACTTTAAATAGCAGACTAAAGATTTGATATTTTACTCTTGGGACAATAGGGAGCCTCAGAAGGTTTTTGAGTAGGGAAGCAACATGGTCAGATCCATGTTTGAAGGTTTATGAAGTTCTTTGTTCACATTGAGTAAACACAGCACACCAGTCTGCTCTGTAGTGGAATAGGAGACCAATCACTAACAGATTCCTTTGTTTCTCCCCAGCCATCCCTTCTGCTCCCCAAGCTGTCATCTCCAGCATCAATGAGACCTCACTCATGCTAGAGTGGACTCCACCCCGGGACTCAGGGGGCCGAGAGGACCTGGTTTATAATATCATCTGCAAAAGCTGTGGCTCGGGCCGAGGTGCCTGCACCCGCTGCGGGGACAATGTGCAGTTTGCCCCGCGGCAGCTGGGTCTGACGGAACCCCGGATCTATATCAGCGACCTCTTGGCCCACACTCAGTACACTTTTGAGATCCAGGCGGTGAACGGGGTCACTGACCAGAGTCCCTTCTCACCCCAGTTTGCTTCCGTCAACATCACCACCAATCAGGCAGGTAAGAAATTAAAACCCGGTTATGAGAAACAGTCATCATCACTCATAACCAGCCAGCCTGTACAGAAAAGTCAGTCCTCAGGTTACCTTCTCAACTAGGAGTCAGAATCCCTGGGCCCAGATCCAGGACCTACCACTAATTAGCCAGGGTTCTAGAGAGTCACTTAATTTCCCTAAGCTTCAGTTTCCTTATCTGTAAAATGTACACAGTGATACTTAATCTGCCTACCTCTCATGATTGCTATGAGGAAACTGCTTTGTAAAGCTCAGAGCTCTCTGCATAAATGAGAAATTGCAAGATACATATTGCATGTTATGATACATATTGTGATTAAGTTTTATTTATGTATTGTGTTACTTCCTCAAATGACCATCTACTATATGCCAGGCCCTGTGCTAGACCTCATGGCACCCAAACTGTGTTCAAATGAAAGTAGGGATGCTGAGAGGTGGAGGCGAGGAGGTGCATTCCAGACATGTACAAAGGTCTGGAGGTGGGAAATGGAATGCATAGACAAGAAATGGCTGGTTAGCAGGCCACTGTGTCTTGAATGGAAAGTATATAAAATGATTCCACATGTATATCTGATATCATATTTCTTGCCTTCTCAAGGAGTGGGAGAGAGAGAATTTGGAACTCAAATTTTTTTAAATGAATGATTAAAAAAAATTTAATGTACTCGAGAAATATTTAACAAGATAAATTTATTTTTAAAAAGAAAGCATGTGAAGGGAAGAAATAGGAAACATTTCCCCTCCCCCTGAACTGAGTAGCCGCTTCTAATGGGATGGGGGGATGAAGCAAAAACTACCAGATGCCATATATGCAGCAGCTTTCCACACCTACAGTCTCCCACCCCTCTTTCCAAAATGCAATTTCTGTTTGGGGCCAAGATTGGTCATTGAAATAACTCAGCATTTAGCCTCGGTTTAGAGTTCCCTATTATAGTCATCACGAGGCAGCAAAATGAGCCATAGTGCACAGAGGGCCAGGCCTTGAGTCAGGAAGATTCATCTTCCTGAGTTCAAATCTGGCCTCAGATACCTACTAGCTGTGTGACCCTGGGCAAGTCACTTAACCCTGTTTGCCTCAGTTTCCTCATCTGTAAAATGAACTACAGAAGGAAATGGCAAACTAGTCCTTCTGCCAAGGAGACCCCAAATGAGGTCACAGAGAAATGACTGAATTAGACAGCCTATCAGAACCCCGCCAGCACTAAATCCTATGGAAAATGTGGGAGAGAACTCCTTGGACAGTTTTTATGATTAAGGGGTATTGAATTTTTATCAAATTGAAATAAAATTTGCCCATCTTCAACCCACTGATCCCAATTGACAAGATCATAGAATTTCAAACTATAAGAAAACTTTCCTTGAATGGGCACTTGGTACAATGGAAAGAACACTGGTTGTGGAATCAGAGGACCTGGGTGCAAATTCCTCCTTTGGCACGTAGAACCAGTGTGACCTTGGACCTTAATCTCTCTGGGCCTCAGTTTCCTCATCTGTAAAAAAAAGGAGCTTACACAAGAAATCCTCTAAGGTCCCAATCTGCTCCAGGTTAAGCAACTTACCAAAGGCCACCTAGTTAATAAGGGGCAGAGCCAGAACTGGACCCAGGTGCAGGCATGACTGTGTTTGTATGTGGGAGCACTGTGTGCATGAGCAGATTCGTGTATTTATTTGTATATACTTGTTATATATACTTAGCACATCCAATCCAAGAAGTATATATGTATATGTTGCCTTTCCCCCATGTTTCCTGGGATGTATATATGTTCATCTTACCTTTCTCCTATATTTTCTTGGGTTGTATCTATGGATGCCTTTCCCCCATATTGCCTGGAATATATATATGTTCATCTTGCCTTTCCCCCATGTTTCCTGGGATGTATATATGTTCATCTTACCTTTCTCCTACATTTTCTTGGGTTGTATCTATGGATACCTTTCCCCCATATTGCCTGGAATGTATATATGTTCATCTTGCCTTTCCCCCATGTTGCCTGGGCTGTATCTATGGACATCTTGCCTTTCCCCCATGTTGCCCAGAATTGTATATATGGACATCTTGCTTTTCTCCATGGTTGCCCCATTCCATTATAGAATACAAGTTTCTTGAGGTCAGGGACCCTTTCATTTTTTGTCTTTGGATCCCCAGTACCTGGATTATCATGACAAAAAAAAGTCAGAGTATACAACTGTGCTACCTTCATTATGCCAAAAGAAACTGAATGAGTCCTCTAGTGTGTAAGATGGACTCCTGCCCCATGGTGAACTTTGGGGAGAGCATGGTTAAGAGTCCAAGTCCCACAGGATGGATGGGTAGGCATGGATGGCTTCTGGTCTGTGTTGTTGGATAGAACTCCTGAACCATAGAGATCACTGAGATTCATTTAAATACTCTCAGTGCCTAACACAGTGCCTAGTAGGCGCATAGTAGGTACTTAATAAATGTTTATCGATTGGTTGATTGGTTCATGTAGGTAGTGAGTGTGAATGTAGCATCTCAGCATGGGGAACAAGCCTGCTTATGTGAATGTGTGCGCCCGTGTGAAGGATTGAGTGTCACATACAAAAATGAGACTGAACAGAATGGAGCCATTCTATTTTGGGTCCAAGACTGATTAGAGACAGGGAAAGCTGACAGTTTTCCACAAACTTAGTTGTAAACTGTTGGCTAAGCTGTCTAATTTAGCGCTGATTTCACACCTCACAATTAAGAAGCGCGTTGCTCCGTTAATACCTCAGCTGTGACTTTGCCAGCTTGGCAGCCAGAGAGCCTGGGCCCTGGGCAGCTCTTGCCATCCCCTGGGGAGCACATGCAGGCTGGGAGCCTCCCAAGGTGTTCCAGGAGCACCTTCACTCTTTGAGGGCTCACACTTCCGCTGCCTGGGGGACAGCCTCCCTTCATTAGCACTAAGCAGACCCTGCCTGCTGGAGAATGCCCTCTTGGTTGGAGGCCTGGGAATTCTTGCCTTGCTCTTCACGCTGGGGAGTCAGAGCTGGCCATGGATTCACTCAGTTCCTACTGAGGCTCTTTCGGTACTGCATACAAGAGAGAGATAGGGGAGAGTAGATGCAGCAACTGGAGGGTTGGGGAGGGAAAATTGGCTCCCTAGGTGGGGGATGCCAGTGTCCTCCTTCTGCCTGAGCAAAAAGACATCAGATTAAATGATGTGCCACTTCCCAAAGTTCCTTCATATGCATTTTCTCATTTGAGCCTCACAAAAACCCAGTAAAGATTATTCTCCCAATTTTACGGAAAAGAAGATTGAGGCATGTGCCTGTCATCACAAGCTAATGAGACAGAGCCATGGTTCAAACCCAGGTTTTCTGATTCATAGACTAATCAGATGTAGAGAAGAAGAGATTTCAGAGATCATTCTACAGTAACACCCTCATTTTCCAGATGAGGTGATGTGATTCAACAGCTTCACATGCATCATTAATGAGACAGCCAGCTCCTTGGACCAAAAGTCCAGAGCTCTTCACCACCAACTGAAGTTGAAAGATCTCAGCTTCAACATAACTAGAATGTAGTGGAAGAGGACCTTAGAACACAGGATGTCAGAGCTGAGAGGGCCCTTAGAACACAGAATGTCAGAGCTAGAGGAGGGTTAGAAGATAAAAATAAGATATTGGCACCAGAAATCACTTTAACATCTAGACTGTCAGCCCTAGAAGGGCCTTAGTGATCATGTCATCAAGCCCCCTCATTACAAACAAAGGGCTGTGTGACGAGTCTAAAATGGCCCGGCCAGTTGATGGTAATGTCAGCATTAGAACCCAGACCCCCAGCTGCCCAGACCAGTGCTGTCTCCCTCCTCAGCCCAATATGCTATAACCCATACATTTGTTTAGACCTTTTAACTATTCAAAGCGTTCTCTAATCTCTGATCTCATTTGATCCTCTCAACAACCCCACAGGGCAGAAACACAGATACTCAAGATGGGAAAGTGGAACAAACTGTGGGGGTGCTCAGCTTCCCTGCCTCCCAGGGCTGTGGTGAAGATCAAATGGGGCAGTGGACAGGAGGAGGCTTGGAAAAGCACAAGGGATTTGCCACAGTTAAGTGTGAGGGGAAGAGGAAGTGGAGGGCTCAGTAAAGGAGGGCCAGGTCTAATGGGGCTCTGTAGGGACACTATGGCCATCGAGAGAGCCGCCATCATTGGCATCACCCAGCTCTCCTGCTCGCTGGCTGGGTGGCTTTGGCTTTAGGCAAGGTATTTCACCTCTCAGTCACTCAATAAACATTTGTGAAGCACCTGCTGTGTGCTAGGAAGGAGCACTTGGGATATGAAAGGAGGAAAAATACAGCCCCTACCCTCAAGGAGCTTACAGTCTAATGGGGGAGACAGTAAGCAAACAAATATGTGCAAACAAGCTATAGACAGAACAAATAGGAAATAAACAGCAGAGGAAAGGCAGGAAAACTAGGCAGTGCTACTGGGGAAGGACTCCTACAGAAGGGGGACTGTGAGTGGGGATTAAGGGACAGTGATTGAAGCAAAGGAGAGACAGCATTCCAGTCACTGGGGACAATCAGAAAAGAACATCCAGAGCTGAGAGGTGCAATGTCTTGTTCATGGGGTGGCCAAAAGGCGAGAAGGGTATTACCTAAGGTTCACTTCAGCTTCTGCATTTTGTGCTCCAAAATCCCTATATGCTAAGGCGCCTCCCAGCTCTGACATCCTGGGTTCTAAGGGCCCTCCCAGCTCTGACATCCTGGGTTCTAAAGGCCCTCCCAGATCTGATATCCTGTGTTCTAAGGGCCCTCCCAGCCCTGACATCCTGTGTTCTAAGGGTCCTCCCAGCTCTGACATTCTGTGTTCTAAGGCCCCTCCCAGCTCTGACATTCTGTGTTCTAAGGGCCCTCCCAGCTCTGATATCCTGTGTTCTAAGGGCCCTCCCAGCTCTAACATCCTATGTTCTGTGTTCTAAGGGCCCTCCTAGTTCTGACATTCTGTATTCTAAGGGCCCTCCCAGATCTGTCATCCTGTGTTCTAAGTTATCTCTTCCCCCCAATCTCTTATATTCTGTCTTCTAAGGTCCCTAACTCAGCTCTGGCAGTCTGTGATTCTCCATGAAGTTTTAGAGGTAGCCTTTATTAAGTGACTACTCAAATTTAGTGCTGTATTAGTACATATGTTTCTATCATATGAACCATCCCCAACAGTGATGATGAAATAGTTCTCAGTTGCTTCTTTCTCAAAAATCAGGAGGGCACCTTGACACTTCAAAGGTCATAGGAGAATAAGATTGTGGATTTAGGGCTAGAAGGGACATCCAAGACTGAGTCCTACCCCTTCTTCATGACATAGAAGCTTAGCCCTAGAAAGAAGTGACTTACCCAGGTTCAAACAGCTCATAAGTGCCTGAGGCAGAATTTGAACACAGGTTTTCCAGCATTTGAACCACTATAGGTGACAAAACTCCCCCTGACTTCAGTTCAAAGCCTTATTGCATTCATCAGTCATGGTTAGAAAGAGTTTTAAGTTGGTCCTACAGCCATATGGTACGAATGAATCAATGAAAATCTCTTATACAGTTGCTATGTGCAGAGCACTGTGCTAAGCTCTGAGCATACCAATAGAAAAAAGACATTCCCTTCACTAAAAGAGCTCACATTCTAATGAGGGGACAAGTGATCGGAAATTTTAGCAGGAAGTTAGATAGAAAGGTTCCATAGTCCCTTGAGTGTCATTGGTACAGCAGATGATAATGCCTCATATTTAATGTCATTTCCATTGATTCAGTCATTTCATTTTCTGACATGGAACCATTTGTGAGGGCCAGGAACATGAGCTAACTTTCCTCTTGGGGTCTCCAATGGCTGTGCCCATTGGTTCTGCTGGAACTGTTGCCAGGCTACGTCTCCAAGGAGCCACTTCCTTGAATGGTGGCTGTGGACACTAGCCTGGAGACATTATTGTTCCCAGGGCTCTTGGTCTGGTCTGGAACACGAGATCAGGGCCTTTTCTGACTGTCCCAAGTACATGCAGGTCTCTACCTTCTCTGAAATCCTGCAGTTCCTACGGTCAGCCTCATTTCCTTTGGCACTGATCACATAACAACAGCATTGGTCCAAATCCAGGTCGCCTTTTTCCCCATGCCTGGTTTCTCTAAAACCTGAGTATATTGCCTCAAATCATTGTGATTTTATGGTATTTTTTTTTCATTGTATATTTTCCCTTTCGAAGAAATGGCCCCTCTGTTCAGAACCGTGCAGTCTTTCTTCATCTTGACCTCTGTTCAGCTGGGCTGAGTCTAGTCTCCCAAATGGAGAATGAAAGAGACCTCTTGTCTGCCCTTATCATAACCAATGTGCAAGCTGGGGCCCAAAGAAGGTACTCAGTGATTCTTGGCCTAGAGATGGTAGGCTCCCTGAGGGCAGGGACCCGGGCTCATTTGTGTCTTTGTAGATAGGACTATGTCTGGTATGTCATAGGTTTTATAGTAAGCCCTCATTGAATTGATTTAAAAAGTCAGTGTTCTGAAAGGGATTTTGGAATGGAGAGTAATAAAATAGAGCTAGAAGGAGTCTCAGAATATCGAAAAGGTCATATCTGGGACAGGTCTTAGAACATAGAGTGGCAGGGCTGGAAGGGACCTTAGAACACTGAATGTCAGAGCTGGGAGGGCCCTTAGAACACAGGATGTCAGAGCTGTGAGGGCCCTTAGAACACAGGATGTCAGAGCTGGGACGGCTCTTAGAACACAGAATATCAGAACTGGGAGGGCTCTTTGAACATAAAATGTCAGAGTTGGGAGGGCCCTTAGCACAAATAGACTGCTAAAGGTGATGAAGAGAGCATCTGGAGTCCAGTCCTCTCATTTTATAGAAGAAGTAACTGAAGCCCAGAGGGTCCACTGTAATGTCTCCTCTAATACTAGCCCTGTGTTTTATAGATGTGGAAACTGAGGCCCCCCAAAAGGAAGTGATTTGGTGAAAGGCCACCCGTCTAATTAATGAATGAGCAGATGAGCTTTCCTCTGGGAGGCTTCAGATACTCAGTCAGGGCATTCAGGGTTGCTGGACCACCTGCCTGTACTGAGCAGGCCCCTGGGGCAGTCATCACTTTCTCTCCCCCTTCCCCTCAGCCAGGCTGCCCCCCCCCCAGCCAGAAGGCTTGGCCCATCCCAGCCACAAGCCTCTCTTTGTGTGCTCTCCCCAGAGTCCTATCTCTATGTAAAGGTCAAGGGGCACAGCTGACCTTATTCCCCTTGCCAGTGAGGCATGCTGGTAATTGAAAATGCCAGAATTCCCCACTGACTGGCTTATAAGGAAAGCTGCTCCCAGGCCCGAAACCTGACACCCTAAAGAAGGCAGGCTGGGGGGATCATGGTAGAGAGCAAGCTGAGAACTGGGGGGAATCAGCCTGTTGGAGATTTCCCAGCTGTTTTCTTTCTCCCCACTGTTAATCCCTTTGGATTTCAGGGAGATGGGCTTCAATGTTTGGTGGGGGTCTCTTTCCTCCTTGATCCTTTTCTCCCACAAATGTCAGTTCCCTGCCAGGGCTGGGGTTATAGGGCTTATCATGATCAGAGCCTGGGGGGATGGGGGTTATCCTGCCTGTAACTAAAGCCTGCCAGTTAAACCCAGGAGAGAGGTGGGGCTGCTGTGACTGTTGACACCTCAAGGGGACGCAGCCCCCTGTGTCAGCCAGCCAGGCCAGGAGCCCTGAGGCCACTTGGGTCATGGCCCAGCTGGTGGCAAGTGGAACGAGTGGGGATGCATGAGAGCAGAAACTGAGGGAGGCTGGAGAACGGGAGTGTCCTCAAGGGCCTTCTACAGCAGTCAGGGGGTTGTAGGGCCTAGAGATATGCATGATGCTCTCAGAGAGTTTACCTGTGGGCTGATAAAGGATGAGCACATGTATGACCGTGGTACAAAGGAGAGCGTGAGGCCAGAGGAAGAAGGAGACACAGATAGGAGAGACAGCTTTCACCCAGAGGGGCCAGGAAACATTTCCTGGGAGAGAGGGCTCCTGCCTTGAGCCTTGAAGGAAAGGACAGAGAGAATGGAAGCATTGGGAAGGAGAGGGAAAGAGCATGGACTAGTGGGTAGAGGGTAGGACTTGGAATCAGGAAGACCTGGATCCACATTGTGCCCCTCACATGACGAGCTCTGCCACTCAGCTACCTTCATCCTTAGTTTCCTTGTCTGTAAAAGGAGGGACTTGGCCTAAATGGCCTCTGAAATTGGAGGCCCACCCAGCTCTCATCTGTGATCCTGTGGGTCCATCCAGTCAGGGTTGGGGGATCACATGAGTGAAAGGCATAGAGAGGGGAAGAAGGAAGCACTCAGGGACCAGAGGGGTCCTTCAGGGGCAGCAGGAAGAGAAGCAGCAGCATGGTGCAGTGGCAAGTGGGCCAGTAGTCTGAACGTTTGGGCTCTAGGCCTTTCTAGCTCTACATTTTTGTTTTCTCAGGCTCCTCTGAGCCCTGGCATCCTGGATTCTAAGGGCCCTCCCAGCTCTGACATTCTCTGTTCTAAGGCCTTCCCAGCTCTGACATCCTGTGTTCTAAGGGCTCTCCCAGCTCTGACATTCTGTGTTCTAAGGGCCCTCCCAGCTCTGACATCCTGTGTTCTAAGGGCCCTCCCAGCTCTGACCTCCTGTGTTCTAAGGGCCCTCCCAGCTCTGACATCCTGGATTCTAAGGGCCCTCCCAGCTCTGACACTCTGTGTTCTAAGGGCCCTCTCAGGTCTACTTCCTACCTCCTAAGGGCTTTCCTAGTTCTGCTCTGCCACAATAGGACTATGTGACCTCAGATATGCCGCTTCTCGCCATGGGCTTTCTCCATCTATCAAATGGGGATAATGATACCTGTCCCATCTTCTCTTTTATCAGATAATGGATCTGAAAACTCCTTAAAATTTGCAGAAACAGAGAGTGCACTTGTGGAATATCAGGAAAATGTGGAAGCCCCAGGGTGGATTTTGCTCAGGGAATGAGTAGTAACGCTCAGGGAGGCATTAGAAACATTGGCCAGCCCCCTCCCCTGAACGGCCAGCCTTCAACAGGAGACAGTCATGATTTGGAACCCAAGGACAACTTGCATTTTGATAGGAGTTTAAGGTTTACAATGCGCTTCTTTCACAACAGCCCTGCAAGGTGGCTTATATAAGAATTATCAATTCCATTTTTACAGAAAAAGACCTTGGTTTGGCAAGGTTGTGATAATAGCTAACCCCAGCAAGCTCTCCACTAGGCCACACTGCCCAGGAAGTGGGTAGTTGAATGAATCATGGAATCACAGGTTGCTGTTGCTCGGAGGAACCTGGGCACATAGAATGGCAGAGGCAGAAAGAGGCTTAAAACATAGAATATTAAAACATAAAATATACATGGAAGTGGCTTTAGAACAAAGAGTGTTGGAACTGAATTGGCTTCAGAACATAGAAATACAGAACTGGGATGATCCTTAGAACATAGAATGTTAATGCTAAAAAAGGACCCTCATAAGAGAACATCAGAACATAGAATGTCATAACTAAATGGGGCCTCAGACCAGGGGATGTCAGATCTGAGAGGGATCTCAGAGCATAGAATTTCAGAGGTGGAAAGGTCTTCAGAACATAAAAAGTCAGAGCTGGATTGGGGTCTTCAAATAGCCAGTAGAAAATCAGAATTGGAAGTAACTTCAGAACAAAGAATGTTTGATTTGGGAAAGGTGGAAAGTAAACATTGATTAAATGCTTACTGTTTGCCAGGCACTGTGGTGGTAAGTGCTTTACATTCATTATCTCATTTGAACCTCACAACAACCCTGTGAGGGAGGTGCTTTTATGATCCTCCTTTTACAGTTACAGAAACTGAGGCAGACAGAGCTTAAGTGACTTGCCCAAGGTCACACAGCTATTAAGTGTGCTGGATTTGAACTCAGGTCTACTTGACTCTAGGTCCATTGTTCTACTTCAACACCTAGCTTCCATAAAGCATAGAAAGGTAGAGCTGAAGGAGCCTTAGAACACAGAATGTTAGAGCTGTAAAGGACCTTAGAACAAAGAATTTCAGAGATGGTAGGTGACCTTAGACGATAGAATGTTAGAGCTGTAAATTTTCGAGATGGAAAAAACCTTAGAAAATAGAATATCACAGCTGGACAGGGAACCTTAGAACATAGGATGTTACAACTGTAAAGGACCTTAGAACATAAAATGCCATAGACGGAACATGGCCTTCGACCACAGAATGTTAGATTTGTAAAGGACCTTAGAACACAGAATGTTAGATCTGTAAAGGACCTTAGAACACAGAATTTTAGAGATGGAAGGGGGCCTTAGACTACAGAATGTTAGAGCTGTTAAAAAACCTTAGAACATGGAATTTCAGAAATGGAAGAAACTTTGGAAGACAGAATATCACAACTGGACGGGAGACCTTAGAACATAGGTTGTTTTTTTTAAATGGAAGGTATAATGTCAGAGCTGAAGTGGACCTTAGAATATCCCAGTGCAAAGTCAGAAGTGGAAGGAACATCGCAACAAAGAATGTATAATTTGAAAGGGAACTTGAAACATAGAACACAGAGCTGAAAGGGGCCTGAGATCTGAGACTGTTAGAACGGGAAGGAACTTTAGAACAAAGAATGTTTTAGCTGAAAATGATAGAAAGATGAAATTTAGAACATAGGATAACAGAATTGAAGGGGTTTTTCTAACATAAAATGTTAGAATGCAGATATATACTGAAAAGGATTTTAGAACAAAGAGTAATTGAGCTTTACAGGACCTTAGAATATTGAGTGGCCGAGTCAGAAGGAACCTTGTAACCCCATTGTCTCGCTGGGACAAATGTTTAAGATTTCCCAGTGGAAACAGCTCCTGCCCCACTCCCCAGACAGCTGTGGCCTCGGCTCTCAAGTCTGCCTCCTGATTGATCCCTTAACCTGGAAAGGGCCGCTTTTGGTGACTGTCCAGGGGGGATTAAGTGGGTTTATAGGACTAAGTGGGTGTCTCTGTGTCTGGCCTCCCCAGGTTGCCTCCCTCTCCTCCTCCCCTTCTGTGGTGCCTGAGAGAAGGGAGCGGAGAGTATCTCAGATTCCAAGTCACTGACAATTTTCTTCTCTGGTAATTATGAAACCCCAGAAGGGGAGGGATTTTTTTTGGTCAGACCCCAGGAGGGAAGGTTCAGCTTTGACTGGTGACAGACTGGAGAGGATGGAAGTCTGCTTCGCAGTCATCACAAAGAAGACTGTGTCCTCAGGGAGCCAGAGGAAGAATGTAGCATTCCAGTCCGCACATAAGGCCAGCCTGAGAGAGAAACCAGAAGAGAGCAGTGACACAGAGTCAGGGCTTGGGTTGGGGGTGGAGAGGGGGTGGGTGGGTTGTTAGAGGGATTTTTTTTTGGTCTAATTTCAGCTAAACATCAAAGTGTCACCCGAAGCATCATGGGATAGTAGTTTTACCCCTCCTCACACCAGGCTCCTGCCTCCCCTCTCTTCTCCATTCCTCTTCTTTCCTTTTTCCACTCCTCCTCTTTGAATTTCTTCATTTTCCTCTCCTACTGTTTCGATCAGCTCCCTTCTTTCCTGCCCTGTCTCTCCCTCTCCTCTCTAACCTTTTCCCTTCTCTCTTTCCTCCTCTCTCTTCTCTCTTTCTCACCCCTCTTTCACCTTCTGCCTTTCCTCCTTTATCTCTCTTCCCCACCATCTCTTCTCCAAACCTTCCTCTCCTCTTTCTTTTCCATCCTTCTCTCACTCCCTCCTTCTTCATCATCCCTCTTTCTTTCCTTCCCCCTCCATTTCTTAACTCTCTCCCCTTTTTATATGATGCTTTATCAACCTTAAGCATCTCTATAATCTTATAATCTTCCTCTCCTGCCCCTTCTTTCTCTTTCTTCTCTCTCCCACCCCCACCTCCAGTGCCTACTTCCTTAGCTTTCTCCTTTCTCCTCTTCCCTTTGCCTCTGACAGTCTCTGTCTTCCCCATCCCCTTTTCCCTCCCTCTCTGCCTATCTGCTCTCCAGTCCCTTCCTTTATCCTCCCAACTCTTCCTTCTCCCCTTTATCCCAATTCTTCTTTTTCTTTCCATCCAACTTTCCTTTGCATGCCTCCCATCTCCAGTCTTTCTTTTTATCTCTCACCTTTCCTTCCTCTCCTCCCTTTCATTCTGACTCCTGTTTCTTTGCTTGCCTCTTCCCTCTGAAGCCTTTGCCTTCTTCTGCCTCCCCTCCCCACCTTTCCTCCTTTCTTTAATTCAGACCCTGATTTCCATTCTCTATCAGTACTGAGGCACTTGGTGATGAATGGGAAATCAGGTTGGTGAAGAGGGGATTGCTTGATCAAAACAGTTGGTACAGGAAGCAACAGGGCTCATCCCTAGTATCCCCACTCCCTTCTAGCTTGCCCATCCCCCAGCAATGTCTAACACTAAGCAGAAGCTGGGAGACAAGGCGCCTCCAGCCACTCTCCCTCAGCATAGCACCTGATCTCAGAGAGAATCGATTCAGAGAGAGCTTGAGCCCGGGCTGGACTTGGGGGGCTGGAGTTCAAATCTCGGCCCTGTTTCTTCTGCCTTTGAGATTTTGGGCAAGAGCTTCTCCTGAAAAATGAGGAGTTGGAATAGCTTGTTTCACAGAATCACAGAATTTCAGTGTTGAAAACAACCCGAGATGTAGCCTTTTAGTTCAAACCATAGCTAGAAATGAATCACCATGGCACTCTGCCTGACCAGTCGTCATCCAGACTTTGTTTGAAGACATCCAATGAGGAAGAACCCACCATGTCCTAGGGTGGCTCATACCACATGAGGATAGCTCTAATTGTTAGGAAGCTGCTACTGTCATGGAACTTATACCCATTACTATTGACTCTTCACTCTGGAGCCAAATACTTTAAGAAAGTAATAAATCTTCTGCCAGAGTCTTCTCTGCCCCAGGCTCATTGTCTCCAGTTGTTTCAGCTCCTATGGCCCTTCACCATCATGGTTACACTCCTCTTGACATTCTCTAGCTGGCCACTCTCCTTCCTAACCCATGGCACCCATAACTGAACACTGTGTCCTAGATATGGCCTACCTGGGGCGGGGGAAGTGATACTCTCACCTCTTTATTCCCAGAAACTGCATTCTTCTTAGTACTGCCCAAGATCATTATTTCACAGTGTTGAAATCATGTTGAGATTATAGTCCACTACAATCCCCAGATCTTTTTCAACCAAACTGCTGTCTTATCATGCCTCTGCCTTGTTGTCCTGATGAAGTCAATTTTTAAACCCATGTAAGACTTGACATATTAGGGCAGCTAGGTGGCACAGTGAATAGAGCACTGGCTCTGGAGTCAGGAGGACCTGAGTTCAAATCCAGCCTCAGACACATAACACTTTGTAGTCATGTGGCCTTGGGCAAGTCATTTAACCCCAATTACCCTGCCCTCCTGCTTCAAAAAGCTAAATAAACCAATAAATAAAAATTGATTTTTTTAAGAGACTTGATGTATATATGCTCAGGAAGTCCCGCCCAGCTGTAACATTCTGTGTTCTAAAATCATCTCTATCTCTAGACACTTTTAGCTGCTGTTCAGTTGTTTCACTCATGTCCAACTCTCCACGACCCTGTTTGGGGTTTTATTGGCAGAGATACTGGAGTGGTTTGCCATTGCTCTCTCCAGCTCATTTTACAGATGAGGAAATTGAGGCAGACAGGGTGAAGCACCTTGCCTGGCGCTCTATCTGCTGCACCACCTAACAGCCTCTATGATCCTACTATTATCTTTTTTTTTTCCAGAAGGGGAAACTCAGTCATGGCAAAGTCAAAATAGTTCTCTCTCCAGCTTTGAGAGAGGCAAAAATGAAAATCACAAACATTCACATTCTTGTAGAGCTTTAAGGTTGACCAGAGGCTCTCATCACATCAATCCTACAAGGCAGGTAGGACAAGTACCTCTATCCCCATTTGATGGATGAGGAAAAGTGAGGTCCAGAGAAACGAAATGATTTGTCTAAGGATTTAAAGCATCTCTGTTCATGGCACCCAGTTCACAAGTTCTCCAGTCCAGCGTTCTTTCCATGACGCCATTGTTATTCACTCATTTCAGCAGTGTCTGACTCTCCGTGACCCCATTTGGGATTTTCTTGGTAGAAATACTGTAGTGATTTGCCATTTCTTCTCCAGCTCATTTTGCAGATGAGGAAACTGAGGCAAACAAGGTGAAGTGACTTGCCCAGAGTCACACAGCTAGTATGTGTCTGAGGCCAGATTTGAACACAGGAAGGTGAGTCTTCCTGAGTCCAGGCACAGGGCTTTATGCACTATGGTGCCACCTAGCTGCCCTCCATGACACCAGTGATTCCCCAAGTGTTACAAAAAGCCTAAGCTGATATACTGTCCATATTTTTTACCTAAAAAAGTGGAAGAAGCTCTCTTGGCCTGGCCAAGGACCATCCTGTCCAAGCTATTGCTGCTGCCACCTCCATCTGGGCCTACCCTCAGGCCAAGTCCTTTTGGCTCTGTGTGCTCTTGAAATGAAACCCTGATTTCCCAGCTTGTCCCTCCCTGAGCCAGAGTTTCATGAGCCTCCCACACCCTGTGCAGCCTGCTCCTCATTCTGGTGTCAGTCCCAGGCCAAACCATTGACAATTTATCCCTGGGAGCACAACCAGCTCTGAACCATGGAGAGGGAGTCAGAATCCCAGAAGGTCAGAACTAAGAGGACCCTTAGAACAAAGAGTGTCAGAGCCAGAAGGAAACTTTAGAACATATCAGAACTGGGAGGACTTTGGAACACAGAATATCATAGCTGAGAGGGCTCTTAGAACCTAGAATGTCAGAGCTGGAATGGCCCTTAGGACACAGAATGTCAGAGCTGGGAGGGCTCTTAGAACACAGGATGTCAGAAGTGGGAGGGGCCTTAGCACACAGGATGTCAGCACTGGTAGGGCCCTTAGAACATGGAATGTCAGAACTGAGAGGGCCTTTAGAACACATAATGTCAGAGGTAGGAGGGACCTTAGATCAGAGAATATTAAAGCCGAAGAATTCTTGGAACACAGACTATCAGAGCTGCAAAGGGCTATAGAAATCACATACTCCTAATCCTGACTTTTATGGTCAATAGATCTAGAAAGTGCTCTCAACTCTTTGAGTTGATTCACTTTCATGGAGTATTCATGGGAGGACAAGAATCATGTAAGATGAACAGGCATGGATCACAATAGTCATTTGAAAGAATTCTCCAAATAATTAATAATTACAGAAATATACATTAAAACAACTCTGAGGTTCCACAATACAACCATCTGATTGGCAAAGTTGTACCCCCTCCAAAAAAAAATGGAAAATTACAAATGCCAGAAGATGTATGAAAAAATTACTTTAGTAATTAAAGTTACTTTAATGTACTATCAGTTGGTCCAGCCATTCTTAAAAGCAATTTGGAACCGTGCCCTCAAAAGATATTAAACTGTGCGTTCCGTTTGACCCACTTGTACCAGTGCTAGTTCTATATCCCAACAACATCAAAGAAAGAGAAAAGGAACCCATATGTACAAGGATTTATAATAGCTGTTTGCAGTGGCAAAGAATTGGAAACTGTTGAGGAGCCCATCAATTGGGGACTGACTGAACAAGTTGTGGTATATGAATGTGATAGAATAACCATTGAGCTATAAGAAATGATGAATGGAATGGTTTCAGAGAAACCTAAGAAGACTTGTATGAACTGATGCAAAGTGAAGTGAGTAGAACCAGGAGAACAATTTATACAATGATAACAATATTGTAAAGACAAACAACTTTGAAAGACCTAGGAACTCTGAGCAACATAATCATCAACCATAATTTCAAAGGACTCACAAAACATACGGCCCTTCTCCACACAGAGAGGAGTGGACTCAGAGTGAAAATTAAGGAATAATTTTTAGACGTGACTAATGAGGAAATTGGTTTTGTTTGGTTATACGTGCTTTTATTAGAGGTTTTGTTTTTCCTGTTTTCCTAATGAAAGAGAGAAAAGGCAGAACTTCACTTGAAAATAAAATCAAATCTAATTAATTTTTTTTTAAAGTACGAATGGGTTGTAGTTTGCACCCTTGGAAGGAGTGGCCACATGGATGAGAGCACAGATTCATCCAAGTATAAAATGAGGGTAATGACCCCTGCCTTGCTTTCCTCACCCTCCCGCTCTGAGGAGCAAATGAGCAAATCAATGAGAAAGCGCTTTGGCATGGGAAGTAGAAGCCACAAGCATGCTGGTAAATGTTTAATAATCAGTGCTCCAGGGGGGAAATTTTTAAGTTTAATCTGTATATTAATGTTTTCTCTATTACTTTCTTAAGTCTAGACCATCAACAAAACAATAACCCTGATTTGCCGGTTTCATAAAACTTTAATAAAACACTGGAAATTTAACACCCAGCTCTCTCATGAGCCAGTCCCAGCTGGCTCCAGAACACTCAGGGTGGAAGCTCTATAGTAATGGAGTGGGTAACATTCCTTCTCTTAGAATAGAAGTGGAGAATAGCAGTTGTAGAATGTCACGCACACTCTCAGAAACAAGTTGCTGCATTGGTTGCTCTGGGTTAACTATTTTTCTTTGTTCTCAAAGTGTGAGATGTGGAGTTGGGGTGGAGGAGGGGACAGGGTCATGAGTGATAACTAAAGAAAGAAAAAAGGCACCAAGAAAGCTTCTTTAAAATGGAAAATGTTGCTGAGGTTACAATAAATGGTATCTCTATAGACTTGGAACATTTGCAAGATGTTACACATTTGTTTTCTCATCTAAGTCTTCCTCCAACCTTGTGATGTAGGTGCTTGGGTTATTATCATCCCCATTTTATGGATGAGGAAACTGAGGCTATGAAGTTAAATGATTTGCCTGGGGTCACAGTAGTAATGAATGTCTGAGGAGGATTTGAACCGTGTTTCCAAGTCAGGTGTTTTCTTCTTGTCTCCACACTGCCTCTTGTGCCAATGTGATACAAAGCACATGCATTTGCACATGTGCGTGCATGCACACACACACACACACACACACACACACACACACACACACAATTTACAAGCACTGGAATGAAACCCACCAACCCTTCTCTTGACTTTAGGGGTTTGGGGGATGCAGACATTGCTGCTGACCTTCCATTAAACTCTATCCTCTCTCTTGTAGCCCCATCTGCTGTGTCCATCGTGCACCAGGTGAGCCGGACGGTGGACAGCATGACTTTGTCCTGGTCCCAGCCTGACCAGCCCAATGGCGTCATCCTTGACTACGAGCTACAGTACTACGAAAAGGTAACCCAGGCTTAAGGGAGTCCTGTGTTCACACCCAGCGGGGGCAAGCAAGGCGTCCTATCTGTGACAAGCAACCCAAATACTAGTCTATCTGAGTACCCCCCTCATTCCCTCCCTTTGTGTTTGAGACAGAGCCAGAGGTCACTGTTCCATACAACATTTCTACCAAGGAATGAAGGAAATAAGTAAAGGTTTTAAAAAGAAATTGTGTTTACTGTGTTCTGAGCACTGGAGGTATTGGTAGAAAAGTGAGAGTCCCTGCCCTCAGGGAGCTCACATTCTAATGGGGGAGACAATACATACAAGACATTTCAACTACAGTTCTGATGGAAGTGCTCCATGGTCTTTAGGGTGCTACACAAAGGAGCTGCTTATCTCTGTCATTTCCACCAATAAAACCACACCTAACACCAAATATCCGCACCTAACATTGAATCATTTGAAAATGTCAAGGACTTGCATGATGAGGAACTTCTCTCTCAGGTGTTCAGGAGCTGTAGCTATTGAGGGGTGGGAGCTGAAGGGTTGGCTTACAGATGACTTGGACCAGCAGTTCTCAAAGAGTAATCCAGAGACCCCTGTGGTCCCTAAGACCCTTGGGTGGGGGTGGGGTAGAAATCTACAAGGTCAAAATATTTTTCCTAATAATACTAAAATATTTTAATATCTAATACAGTAAATATCAATCAATATAAACCACATAAACAAAAGCTCAATAATTTTAGGAGTATGATAGAGTCCTAAGACCAGAAAGTTTGAGAATCACTGACTCAGATAAAGATGAAGATAACTTTGTCAACAGATTTGCAGGTGATGCAAAGGTGGGCAGGGTAGCTAATGCATTGGATGGGAGATTCTGGAACCCAAATGCGCATGGTAGACAAGGATGTTGGGCACAATCTAATGAGCCAGTATGGAAGGAGGATAAGTTTTAAATCTTACATGTGGTTCAACAAATTTAGTTACACAAGAACCAGATGGGGAAGGTGAGACTAGACAGGAATTCATCTGAGAAAGGTCAAGGGACTGGGCTGGTGGTTTAATTGGTAACTTGGGTGAGGAAACAGCTTCTTCCAGTACAGGACAGCAACTTCTGTGAAGCTCATAAACTTAAGGCTATCTAGAACCTCTAGAGGTATCAAACACGAAACCCACAATATTCCTGAGGGAGGCCTCAACCAAATTAAAATGTAATTGGAGGGGATTTAACAAAATAAATAAAAATACAGTAAAGCATAGACAAAGTTAACATGTGACTATGTCAACAGGTGACCCCCAAGGATCTTTATGTATGGTTTAGTGGAACCCATTTCTACTTGAGTTTGACATTGCTGATCTACAGCATTGACCAATTAAGTGACTTGTCCAGGGTCACACAGCCTGTATGTGTCAGAGGTGGGGCTCAATTTTTCTTGCTTCAAAGCCCCATCTCTACCCATCAGACCCTACTGCCTGTTCCCAGTACAATATGGCAGCAGAGAAGCTGGTGTGATCTTGGAACATACTAAGAGAGGTGCAATGCCCAGAAAGAGAAACCAAATCATGCTTTTGTCTTCCACTCTGATCAGACTTGCTTTGGCATATTTTAGACAGCTGCTCATCTTAGGAGGCATCATAAGATCCTAGTTCCAGAGCTGAAAGGGACCTCAGAGGCCTTCTGGCCCAACCCCCTCATGTTACAAATGAGAAAACTGACACCCAAAGAGGTCATGTCTTGCTTAAGGTTCTGCAAGTAGTAAGCATCAAAGGAAGAATTGAACCTAGATCTTTTGACTCCAAGACCACTTCTCTTTCCCCTGGAATACCTCCACAGGAGGGTAACCAGTTTGTAGAGGGGACTATAGCCCATCCTGGACTGGGACATGTTGAAGGAAGGTGGGATGAGATTGGAAAGTTGACCATTTAAGACAAATGCCATCACTGTCTTCAAATATGTGAAGGGATGCCAAATGGAAAAGAACTAGGACTCAAAATAAAGGAAAACTTCTTGGAAATTGGGACATTCTAAAATCGAAATGTGCTACCGCTGGAAGTGATGATGCACCATCACTGGAGACCCCCAAGTGGAGTCTCCTTGGAGATGCCATAGTCAGGATTCTTAGTTAGTGATGGGTCAGGCTGGATGCCTTCTAAGGTTCTGTGATCTAACGTGATTCTGTGTTCTGAGCTCTAACATCTATGGATTCATTATTCAGGTTCTGAGTTTTCTTCCACTTCTAACATCTATAGATTTGTGATTCTGTGTTCTGAGCTCTCTTCTACTTCTAACATCTATGGGTTCATGAAACTCTTATCAGAAGTTTGTTATATTAAAAGCAGCAAACAGCCACAAGAGGCAGAGAGGTTCTCTAGGAGTGACATTGGTCATGGGTGGATGTGCCCTGAACCCCAGGGAGTAAGGGGTAGAAGGAACAGAGTGGGTCACCCTCCCCACTAGCACCCCCACCCCTAACCTGCCCCTCACTGGTTGCTGAAGGGAACCCCTGGGGGAGAGTCAGCTGGAAGGAGACCAGACCAGATGCTCCCTTAAGTCAGAAAGCCCAGGACACAGCAGGACTTAGAGTTTCCTATTTCCCATTCCTGCCATCCTGTCCCTCTGGCTATGGTTGCTATAGCTTAGCAACTATAAATTTAAAAAAAAAAACTAATTAAAAAGCTTTATGATTAAATGAATGGAGAGTGTTTGTCCCCAAAGATGGGAGAGGAAATGATGAATCCCTTCCCACCCCTGCCTGTGACCTATTTTTTCCAGCACTCAGGGCTGGGCTGACGAGGCTGATGGAGGTGTGAAGTGGGCCTTGCCCTACATTCAGCAGGCATCTGAGCTGTTTCCTTGACCCTCTAGAAGATGCCCTCTGATTGCGACAGACAGGCTGAGTTGGCTGAGTGCTGGTCTATAAATCAGCTCAGTCCTGAATGGAAAAGAGATTCCCTTGTAAGATTCTTTCTATGTTCATCTGGTCTTTTGTGTTGTGTCTTTTTATCAGAGGGATGTAGGGAAAGAGGGATGCGGGTCACAGAGGCGACATGAGGTAGAATCATTATTAATTCCACTTTTCTGATGCTTTATGGTCTTCATTGTGACTGCCAGATTTCTAAATTCAACCCCATTTTCTCTCCCATCCCCCCAGACCCACGTGCCAACTTCCTATTAGACGCTTCCAACTCAATGTCTCTTCACCATCTCAAACTCTCTGTGTCCAAAATGGAGCTCATGCTTGTTTCCAACAAAACCCATCCCTTCCTCGGAACTTCCATATGTCTGTCAAAGGTACCACTATCCTTCCTATCACCCAGGTTCATGACCTTGGAGGCATGCTTGGCTTTTCCCTTTCACTCAACCCCCACAGTCTAACAATTGCCAAGTCTTGTCAGCTGTGTTCATCCATCTGTAAAATGGGGATAATAATCCATCCCCTTCTAGCCACTCAAATAGCCACTGCCTTAGGCCAGGCTGTCATCATTTTCCTACTTCTGTCCACCAATTACCAAAGTTCACAACCTCTGTGTCATCCTCAACTCCCTCCCCTCCCCCACGTACCCAGTCAGTTGTGTTCATTTGACCCCCCACAATTTCTCTTGCATCTCTCCACCTCTCTCCATTTAGATAGTATGAGTCTTCATCATCTCTCAGCTCAATTATTGCAATAATGTCCTAATTGGGCTCTGTGCCTCCAGCCTCTCCCCTCTCTACTCCATCTTCCACTCAGCTGCCCAAATGGTTTTCCCTAAGACAAAGATTTGATGATGCCACTTTCCTACTGAATAAATTCCAGGGGATGGTTCCCTAGCACCTCTGGGAAAAATTTAATCACCTCTGTTGGACATCTAAAGCCAAAACTTCATAATTTCATCGCTTGGTTCCAACCTCCCTTTCCAGCCTTATTATACGCTATTCCCCCTCATGCACACACCACAGACCAGCCAAACTGGCCTTCTTGTGGTTCTTCTTTCACAACCCAACATCCCACTGGCTGTCCCCTAGACCCTGGCCTCTCCCCTCACCTCTGGCTCTTAGATACCCCAGTGTCTTTCAAAGGGCAAGCTCAGTTGCCACATTCTGTATGAGTCCCTGGCTGATCCCCCTCAGCTTTAAGTTGCCCCTACAAAAGAAAGAAAGGAAAAAAATTGCCTTGTGTGTTTTGGTATTAAAGTAAATCCCTTGATCACAAAGAGTCTTACTGCTTGGTTTTGTATTCCCAGTAAAAGAGATGCTTAATAAATGTTTATGGATTGATCATCTCTCATGTGAACTGTTTCTGTTTTCTCCTAATTGGTCTGCCTGTCTCCCCCTTTGCAATCCATCCTCCATTCAACCACCACACTGTCATTTCTAAAACAGAGATATTGAGTACCATGGGATTGAACCTGTAGTATGCATGAGCAGTACCAAACTGAGGTCTTGGGCTTGGTCAATCAATGAACAAGCATTAATTGAACACTTACTACGGGCCAGAGGCAGGAGAGTTAACCAATGCATTCTCTCTCTTCCCTTCCCATTTTCTTCTTTTCCTCTCCTGCTTTCCTCTCCCTTCCCTCCTTTCCCATTTTCTTTTTATCCCTCACTTAATAGTATTTTATTTTTTCCTATTACATGTAAAGATAGTTTTCAATATTTACTTTTATAAGATTTTGAGTTCCAATTTTTTTCTCCCTCCTTCCCCAAGACAGCAAGCAATCTGATATAGGTTATACATGTGCAATCATATTAAACATATTTCTACATTAGAACAAAAGGGAAAAACTACACCTCTCCCATTTTCTGTTTCACTCCTTGCTGCTTGTGACTGGTGTAACCCTGGGCAAGTCATTTACTCTCTCCAGACTATAGTTCTTGTGTCAAACAAAGGGATTGGACTAGATGGCACAAGGGAGGGACTTAATTGGAGTAAAATCCCTTCCAGATCTAAATGTATGATTCTGTGTTCCTTCCTAAGCCTTAGACTGACCTGACTCAGCCCTGTTTAGGGTGGAAGGTGGGGAGCTGCTTACTGTGGAATATTATGTCAATCAGACAGATGGTTGATCAGTTGATCTGTGGATGCAGGGAGGAAGACAGCAGCTGCTGCCAGAAACCCTTCCTGAGTGTCCATTTCTCTCTGGCCATCACTGCCTATGACTCTGTCAGCATGGGTACTCCCACCACTGATACAGCTCCTCAATTCTCCACAACTTGGCAGACAGTTTAAAGTAGCTGTGACCAAAAACTTCTTCACCCTGAAACTAATACGGTGACAAACTTCTCCAAATGCAGCTATAGTCACACAGTCTGTCACCAGGCCTTCCAGTATTATGGAGGAGTCAAATGATCCAGACATCTGTTAAAGTTCACTCTGTCCAGAGCAGAGCAGCTAATAACTTCCTGACTTGACTTAATGACAATTTCTTCCTTCAGAAAAGGAAAGAGCCAGCAAAGGGGAATTCTGGTGTGGATCTGACCCTCCCAAACAAGGAGGAACTGGTTGCTGGGATGGAAATGATGAGATGCTCAAAGGGAGATGACCATTCCATCCTAGAATTTGTAATACTAGCAGCTTGGGATAGTGGGAAGAGTGATAACTCTGGAGCCAGAGATCCCGAGTTCAAATCCTGCCTCTAACATCTATTGTTAGTGTATGACTTGGGCAAGTCATTTAAACTGTCTGGGGTTCAGTTCTCATTTGCAAAATGAGGGACTTGGACGAGACAGCTTTCGAAATTCCTTCCAGTTCTAAACCTATGATCGTACTATCCTCCCTCCAATCCTAAATCTATAGTCACAGGAACCTATGGAGGAGGAACAGAAAGCTGAGTCTAGTCTGACACGTACCCTAGATTTAGGGAGAGAAGATTTCAGAGAGTTCATGGAAAGGCTAGGTAAGGACCAACTAACCACGATGAGACATGGAATGACGCAGCCCGAGAGGGCTAGGAACTCATCAATCCAAGAAATTCTGAAAAACGTAAAGAGAAACATTTCTGATGGGGAAGAAAAAAAAGGTAGTTGTCTAACACAATCAATGTGTATACACAGGGAACTCACAAGGCAACTTCAACTTTGAAAAGATGTAGGGAAGCTAGAAGCAAGGGCAGCTGAAGGAAGATGAATCCAAGAGCTTGGCACAGTCCTCTAAGGAGGGTGTCAGGAGTGCTAACACTCCGAATGAGGTGAGCCTAGAGAAGAAAGCTAGCCACAACAAAAAGAGGTTTTTTTTTAAACTATATGGAGAAAAAATACACATCACAAAAAAGAGATGGGATCACTGATGTGGGTGGATGGGGCAGTGGTAGCTGACAACAGAGAGAAGCTTCTCCTGTGCTTGTCTTCGCTGCCAAGAAAAGTGATCTTTGGACTGGAAAGGACAGAACAAAAATGGCTAACGGGGAGTTGAAACCAAGGATAAGTAGGGAAATGGTGAGCGAGAACTCGGCTGCCCTTGGTGAGTCGAAGTCACCAGGCCCAGATGAACTACATCTTTAGGACTGAAAAGACAGGCAGATGTGATGGCTGAGCGTCACAGTCAGTCATGTTTGAAACATCAGGGAGAATGGGAGCGCTAACAGAGGATTGGCAAGGAGCCAGTGTTGTCTGGGTTGTCACGAAAGGGAAGAGAACAGTCTGCAAACTCTAGGCCAGTGAGCTTGATCCCATTTTCTGCAGAAATTCTTCCTTCAGGTTTAATGGAGGAGATAACATGTACATAAATATACATTGTGATTGGAATGCATAAAGATGAGTTCCTGATTCCAAGCCCAGTGCTCTACCCACTGCACCACCTAGCTGCCCCTCAGAAACAGCTATAGCAATTCAAAACCAACAACGACAACAATTATTATTATTCAATTGGACATATATGTTGAGTCCCTGCTATGTCCATAGTGCCTTGCTAGCCAATGAAGGAGACAGGAAGTTTGGATGAGGCAGGGTCCTGCCTTCACGGATCTGGAAGCAGAAGTGATAAGCACCTGTGACTGCCCATCCTGGGTCCTGCCCTATTTTCGTGGGTTTGTCTGGGCCATGGCATTCAGAGTGTAGGGCATGACATCAGTCAAGAATCATTGGTCATAGAATATGTCACATCAAATCATGGTGAGAACCTCCCCAGAGGCGGTCTGCTGCCTCTGTGACCCCCTGCCCCCCAAGGCTTCTCAACTGTGTCGGAGGACTTGGGGCTGCTCCAAGGTGATTTATTTTTGACAAACCCTTGCTAACTGTTACTTAACACCTACTTATCCTCCTGGTGCTTTTACGAATTGATTTTTTTCTTTTAATGACTTGTTCCAGCCCTTTCCAGATAGAGAAGTTAGATTAACTGGCCTGTAATCCCTGGGCAATTCCTTATTTCCTCTTTTTAAAAAGGGTTTTCATGAAAAAATAATCTCATTTATTGCCTCCCCCCCTCCCATCAGCTGGAATTCCAACAGCCTCTGAGTGCCCTCAGATGGAAGCACTGCAATCTGGTGGCCTTCAGCCAGGAGGCCCACACATCCAGAACCTCACTATGGCATTCCCAAGGCCAACCCATTGCTGTTGGCTCAAGATTCAAAGTCCATTGGCAGTCACAAACCAATTCTCCTTCACTCTTGGTTCTGAGCAACCCAAGGAAACTGGGTCAGTGGTTATATTACCTTAGGTGATTCAGGATTGTAGACTGACAACTGGAAGAGACTATTCTGGTTATCTAGTCTTTCTGCTCACCTCTGAGATCTTGAGCAATCAATCAAAAGCAACAAACTTATCGTAAGCACCTAGGCCCATGCTAGGTACCTGCCCTCAAGGAGTTTCCATTCTGTGGGGCAGTCGACATGTACACATGTGCACAAAATAAATACGAGATCATTTAGAGCAGATGCCTTATGAAATTAGGAAAAGTATCATGTAGCAAGTGGTGGCAGTAAGGGGGTGCCATAGTGCATAGAGTGCCAGGCCTGGAGTCAGGGAGACCTGAGTTCAAATCTGTCCTCAGACACTTACTTTGTGACCCTGGGCAAGTCACTTAACCCTGTTTGCCTCAGTTTCCTTCTCTGTAAAATGAGCCAGAGAAGGAAATGTCAAACCGCTCCAGTATCTTTGCCAAGAAACGCCCAGACAGGATCATGAAGAGTTGGACATGACTGAAAAATGACTGACTGACACGTAGAAGGGAGTGTTTGAGGGAAGTCTTAAAGGGATTCTCCAAGGTAGGATTGGACTCAGTGAGCTTTAAGACCCCTTCTAGTTCCAAATCTTTGATCTTATGATCTCCTCCTTTTACGGATGGAGAAACTCGAGTGCCAAAGGGTTAAGGGTTTCCCCAAGGTTACAAAGCTAGTGAGTAGCAGAGGCAGTGTTGAACCCAGGTTCAAATTCAAATGACCTTGGGGAGATACTCTCATCATCATCAGTATCATTTCTGTAATGCTTTTATGATTTACGAAATACTTTCTCCCAAGAACTCTGTAGGTTCTTAATTCCCTGACTCCATGATCTCATCAGCATAGGTCTTTCCTCCTCTAGGGTAGATGGCAGCAGCCCTATGCCCTGTCATCCCCTGCCATTCTTCCCTATGCCCAGCCATCCATCCATCATAGAGGATCTTCTCTAAACACTAGAAACCACCCTCAAATTTTAAAAAGTATCTCAAGGATACCAGTGCAACACTTCGGCTGTCCATCCCTCACAGTGGCACACACCTCCTCGCCTGGTCACACATGTTTTAGGGATGTCTTTTACACTTCCTCACCCACACCCCCCATTACTAGTCATACACCATGGCCTGCCTTCACCCATCATGCTTCTTCCTATTCCATCTGCACTGCCGTTGCATCAGGAAAGCCTCTGCCTATAATCTTCCCTTTGGCTCCAATCACTACACCCTTCCTTGACCACCATCATGTGATATATGGTGTCTCCCTCTACTAGAAGCTAAGCATCTTCTTGTATTTGTATACATAGCACATGACATAATATGGACTTAATAAGTACTTTTCTTGGATTCATTTGTTCCTTCTCATTACTCTTTAGGCACCCTGCAGTATTGATTCTTAAAATCCCAAGGTTCCTTCAAATTCTTGAATTCTAGTGCCTTCTCTCTCTGTTGATTATCTCCAGTTTTTCCTGCCTGTATCTTGTTTGTACATGGCTGTATTCATGTTGTCTCCCTCATTAGACTGTAAGCTCCCCGAGGTCAGGGACCATCTTTAACCTTAATTTGTTATCTTCAGTGTTTGGTGAAATGCGAGTTACTAACTAAATGTTTATTGGCTGACTATGGCTGAAAGCAGAACTCAGATGCCTACTACTTTTCCTGGCTCCCTACATTATTCTTTTTCTTACCTTCTTAAAAATAACTTCTATTTCCATGGCAAATACTTGGTGTTCTCTTAAGTGTTTATCTCTCAGGAAGCTTGCAATCCTAAGCTCTTTGAGATCTAGGACAGGCTTTTTGTTTGTTTTTCTGTCCACCAATGCACAGCATAATGTCTAGCAAAGTAAATGCATGTTTAATGAAATTGAATTCAATCTCATTGAATTAAAGGTCATAGAATTCCATGATCTGTGGTCAGTCATATAGCATCCCTGGGAAAACATTAGCACACAGTACAAAGAATATTGTCCCATTTTACAAATTAAGAAACTGAGATCTGTGGTGATGAAAGCCATGTGGACCAAAGAGCTGGGACACAAACCCAGGTATTCCAGGTCAGAAATTCAGTTCTCTTTCTTTGCACTAAACCAGACTACTCTTATCGGAACCACAGGTCCAACTGATAATAACTGGCCTCAGCCCAGAGCCTGCTGTATGTCCCAGAGTTCTCAGGACTGTGGATCTTAGGAGCCCAGTCCAGCTGCCTTAAGTCAGTGCTAGGTAGGGGCAGCTTCCATTCTGGGATACCTCCACAACCTGTTACGAATCTGGGTTTAAAGGAGGCAGCCTGGAATTATGGAAGAAACACTGGACCTCCCAGTAAGAAGACCTCCCAGATCTGCTACTCACTTGGCTGTGTGACCTTGGACAACTGTCCTTCCCTCTCTGATCATCATTTTCTTCCCTTCCTTTAAAATCAGTATAATATTATTACTAATTTGTATTATAGGACTACCTTGAGGAAAGAGATTTTAAACTGTAAAGCACCATGGGAATAGGACCTTCCTTCAGGTATGGGTGGGTGCCTTTCAGAGGAAAGCCTCCCCCCCCCCCCCCAGTTCAGTCTGTCCTGACAGGGCAGTGGGGGAAATAACCTTTCACCCATTCATCCCATTCCTTCAACAAATGGCCTGAGCACCCTCTATGCACCGTGCAGAGTAGCCTAATAAGTGTGGAGGGGGACACCAAAAGCTTTACAGAAAGAAGAGTTCACCAAAAAGGTCAAAGCCAGGTAAGGAGAATGAGACAAAGGCAGGGGAAACACTGAATGCTCATGTAGGATGAGGGAAATACCAGCAGGGCTCCAAGGCAGAGCCCGAGAGATTGTCATCAGAAAGGCAGATGTACTATCCTCTCATTTAATCCTTCAATAATTCGTGTTGTCGGGGAACTTCTGAGCTGAAAGAGGTCTTAGAACACAGGCCAGAAACCTGAAAGTGACTTTAAAATATTGGCTGTTGGAAGACAAAAGAGCTTAGAACACTGAATGTCAGAGCTGGGAAGAGCCTTAGGACCTACAAAGTCAAAGCTTGGAGGGAGCTTGGGACATGGAATGTCAGAACTAGAAGGGGCACTAAAGCACAGTGTCAGAGCTGGGAGGGGCCGAGAACACAGAAGGTCAGAGCTGGGAAGGGTCTTAGAACACAGAGTGTCAGAACTAAGAGGGCCCTTAGAATAGAATGTCAGAGCTGGGAGGGCCCTTAGAACACAGGATGTCAGAGCTGGGAGGGCCCTTAGAACACAGGATGTCAGAGCTGAGAGGGACCTTAGAACACAGAGTGTCAGAACTAAGAGGGCCCTTAGAACAGAATGTCAGAGCTGGGAGGGACCCTAAAACGTGGAATGTCAGGACTGGAGAAGACCTTAGAACCTAGAATGATAAATTAGAGAAGGCTGATGCTGGGTGATGCTTCTACATAGACTGTGGAATTTAGAAAGGGCCTCACAGACCATATTTTCCATTTTACAGAAGAAGAAGGAAGCAAAGGCCCAGGGAGGCCAGGTGCTTTGTCCATGTTATTAAAAGCATAGGAGGCCAGAAAGTGACTTTTGGTCCTGTATAGCCAGTCTCCTAGTACCAGTGAAATTTACTTAAATCCTTTTCAACTAGGCCTCAACCTTTGTTTTCTAGTCTTCTCCAAGCTAATCCCCCAAAACATTGCCCCTGGGAAAATACTAAAAAGGAGAGGAGGGTGGCTTCCATGAATGATCACAATCTCCTAAGGCAGCTGCAATCTCACAATGCTTTTCTCCCAGCTCTCAGTGCCTGTTTTTCTTCAAAAGTTCACAATCTAAGAGATGGAAGGGGACCTCAGAGCCCCTCTGGTCCATTCTCTAGTCTTTTCTACAATATCCCTGACTAACCATGAAGCCCCTGCTTGAAAACTGCCAGTGAGAGAGAGCTAGATATTGCCCAAGGCCGATCATAGCACCACCCCTTCCCCTTGTAGCTCTGGCCTCAATGCTCCTGTCACTTCTGCAAGGGGCTCCATTCACCTTTCCTGGTCACCACTCCTCCTGTGGGTCATCTTTGCTGATTAGAATCTAAGCTCCCTGAGGACAGGGACTGTCTCAGTTTGGCATTTCTCTTCCCCAGTACCAACGCAATCCTCATAGCATAGCATGTACTTGGTAATTTTTCAGTCATTCGTTTACATAGAACCAAAATCAGCCTCCCTATAATTTCAACCCATTCATTGTCCTCCTGGGCCAAAGAGATCCAGTCTGATGCCTTTTTCCCATGGCAGCCCTTTAGAGTAAGACAGCTGGTGTGTCCTTGTGAATCTTCTCTGGACTTAACATCTTTAGTTTGAATTTAATGAAGTTCAGTCATGGTACAGGATAGGTCACATTCTTGCCTAGAAAGTCAGAGAACTGTGATATAATTGATGCAACTGAGAGCAATTTCAAGGAGAGGGAGTAATAATGGAGATGGGGGAGGAGGTAAGGGTTACCTTCTGGAATGATCTTGTACTTGTCACCAAAGGACTCGGGAAAATATTTATGGTCCCTAATTATAAGCAAACACTAGTGTGGGAGTTCTTAACCTAGAATCCATGGAAGAAGTCCATTAGTAGATTTCAGGGGCTCCATGAACTTGGATGGGGGAAAAAATTACATCTTTATTTTTTGACAGCCTCTAGCATTTCCTTCAATTACAAACATACAACTAATGTTATTCCGAGAAGGGGTCCATAGGCTTCCCCAGACTGCCAGAGGAAGCCAGGACACTCAAAAGGTTAAGAACTCCCTGCTCCAGAGAAAAGAGAGTGCTAACAATAGAATCAAATGTCCTACGTTCAAATCCCATCCCCAACACTTAATACTTATGTGGCTTTGGGCAACATTCCTGAGTCTCAGTTTCTCACTCTGTAAAATGTGGGGGTTGGGCTAGATGGTCTCTGAGGACCCTGCTAGCTCTGTGTCTCTAATCCTATGGTGCTGTGAACTTAAAAAGGTGGTCAAATAGGGTGTTCAATTACCGTTGCAGAACCTGAGGGCTCTACCAAAAGAGATAGATTTGGCCACAGACCACATCATGTGTTAGATAGCGACACCTAATGTTGATGTTTGATGTTACACCCCAGGTCATTTTAAATGGGAGAAGATTAAATTTGATTCGATTAAATCATTATTAAGCTTCTGTAACATGCAAGGCATTGTACTGGGCACTGGGATCCAAAAGGAAGCAGGCCCTGCCCTCAGGGAGTGTACGTTCTACTGCGCGAATATACATTATCACTGGCTGGAGACCCGTGCCCAGAACTAACTACAACGCCCTGGTCCTGGCTTCCTCCTAGTATCAGCCAAAGTCCTCTTTCTACAAGAAGCCTTCTCCCAGTCCCCTTTCATCTCAGTGCCTTCCCTTCAGCTTATCCTGAATACACAGAGTGTTTGTATATTGTCTGCCCCATTAGAATGCTTAAGAGAAGGGAACATCTTTTACCTTTCTTTGTATCCCATAATGGTGCTTAATAAATGCTGGGTGGGTTGAGTTGAGGAAGGCAATATGGTGAATAAAAAATAATTTCAGGAAAGAGAAAACACTTAATTGAGGGTCAGGAAAGGCTCTGGGTAGGAAGAGGTTTTTTGTTGTTATTATTCACTTACATCTGA
Source organism: Pseudochirops cupreus (assembly GCA_028627135.1). Classification (NCBI taxonomy): domain Eukaryota; kingdom Metazoa; phylum Chordata; class Mammalia; order Diprotodontia; family Pseudocheiridae; genus Pseudochirops; species Pseudochirops cupreus. The sequence continues at coordinate 106,793,081 of CM053582.1, forward strand.
TTCTTCATGACCCCATTTGGGGTTTTCTTGGCAAAGATACTAGAAGGGGTTGCCATTTCCTTCTCCATTCATTTGACAGATGAGGAAACTGAGGCAAATAAGGTGAAGTGACTTGCCCAGGGTCATACAGCTTTTAAATGTCTAAGGTTGGATTTGAACTCGGGTTTTTCTGACTCCAGGCCTGGTGCTCTATCCACGGTGCCACTTAGTTGTCCAGGAAGAGGGATGTGAGCTGAACTTTGAATGAAGCTTTGGGGGCGGTGTACATGGCAGACATGGGGGAATAGCCTGAGCAAAAGTTCAGGGGTGGGAAGTTGAATGCCAAGTAGGGCAGTTTGACTGGAACAGAAAGTGCATGAAGGGAGCAGGGGTATACTTATAAATGTTTAACAACTGGCTCTCTGGAAATAAATTACAATTATATACATTTAAGTTTGATCTGTATTATTAGCATTTTCTCTTTCTTAAATCTAAAAAAAAATACAAACAATAAATCAAGCCCTAAATTGTAATGTTTGCCAATGTCCAAAGCATAAAGGCTTACATGGAAGATATAATCAACAGCTCTTGAGTCAGTATGAGCTAGCTCTGGCACATCCCTAGAAGGAGAGTAATGTGAAATAAATCCTGAGAAGGTAGAAGGCAGATGTGAAGGGCTCTCAAGTGCCTTCTAAATGTAGTACAGTCACCAAAGACCTTTGGCAGAGGAGTGAAATGATCAGATTTTATTTTTAAATTACTAATTTGCCAATCACATGGAGGATAGATTAGAGAGGGGAGAGATGGGAATCTAGGAAACCACTCAGGAGGTTTTTCTGTGTCCAGGTGAGCAGGTGAGAGGTGTTGGGGCCTGAATTGGGGAAATGTCAGAATGTAAAGAGGAAGGGGCAGGTATTGTGAAGAGAGGTAGAATCAATAAGACTTAGCAAGTGATTGAATAGAAGTGGCTGTGGGGAGGGACAGTGAAGAGCTTCGGGGTGGTTGCAAGGCTTTAAACTGGGGTGATTAAAAGAGACAAACACAGGCTCAGAGATTCTGAGCTAGAAGGAACATAAGAGGACATTGGGTGGGTCCCTTCACAGAAATGGAAAGGTTAGGAGGAGGGGGAAGGCTTTAGGGGGAAAGATAATGAGTTCCATTTTGGATAAGTTGAGTTTGAGATGGCTGTAGGACAAACAGATGATTTCCAGCAGGCAGGTGGGGATGAGTTACTGGAGCTCAGGAGAGAGGAGGGCTGGAGATTTGGGAGACATCTGCCTGGAAGTGATAATTGAACCCAATCCACATATCCCTGGTTGAATCCCTTTGAATGGTGAACTGGAAAGAATACTGGACCTAGAATCACGACAAGGCAGGCTCAAGCTCTAGCTCTAACCCTTAGAAACTTTTTGGCCATGGACAGTCTTTGAGCCTCCGATTACCTCCTTTGTGAAATGGGGCCATCATACTTACACAATCTACTCACAGCATTGTTGTAGAGAAGCTACTTCAGCAGCAGCATCCTAACCATCACAAGGCCATCCTTTCCTCCGTTGAGCCCAGATCATTCTATATTGTCCATAGGTTACAGCACATCACTTATACCCATTACTTTGGTTTATTTAAATTGTCTAGGTCTTTTGTGAGTGAGCCTTATCTCTTTTATTAGCTTATAAGATCCCTTTGTAATTTAAGTCATTGTAACTTAGAACAGAGAATGTCAGAGCTGGGAGGGCCCTTAGAACACAGAATGTCAGAGCTGGGAGGGATCTTAGAATACAGGATGTCAGAGCTGGGAGGGCCCTTAGAACACAGAATGTTAGAGCTGAGGGGGCCCTTAGAACACAGAATGTCAGAGCTGGGAGGGCTTTAGAACCCAGGATGTCAGAACTCAGAGCACCCTTAGAACGCAGGATGTCAGAGCTGGGAGGGATCTTAGAATACAGGATGTCAGAGCTGGGAGGACCCTTAGAACATAGGATGTCAGAGCTGGAAGAGCCCTTAGAACACAGGATGTCAGAGCTGGGAGGGCTCTTAGAACAGAGAATGTCAGAGCTGGGAGGGCTTTAGAACCCAAGGTATCAGAACTCAGAGCACCCTTAGAACACAGGATGTCAGAGCTGGGAGGGATCTTAGAACAGAGAACATCAGAGCTGTAAGGGAGCCTTAGTAGCTAGCTGTGAGACCTTGAGTGAGTAAGAGGATTATAGAATCAGACATTTCCAGTTAGAGGAGGCCTTAGTGGTTATTGCCTCCAGACCCTTTATTTTACAGGTAAGTAAACTTATGGGCAGAGAAGTGAAACCCGAGGTGGCCTAGATGATAAGTGGCAAAACTGGCCTTCTAGCCTTGATGGCTCACTCCAAATCCAGGAACCTTGATTTCCTCGTGTGAAAGCAAGGCTAACAATTCCTGGGACATGCCCCTTCAGAGTTGTGTGGTTCGAGTGCAAGCACTAGCCATGGGCAGAGAACTCTTTGCACACCTTCCAGGACTCTATTTATCAGCTGCACTGGTGGTGATAGAGGTGAATCGGGCTCTTCATCTTCCTTGTTATGACCTCTGACTCTTGTCTTTGTTCCTTGGCAGGACCTGAGTGAGTACAATGCCACTGCGGTCAAAAGCCCCACCAACACAGTGACTGTGCAGGGCCTCAAAGCAGGCACCATCTATGTCTTCCAGGTGCGGGCACGCACCGTCGCGGGCTATGGGCGCTACAGTGGCAAGATGTATTTCCAGACGATGACCGAAGGTGAGATAGACCCCTCTCTGGCAGAAGTACACAAAGAAGGGCCTGGGAAAGAAGGCCCTGAATACATGGGAAGAGAGAGCGAGCCACAGACAGCACCCTTCCCAGGATCACTGGCCTGGGGATGGAAGCTGGGCAGGGCTGTCTGAGTCTGGGGGTTGTGGGACTGAAGGAGAGATGGGTCTCCCAGACCAAGAGACCTGGAGGCCTGACACTGTATCCCCAGGCACAAGCCACTCACCATTCCAAAGCCTCCGTGGTACAGGGCAAAGGACACTGGGCTTACTGTTAATCTGTTCTACTGCTAATCACTTTGGGAAATGCTGCACTTTTCACGTCCGTAGATTTGACTGGCCTAAATAATCCCTAAGGTCCTTTCCCACTCTGACATTTTATGTTCTAGCAATCTGAGTTTCCCCAAGCTCTGATATCCCACAGTCTAGCATACTTCCCAGTTCTGACATTCCATGTTCTAGGAATCCTCAAAGCTCTGACATTATGTATTCTAAGAATCCCTCCAAACTCTCAGAGTCTGAGTCCAAAATCATATGATGAAATAAGCCATTAGTGAATGTCTACCAAGTGCCCAGTGTGATAGTTCTACAGGGACTGTGCAAAGAAAAGCAAAAGATAATGCCTGCCCTCCAGGAGCTTGTAGTCTAGTGGGGATACAGCATGCAGACAGTCATGTATAAACAAGCTATATACAGGATAAATTGGAGCAACCCTGACCTGGCCTCAGAGAGCTTGTAGTCTAGTAGGAGAAACAAGACATCTAATAGTATAATATGGTATATGATGATTTCCCTAATGCTCCAAGTATCCAGAAGAGGAAGAGCTGACCATGGTCTGTTGTCATGGAAGGCATCTCCAGGTTGCACAGCTCACTTTACCTGGCACTGGGGACAGGGGATAGGAAAGAAGGAGGGAGATAACAAAGGACTATTGATGGATTGCCAAGGAAGAGCTCCCAGAATGGCCTGGGGATGGGGAGTAGGAGAAAAGAGGAGGGAAGGATTTGGGGAGGAGGGGTCGATCCAGCCATGCTGCCACCCTTCCTGACCCGTCCCACATCCTTCCCCAGCTGAGTACCAGACGAGCATCCAAGAGAAGCTGCCTCTCATCATCGGCTCCTCTGCGGCAGGGCTGGTCTTCCTCATCGCCGTGGTGGTGATCGCCATTGTGTGTAACAGGTGCGCCTCCCCCCGCCCTGGCCCCTTCCGTCTGTCCACCCGAGTGCCGGGCTCTGTCTCTCTGTCTAGGCACTACAGGTATGCCTCCTCCCTGGTGTTCATCAGCCTGCATTAGAACCATCAGCCAGCCTTAGAACAAAGCAGGCATTTGTCTACAAGGTGTTGTCTAAGTGCTCCCCACCCCCACCCCCACCCCAAAACCAAGCACACAGCACTTTCCCAGCCTTCACTTCCTCCAAGGGGATTAGACTAAATGACCTGTCAAATGGCTGAGGCTCTAAAGGCGATGATGAATGATCCTTTGATCACCCCCCCCCCCACTCCCTCAACTGACCCATTATTGGTGTCTGAAATTCTTCCATTAGAGATTTATTTCTTTGGGTTGGATCTTGGACTTCTCTCTGAAAAAAAGCAAAGCCTTCACTGAGAGGGGAAATATGCTATGTCCCTGGAACCAATTGGTGGAAATTACTGGGAGGGAGGTTTTCTAATGATCAGAGCTGTTTTCAAGTGAAGTGAGTGTTTCCTTTGGGAGGGAGTGAATCCCTGGTCACAGCAGCTCTTTGCAAAGAGGCTAAGAGGCCTTTTGTCAGGGATACTGCAGGAGGAGATTCAGGCTTTGGGTTGGTGTTAGGCTCGGTGGCCTTCAAGCTCCTGTCTAGCTCTGAGATTCTAGGGTTCTTGCACCATAGTGGGAATAAGCTGATCAGACTGCTATCCAAAAGGACCAGGCAGCAGAAAGGTGGCTCTGCCCCTTAGCTGCTCTGTGACCCTGGGAAAATGACTTTACTAATCCTCTGGGCCTCAGCTTCCTCCTTTGTAAAGTAAAGGGGTTTCTAAGGCCCATTCTAGCTCACTAAAGGGCCCATCCTCTCCATCAATCAATAGACATTTATTAAACGCCTACTAAATGAAGGCACTACCCTGATCACAGATGCTTCTGGTTAGTGATTCCATCCAATTCATTTATTAAGTACAATGTAAGTTATTTGAGGGCAGGAAGGGATTGTATCTTAGTTTTTGTAACCCCAGCACAGTGCCTGGTATATAGTAGGGCATGCATAGAGATTGCACCTGTGATTTCATTGGTATAGGGAACTCCCCTGACCAGTGTAAGTTGGTACCTTCTCTTTAAGGTGCAGAGAAACTCTTAAGAGAGTTGTCTAGAACACTGAAAGATGAAGTTACTTACCCAGAGTCACAAAGCCAGGATCTATCAGAGGCAAGACTTGAACCCAGGGTCTCATTGGCTCCAAGGCCTGCTCTCCCTTTTCCTCACTGCTTCTCAGTAGATCACATAGTAGGCACCCAATAAATGCTCTTCAAATTGATGTATTGGGGTGCTACCAAGTCCCATGCTTGACTCTGGGGTACAAAAATGATCTGAAACAAGGCCTTTCCTTCCAGATACTCATAGGAAAGCATCAGAGGGATGAGGGTTGATAAAGGAGGACACACTCCTTAACAATGGTGTCCTTGGGTTTAGGAGAGGATGAGACCAGAGCAAAGATGGCAGGTTAGCCAGGAACCAGAGAGGGGAGGGATAAAGGGAAAGAGAGTGGGTGACAGGGGAATGATTGGGAAGGGGGGCAGAGTAGCCCATTACTGGGGATGGATGGCCTGGGTGAAGAAGGGGTGTTTCTGGTGGGAGAGGGAGGGATCTGGAGCCTGAGAAAGGGGCCCTGGGAGGCTCCACCCACCATGCCCCCCAGGCTAGGACTCCCAGCTTCCTCCCTGCTTGTTCAGTTTGCTTCAGCTCGTGGTTTTTGTTCCAGAAGGCGGGGGTTTGAGCGTGCCGACTCCGAGTATACCGACAAACTACAGCATTACACCAGCGGCCACAGTATGTATCCACCAGCCCCTGAAGGGGCCTCCAGGGGGGACGTGGGATTCCACGGTACCTCTGCTCTCACTGAGAGGCTTTCAACAAGATGGAGCGGGGGAGGCATGAAGATGGGGCTGAGAAGGGCAGGAGAGCAGGAAGGTGAGCAGAGATGGAGGATCCAAAGATGCCAGGAGGTAGGAGAGATGACCAGCCAGAGGAGAGGGGTGGGCAGTGATTGGAGGAGGTAACCACGGTGTAGAGAGGGGATGATAGACCAAAGCAGGGAAAGGGGAGAGGGAGACTGGAGGTTAGAGATGGGGCAAAGAGGAGAACAGGTAAAGTGACAGAGTAGATGGAGACAGGACCAAGAAGAGGGGGTAGATAGAGCACAGGGAGGAGAGCAGAGAGGGGACAAAGAGGTGGGCTTATTGGGGAGCAGGGCCTAGGAGATCAGAAAGGAAAGGTAAGTGGAAGAGGAGGCTGGAGAGGAGTCAGACCGGAGCATGGGGTGAGGCAAGTAGGTGAGCAGGGAAGGGAATGGGAGAAGAAGCACATGGGATCAATGTGCAAGTACCTGGGAAGTGGTTGAGAAGGGAAATTAGAGCCCAACTAAGCAGGGAAAGGAGTGGGGAGGAGTGGAAGGGACACAGTGAAGGGGCCTCAGGAGATGAGCACAGGACGAAGTAGAGGTAAGATGAGGCACCCCTGAGATCAGGAGAGGTAGAGAGCGAGCAAGGAAAAGGGAGCTGAGGGGGGCTGATGTGAAGCCCAGATGGGTGAGCAGAGGAAGGCCTTCCATTCTCCCCTTCTCCCTACGTCCCTTCCCCTGTGGCTCAGTCCCAGAGCCCAAGGACAGCCCGCATGCTCTAGAGGGGGGGTGGTTTCTTTGTCTCTGCCCCCTCCAGTTCTGGCTCTAACCTTTCCCTGGACTAGGAAGGAGAATGGCATTGCCTGCATTCCCCTTCCTCCCACATGGTCTGTGGCCCCCATTCCAGAAATATGAGCCCCTCTTCTGAGGGGGCCATGGCAGCCAGGTTAACCACAGGGCTTTTTTGTTCTGGCCAGATGAAAAAAAACTGGCCCTCAAGGACCTTAGAGGTGAAAACTTTCTTTTCTAGATATTCAGTAGCTGAGGAAGTAAGGGCTGCAGGATCTACTAAGGTTTATCTCTTCAAGGATGGATGATGGCCGTGGGGTGTAAGCCAAAAGCAGGGATAGTGGCTAGGAAGGCCCTGCTCTTCCAAGGGCCCCTAGGTTCGGTGAACTAGGCCATCTCCACTAACCTCTAAGGCTAAGTGGTGGTCAAGGTAGTGGTGGTGGTTTGACCCATCTGGTACATAGTGCCTTCCATGTCTCCCTAAAAGTACTTTGCTACATCTGCTAAGTGTGAGCATGACTTAAATTTTAACTTCACATTTTTAACTCCAATCTGTTCATTCTTTTCCTGGGTATTTATAATAGCTTCACCAACAATGTATTAGCATTCTTGTTTATGGAAATGTTTTTGGTTTGGTTTGGTTTGGTTTTTGAGAGGAGATCATTGGAGATATGAATAGAAAAGCAAGTCAGCTCTTGCTCTTGAGAAAGTCACGTTTAGGAGCTGCTTGTTTATGGTCACAGATGAAGGCAAGATGGGGAGGGAAAGAATGACAGATCATCAGAGAGAAGGGATGGCTGATGAATCAGATTAATGGAAAAAGCCTCATCCTGTTCCATATAGTAAGAAAGCACTTTGATTTCATACTTTTCTATCTTTACAAAGGTGTTATTTATATAGAAATGTTTTAGTTCTATTTCCTTCACAAAGGAACATACAAGTTATACTTTAAATCAGCCTGCCTACTTACTAATTTAAGAAGCATCCACAAATGTGAACATTTGATAAATCATTTTTATGTAAGCTGCATGGTTGGAACAAAATAGAACTTTTTACAAATGAAAATTTAAAAAGATCTGGCCCATTTGTGGTAAAAATATCACACAGCCAGAGCTTAACTAAAGGCAGTGTCCTTAGAAAGAACCCTAGCTGGGAAATCGAGACACCTGGAACCTCAGCCCAGTTCTGCTACTTCCTTCCTGTTGTGACCTTAGGAAAGTTACATACCCTCTCTGGGCCCCAGTTTCCTGATCTATAAGATAAGGAACAATTCTAGATGATAGATACTCAGCCTGAAGTCAGGAAACCTGGGCTTAAGTCCTTGCTTGCCCAATGCCCACAAAGACAGTTTGTCTCTCCAAGCCTCAGTTTCCCCATCTGTAAAATGGGTAGAATGGTATTTGTATTTGTGGGAATGAATTAGTATGCTCAGGGAGTATTTAGAGGATCAAATGAAACCATCCACATGGAATATTTTGTACGTTAATAAAGGATACACACAAATATAACACATGGTCGGGTGTGGCGGGGGTCAAAGCTGTCTAAGTGCTCTGGGAATATTGGAGTTGGAGGGTGTCAGAGAAGGATCAATGGAGGAGGCAGCTCGGAGACCATTCCAAGCAGAGTTTATGAAAATGCTTAGAGGTGAAGGATAGAATTGTTGAGCTCAGAGGAAGTGTAGAGTATGCAAAGAGAAATACTAGGATGGAATTAATATCTGTAAAGCTCTTAGCACAGTGGCTGGTATTCACACAGCAGGAGCTTAAAAAATGCTGATTCCCTTCCCCCAGTGGGAAGAAAGCCTGGCTAGGCAAATTAGAGCTAGGGTGAAGGACTTTAAAGGCCAGGCAGAGCAATTTCTCTTATCCCAAAGGTTTGAATGGAAGAGTAACATGGTCTGCAGCCAACCATAGATTAGGCAGTTGTGTGGAAGATAGATGGGAGCAAGGCGTGGACGGTGGTGGTCATCATAATGGAGAGCGCCATTACTGTATCTGGAGGCAATTCCAGTTGCCAGATGAAAAGCAGTGAGTGCCTGCAGACGCCCATTCCAGCTCTTGTCACATTCCATGACTGTGTCTGCCACTTAGATCAAGGACGGTGAAGCAGTGGTTCTGCAGTCTTGAGTCAGCAAACATCCAGTAGCGTTCACCATGCTCAGGTTAACTGAGGCACAATTGTGGGCTGGTACACTTTTTTGAAGGAGTTTCAGTGAACCAGAACAAGAAGTGTTTACAGAATTAAACCTTCAATTGTGGAGAAAAGTCATGGAGTCGTAGAATGTGAGATCTGGAAGGAACAAAAGACCGTGGAATGTTAGAACTTAGAAAGAGCTAGCAAGGACTTCAGAATGCAGAGTGTCAGTCAGCCAGGTGGGTGGCCCACCCCTGTAATCCCTGCCACTGGGGTTGTGGTTATTGTGTTCAGTCATGTCTGATTCTTCATGACCCCATTTGGAGTTTTCTTGGCAAAGATACTGGAGTGCTTTACCATTTCCTTCTCCAGCTCATTTGCCAGATGAGAAAACTGAGGCAAACAGTGTTAAGTGACTCGTTTAGGGTCACACAGCTAGTAAGTATCTGAAGCCAGATTTGAATTTAGGAAGATGAGTCTTCCTGACTCCAGATCTATCCATTGCGTCACCTAGGAAGGCTCGGGCTAAAGTCGATCAAATATTCTCACTGTTTGGGACCAATACGGTGAGCCTCCAGGATCAAGGGCTTACCATGCCTTCTAGGGAGAGTGAAACTGGTCCAGGTCAGAAATGGACCAGGTCAAAACTTCTAGACTAGTCATCAGTGGGATCAGGCCTGTGAATGGCCACCGTACTTTCAGCTGAGCAAGATAGGGAGACCCAATCTCAGAAGACAAAGAGAATAAAGAATGTTAATATTGCGAGAGATCTTAGAACATAAAGTGTAAGAGCACAGAACAGCAAAGTTGGAATGAATGTTAGGACATAGAACAACAGAGCTGGAACAGAGTTAGAACATAGAATGTCAGAGCCAGGAGGAAGCCTAGAACACAGAATGTCAGAACATGCTAAGACAACACGGGGAAAGACTTTATAATTCATCTAGTCTTCATTTTGCAGAGAAACAAATTTATATCCAGAGACAAAGTGACATCATCATTATAACCAGTACGTATGTAATGCTTTGGGGCAACTAGATGGCACAGTGGATAAAAAACACCAGGCCTAGAGTCAGGGAGACTCATCTTATTGAGTTCAAATCCAGCCTCAGACACTTACTTTACTAGCTGTGTGACCTTAGGCAAGTCACTGAACCCTGTTTGCCTCAGTGTCCCCATCTGTAAAATAAACTGGAGAAGGAAATAGCCAACCCTTCCAGTGTCTTTACCAATAAACCCCAAATGGGGTCATGGAGAGTTACATACAACTGAAAAGAGTAAACAAACAAACAAAAATGTGGTGCTTTAGGGTTTGCAGGGTACTTTACAAATATCTCACACCCCCAAAGTTAGTGGAAGTGCTAGAACCCACGCGCCCTGACTGTCAGTGAGTACTTGGCACTCTGGAAGGCCTTCAGTTACCAGAATACTCCGTACTCTGAGAGTGCTGATTCACCAGGACTGCTTATGAAGATGAGGCTCAGCCTTCGAGTCATATCTCCAGCAATGATGATGGCTTAGCTCCAAGCCATCCCACTCCCACACCCAGGCCACATTACAACCAATAGCCAGGTTTCCAATCCGATTGACAGTTAGAGTTTGGGGAAGGCGGGGGCAGTGCATGCAACTGGGGAAGAGAATTTCTCTCTGCATAGCACTAACTAGCCCTTGTGGGGATTGAGCTTAGAAACTGGGCCTCGTTAGGACCAATCTCTGACCCACCAAGCTCCTGGCCCCCGGCTGGCAATTAAAGCAGGAGAGATATTCCCCCTGTTCTGCAGGGAGAGAAGATCAAAGCCTTGGAGCTGGATACAGGCAGGTAAGCCGCAGGCCTTTGCAAGCAGAGAAGTCTGCAAATCTTCTAAGGCTAAAAACCTAGAGAAGAAAGGGGAGGGTTTTGGGTTGTTTTTTTTTTTTTCCAGTGCCTGGCTAGGACTAATTCAGGAGGGGAGAAACCAGGCTGACTGACTATTCCAGGGAGAGTCTCCACTTGCTTCCTGACTGTGAATGCAGTCAGCCCCAGATCTGAGGGCCAAGTTCTAGAAGGAATCGCTGCCTTTTGCAGTCAGTCTGTGCAATGAGAGTGAGCCAAGTTACTGACCAGCCAAAGCTCAGGGATCTCCCAAGAACAGTACAGTAATTCTGCTTCCTGTTTCTCTGAGGGTCAAAAACCCAGGTTCAAATTCTGGCTGCCACCTACAAATTATCTGATCCTAAGCCCTTTACTTTCCTTCTCAAAATCTGTTTTTTTCCCTTTTTAAAATGTAAGAGTGAAACAAGATGACCTCTGAAGTCCTTTCTAGTTCTGAAGTCAGTAATTAAGGACCTGGATTTGAAGTCTGTCTCAGATACTTGCCTATAATAGGCAGCTAGGTGGTGTAGTGGCTAGAGCACTAATCCTGGAGTCAGAAAGATCTGAGTTCAAATGTTGCCTTGGACGCTAGCTGTGTGACCCTGGGCAAGCCATTGAACCTCTGTGACCCTCAGCACTCACCTCACAGGATCTTTGTGATGATCAATTTGCCAGCATTTAAGTACCCCATAAATGTCAGTTGTAATTGCTGTTTTAGACTGTTGCTGTTTAGTCATGTCTAGCTCTTTGTGACCCCATTTGGGGTTTTCTTGGCAGACACTGGAGCAATTTGCCATTTCCTTCTCCAGCTCATTTTGCAGATGAGGAAACTGAGGCAAACCAGGTGAAGTGACTTGCCCAAGGTCATAGAGCTAGTAAGTATCTGAGGTCAGATTTGAACTCAGGTCTTGCTGACTCAAGGCCCAGTGCTCTATCAACTATGCCACCTAGCTGCCCATTTTAGATGGACAGATCCACAAAAGCACCAAAGCAAGAGAAGCAGGGCATGTTGTGGGGCTGGGGAGTGGATAGAATTACCCAATTTGGTTAGAGTATAGAAGACTTGAAGAGGAGTTCATTGGTCAGTGAAAGTGTTTGGAAGCAGGGGTCCTAGATTCAAATCCTTACTATATGTGTGACTATGCACAAGTCACTTCCCCCCTCTTTGAAATTGAGCTTTCTCATCTGTAAAATAAGAGGGCTGGGAATAGATAATCACTAAGAGCCCTCCCAGTTCCAAAACTAAGACCCTCATATGAGCTAAAACTGAAAAGGTAGATTGATGTGCATTGATGTGTGGTAGGATCTAGATGCCGGACCCCAACAGTTTGAACATTGACCACAGATGTAGGGCTGGAAGGGACCTCAGAGGCATCGGGGTAACTCAGTGGACATTAAGGAGCCCCTGAAAATTTAGATCCACGTGAGGGGCATGACCAGGAATGAAGAAGGAAATTTCTTCATTTGAAGTAAAAGATAGTGGGAAATGATTTTCTCGGTTGATGTAATACTTTATTCATTGATTGTAGAAATGACTTTTCTCAGTGGCTATCTGTTTTTCAAAGCCATCTTGTTTTTAGGGATATAGCTTATATTTGGTATGAATATGGGAGGCGCACACCCCCTGTAAGAGCTTATAATTCACTAAAGATAAAATGCATACACAGGCACTTAAAACCAGGCGGTGTGTGAGAAGTAACAGTGTAGACAATGAATGAAGTCAGAATGCAGGGGAGAGACATAGCCTTTGAATGGGGGGATCAGAGAAGACACTGTGGACCTCAAGCTGGGCCTTGAAGGATGGGGGGGATTCTGATAACAGTCACTCTCACAAGCACGGGTTCCTTAGAACCAAAGGAGCAGTATGGTATCGTGGGAAGAGCCTGGATTTGGAAACTCAGATAACATGGGTTTGAATTCTGGCCTCCAACATTTACTAGCAGTGTGAAACTCTCTGGCCTATGGTTCCCTCATCTGTAAAATACAGGGGTGGGATTAGATGGCATATAAGGTCCTTCCTAGCACTAAATCCTTATGAAGATTCTTTACTGGATGGTGGTCTTTTCTCCTCTAGTCTCCTTCGTCCTTCTTGGCTCCGCCTTTCTCGTCACCCCCACTCACTGTCTTGTTCTGGGATGTGCCTTTTTCCTGGCCAATTTGCATAGGCTGGCATTGGGAAGACACTCAGGAATGGCTTTGCCCCGCCCAGGAGTGTCTTTCTGCAGCTGAGTGCCCCTTCCAAGCTGTCTGTCTGTCTGTCCATCCGTCTGTCAGTGTCCACTGTTCAGTGTGACTGAGCCCTGATCTCATCCCCCCCTCCCAGTGACTCCAGGCATGAAAATCTACATTGACCCCTTCACCTATGAGGACCCCAACGAAGCCGTGCGAGAGTTTGCCAAGGAAATTGACATCTCTTGTGTCAAAATTGAGCAGGTGATTGGAGCAGGTAGGTGGGTGGGGGCCCTCCCGGGCACCGGGGCCTCTGCCCTCCGGGATCCCCCTCAGTTGCTGGGAGAGTCCTTTGCAGATGTGTAGGTCTAAGGGTGGGAGGAGGACTGCCCTGGACCCCTTCTCCCCAGAGGAGTCTCAGGGGGACCAGGTTCAAGTCACCTACGTCGTGTCTCATTCTGACCAAGGCCAACTCAGTGAGAAGGCAATTTGTCACCCCACTTCTGATCCTCCTTCTCTAAAATTCTGGTTACTGTAGATGGAAGGGAACATGGATAGGCTCCTGTGTCTGAGAAGATTGGGTTGGATTTTGGGAAGGAAAAGCGGCAATCTCTGCAGACCCCAGTGAGTGGAGATGACACAGAAGGGGGGGCCAAGGCCGAACTGCCATCCCATGAGTGATCTGCTGTCCCTTTTTGTCTGCCCATCCCAGGGGAGTTCGGGGAAGTCTGCAGTGGCCACCTGAAGCTGCCAGGCAAAAGAGAGATTTTCGTAGCCATCAAGACCCTGAAATCAGGCTACACAGAGAAGCAACGGCGAGACTTCCTGAGCGAGGCCAGCATCATGGGCCAGTTCGACCACCCCAACGTCATCCACCTGGAGGGCGTGGTCACCAAGAGCACGCCAGTCATGATCATCACAGAGTTCATGGAGAATGGTTCCCTGGATTCCTTCCTCCGGGTAAGAGAGGACTAGAGGGAAGGAGAGGAGAAGGGGGAGGGCCGGGAAGCAGAAAGGGGAAACAGGGCAGGTGAGGTCAAGAATAACAGGCTGCTACAACATGAAACACCCAAGCAAGAGGGTGGCTTGGACCCACTCATATTCATGCTCCTTCCCAGCCAAAGCACTTGTTTTATCACGTGGAGGTCAAAACTTTGCCATTCAGATTGTGATCGTTGTTGTTCAATTATGTCTGACTCTCTGTGACCCCTTGTGGGGTTTTCTTAACAAACATACTAGAGCAGTTTGCCATTTCCTTCTCCAGCTCATTTGATAGATGAGGAAACTGAGACAAACAGGGTAAAGTGACTTGCCCAGGGTCACACAGCTAGTAAGTATCTGAGGCTGGATTTGAACTCAGGTCTTCCTGACTCCAGGCCTGGCATTCTATCCATTGCACCACCTAGCTGCCCATCTAATGGGGGTTATCATCACTTCAGTGGCCAGAATCACTTTGTGGAGAGGTCCTAAAACCAAGACATACTCATTCTCACCAGAGGGATGTCAAGTCACATTTTGAACTTGATATTCTTATATCCCCATAGATCAGAGCTCCCCCTAAGGCACACCCAACTCTGAGCATTCATGGCCAGAATCCTCCTTAAAACTGCCAAGGATCCTCTCCTGAAGACCCCCATAAATGTACTAACTCACATTCCCTCAGCCTTGATATAGCCAGGTCATATTCTGAGCCCTCTCTATGCTCATTTTTTCCACATCCACCTATTTTGTCAATATACTCAGTCTCTGCTTCACTCTCCTGTTAGGAATACTCAGGGGCTTGGACTTCCTGACTTGCCTATTCCTCTGATAACTAGTGTCAGGACATTGGGGGAAAGGGGTGGGAGAGAGGTTGTTCACAACTGTAGGCAGCTGTGAGCTCTCTTCCACTCAGGCTTACAGCTGAAATGCCTTCAAATTTTATCAGAAGGGACCTTAGGTCATAGAATATTAGCACATGGGACTTTAGAGCAAGAACAGACCTTAGAACATAGAATATCAGTTGGAAGGGTCCTCAGAACACAGGATGTCAGTGCTGAGAGGGCCCTTAGAACACAGAATGTCAGAGGTGGGAGGGCCCTTAGAACACAGAATGTCAGAGGTGGGAGGGCCCTTAGAACACAGAATGTCAGAGCTATGAGGGGCCTCAGGATGTCAGAACTGGGAGGTCCCTTAGAACACAGGATGTCATGTATATAAAGAAGGTGAATAGCAGCCAGTAATGGTGACAGTGTAAACTACGTACCATTCTGGTGACACTATCACTGCTGTAAGATTTTTAAAAAGGAAGAGATCCCTTTGGATGAAAGCTTTGTCAAGGATCGAGGACATAGCTTGGGCCTTGAAGGACAGGACTAGGCTAAGTGAGCAGGAACAAGGAAAGCATTCCAAACTAGGGGAAAGGATGTGAGCAGAGCAGTGGGCCCTTCTGGTAGGTCTGAAGGGCACTGGAGACACTAGTCTTCCTGGAGAAGAGAGCTCACTGGAGGACCTCAGGGGACAGAGCCATAACTAGCTGTTTTGGCCCCTGGGCAAGCGGTTCAGAGAATGCTCAGGGCAGCAAACTACCCAGAAACCCACTTTATAATTAATGCTGAGAAAAATAATACCAGGAGCAATTAGGAGAAATTCATTTGAGCAAGAGAGGGAGTTAATTAGACAATGACTCATAGATTATTCATGGTGCCCAGGTCTGGTAGTTTGCTATTTTGACTAATTATTCTCACCTACTGGATGCTAAACTCTTTCCCTCCTCATCACTAACTCCTGGGCCGGAGAAAGCCACATGTGAGAAGGTCTGAAGCCCCTGATGTGAAGGCCCTGGGCCAAAACTCCTGGTGCCCCCTCTCTAGGCAAACGTGGCTTTGGCTGTAGCACGTGTGAGCAGAGACTGAAGCAGGAGTCAGATTCTGAATTTATAGTTTAAAAAATATATATAAATAAAAGAACTCGGGCTCCTAACAGATGATACCAGCAAGCCACTTAAACCTCTCTGCGCCTGTTTCCTCTGTCTACACATAACCAAACAAAGACAGCCTCAGTCTTCAAGGAGCTTACTTTCTAATGGGAGACATAGCACACTTCTTAGGGGAGTGGTGCCCAGGGAGGGGCACATTGATCCAAAAAACATTACCTGATTGTGGAGTGAGGCCACTGAGAAGTAGACAGGTGCACCCCATTCAGGAACAATGGCAGATTTTAATTGTTCAGTTGATTTTACTAGAAGAGCAGTTAGGTAGCTCAGTGGATAGAGCATCTATCCTAGAGTGAGGAGGGCCTGAATTCAAATCCAGCCTCAGACTCTTATGAGCTATGTGACCCTGGGCAAGTCACTTCACCCTGTTTGCCTCAGTTTCATCATCTGTCAAATGAGCTGGAGAAGAAAATGGCAAACCATTCCAATATCTCTGCCAAGAAAACCCCAAATAGGGTCACAGAGAATCAGGCATGACTGAAATGAAGGAAAGTCAGCAAACTAGAAGAAGAAAGTCCCTGCATCTAGGAATTTACCTTCTAACAGAGTGCTCAAAAGGAGTGGGAAGAGGTAGAAAGGCCCTTCAAAGCCAGAATGTCAGAGCTTGGAGGGCCGTTAGAACCCAGGATGTCAGAGCTGGGAGGGCCCTTAGAACACAGAATGTCAGAGCTGGGAGGGCCCTTAGAACACAGGATGTCACATATATATAAAGAGGGTAAGTAACAGCCCTTAACAATTTTTAAGTGTTGTTACAGGATATGATAAAGAAAGTCCTGTGGAGATAGTCAACTGTAGAGGAACATCTGTAAGGAGGTTATTGTACATACTCCAGGCTGGTGGGAGAGTGTTAGGGGGTGGTAGAGGGAATAATAACGAAGCAGACTTTTACTCAGTTTGAAAACAAACATCCTAATTAATCTGTTCAACAGTTGCGTAGATTACATTGGTGATGAGTTCCCTGTCTGGGTAAGTCTGCAAACAGAGACTGGGTATATTGTTGGGGATGTTCTAGAGGGGTTTCTGCTTTGGGAATAGGTTGAACTAGCCCTGGAAAGGCTCATCTTATCTCTAGAAAGTCTCTTCTAGCAATAAGATTTTGTGCATCTTAGCCCATGATTAATACCTTTCTTATTCTGCTTTTGTCTCTGGTTTCTCCTAAAGCAAAATGATGGGCAATTCACGGTTATCCAGCTAGTGGGTATGCTTCGGGGCATTGCTGCGGGCATGAAGTACCTGGCAGACATGAACTATGTGCATCGAGACTTGGCCGCCCGAAACATCCTGGTCAATAGCAACTTGGTCTGCAAGGTGTCTGACTTTGGGCTCTCACGCTTCCTGGAAGATGATACCTCGGACCCCACCTACACAAGTGCCCTGGTAACTAACGCAAAGAGAAAGGGCAGTCCTTTGAAAAGGGTGTGCAAGCTAGCAACACCTGGGACAGCGATACCGGGGAGGCTGAAAAAACCCCACTGGACCAAGTTTCCCATTGTTCCATAAACCTGAGGAGGGCGTCCCCCTATATAGACTGCTGACAGATGACCCTCTAATGTGCAGGATGGAGGATAAAGTCAACTATTATTACTTTGGATGTTGGTTTTAGAGGCTGGAAACTGAGACCCAAAAGAAAGATTGGTCCAAAATGGCAGGCGAGCATGCTTGAGTCCTATTCATGGCACTCAGAAAAGAGCTCCCAGAGTGTCTCAAACAGTCCTTAGATTTCTACGTTTCATAGATCTTGAGTACATTTAAAAATCTTGCAGCACAGATAGAAGAATCATAGACTGTCATAAATGGAAGGAAATTCTAATTATAGAGTGTCAGATCTGAAACTGACCTTTGACCATAGCATTTCAAAGCTGAAAATGACCCTGGAACTTAGAACATAGAGCTATAAGGGATGACAAAGCATAGAATGTCCTTCCTGGGATAGATATTGTAACAGATTTCTGTCTGTGATGAGAGGCACTTTACAACATAGAGTGTGAGGGCCAAAGAAACTCCAGTATCTGAGCTGGCCGTGTCCTTAGAACATTGAAAATCAGCACTTGAGGGGACCTTAGAACATAGACCAGACCTGCACAGCCTTTGACCAGTGGGCCACTTGCAGCCAGCCAAAAGATTCCCTCTACATACAAAAGATGTTTTCCTCTACATTTTTCCCCCAGGCCACCTGAAATCCTTTGGCTTGCCACAAACGACCTGAGGGTTGAAGGTTGTGCAGGCCTGACATAGACCATTAGAACATATACCCAACACCTTCCACTATGAAGGGGTAACGTTTTTATCAATGACCTGAATGAATACATAGATAGTATGTTTATTGAATTTGAAGATGAAACAAAGCTAACAATATGACAGATTCCATTCAATCCAATAAGCATTTATTAAGCATCTACTGTATATAAGACTATGCCAGAATTGAAATCTAAAAAACTCTTAAGAGACTGGAAAAATGGACTGAATCTAATAAAATAAAATGTAATAAGGATAAAAATTAGAGTCTTAAACTTTAGTTTTTAAAAAAAATCAACTATACTAGAGTAGGATGAGGAAGATGTTTATAAATTTTAATAGAATGCAAACTCAATGAGAATTAGTCCCGTGGCTGCTAATAATAATAGAGGAGAAGGAGAAGAAAAAGAAGAAGAAAGAGGAGGAAGGGGAAGCGAAAAAAGAAGACATGGTGTCCATTAAAAGGGAGATGATTTTTTTTTTGGAAGGTGGAGAGCAGGGCAGTTGGGGTTAAGTGACTTGCCCAAGGTCACAAGGTTAGTAAGTGTTAAGTGTCTGCGGTAGGATTTGAACTCAGGTCCTTCTGACTCCAGGGCCAGTGCTCTATTCACTGTGCCACCTAGCTGCCCCAATGACTTTTTTAATGAGCTCAGGGAAGGCCTAGAGGGAGCTCCTCAGAAACCCTGTATTCTTTCCTGACCCTTCCTTAGTCTACTGAAGTGTGAACTCGTCCCCAATAGGTCACACAGGATGGTGAAGGCATGTGCAGTAAGAGGACCATTTAGAGGACCGGGACGTTTACTCTGGAGAAGAGAAGACTCAGGGGAGACATGAGAGCTATTTTCAAGTATTAGAAAGGCTGTCATGTGGAAGGATGTATGGGGCCTGTCTGGCCCCAGGAGGCATATTCAAGAACAATGAGTGAAAGTTATAAAAAAGCTAATTTAGACTTAAAGCAAGGAAAAATTTCCTAACCTTGAGAGCTGCCTGAAATGAACTGGAGACAGTGAGGAACATAGTGGGTTCCCCTTGTTGGAGGTCTTCAAACAGAGGCAGGCTGGCCACATGTCAGTTATATTATAGTAGATATGAGATTAATTATACTCTATGTTACATTACATAATGCTATACAGTATATTGTAGTTTAATATATTATATTATTTTTTGGTTCTGAGTTGGACTAGAAGACCAATGAGGCCCCTTCTGACTCTACTAATCTGTACATCTGTGATTCCCTCTTTCTCTCTCCCCAGGGTGGGAAGATCCCAATACGCTGGACAGCTCCGGAAGCTATCCAATACAGGAAATTCACATCTGCCAGTGATGTGTGGAGTTATGGAATAGTCATGTGGGAAGTGATGTCCTACGGGGAGAGGCCATACTGGGACATGACCAATCAGGACGTAAGTTTTCAAACCAGATCTTTTGAAATGAGCAAGATCTTTTGCTGAAACACCCAACAGAAGAACCCCACTTTTTTTTTTCCTTAGAGGGAGGGAGAAACCTGAAGTCATGGTCCAGATCCCACGGGGTGGGAGATGATACCTGTTGAAAGCCCCCAGCCCCCTAACAGGTGTCTACCAGATGCCGACTGTTTCCGGGACACAGCCCAACATCTGCCCCCACGTTACCTAATATCATCTGCACCAAAAGGTCTCTGCTCTCATAAATGGCAGAGCCCAGGAGAGTGAGGATTTGGAATAACCTTTCAGGTGATCAGACAATGACTAGATATTGAGTGAGGATCTGCTGCCTCATTGACTCTGTTCTGCCTGCTGGGATGAGTCAGAGGAATGTAATGCCTGGTCTTTGCCCCCAGGCGGCTTATAATCATAGGCTTGTAAACATAGGCTTATAGAAGGGACCATAAAGGCCCATATAATCCAAAGTCCCTACCTTACAGAAAAGGAAACTGAGGCCTAGAGCTTGGACTCTGACTTGTTCAAGGTCCCACAGTAGCAAGTGGCAGAGGGAAGATTCACCCAAACCTAGCATATTCTCCATTGTACCCTAGTGCCTCCCCAAAATCTCGTTAGGGAGTCAAGACTAACACGCATGCAGTCATAGCCTGCGGGAGATGAACATCCACATTAGAAATGGAAAAGACTTTAAAACGATGTCAGGTCTGGGAGGGCCCTTAGAACACAGACCTGTCTGGGCCTCGGATTCCTCCTAAAACAAGGGGGAAGAATAAGAAAACCTTTGTAGTCCCTTCCAACTTTGATCTATAAGTGTGTGAAGAGGAACTGTGAGAAATAAGGCTGGGAAATTAAGTTGAAACCAGATTGTGGGGATCCTTAAATGCCAGGCCGAGAGGTTTAGATTCCATTTTGGAGGATAGAAGGGACCCGGGAATAATCGGTTATTATTGATACTTCTCTGGGTACATGCTGTATTCCCTACCCCAAAGGACTGCAAGCTTCTTGAGGTCAGAAACTATCTCACTTTTGTCTTCATGTTCTCAGGGCCTGCAGTAGTAAGTGTTTAATAAATGCTGGTTGATTGAGTCATTAGTGCTGTTCTTTCTGTTTCTTCTACTATTTTGACCCTATGGAAGGAGCACCAGACTTGGAGTAAAAAGAACTGAGTTTAGGTACCAGCTCTGCTCTGTGACTTTGGGCGACTCACTTCCCCTCACCAGCCCTCACTTTCCCCATCTGCAGAATGGGATTAATAGTACTTGTATAAGTCACCTCACAGTGAGGGAAGTACTGTAAGTTTTAAGGGATTATCACCGTCACCATCATCATTATCTTCTCTCTTTTTTTTTTTTTGGTCTTTCAGGTAATCAACGCCATAGAGCAAGACTACCGACTGCCCCCTCCCATGGACTGCCCCAATGCCCTGCACCAGCTTATGCTGGATTGTTGGCAGAAAGACCGGAATCACCGACCCAAGTTTGGGCAGATTGTGAACACGCTGGACAAAATGATTCGAAACCCCAACAGCCTCAAAGCCATGGCGCCCCTCTCCTCTGGGTATGGCTCCCATGCCACCCCATAGGCACCTTTCATCCCAGTGTAGCACAAGGGACCCAGACCCTTTGGATGATGTGGTGAAACTTAAGAATCCCTTAGAATAATACTTTTAAAGGAATAAAATAAGATACATAGGATTACCGAGGAATACAATTATGGATTACATATCCAATTATTATTAATATTATTCTATAGATGACACATACAATTATTATATCTCCATATTATGGAGATATATAGGTATGCATATCTATATAGTTCCAATTATATGTAATATAGTTTTCCAGATATTGAAAATAGATTAAGGCCCTTCTGATATGGAAGAAGAATTTCCTAAAAATCAGAGCTATCCAACAGGTAGAAAGGAGAAGTGGAGTATTCCCAGGCACTTGAGACCAAAGGTCACATGGGTACTTGTTGAGGAGGTGGGAAAGGCAGATCAAGCTTCCAACAAGTGGCTGGCCCAGATGAACTGTAATCAGATTCTTCGTCTCTGGGCTTCCATTTCCTCATCTCTAAAATGAGGGAGCTGGGTCAGAAGACCTTGAAGTTTTTTTTCTAGCTCTGGCATTTTGTGCTCTGAAATATCTCCCACTTCTGACATTCATTGTCCAAAGACCCCTTCCAATTCTGACAATCTGTTATAAACACAATCCCAGCTCTGACATTCTGTGTTCTAAAGGCCCTCCCAGTTCTCATATTCTGTGTTCTAAGGTCCTCCTAGCTCTGACATTCTATATTCTAAGGTCGTCCCAGCTCTGACATTCTGTATTCTAACATTCTGTGTTCTAAGGGCCTTCCCAGCTCTGACATTATGTGTTCTAAAGGCCCTCCCAGCTCTGACATTCTATGTTCTAAGGTCGTCCTAGCTCTGACATTCTGTATTCTAACATTCTGTGTTCTAAAGGACCTCCCAGCTCTGACATCCTATGTTCTAAGAGCCTTCTCAGCTCTGATATCCTGTGTTCTGAGGCCCCTCCCAGCTCTGACATCCTGTATTCTAAGGCCCCTCCCAGCTCTGACATCCTGTGTTCTAAGGCCCCTCCAAGCTCTGACATTCTATGTTCTAAGGTCGTCCTAGTTCTGACATTCTGTATTCTAACATTCTGTGTTCTAAAGGCCCTCCCAGCTCTGACATCCTGTGTTCTAAAGTCCTCCCCAGCTTCAACATTCTCTCTTCTAAAATCCTTCCCAACCCTAACTTTCTATATCCACAAGTTCCCTCCCAGATCTGACACTGAGTTTTCTCAGATCCCTTCTGGCTCTGATCTTCTACGTTCCAAGTGTTCTAAGGCCCCTTTTAGCTCTGACATTCTATGGCCCGAGGGCCTTCCCAATTCCGTTCTGTAGCTTAAGATCACATCTTGCTCTGACATTCTCTGTTCTAAGGTCCTTTCCAAATCTTAATGTTTTGATTCTAAGTTGTTTTGCTTTCCTCCAAAGACCCCTAGGCCATTATCCTAGCCTCTAATTCACAACTGTCCTTACCCAGGCCATGATAGTTCCCTGCCCTGGCCTGGGTCTGTCCCTACCTTGGAAAGAGACAAGGGAAGAGAGTGTTTAGCTCAGCACAGCACTCTTCATTTCAGCACCTAACCCTTGTGCCCACTGTGGGCCCAGCACTTTGAAGGAGCCCGAGAAGGCACACAATATAACCATCATCCTCCAGACTCCTCGAACTTTGCTGAAAATCAGGATGGTTTGGCATCGTTATGGAGGATGATAAATTTCCTCAGGTGTTGAAAGTGGATGGCTCAAGGTTAGAGGAGTCCTGAAAGTAACCCATGTCCCCTTGGTAACCAGAGACTCTCAGAGCTGGGAGCAAAGCACATTGTCTCACTAGATCCTTACAGCAACCCTGTGAAAGAGGTGCTATTATTGTCCCCATCTTTCCCATGAAGGCCTAGAGAGTTTTAAGTGACTTAGCCAGGATCTGAAGCAGGATTGGAAGTCAGATCTTCCTGACTCCAAGGCTAAGCCTCCACCCACTGCTCCACCCAGGGAAGGTGACACAGGTTGTGACTCTGTCAGGAACTCCAGCCCAGAGAGGGTGAGCCACCTGCCCAGGGTCACACAGGCCAAAGAGAGACTCAGAACCCAGATTCTGAGTTCAAGTCCCAGGTTCTTCACACTATACCCAGGACCTCTTTTCTCTCTTCCTCATTTCTTGTTGGAAAAGTGACCCAACCCTTTTACCCCCCTCTCCTCTCTCCCTACTCCCCCCCCATATATGTCACAGATCTAAAGTTGTTTTTTAGGTTCTCTCTTTTCAGCTTAAATCACCATTCAGGGACTCTATACCTCCAAATGACCCCAGCAGACCCTACCCTCCTCTGACCTGTAGCCCCCCACACACACATGCAGTGTACATATACACAATGCACATATATGTAAATATATGGACACATGGCTTCCCATATGCATACACACATGTGTACATTATACACATTGTATGCCTTATACATATATACAACGTATGTCTACACGTACATATACAGCTATGTACACCTGCATTTCATACATGCATATACACACATGTAATCACATGTGTGCACTGCATTCTCACATACATACACACGCATGCTCATCATCCATGCACGTGCCCACCCAAAGCCCACACTGACCGTTTCTGACCCCCTCTCAGGATCAGCCTCCCCCTGCTGGATCGCACGGTCCCTGACTACACCAGCTTTAACACGGTGGACGAGTGGCTGGAGGCCATCAAGATGGGCCAATATAAGGAGAGCTTCGCTAATGCCGGCTTCACGTCCTTCGATGTCGTCTCTCAGATGATGATGGAGTAAGTATCTGGCTCACCCAGGCCGCCCTCAGCCTCCCCCCCTTCCCCAACCCCAAGGCCAGCTCCTTCCCAGGTCAGAAACAAGGACAAGCCCAGCCCTCCCCACTAGCCTCAGCGAGGAAGGTGCCAGCCAGCTATGGGGAAGGCACCCACTTCCAATCCAGTAACTAAAGAGGGCCAGACTCTCACTGCTCACATAGCCAAGTGGCTACTTACTGGGCTCTGACTCATAGGTGACAGACTGGGTGAGGCTGGTAACTCAGGGCAACTTCCCATGAATCAAAGAGTACCTGCTCTATGCCAGGAGCTGGGGATACAGAAACAAAGTGAAAAAACCTGTCCTCAAGGAACTTCCATTCTCTCAGGGGAGATGACCTATATACCTGGACAGAGTAGTTATAAACTATACAGGAAGTAGTTTGGGGAGGGCTGCACTAACAGTCCTTCCCTTCATTACCTTGTATGGGAGTTTCTGTGGTTCCCTGTTGGTTCTTTTCATCAGATTCAACCCTGGGTTCTGGGGATTAGTTCTTTCCGTGTTAGCTAAGAGTAGAGATCTCTGGGGAGAGACTGTGCCGCCGGTCCATCTGTCTGCAGGTTGCAGGAGTGAGCCAAGAACATGGCTAGATTACAAAGGGAAATTGACTGTGTGGAGATCTGGCCCCAGGCCCTGGTAGCTAATGTGTACCTGAGAGCATCTGATGAGGCATTTACTCTGCTCATGTAGAAAGCAATCTGTAGCAAGGAGGAGAGGTGAGATCTCAAAGCTCCCCGGAGCTAAGTAAGTGGTATTTGTGGGAGGCTGAGGCAGAAAAAGAGAAGTATGAGACAGGGCTTGGGCAGCCTGGGGAGGAGGGGGAAGCAGTTCCAGGGTCTGGAGGCCCAGCGGAGGCGAGGCGCAAGCCATCCAACTACAAAACAAGAACAAGGTGTTTCTACACTCAAAGCAAGGAATGAAAATTGTTTGCAACCGGCCACTGGAGGCTTTGAGCTCTTACCATAACCTATGCAATCCAAAAGATCTCAGAATCAATACCTCTGAGCCACAGAGAACAATATTTCTTGTTATTAAAGGAATTAGAAAAAGTCGTATTAAAAAGTGGCCTTTATCACACCTCTCCAGGTGTTGTGCCCTAGGCAAGCTGCCCCTAATCCCACCTCATCCTGACAGCCCAGGCACCTTGTAGTGAGACCGAGGCCCCAGAACAATCGATACAATGGAACCAGCAGATACTTATGAAACACCTACCCTGTGCCCAGAGGTAGGAGGGTAGAAAAAAGTACAACTTCGTTCCTTGCCCCCAGGGAGCCTGGTTTCTCATTAGAGAGCTAAAACACAACCACCGGAAGAGTCAAACAGTAACACAAGTATTAGGTAACACTGAAGCCCCTACTGCCTTCCCAAATAAGATCATGGATGGAAAGCACTTGCAAACTGTAAAGCGTGAAATAAGTGTGGGTAGTTACTATAATTGTTCTCATTTCAGGAACCACATTAGCAACCACATCATAATAGCTAGCATTTCTGCAATGCTTTAAGCCTACAAAGTGCTTTCCAAATATTCTCTAACTCTGCTATTGTTATCCCCATTCTATTGATGAGGAAATTGAGGCTGGATAAAGTTAAAGTGACTAGCCCAGGGTCACACAACTAGTGTCTGAGGCTGGATTTGAACTCAAGTCTTCCCAACTCCAGGCCCAGTGCTCTATTCACTGTGCCACCGCGCTGAGCTATTGGTATTATCCCCATTTCACAGATGAGAAGTCACCCATAGTTACATAGCTAGTAAGTGTCAGAAGTGAGTTTTAAATTTAGTTATCTCCTGATTCCAAGGTTCTTTCTTAAGGTTCTCTCTACTGTAGTACAGAACCGTAAAGGCAGCTAGGTAACACCATAGTGCATAGGGTGTACAGGGCCTGGAGGTAGGGGGACTCATCTTCCTTGGTTCAAATCCAACCTCAGACACTTACTAGCTGTATGACCCTGGGCAAGTCACTTCATCCTGTTTGCCTCAGTTTCCCCATATGTAAAATGAGCTGGAGAAGGAAATGGCAAAGCTCTCCAGTATCTCTTCCACGAAAACCTCAAATGGAGTCATGAAGAGTCAGACATGATTGAAAAACAACTCAGCAACAAAAATGGAGCCTTAAATTAGAAGACTCCAAAAATTGGTAGCCAGGCTGGGGAGGGACCTGACAATCAGACCATATAAGGATCAGCTGGAAGAACTGTCAGTGTTTAGCGTTGGAGAGAGAAGACTTGGGAGGACCATGAAGACCATCTTCAAGTATTTGGAGGGCTGTCATGTGGAAGATGGAGCAGCCTTGTCTTGCTTGGTCCCCCAGAAGCCAGAACAAGAAGCAGGGAAGAGTGGGATGGGCATTGCAGAGAGAGAGTTTTAATTTTTAACAGTGAGAGCTCTCCAAGCCAAATGGGCAGTCTCAGAAAGCTGGAGGTCTTTGAACTTGGGTCGCTTGATTACTTAGAAGGAATCTTGCAGAGAACCTAGGAAATCTGACTCAGGTACAGGTTAGAGATCTCTTCCAACCCTGAGAAGCTGTGATTCCTCTTCCTTTCAATGGTTCTCTCCTTCTGGAGAGGAAACCTCCCCCCCCCCATCAGATGCTGATGGTCATGCATGAGCCAGGTCTCACCATGGCCATTTTCCTTTTGTGTAAACTGTGTTCATCACTCCTTCTCAGAAGCTCCAGACTTGATTAGTAACTATCTTAAAAGTACAGAGAAGAAGGGCTATGAGTTCAGAGCAGGGAGAGGCTTCTGAGGCTGCATTCAGAGTGGAGACTGAGGGAATGGGAAAGTGAAGAGGAAGGGGAAAGACTTCCTTCTAAAGGCAGGCCGTCATACTTTAGTCTTCTGACTCCTTTATCCAACATATGTGTATTTGTGTTTCTTCCCCAAAGGGACATTCTTCGTGTGGGTGTCACTCTAGCTGGTCATCAAAAGAAAATTCTGAACAGTATTCAGGTGATGCGAGCGCAAATGAACCAGATCCAGTCGGTGGAAGTTTGACCTTCATCCCACTTTCACTCTCCTCTTCCTCACGGCCCTGCTCCCCTTTGCCTCTGTGTGCCCCAGTCCCAGTTTTTGAGTGTCCTATGTCCAACCACAGAGTCACCCACCAGCTCTGAGGACAGTGGCAACAGGTGGAACCACTCCAGCAGAGAGAAGTCATCAGAAACGCCGACAATTTAAGCAATGGGAAAAAAAAGTAAGAAAAAAGGGAATGGGAAAAAAGATATTTTGGGGAAAACCATATGAAAACTATTTTTAAAGGACAAATAATGAATGAAGAACAGCACTGACCGTCTTGAAAAGGGCTCTTCTAGATTTTTTTTTCAGTCTGAGACCAAAAGCCGTTTCTTCATCTCCCTCTAAGAAAGAGAATGATCCCAGTACTGCTTGACCAAGGCCAGAAGGAGAGGGGTGCTTTCAGGAAGATGAATGTGAAGAGAAGACTGGCCCTCCTCTTCTCCCTCAGAAGGCTGCTATCCTTAGCATTACCTGACAGCCAGTCCTCCCT
Organism: Pseudochirops cupreus; assembly: GCA_028627135.1. Lineage (NCBI taxonomy): Eukaryota > Metazoa > Chordata > Mammalia > Diprotodontia > Pseudocheiridae > Pseudochirops > Pseudochirops cupreus. Next base: position 106,820,387 of record CM053582.1, read on the forward strand.
GAGGCCTCAGTTTCCCCTTGGGGACACTGATGTGGGCAGGTGGCCCAGGGGGCCTGAGGAACCATTCCCCCAAAATGGACCTGCCCCAACTCAAACTGATGAATTCTTCAGGTTTGAAGATTTTAACAAACTGAAAAGGAAAAGAAAAAAGAGAGAATGACAGAGAGAGAGAGAGACTTTTTGTTTGTTTTTGCAGGGGGCTGATGGGCACAGCCCTCCACTCCCCACAAGAAGGGGGAGGACACCCATCCACAAGCTATGGCCCAGTTCTTACAAAAGACAGCTTTTGTGAGAGCCACCTCTGCCTGGGCATCTCCATACACCCTACAGTGGCACCACCTTCTCATACATATCACATGCACAAAATTTGGAATTGGGTCTTCACTATGTGCCAATGACCTCTTCCTTCTCTTTGGGCTCTCCTAAGGCCCAGGAGCAAGCAGATCGGTGACTGGTGCTAAAGCATTGGCTACGATTGCCATTGGGGAAGATTTGTCCTGTTGCTTGTTTTGTTTACACCAATTTTGTGGGGTTGGGGTTGTTTTGTCGGGGTTTTTTTTTAAATGACAATGAAGTAACACTTTAACGTTTCTATCTTTTAAGGACTCGGTCCTTCTCCTGGCAGGAGGACATTTACACTTATTGACTAGGCAATATACCAAGGGCAAGATTTTATATGCCCATTTCCTGATTTTTTTAACATATGATTTCCACTACCCCGTAGGGTTCCCATCCACCGTGTCGTCCCATCTCACCAAAGCAAAGGCCGCTCTAGGGCTGAGCAGAACTTGTGGGAAGGCAGGCCGATAAATATACAGGCAGGTAGGCATGGGATGGAAGGGGGAATCACTCTACATCCCAAGGTCACATCTTTTTAACAGATGCTCTTGGATGGGAAAAAGAAGTTAGGTCAATGCCAGCCCCACCTATTGGGAAATTAGAAGGTGGAGTGAGTATAGGGAAGCAAGAAGTACCCAGGACTGATAAGCAAAACAGTCACTAATCCTGATATTCAGTGTTCTTAGACCAGCCCCCAAAGAGCAAAGGTCCAGCAGAGCCACCAGCATTGCCCTTGACTGCTCTGAAAGGAGCAAACCTAGTTTAGTATAGCAGAGGGCCCCGAGAGAAAGTGCCCTAGGAGTTTGGACCATACTGTGTCAGAGGCCAGGACCTGAATCATTCACTGTGATACCCCATTTGATGGTTTCCCCGTCCCCCGGAGACTGTGCAGGTAATGGGCTGCTTCTTTCTCTGGGGAGATTTGGTATCTCTCCCAGCTCTAAGACCGGACTGTTGCCAAGAGAGGGCGGCTTGGCCAAGGGGGCTGTCCTCGGTGTATGGGGCAGAACACAGGTGCTGCTGTGCCTCAGTCTCTCCCAGGAGCAAATGCAGATGTTTCAATGGAACAATCAAGTTTAGTGAATGGTACTGGAATAAACACGTTAGTTACATGTTGGACCCCTGTTCTGTGTAAGTACCAAGTGTACTGTGGAGATTCCCTAGGAACCTGGGGGTGGGTTAGCTGGGCGCAGGGGCTTAGCCTGCCTTCCCAGAGAAACACCACCACCCTGCTTGCAGTTGGTTCCCTTCAGTTGGATTCAACAAGTACTTATTAGGCACCCAGCCCATGTAAGACTCTGGGCTAAGGAAGTGCAGAGGAAGCCACACACTTTAGCTAAGCTCTAGTGGTCCCTGCCCTCAAGAAGCTCCCAGTCTAGGAGGAGAATCTGAGAGAAACACAGTTCAGTCAATCAATGATCATTCATTCGGCACTTATTATAAGTTAGGTGCTGTGCTAAGTACTGGGGATCTAGCCCCTGCCCTCAAGGACTTTTCCTGTCATACACCATCTGTACATTACAGGGGTACAAACATACTCTGTTAAGCCTGCTGAAGGATACACAGAAATCTAACAGGCTGATGAAGGGAGGGAGGGCATCCTTGGCATAGGGAACAATATGAGCAAAGGCATGGAGGAAGGAGACAAATGGTAAAAATAGGTTGTTAGCCCTGGTCCATTCCCCTACTCCTAGGTAAGTATTATCACCCCCACGTAACAAATGGTGAACCAGGCTCAGAGATGACACAATTTGCCCATGGTTATGTATCTGATACCCATTAACCAACACTTATTAAGCTCCTCTGTGAGCGCCCATCCTTCTGTGTTTACATTTACTGGCATTCCCAGAGGACACTGTCCAGCACAGCACAAACTGCCCAAGGTAGCCACCCTTAAAAGACTGTCCTGGGGGGTTTCTTGGCTGCCTTTGGCCACCCACAAAAGAAGCCTGGCAGCTGTTCCCTAGGCCCTGATGAGAGCTCAACAGCTGGCATCTGTCAGCTTGAAGAAAGGATGATATGTCCATAACTAGACACAGACCAACTTCTGTGACACCAGCTTCTTCCTTTCTCTCTCAGTGGGATTCAAAGAGAGAATGCTAGTCAGTGCCACTTGGCCTTAACGTGGACATTCTCTGGTGTCCAGATATCATTGCTACGTCCCAGGAAGGAAGGAGGAAGCCCAGCCTAGTGAGACCACACACACACACACACACACACACACACACCACCAGGGACTTTTGTTCCATTCCATCAATATTTATCTAGCACCCACTATATACAATGTATCATTTGAGCCCCCATGATACAAAGAGAAAAAAAAAAAGACTGTCCCTGTCCCCGAGGGCAATTTTCCTGGAAGAATACAACACGTATACACCAGTGAATAAATATGAAACCATCCAAAGTAACATAACTTCAAGAAGAGAATGCTAAGAACTTGGGGAGTGGGGCCTCATGGAGGAGGTAGCATCTAAGCTGAGCTTTAAGGATTCCAGAACTTGGGTACATTCCAACTATGGAGGACCACTGGTGCAGAGGTACCCCAGGTAAGAGTGGAAGGGCCAGCTAGCTGACCAGTCTAACAGAAACAAAGAGTGCATTAAGATCGATAATAAGAAATAATGTAAAGTCAATAATAGGAAACAAGCCTGGAAAGGTAAGTGGAAAGGCCATATTTTGGAGGCTTTTAAATAGTTAATTCAAAACAACAGCTAATCCTTAAATCCTATCTCCTGGTCTGGAGGCACATATTTTTTATTTTAATTGCCTCCAAATGCCCTTCCTGATCACCGTAGGATCTCTGAAGGAAGTGACAGCAAGCCACTCCTGTGCAATAATCCTTCCGGCAGCAGCAATCACTCAGAAGTCTCCTGTGATCAATCTGCCTCCCAAAGCAGCTGGCTCTACTTTGGGCCAGCACGATGCTCCTTATGTGATGGCCAATTCCACTTCCCTATAACTTTGACTCATCCATAGCTGTGCCCTTTAGCATTAAAATGGACCAAGTCATGCCTCATGCCCATGGTAGACCTACAGATACAGGAAGTCAAACCTTTCTCCAGGTCAAACCTTCTCATGTCCAAGTTCTAAGGACATCCCCAACTCTGTCAGCTGAGTCTACAAGCTGCCTACCAGGTGTCCTGCTCAGCCTCTGAGATGATTCTACGTCTTTCATAAAATGTGCCACTGAGAACTGAAGAAAGTGTCCCCAGAGGAATTTTGACCAGGGTAGTAGAAACATCATCTCCCCAGCATCCCTTTAAGAAATAGAATGTCAGAGCTGGGAGGGCCCTTAGAACACAGGAGGTCAGAATTGGGAGGGGCCTTAGAACACAGGATGTCAGGGCTGGGAGGGGCCTTAGAACCCAGAATGTCAGAGCTGGGAGGGCCCTTAGAACACAGGATGTCAGGGCTGGGAGGGGCCTTAGAACCCAAAATGTCAGAGCTGGGAGGACCTTAGAACACAGAATGTCAGAGCTGGGAGGACCTTAGAACACAGAATGTCAGAGCTGG
>CM053582.1:106824341-106836841 GCA_028627135.1 Pseudochirops cupreus
CTCATCGATAATAATAAAGTACAATGTCAGCAAACCCCAAATAAGCAGTTATTAAATACTAAGTGCCAAACTGTGCTCGGTGCTAGAGATATAACTAGTTTCCTGTGGGTTTTTTTAAAAGCCCCTACTTTCGAGGAAACTACATTCTAACAGAAGAAACAGAACAAGCAAATCCCCGGGCACCTACAAGACACAGGCAGTCTGGGAGGGGCCAGCAGCTCAGGGGCCAGGAAAGGCCTCCTGTGGGAGGCTTCGTTGGGGCTGAGCCTTGGAGGCAGCCAGGAGGGGCAGATGAGGAGGGAAAGTTCTTCAGGCCTGAGGCCAGCCAGGGGAGCAGTCCAGAGCCCGGAGGCCTGGTGCTTCCACAGGCAGGTCATCATAGGTGGAGGGAGCATGTGAGGAGGGGTGGAAGGTGCAGCAAGGCTGTCAAGCCAGGCTAGGACCAGGCTGTGAAGAGCTGACAGGCCCACAGAAGACTTTCTTTTAGATGCTGGATGTACCCTTTGGGAGCCTTTGGAGCTCCCCATCAAGGGGGTGGGGGAATGGACGTGGTTAGACCTAGATTTTTTTAAAAATTGGCAGTGGATACAGGAGTGGGCTGGAGTGGGGAGAAGGCTCCAGGCAGGAAACCGTTAGCGGGTGATTCCATAGTCTAGAGGAGAGGCCATGAGTCTGACCACAGTGGGAGCCATAGGAGTGGAGAGGAGAAGCTGCATCTGAGAACACCCTGTGTTTGCTGCAGAGGTGAGGGCAGGAGGGGCTGGGGGCCACCTAGGATCACCAGCCTCTTCTTCCTCACTCCTGCTGCATGGGTGGTGATATTCCCCTTCTACCAAGGGCCCCAAAGGGCATAATGACAATTTGCATTCCTCTACCACCCCAAACTTGACCGAGAACTTTCCTTACCACAACCCTGGCAAGCAGGTGAAGCAGGGATGGACATCCTCCTGTTATTTAGAAGGAAGTCAGGACCTCCACACTCCTGCCACAATTCAGAATAGCAGCTGGGGGCACAGTGGATACACATCAGGGCTGAACTCAGGAAGACCTGAGTTCAAATACAGCCTCAGACACTCACTAGCTTTGTGACCCTGGGCAAGTCACCCTCTATCTGCCTCAGTTTCCTCAACTTTAAAATGTGGACGATAACAGCATCTACATCAGAAGGTTATGAAGATCAAATGAGAAAATAATTTTTTAAAGCACTTGGTACATAGTAGGCATTATATAAATGCTTATTTTTTAAAATAAAGTCCTGCCTCTGACCAGTAGGATCATAAATTAGAGCAAGAAGGACCCTCGGAGGTCATGTGGTCCAACTCCTACATTTTACATGAGGAACCAGAACCCAGAGAGACTAAGTTGTTCACCCAAAGTCGCACGAGTAGGGTCAGAGGTAGCATTTGAACCCAGGTCCTTGAACTCCACAGCCTTTGCTCTCTCCACTACTAGCCCTACCATGTTGGGCACCTCTTTTCTTTCCAGAGCAATCTTGCAAGAACCGAGGTTACAGGTGAGTAGCCAGTCTGCACAGGTGAAGGGACTTTCCCAGCATGACCTCTCTACAACAGTGATTAATGTCCTGGCTAGAGTATGTTACCTGGCCCTGGATGCCGCCCTCCAGAGGGATCATGCCCCATCATCTGCCTTGCTCGTCGTGGCCATCACCATTCCCTTAATGCAGCCTAAGATTGAATTAAGCTTGGGGGCTTGGGCTGATACTGAAGCCAAGCTATATTCCCCAGGTGCCCATTAACGGACAATGGGCAGAGAGTCTGGGAGAGTTGTGGCCGAGGGGGAGAAATCTGGCCTAGAGGGATTTGTTATCTGTGGCTGAGTAATAATAGTTCCCTGGAGAGCTGGGCAGCCTGGTTAGGGCAGTCTGAGAAGGACAAGACATCCAGACAGATAGGGAAGGAGGTGAAATGTGGTCAGGCCACTGAGGGTCCCTAGAAAGTCCAAGACTTGTCATCTGATCAAATATCTACCTGGCAGCAGCAGCAGCACCACCATGGGAGAGAGGGGAGGTGTGAGAGGCAGCTTCAAGGGGACACTCACCCACCTCCCTGTTCAAGGGAACCCAACCTGACCGCTTAGTACAATGGGAAGAAGTGACCTGGAGTCACAGGACCCTGAATCTAGAAGAGGAAGGAACCTCAATGGCCATCTAGGCTTCACTTTACAGATGGAGAAACTGAGAGATGTTCAGTGATGTGCATGAGATTTCTGGCTTTAATACTTGCTGTACGACGTTGGGTTTTCTTGACTCCCATTTCCCCATATGCCAATGAAAGCCTTCTACTCTGTCTCCCGGGGTGGCCATGAGATGAGCAGCTTTGGAAACCTGCGGGGATCAAAGCAGATATTTTCTATCTCTCAGGGAGGATTCACTCCTTGTTTCTCATTTATTCAAATATTTTCTGCGGTTGGTAGATTCTGTAGAATTTAACAGTTAGAGTCTTAGCCTGATTGGTCTTAGCCTGATTCATACCCTGCCTCTCACCATTGTAGCTTAGGGTAAATCACTTTACTGCGACCAGCCTCTGTTTTCTCATCTGTACAATGGGGATAATAACAGCACCTCCCTCATGGGACTGTTGTAAGGGTCCAATGAGATCACACACATAAAGCAGTTTGCAAACCTTGCATTACTATATTAATGTTCGCTGGTATTATTATTACTCACACTCTCTGTCAGGTACAGAGTGCTGGACTGGTCATTGGGTGAGAGCTAACTGAGGCAAACAAGGTGAAGTGACTTGCCCAGGGTCACATAGCTAGTAAGTGTCTAAGGGCTGATTCAAACTCAGGGCTTCCTGATTCCAGGCCCGGTGCTCTATGCACTGTGGCGCCAAGTAGCTGCCTTTACTACCTCTGCTTGACTACTATCATTAGGAGCCACAGGCAAAAAGACGGAATGGCCATTTTCTGTTTAATATGAGAAAAATCATCTTGACCTTGAGATAGGGATGTGCTGGTAAATATTTAACTGACTCTCCCCAAAAAAAATTTCACACAACACACTTTTACATTTAATGTGAGTCATTAGCACTGTCTCCACCACTTTCTAAAATCTAGACAATCAACAAAACTTGCTTGGATATGGAATAATCTTGGTGTCACATGCTATGGAAAAAAAAACCAGAACTTAAGAGTCCAAAGGCCTGCATTTGAATCTTGGATCTGCTCCATGCTAGCCTTGAAACCTTAGGCCAATCATTTCACTTCCTCAGCCTCAGTAAAATAAGAGGTCATGGGCTAGAACAGAGGTTCTAAACCATTTTTGTGCCATGGAACCCTTGGGCAGTCTGGTGAAGCCTTTGGACTCCTCCAGAGGATACATAAAATTAATCATGCATACAATTTTAAATTAATAATGCATAAAATTAATAATAGTAATATAACTAGCGTTTATATATCACTTTAAGATTTGCCAAGCACTCTGTAGCTTGCATTTTTATGTAGCCATTTATGGTATATAAAATACTTTATAAATATTAAATATAAGTACACTATAAATATGTAACTATATTATAAATATCAAATTCCATTTGATCCTTATAACAACCATTTTACAGATAAGGAAACTGGACAGAGGTTAAGTGACTTGTCTAAGGCCACATAGCTAGGAACTAGTTGTCTGGGGCAGGATCTGAACTCAGGTCTTCCTGACTCCAGTTACCAAAATATTTTCTAAAACAAATTCATAGTCCCAGGTTAAGAACCACTAGACTGAAAAATCATGGATTTAAAGTTGAAAGGGATGTTATAGGCCAGTGAGTCCAACCCTCCAATTTTACAGAAGGAAACTATAACCCAGAGAGACCAAGGGATTGTCCCAGAGTCACACAGCTAGTTAAGTGTCAGAGCTCAAATTCAAACCCAGATCTGCTCCCTCTTAAGTCTAGCACTTTTTCAAGTATAGAAATTTAGGAGACAGTCAGATCCTATGTCAATTCAATTCCACAAATCCTTATTCAATCCATCAATCAGCAAGTGTTTTTTAAGCACCTACTGTGTGCCTGGTGCGTGGGATACAAAACCAAAAATGATGGAATCCCTGTCCCTAGGAACCTTATATTCAGTTGTGACTGAAAACACATCCTCAGTATGCACAGATTAATACTAACTGATTTCTAGAGGGAGAGAGTGCTAACAATGGGAAGGATGTGCAAAGGCCTCTCCAAGAAGAAGCCCCTGGAAGAAAGCCTCTCCCACGCATCGCTGTCCCATTCTTACAGAGACCCTGAAATGTCCTGAGTGCACACATAAAGGATTAAGGCCTAAGAAGTTTGGGAGCCAGAAGGAGGGAGCGGAGAAAGGGCCAGGGGCCTATTTCTAGGGAAAGATCAGAGCGGACTTGTAGATTCTTTAGTGGGACAGCGGAAGGGAGCAGTTTCCCAGGCAGAAGAAAAGAAGACAGGCTTCCTTTTGGAAACTCGATATTGGGCTTTGCCCTGGGTGTGTACAGGGCGGAGGCTTGGGGCTTCAGAGGGGCCCTTTGACCTCAAGAGCCCACCCAGGAGGAACCTCTGGAGACCAACTGGCCACCAGGAAGATGAACCACTCTGTGGCCCCCTCATTCAATGACCTTGGGAAAGATGCTGGCTCGTCCAGAGGAGTGGGACGAGGATGGGGAGAGGACTGGAAACCAGATGATGGCACAGTCCTTCAAAGGGAGGTGGGGGAAGAAAAGACTTCAGAGTGTGTGTGTGTGTGTGTGTGTGTGTGTGTGTGTGTGTGTGTGTGTGTGACAGAGAGAGATGAAAAAGACAAAGAGGGAGAGACAGGGTGAGGAGAGAGAAAGAGAAGGGGAAGAGTGGAAGGGGAGGGGGAAAGGGAGAACCAGTGGGTAAAGAGGGGAGAGAAAGGGAGGAAGAAAAGGGAGAGAGAGGAGAGGAGAGAGAGAGAAAGAGGGAGAGAGAGGAAAGAAAGAGAGAGAGAAGAGAGAGAATGTCTATTTTCCACCATATGAAGCACCATTATATGGAAGAGAGATGTGGCTTCTCCTGCTTGGCCCCAGAGGGCAGGGCAGTGGGTGGACACATAAAAACCAGACTTCAGATCCCTGTAGGAGATTGCTTTGCAAACCTTGAAGCGCTGTATAGATGGCGGAGTTTATTGGTCGTTAGAGCTGCTCTCATTTCTCTAGCTCTTTAAGCCATTTCCTCACAAAATTGTGTGAGGCAGGTAGCACAAGAATTATCAGCCCCATTTTACCGAGGTGGAAGCTGAGGCCCAGGGAGGTGAAGTTATTTGCCTGTAGGCCCATGGCTACTAAGTAGGAAGATCTGAACTCAGATCTTCTGAGTCCAAGAAGCAGGGGGCATCTATTTTGAAGACCATCTGCACTGTGTATCATTGATCCTGACCCGAGACTTATGCTTTTTAAGGCTGACAGGAGGGTCAGAAGGTCATAGATCATTATACAGGTTTGGTTTTTTTGTGTTTTTTTTTATTGATGAGGGAAAGTGAAAAGGAAAGACAGGCTGAGGATAGGATTCCCCATAACCCCACCCCCCAAAAAAAAGAAAGAAAAGAGAAGAAGGACCAACATGAAGCCCAGAAAAGCAAGACAGCTTTGAAAGTTACATGCTCAATTTACCTTAGCTTTAAAAAGAAAACTTCACATAAAAGAGATTCACAGCTTTAAGTACAATCCTCTCCTTCTGTTCCAAAATGTCATCAGTTAGTAAATGTTCGTTAAGCACCTACTACGGGCCAGGCTCTGAGCTACGTGTACAGGAACACTTGTTGTATTTGGTATTTGGTAAGTTTAGAAGAAAAATAAGATGGAAACAAAATGTCGGGGGTTATAACTGGAAAGGAAATGAGAGGTCGTCTAGTGCAAAGCCTTTATTTTTACAGTTGAGGAAATTGAGTCTCAGAATGGGCAAGGGACTTTCCAAAAGTCCACATCCCCCGTGTTTAGGGTCAGGCAGAGACAGGAAGCAAATGGGATGAGAATGAAACTCACTTTTAGTGAAAAGGCTCCAAACTTTGGAGATGGTAGAGCGGGGAGAGCAACAGAGCCTGGTCAAGAAAGGGCAGAATTGATGGAACCTGAAGTTCTCCTCCCTAAGCTGGTAGGGCCAAATTGTCCTGCCCAGTGAAGCTGGCTGACTCACTCCCACGGGGGAAAGCCCAGGGATGTAGAAGTTCCCAGTGAAAGGGGCCTTGTCTCCCCATCAGCCTGGAAATTCCATGCGCATAGAGACTTTCATTCCTCCATTTGTGTCTTTCCCCAAGAGCCCAGAATGGCACCCTACTAGGGGCTTAACGAATGTTTTGTTGATAGATTAGTTTGTCCAGGAACCTTAGAATGTGGAGTGTCAGAGCTGAGACAGACCTTGGGTATGATTCATTCAAGCTCTTTGTTTTACAAAGAAGGAAACTGAGGCCCACAGAGGTTAAGTGATTTACCAAGGTCACGCTGTTAATAAGTAGCAGAGTTGGGATTTATCCTCAGGATTCCCGAGGCCTGAGGGAAGCATTTGCCCCTTCTCCTCAACCTCATCACACTTAAGGACCTAGAGGGCCCACCTCTGCCTCAACCAGTTAAGTGCTCACATACAGCCTCTCCTCCCCATTTGCGTGCGCCCCAAAGTTGTCTCTGGGGCCCCTTTGGTAAGCATCTCCTCCCCATGGACCCTGCTCACAGCACTCCACATTGAAATCCCGGTTTTTAAACACCATGCATCCATCCATGTTCCTGCCACAAATCACTCTCACAGGCTGGTGCTTTTCCATCCTGCTGAGGCCTGGGGTTACCATGGTAACCCCTTCCCAAAGACCCTTGTGACCCCCCTCACTTTGATGCCCCTGTGCCAGCATCTCCCCCCTCCTATCTTCCCCAGGCCTAGCTCCCTGGGGCCCTCATTTCCACAGTGCTCTCCCTGTGACCCCAGCCCATACAATCCCCTCAGGACTCTCGTTCCCTGGGAGACCAACTGTCCTTCCTGCCCTCCGCCCATCCATAAACTCCTTCATCCCAGGAGTCAGCAGGGCCTGAACCTCTCCCATGACGGCCCCAAGCCTTGGCCTGAGCTCAGCCCTGGCCTTTCCAGTCCAAGATTCAGAACCGGAGAGGCGAGGAGAGACATCAAGCTAGACGGGGTTTTGTCCAATAGCCTCCCCCCCCCCCCCGCCTCATTTGACGGAGGAGGCAACTGAGGCAAGGAGGAAGGTGATTTGTCCAAGGCCACACAGCTGCTGGTAGCAGCGCCTGACTAGATCCCACATCTCCTAGCTCCCCATCCAGAGCTCTTCCATATGTTGAAAAGTAAAACCAGCCAGGGACAGTTCCTGCATGGGAGTCAGAAAACCTGGGTTCTAGTTCAGGCTCTCCCACAAAGCAGTCGTGTGACCTTGAACAAATCACTCTCCTTCAGTTAATGAGACTCCTGGCTAACATATGTCTGGCAGGTCCCTTCCTCCTCCCAAATCCTGTGGTTCTCTCTGGGAAGTAAGGTCCATGAGGACCTGGAGGTTAGAATTGTAAGGAGACCTCCTAACGTTGGAGCCAACTCTATTTCATCTTCTTCTTTGATTGGGTCGAAGGACTCCTCCAGGATTCCAGCAGGACATGGTAGAAAGAACTTGACAATCAATCATGCAATGGTCACTTATTCAGTACCTACCATATGCAGGCCCTGTGCTAGGTACTGGGCAAACAGTGACAACAGTGAAACAATTCTTGACCTCAAAGGACTGGGGAAGAAAGCATATATACATGGAAGTATTTCTAAAAACAAGTGCATACAAAATAAATGCAAACCATTTTGAAGGGGAATCCCTAGCAGGTGTGAAAGACTTCATGCTGGAAGTGGTACTCAAAGTGAGTAGAGTAGGGATCTATGATGTAAGGAGGGATGGCATTCCAGGCATGGGGAACAGCCTGTGCAAAGGTGAGGAGATGGGGAATGAAGCATCATGAAAGGCACGACAAGAAGTCCAGTATGACTGAGCATAAAGCTTGCAAAGGGGAATCGTGTATAAGGCTAGGAAAATATGTTGGAGCCAAGTTGCCAGGGGTTTTCCCGTACACTGTAAGCTCCCTGAGGACAAGGTTTGCTTTTGTCTTCATCTTTGTATACCTAGCACATAGCATAATGCCAGCACATGGAAGGTAAATGAAAAATGCTTGTTGATTGATTAGGTGACTCTGAATAAATGCCCACCCCTCTGTCCCTCAGTTTTCTCATCTGTTAAATGGGAATAAATGTCCATAAGGGGACCTACCAAACTTCGTTCTGATCTAGCCATCCCTGTGCCCAGGTCCAGATCTTTTCACATTGTGACTTCCAGTGTATTAACTCCTGGAATGTGAAGTGGTCAGGGCACAGAATAAAGGATCAGGAATTACACACACAGAAGAGTTACCAAGTCTGGCGTGGTCCAGCTCAGGAGCCACGTTTTGCCTAATGTAGTAATCACTCAAATTTATAGTCAGCAAGGCTTCTTTTAGCGCCTACCACAGACGTGGCATTTCACTAAGATTTTTGTAGAATCAAAATGCTGACGTTTAAATAGGGTTTTAAGGTTTTTTCTGTATTGTAGGTCATTTGATCTTCACAACAAATTCGTGAGTAGGTACTATTATGATCCCTGGTTTACAGGTGAGTTAATGATATCTCTGAGAACGAGGTGACTTATCCAAGAGCACACACTTAGTAAGAGTCGGAGTTGAGCTTTGAAGCCAATGTCTCTTGGCTCTGAGCCTCAGTGAATGGGCTGTCTCAGGAGGTGGTGAGCTCCCCACCGGGGAAGGTCTCCAAGCAGAGGCTGGGTGGTTGCTCATTGGGTGTCTATATTATAGTAGGGATTCGTTCCCCATAGGGGTTGGACTAGGGGACTGCTGGGCTCTCAGACTTCCAGCTCTCAGACTCTGTGACTCCAAGTTACTGTTCTCTCTCCATACCCATGCCATACCCAGCGGTCCATTGCCAGGCAGAGCAAACCTAATTTCTCTTAGTTGAAAAGGCTCTGGATGTGGAGTCAGGAGTTCAAGTCCTGGCTTTGCCAAGTATGATGGGAATGATGGGAAGATGCTTGCATCTGCCTCTGAAGATCGCTTTGTTGATGTTGCTGAAGTAGAGACAGGTGATAAGCTCTGGGAGATGCAGAGTGAGTCTCTGCATCCCAAAAGCCCCCTGTTGGCATTTGCTTGTGATGGCAAAGATGGCAGATATGACAGCTGCCAGGAAGCAGGGACTGTGAAGTCACTGGAACCATCTCTGGGACTCAGTTTCCTCATCTGTAAAATGGGGTGATTAATACTTTTTAAAACTCTATAAATGCTGGCTGTTGGTAGTCCTCCCACCCCTTAGCTCACAGGACTGTTGTTGAGGATGGAGCTTTGCACACTGTAAAACACCACAGAAACATTCGGTCCCTTTTCCGGGTGCCTTCAGGGTAGGGCCTCCCTCCCCTGACAGCTGAGGTTCTTTGCCTTTGCTTCATCCGAGGGGGAGTAATGTTTATACTAGACAAAGGGCTGGACTTCAATTTGAAAAGATCAGGTCCATTTCCCATCTCTAACACCTGTTATCTGTGACTATAAGCAAGTCTCTTGATGTGCCTCCCAGACTCAGCTTCCCCATCTGTAGAATGGGAATAATAACATCTTCAGTGCCTCCCTTACCCCCATAACCTCTTGGGAGGTTAAGGTAGGGATGACCATGATCTTTTTAAACCACACTGAGCCTTTTGGTACATGCTGCATCGTGCTCATTGTCATCGAGTCTTTCTGTAAGTCATAGAATCCTAGGTCTGGAAGGGGCCTCAGAGGGTGTCCAATCCATCCAGCACCCTCACTGTGAAGATGAGGAGCCTGAGGGCCAAAGGAGCTGACTGCCCCTGCCCACACAGAGTAAAAGGTTCACCACATGCTCTGGGGACCCTCCTGGGCAGCTTTTCAATGTTCTGTGCCCCCTCCCCAGGCTAGCACAGGCCTTACCCATCTGCCTTGCCTTCCTCTCGGCACAGGACGGGCCCACCAGGGCCATTTATCCCATTTTCCTGAAGGCCGCCTCAGTCTAGCCCAGCACCTTTTCTCAGAGAAATCTCTTCTTTCTCCCACCGGCCCCAGCCGGAGCTCTGAGGGGGCCAGACTACCAATGGGGCGCTGGTTAGTTCAGCAGATCCTGCTCCAATGCCCACTCGGACTCTCCTGAGCCCCCCATTTCTCTAGGACCTAATTCCTTCTCACCCCATCACGCTCTCCTCTCTCATGCCCTATTTCACATGGTCCTCTCCTCTCCCAGGGCAGGGAACCCATCCCTCCCCCATCCCATTCTGTCTTTCCTTAGTTCTTAGCTTGTTATGCTCCAGGCAAGTATTGAGAGGCACAGCCTTCCAAATGACCTACTCTAAGAGATGGAAAAGATGATTAATAATAATTTTTAAAACCACCATTACTTATAGTTAGGGCTGCTAAGTGGCATGGTAGTGCACAGAGGGTCAAGCTGGAGTCAGGAAGAACTGACTCCAAATCTGGATTGACACTTACTAGTTAGGGGACCCCGGGCAAGTCACTTAACCCTGTTTGCCTCAGTTTCCTCATTTGTCAAATGAGCTGGAGAAGGAAATGGCAAACTTACTAGCTGTGTGACTCTGGGCAAGTCACTTAACCCTGTGTGCCTCCTGGAGAAGGAAATGGCAAACCAGCCCAGTATCTTTGCCAAGAAAACCCCAAATGGGGTCACGGAGAGTCAGACAGGACTGAACAAGGACAACGATGAAATCTGAAACCAGGTCTTTCAGGTTCCACATCTGTCTTGCCACCACCCATCGTGGCCGGTCATCTAGTCCAACCCCCATGTGAGCTGGAATCCCTCTATGACATCACTAACTGGTTTCCCTTCTGGCCTGAATACCTCCAGTGATAGGGAGCTCACTACCTCATCAGGCAGCCCCTTCGACTTTTGGACAACTTTCATTGTTAAGAAGTTTTTTCTTGTGTCAAACTGAAATCTGCCTCTTTCTGCATTGCTCCTGGTTCTCCCCCTCTAAGCCCCCTTCCGATTCCAAATCCCTTCTGTGTAGGATCTTTCTTCCCGTATGGCACTGGCCAAGTCATTTCATCCTCTGGCCTCAGCTTCCTCATATGTCCAATGAAAGGGGTTGGACTAGATCACAGATTTAATGCTGGAAGGGCCATCACAGGGCCCACCCTCTTCATTTTACATTCAGGGAAACTGAGTCTCTCTCTGAGACAGACTCTCTCTGGCTGAGAGATTGCCCAAGGTCATACAGTTTGGGACAGAGAGTGGATCTGAGCTTGGAACAACCCTACCTTCCCAAGGGTATTCACCAGCTCCAAATCCCATGATGCCATGCTCCCATTCCTTTGTGACTCAGAATTGAACCAGCCTGAGTAGGAGCCCAGGGCTCATGGGGGAGAATTTCTAGGGCCAGCCCAGTCCTGAGGCTCCTCTAACTCCTCCACCTTGTTCCCTCTCTCCTTTCCCTTCCCCCCACGCTTGAGCTGGGGTGCTCTAGGACCCAGCCCCCTCCCTGGCTCAGCCGCCAATGCCCCATTCCCCCCAGCACTGGAGCCCAGGGGAGCAGGACAGGAAGACTTCAAAGGGGGCCCTGCTGCCTCTCCTGTCCTCCTGCGCCTCATTACTAAGACACCGGAGGCAGCAGCCAGAGCCCCTTTGAAGTCTGCTCACTGCCCAGCCTCCTTTCTCCCCCCACCTTGGACTCACACACGGATGACGGCCCCACACGCTCTCTCCTGCACACATCCAATCTCATGGGCAAACCCAGACACATAGGCACTGGCACATAAACACATGCATTTCATGCCCATCCACAGGCATAAACAAACATATGCCCACACGTGCTGATCTGCAGTGCTGAGGCTTTCCATTCCCGCCCCACAGGGGATGTGTGGGGATCAGCTTGGGCCCCTCCTGGTGGCTCCCCCTCCTCACTTCCCTCGAATCTGGCCTCCCCTCCCACAGCTGGTGCCCTCCTCTAAGCCCACCTCCCATTCACTCTGTCCATACCAGCTATGGAAATAGTCGTTTGGCTCTCGTCACACAAATTAGGCTCTGAGCGGCTGGGGAGCAAGGGCTGCCTTCTGCCTTTCTTTGCTTCTGCAGTACTTAGAACTGTATCCAGCACACAGTAGGTGCTCAATAAATGTTTGGTGACTAACAAGATATATAAAAACAGTCCTGGCTGCCAACATTCAGCTATCCCTGAATCCACTGGAAATGAATTGTTTTAAGCAAGGATTATTCAAACATACTCCCAATGTATACACTGTGCCATCTATACCTTACATATGTATGTATGTCATATACATATATACTCACACATAATACACGCTTGCAGATACTCATACACACACACGCGCGCGCGCGCACACACACACCCCAACAGCAAGGGGAAGGTGCTCAGTTGTGGATTTGGTTGGTCCCTTCCTTCTCACAAAGGACCAGTGACATGATGGGGTGATGCCTGACTCGAGAGTGAATTGGCTTTAAATG
>CM053582.1:106838858-106852281 GCA_028627135.1 Pseudochirops cupreus
CCTCCCTCTCTCTCTCTCTCTCTCTCTCCTCTCTCTCTCTCTGTCTCTGTCTCTGTCTCTCTGTCTCTCTCTCTCTCTCCCTCACCCTCCTACACACACACATCATCCATCTACTATATAGAACCCAACTTGACTGACCTGTTTTACCTGACCTTTCTATTCTTTCCAAAGTTCAAGTTCTGAGTCCCTTCTGACTGGCTGACAGTGCTCTCTCAGGAAGTAGCCCTAGAGACATAAATTCAGACTACAGTGTAAAGGACTGATTTTGGATCCTTCCATGAGAGAGGGCCAGTTTGGATAGGAAATGGGGAAGACAGCACTACGCTCCTGAAGCAGGGAGAGGGAAGCCAACGGAGGGGACAGAGGACTGGATAAGCCAAAGCTTTCTGGCATGTAGTGTTGCTTATTAAATGTTCATTGACTGATTTTCTGTGCAGCCACTTCCCAGATCTGATGGAAGGATGTAGGATTCTGGGAAGGGCTTGGTGAATAAGGTCTAGCTGCTTCATGCCACATAGGACCAATACATGGAGTATGGGAGGGAGGTGATGGCCCAGAGGCAGGCACGTGTTAAAAATGAATAGAGGGGTTTCAGAAAGCTTAGCATAATTTTAAGCTACAGTATTAACTTTTGGGAGACCCTGGAGCAAGAGCATTTGCTCCATGGAACAATGCTGTCACCTGGTGGTCAGATCCAGTAATAACCTTGCCATGGTCCCAGGTGGATGAGGGCGGGCATCCACAGAGAATCACAAACCATTCATTTGAAGGATTGTCAGAACATGGAAAGTGCCAGCTGGAAGGGAGTGCTGGTCATCTGGGGCAGTAGAAAGGGCACTCAGTTTGGGAGACAGGGCTACTTCTGTTACTCTCTGTATAATGTCAGGTAAATCCTCCTGCAACTCAGTTTCCACATCTGTAATGGAGACTAGATGCTGTCCCCTTTCTGCTCTGAATCTATGACCTGAGAGCACAGGATATTATAGCCAAAAGAAATCTTGGGAAGCATCTAGTCCAAAGTCTTGGAGATCTTGGCCAAGTCACTGCCTTCTCTGGCCTCAGCTTCCTCTTTTGTACAATGGGATAACAAAGCCTATTGCTCCCCTTTCGGGGGATTATTGACCTCTTGTGAGCCCTGAAGCACTATGAGAATGTAAGCAAACGGACAGAAGTCTCAACAAGTCTAGTCTTATTTTATGGATAAGGACCCTGAGACCCAGAGAGGGAGAAGAATCTGTCCAGAGTCACACAGCTGGTGAGGGTTGCCGCTGGAATTCAGACCCAGGCCTCTCCCTGCTCTCGTCACCGTTCCTTATTGCCTTCCTTGGCCAGAGTTCAAGCCCTTCCCCACAACTCTGACATCCCTGGCTCTGTCACACCAACTGAGACCAAGGAGGGAAGAGCTGAGAACACAGTACAGTCAAACTGAAGTATTAAAGACGGGTTTTTGGGCCATCCGAAGGACTTTGTACGTGTTCAAGCCAGGAGCATCAAAGCCTGGGGAGAGCCCCCTCTGGTCAAAGGGATAAAAGTTGAGGAGCTGGCCATGCTGAGTCTCCAAGGGAAGCCAGGCTGCCCCCAGGGGCAGGACACAGGGGAACTCTTTGTCCACAACCACCTGGAAGACCCTGCCCTGTAGGTGATGCAGCTTTAGGGTCCGGAATTTGGCTGGGATCAGTTTCTCCACTTGGGGCCCAAACTGCCACATGCAAAGCACCCCTGAGGGCCCAAGGAGGATTTCATAGAAGGTAAGGTTGGCATAGGTGTAGAAGCCCAAGTAAGGGCCTGGGCTAGGCGGTGGCGCCAGGCTCCTCTCAACCTCCCGGAAGGCTATCTCCATGGCAGGGATGAGGACATCATACACCTGGGTCACCAGGTCCAGCCCTGGTGGACGGGGCCCAGCCATGAGCACAATGAAGCTGAGCTTCAGCTGAGGAACCAGGGAAAAGGTAGCTGCGTAGCCATCCAGGTCCCCATCCTTCCGGACAATGCTATATCCCCGCTGGGCATGGAATTCCCACGGTGTGCCTGTCTGGTTGGCAAAGTAGGACCCAGGACAGGTGAGGAGAGGGGTCAGCATGGTCTTCAGTGTGTCTGGTGCCAAGATACCTTGGGGGGCACTTCCAAGGAGCACCATTGCCAGCTTGGCCAAGTCAGCAGGTGTAGAGTACATCTGACCAGAGGGGCGATACCAGCCAAGGTCATAGAGCGGGGCTGGGCGCCCACTGCCATAGAAGCCTGCAGCCATCCGGGCCTGCACCCAGGGCACGAGGTCAAAGCCTGTGTCCTCCATCCCCAGCCGATCGAGGATATTCTCAGACACCCACTGCTGGTAGTCCCTATTGTCAGTGTGCCTGGCCAACACATGGGCCAGCAGCGAGAAGGCCAGAGTGCTATAATGACACCTGGAATGAGAAAAAAAGAGATCTGCAATGTGGGTGCCTGGATCCAGATCCTCGGATGTGGCCTGGCTATGGGCCGTGCCTCTGGAACCTCAGTCTCCTTGTCTGTAAAATGAGGAGTTTGGACTAGGTGGTCTCTTAGGGCCCTCTCAGCTCTGACATCCTGTGTTCTAAGGCCCCTCTCAGCTCTGACATTCTCTGTTTCAAAGTCCCCCCTAGAACTGACATTCTATGTTCTAGAGTCCCTCCCAACTCCAATATTCTATGTTCTAAAACTCCTCCCATCTCTGACATTCTGTGTCCTAAGGGCCCTCCCAGCTCTGACATCCTGTGTTCTAAGACTCCTCCCAACTGTGACATCCTGTGTTCTAAGGGCCCTCTCAGCTCTGACATCCTGTGTTCTAAGGGCCCTCCCAGATCTGACATTCTGTATTCTAAGGGCCCTCCCAACTCTGACATTCTCTGTTCTAAGGGCCCTTCCAGCTCTGCCCATCCTGTGTTCTAAGGGCCCTCCTCACTCTAACATTCTAAGCTTTTCTCCAACAGAATTCCTCCAGGGGCCTGAGAAGTGCCCCAGCAGGCTCCTTGGTGGGTTGGGAACAGCCCTCTCCCAGGGCAGGAACCCAAAGGGCTTCCCCCAACCTGGTTCCAGGATCAGCCACAAGAACGTCATCCTTCAGGAGAGCCAGGGCATCCTCGGTGCTCCCCCGCCACAGCAGGGTGGTTGAGCGGAGTCTTCTGGGTAGCCCTGCAAAGGAAGGCAGGGAAGGGAGAGCACCTGACCCAGTGGGGTGTGGCTGAAGTAGGGACAGTTAAGCAAAGGGCCAAGAGTTAGGAGCACTAGGCCCCAGTCTCACTCCAGTGGTGCCAGAGAACTCGCCAGCAAGAACATGCATAAAGGTGTGGTAAATAGAACACGATCCATGAACAGGTCTGTTGTAGCAGAGTCATCAGTCATGTCTGACTCTGTGGCCCCATTTGGGGTTTTCTTGACAGAGATACTAGAGTGGTTTGTCATTTCCTTCTCCAGCCCATTTTACAGACGGGGAAACTGAGGCAAACAGGGTAAAGCAACATGTCCAGGGCACACAACTAGTGAGAATCTGAGGCCAGATTTGAACTCAGATCTTCCTGACTCCAAGCCTGGCACCTGGGCCACCTAGCTGCCCCTACATACAGATGTAGGAAACCCTTATGAATTCAGAGCCTGGTTCTTAAGCTGGAAGGGACCACAGAGGTCATCTTACAGATGGAAAAACTGAGACCCAAAGAGATTTCCAAGGGTCATGCAGAGAGTAGAGCATGGGCAAAATTCAAGCCCAGGTGCAAGCCTAGAACTCTCTCTCCACTGTACCGTGTTTCATGGAGAAGACGGTATTGAGCTGAGCCTTTAAAAAAAAGGGTAAATAGAATTTCAAAAGAGGGAGATTAGGAGGAGGAAAAGAAACAGTGAAGCGTATGCTCTGGGCACAAGGAATAGCACAAGCAAAGAAAGGGGATGGGTTCTCAGGACAATTTTCTGTATAAATTCCTGATCTTCTTCGTTTCTGCTTTCTCTCTATGACAACTTCTTATTAATGACCCCAACAAACTGAATTTAGCAGCTTCAGATGTTTCAAGCATTTTCACATCCATTAATTACTTCATTCAATCTTTGCAATAACTCTAGGACAAGAGCAGGGAGCTTGGAACCTCAAGGCCACGTGTGACCCTCTAGGTCCTCAAGTATGGCCCTAACAGCCCAAGGGCTGCACTTGAGGGCCTAGAGGGCCACATGTGCCCTGGAGGCCACAAGTTCCCCACCCTTATGAGAAGGGGGAAGAAAGGAATAAGTATTTATTAATCACCTACTATTACTAAATGCTCTGCAAATATTACCTCATTCAATCTTCCCAACATCCCTAGGAGGTAGGTGCTAGTATTTTACAGTTGAGAAAACCAAGGCAGGTAAGTGGCTTGACCAGGGTCACACAGTGACAGGTGTCTGAGGTTGGCTTTGACCTGAGGTCTTCCTGACTCCAGGAACAGTGCTCCATCCACTGAGCCACCTAGCTCCATAGCTTCATTTTAAAGATATTCTCATTCAAATACTGTCTCTCTGTCAGCCTGCTGGGTTTCCACAATCATTTCCAGGATTATGGGTGTACAGGGGATCGTCTTACCTGAAAGCTGACTCGCCATTCTTCGGAGAGTTACTGTTGTCAGAGGGGCCCCCTTCTCCAGCCCATCCATCACGCTCCCCCAGACAGGCTGTGGCCCTGCTCCAAGTGGGTTTTTGATCCTGAAGCTTTGTGCATAGCGTTCAAGGGGGTCATCCAGGGATGCCACGATGCCTTCTTCCCACAGGCGGTACAGCATGAGCGTGGGGAAGATCTTGGAGATGCTAGCAATCCTGTCCAAGGGGCAGCACCATTATCTCCCACAGCCCCATCTCCTGTCCTACCCACCAGGGGCCTAGAGGAGACCAGGGGTGGGCTTGAAATCATTGCAGGATCAGATGAGAAAACTTATGATGTTTAACCTGGCAGAGGCCACTGGGAGGCAGGGAAGCAGG
Source organism: Pseudochirops cupreus (assembly GCA_028627135.1). Classification (NCBI taxonomy): domain Eukaryota; kingdom Metazoa; phylum Chordata; class Mammalia; order Diprotodontia; family Pseudocheiridae; genus Pseudochirops; species Pseudochirops cupreus. Next base: position 106,843,815 of record CM053582.1, read on the forward strand.
GACAGAGAAGATATGAATTCTGTCTGTATTTGAGAAGATGCCATGGGTCTAGGGATTACTGCTGTGCTTTCTGGTCCAGAGGGTAGAACCAGGAGGGATGGGTAGATGTTACAGGGCAACAGATCACCACTGCATGTAAGAAAGAACTTGCTAACTGTGAGCTCTTCAGCTGCTTTACAGGATACAGAGCCAGGGGTAGAAGAGGGATTATGAAACCAAGGTGATCTCTAAGCACCTGCCCAGCTCTGACAATCCTATGTTCTAAGGGCCCTCCAAACTCTGACATCCTATGTTCTAAGGGCCCTCCCAGCTCTGACATTCTGTGTTCTAAGGGCCTGCCCAGCTCTGACAATCCTGTGTTCTAAGATCCCTCCTAGCTCTGACATCTTGTGTTCTAAAGTCCATTCTACTTCTGGCATTTTATGTCCTGGGTCCCTTCCAGCTTTAAGGTTCTATGTTCTAATGACCCTTTCAGTCCATACAGTGTGCGTTCTAAAGTCACTTTCATCTCCAGCATCCTATGTTCTATTATTCTGTGTTGTAAAGCATCTCCCAGCTCTAGCTTTCTTTATTCCTGCACTGTGTTCTAATCCCAGTTTCTTCCCTAATATTTTGTGGCCATAACTTGATGCTGACTCTGAAAGTAATCAGATATTGCGGCACTTAGGAATTAGGGTTCCCCGGTTCTAGAGAAGGCATGGCTATAAGGGGGTGAGCCTGACTTCTAGCAGGTCTCTGCAGGTGTGGTGTACAGAGGAACTGGCCCTGGGTTCTTTCCACTATATCACATGCTTCCCAGGTAGAGGCTAAATGACAAGATTAATGATTCAACCCCAGCCTCATGTGCTGATGGGAAGAACATTGGATTGGGAGCCAGAGGACGCAGGTTCAAATCCCAACTCTACCACTTAGTATGATCTTAGGAAAGTCACTTAACCTCTCTCAGACTCAGTTTCCTCATCTGTAAAGTGATGAAGGTGGACCAGATGCCCTTCTAGCCTGGATCTATGACACTAAGTTATGTCTTCTACCCAGGTCTCAATGTCCTCAGCTGTAAAATGAAATCAGACCGGTTGGTCTCTGAGGTCAATTGAACACTCAATGACCTTACAGTAGGGAAGCCTGTCTTATTGCAGAAGTTTGTGACTGAAGCTCCAGGCCTGCTGCCGACATTGCCTTCTCTCCCTGCCAAGGTCCCCTGTTTCCTACCCCTTACCGTCCCACACACTCGCCCAAAGCCTGGCACGCTCACCGGTAGATGGTATACTCGCTGGGGGGCCCTGAGGCCCTGTCTGAGCCATTTCTCCAGCCAAAGTTCCCAGTCCACAGCACAGTATCATTGTAGATGACCACAGCAGACATGGCCGTGAGGCCTGGGGCAGTGGGCATTGTTTGCCTCAGAATCTTGTCCACCTTGTGGGGAGCAGAAAGGCAGCCTTAGAGGAAGGGCTGAATACCCAGAGGCCAGAGCCTGGCCCAGCACAAAGTCCCCCCCTGCCCAGAACACACTCTTCTTGGAAATCCCCCTCCCTCTTCCCTCAGCTCCAGCTTCCCCCACGTCGCACATCCTGTTCCCCTGAATTTCTTATTTCCCTGTCTCTGTACCAAACTCCCTCCCCATCTCCCAAAAATGAAGCCCCTCTGCCCTAACAGAATCTTCCTTTGTAACAAAGTAGTAGGGACTTACCAAATCTCCCCACACATGCCTCACCCCATATCCGTAGTCCCCCACCTTTCTAGCATGCTGACATGCTTCAGTCCTTCCTGTTTCTGCGGTCACTGTATAAATTGTTCCCCCTGGTTTACACTGACCTTCTCCAGGGCCTCCTTCAGCACAGGGATGGGATGCTCTAGGGCCACAGGTTCTGGATGACGGGGACACATCCTCACAGTTTCTGAGGTCACTTCCATGACAGAGGAACCTGCAGAAGATAGTGACAAATATGGTGCCATCTAGTTCCCAGAGGATTTTCCTCCCAACAACACTACAAGGTAGGTAGTGTGAGTTCTGTGATCTCCATTTTATGGAAGAAAAGACTGAGTCTCAGAGTGACTGGCTCAAAGTCACACGGCTAGTGAGGGGCAGAAGCAAGAACGTACCCACTGCCCAGACAGTGAATGAGGCCCTTCACCGGGAGGGCCAGAGGGCCAGCCAGTCAGTCAAAAAACATTTATTAAGGTACTTACTATGTGCATTACACTGTCCTGAGCATTAGAGATACAAAGAAGTTCCTAGGAATACTGGCAAGAGAATGGACTTGGAATCAGGAGTCCAGGTTCAAATCCCAGCTCCCTCCATTTGGGTTCCTTAAGAATAGGATTAACTAGGGGTAGCCAGGTGATATAGTGAATAGAGCACCAATTCTGGAGTCAGGAGGACCTGAGTTCAAATCTGACCTCTGATCTTTATTAGCTATGTGACCCTGGGCAAGTCCCTTAACCCTAATTGCCTCCCAAAAAAAATAGGATTACTCAATCCACACTTATGTATGTGCTAGGAGCTGGAGATAAGGAAGACAAAAGTGAAACTACTGTTTATTGATTGATTAACTGAGAGATTATGGCCAGGTCTGAACTTCAGTTTTCTCATCTGTAAATTGAGACAAATGATACTCATACAGCCTTCCTACCTCATGGTGGGGCTATGAGAATAGCCCTTGTAAGTTGCAGAAGGATATAGCTAGGAGTGTCCCATCTGCCTTGGGGCACTGAATGGTTATGATGATACCATTTAGACAGCCCTTAAGGAGAGGGATGAGACTCAGGACCTCACTGGTCTAGTGAACTCCCTGGTGAGCTCTCTGCATTACACAGCTCTATGGGAGCTTCAGATTTGGGGGAAGGAGCAAGTCACCATCTACCTATTGCCTCCCTGAGTCAATGGGGGCAGTGGATTGGGTGGGAGAAAGTAGGAGATTCCTTTAAGAGCCATAATCAGAACTTAACTAGAAGAGCGCCACTGGGGCTTTGGCCCAGGGTGCTGAAATTCAAGGGCATTAACAGTAAGAGCAGTCCCCCAAGGGTGTAGAAACAACTCTATTTGGTACGAAGGCAGCAGGAATAATTGGTTAAAATAGGAAGTTGCGAGATGGAATGTTCTCTCTTCCCTCCACTCCCATTGGCAGCAAATCAGGGAATTCTCATCGAGCTCCTCCCCAGTCCACCCCTCCCCATCAGTGACCTTTCAGCAGGGGCCTCCTGGGACCCAAGAATCTCTGCTACAACTTCAGCCTTCCCCCAAGTACAATGAGGATTGATTTTGTGCCATGTGCCCAAAGTACAAAAACCACTCATAATGTATCTGGGAACAGGATAATAGAGATTTCTGTCTGGATTCAATCTCTAAGATCTTTAGTCCAAACCCCTCATTGTGCAGATCAATAGACTGAGGTCCAAAGAGTAACCTGCTCGAATTCATATAATTAATACCTGAGTCAGAATTTGAACTCAGTACTTTTGACCCCCAATCCAGGACTATTTCGACTCCATTCTCTGCAAATGGAGGGGTGGGGAGGTGGGAATGGGTGGTCCCAGAACTCTAAGGTGTGACAAAAGGACAGACAGGCAGATTCCCAGATGCACTCACCGAGCTCTCCCTTCCGGAGGTGATACTGCCATAGAAAGCAGCCGGTCATGGCCACCGACAAGAGGAAGAAGAAGCCGGCCAGGGCTGGAGCCCACCTTCCCTTCACCCTAGGCAGCATCAGCCCTGGGCATACCTGCAGTACACACACACACACACACACACACACACACACACACACACACACACACACACTCCTTACAGGTTGTGGGCTCCAAACACTTTGTTTCACAGATAGAGAAACTGAGGTACAGAGAGGGCATCTAACTTTACCAAGGTCACACACTGAGGCAGTGGTGGAGAGAGGACAGAGGCTCTCCTGAGCCTTCTAGTGCTCTTTTAAGTTCTGCCCTGTCTTCAGCCTTAATCCCTTTTGATTCCCTTTACCTGTCTCTCACTGAGTGTCCCCAGCTGCCATAGGACCTCCCCCTGCTATGCTTGCACTTCTTAAGTGATTCCCAGTTAGAAAGAAAAGGGAGTGGAATGCTGCGGTGGGCATTCTCTGGAATGTGCACCAGGGACATTTTCCCTTGGGATGAGAGCCCAGATGCCATTGATTTGCCTATTGCCCTAATACCTCATGGGAGTGAACTGGAAAACAACTAGAATGACTTAGAATCCTAGAAGGATAGAATTTCAGAGCTGTGAGGGCCCTTAGAACACAGAATGTCAGAGCTGGGAGGGCCCTTAGAACACAGAATGTCAGAGCAGGAGGGCCCTTAGAACACAGACTGTCAGAGCTGGGAGGGCGTTTAGAATACAGGATGTCAGAGCTGGGAGAGCCCTTAGAACACAGGATGTCAGAGCTGGGAGGGGCCTTTGAACACAAAATTTCAGAACTGAGAGAAACCTTAGAATAAAGACTATCAGAGCTGGGAGGGTCCTTAGAACAGAGAATGTCAGACCTGAGAGAGACCCTGGAGGTCAATAAATCTATTACCCCATCCTCATGTTACAGATAAGCCAATTTAATTCCTTAGAGGTGACCTGACTTGCCCAGACTCATGTGGCCAGTTTATAACAGAGCCAAGTCTAGAACCCCAGCATGCTGATTTCCACTGCCAAGTTCCTTCCACCTCCATCACAATGAGTCCTCTGCCAACTTCTGGATGTCTGGGGTATAGTACACATGGAGGCTTGCACACTGCCTGCCCTACCCCTAACCTTGCTCTCTAGACACCGAAAGACCATAAGGCTGATGTGGTACCAGTAAGCGAGAAGAGCAACAGCCTAAATCTTGCCCCATCACCTGCCTGGAACTGATCAAGCTGGCTCAGGGGAGGTTGCTCAAGCCCAGCTAGGCTACATCTCTTCCCCTGGGATCCCAGAGCCCAGAGCCACTAGATGAAATGAGGCATTGCTGTGTACAAAGTGATCAGGGCTAGCATAGAAACTCAGGTGGTGGAGGAGGAAGAAGAAGAGGAAGAGAAAGAGAAAGAGGAGGAGGAGAAAGAAGAGGAGGAGGAGGAGGAAGGGCAACATGAGGCTCAAAGGAATAGGTCACCCCAAATCAATCAGCCCTGATGTTCTGCCAAGGATCACCCTCATCTCCGGCCTTCAGTTGATCCCTGGCATCAGGCTCTAACCCCAGGATTTGTTCCGATAATCTCTCTCAAGGGAATAGGTCTTTATCTCTAATCTGCCAGCTGCATCCTCTCTGCCTCTAGCCTTGTTCCCTCTTGGAATGCAAAAGAGGGAAGTGATTTTCAGACTCTGGGAATCCTTGCCCTCCCTTCTCAATTGTGGCTCTGCACCGAAGGGACCAAGTAGACCTTCCTAGGTCTGACATCCCCCACCCTCCCCATTCTGATGGCAAACCCTACAAACCCCACACCTCTTTTTCCAAGAAGGCTCCCAGAAAACAAGTATGGTCTTTTCTCTGTCAACTTCTATCCAACACATGTAGTGGGTACTGAGTGAATAGATCATCTCTGAGGGCCATCCTAGCCCTAGCATTTTTAGTTCAAAGGACTGTCCCAGGTCTGACATTCTCTGTCCTAAGGCCCTCCCGGCTCTGCCATCCTGTTATCTTAGGGCCTGTCTAACTCTGACATCCTGTGTTCTAAGGCCCTTCCCAGCTCTGATATTCTGGGTTCTAAGGCCCCTCTTAGCTGTGTGAAAGTGGGAACTGAATTTTCTTGCTGGAAAGGAGCTTAGAATATATCCTAAATCTACTACTAACTACCTGGAAGGATAGCTGTGTGGGGCTTAGGGATTGGTGTGAGACTTCCTTCAAATGAGGTCCTTACCTGGGGCTTCAACCCAGCCACGGATTCAAAGAAGGCTCTCTGTCCTTACAGGGTCTCAGCACCACAGTTTAGGATAGCCTGTGAGCAGGGAAAGTGAGTCAGGAAAAGAGAGGAACCTAAGTGTTTGGGAAGGAGGTGGCAATAATCAAGAAATTCTAAGGGGGCAGAGGAGAGAGGCAGGGAATGATGTTGGCTCAGGGGATGGAGGGCAAGGACAGGGTAGAGAGGGAGAGTTATTGCAAGAGAGCTAAAGAGGAAGAAGCCAAGATCGAGACTGGAAAGGAGGGACCATGGACAGAGGACTGAGAGAGTTTAATCGAATGGGGAATAAGGACAGAAAAAGGAAAAGACAAAATGAGCCCCCATATTTTTGTTCTATATTAGCCCATAGAATTAGGGGAGAAACCCTCTCGACTGCCTTTAATCCCCGTAACATCCTCCCCTTCTCCAGCCCCTTCCCGCATCTCCAGCAGACCCTTGGAATCAGTCCTTCTCCCAATTCTAGGGCCAAAGCCCAAGTAGCCCCCAAAACCCAAATGGAAATTCACCCATTCCTGAAAGGTCTCCAGAGGCAGATGAAATGACAGCTGAAGGGCTCCTGCACAGGGCTCCTGCCAGGACGGAGCCCTCACGCCCCTGCTCTTTTTCTTCTGGAAACCCAAATCGCTTTACCTCCCCGTGGCCCCAGCACCAGCCCTCTGCTAGGGGCAGAAATGGCTTTCCAAGGCATTCATCCATCTGGCTACCCAGGTGTCCAATCCCTGCTGGACAGATTATTCCTGATGTGAGGGTGAGGGCAGAGAGGAGTGAGGAACATCTGTCCAGGGCAGTGCCAATGGGCATTCAGAGGGTGACTGGGTGGGGAGGGGCAGGGCAAGGCAGGAACACTGCACAGTAATTTCTCTTAGATCAGGAATAAAAGGATCCAGGAGCCCTGGTCCCTGACTCCAGGCAGTATTATATAATGGAAAGAGTCCTAGATTTACCATTAAAAGACATGGTTTTGAATCCTCTTTGATGCTTGCTCACCGACCAAATCACCTGACTCCTGTGGGCCTCAGTTTCCTCATCTGTAAAATGAGGGAATCAGACTCTACAAGCCCTTGCAGTTTTAAAAGCCTATAGCCCTGGACCAATTCCTTCATCTCACAGAAGCCCATGGAGACTGTGTCCTCCTTCAGGATCACACAGACAGCATGTGGCAGAGCCAGGACTGGACTCCAGGTCCTTTGATGACAAACAAAACGTAGCATTTCCATTTATTATGTTTTATAGTTTACAAAGAGGCTTCCTCACAACCAGGTGAAAGAGCAAATGCACAATTATTATGCAGATTTAACATGCAGGAAAACTGAGTTCCAAAGCCTTGTCCAAGCTTCTAAGTGTTAGACATGAAACTCTGTAAGGTCTTCTGGACTCCAAGCCAGGGCTGTCTCCATACTACTGCCCATGTGTTCCCTTCTTTCCAGTTGCCAGAGTCCATCAGCTTACAGAGCGGTAAATTTGCTGGGTCATAGAAAGTGTGGGGAGGAGCAGGAGGTGAAGTCCTCCTGCCCCCGGCTGGCTAATGCCCCAAATATCATTGAATGTAAGCTCCCTGAGGCCAGGCAACGTTTTGTGTTCTTCCCTTTGTATCGTCACTGACTAGCACTGAGTTTAGCTCATAATAGGGGCTTAATAAAGCACCTTACCTGATTAATTAATAAAAAAAAATTAAGTCCAATAGCCTGGCACCTTCCCTTTAGGTCTGGGTACCTGTTTAAATGTAAACACCGCTGAGCAGGACTTCCTTGTCAGTATACATCTCAGTGTGAATGTGATTCTGATTCAAACAAGATACAGCTTTTGAAGGCTTAGGGGAACCTAGAGGACACTTGAAGGAGACATCATTGAGAAGGAAAAGGGCATTGATTGGCAGGTGGGAGCCACCAAAGACAAACCCTTAGCTCCAGCCCTTGTGCTACCAGGACCTGTGAGTGCCCTGGACTACATGGTTTCTAGGTCTCCTCCCAGTTCTGACGTTATATACTCTAGGGACTCTACATATCCTGTGTTCTAAGGGCCCTCCCAGCTCTGACATCCTGTGTTCTAAGGGCCCTCCCACCTCTGACCTTCTGTGTTCTAAGGTCCCTCCAACTCTGACATTTTATGTTCTAAATTTCCTTCTAAATCAAATGCTCTAAGAGTTTTCTCAGCTCTAACACTCAATGACTGGATGAAAACAAATTAAGACTGTTCAGACCCTCTCTTAAGCTGGAAAGCCAGCCTATTCAGTTCATCTCTCAAGAGCCTAAGACCAGTTGGTTTCAGACAGGCATATTGGACTGGTACAGGAAGACCTGTTTTCAAATCTCCCCTCCAATAGTAGCTAGCTGTGTGACCACAAGCAAAATATTTAACTTCCTCAACCTTATTTCCTCATCTACCTGCCAAGACAAACCCAGGAACTACATGAACACAATTACAAAACACTTCTCATACAAATAAAGTCAGATCTCAACAACTGGGACAATATTCATTGCTCATGAGTAGACTAAGCCAATACAATAAAAAATGACAATTCCACTTAAATGAATTAATTTATTCAGTGCTAATTAAACCACCAAAGATTTATTTTATAGATCTATTAAAAAAT
>CM053582.1:106852381-106863259 GCA_028627135.1 Pseudochirops cupreus
AGATCAGGCAGACAACACACAGGTGGACTAGTGGAATAGATCAGGCAGACAACACACAGGTGGACCAATGGAATAGATCAGGCAGACAACACACAGGTGGACCAATGGAATAGATTAGGAGACAACACAGTCTCAAATAACCATAGTAATCTAGCATTTGACAAACCCAAAGATCTGAACTTTGGGGGCAGGAACTCACTATTTCACAAAAATTTCTGAGAAAACTGGAAAGCAGTTTGGCAGAAATTAGGCACAGACTAACATCTTAAATCATATGCCAAGATAAGGTCAAAATCGGGTATAAGATTTAGACATGAAGGATGATATCATAAGCAAATTACTAGAGCATGGAAAATTTACCTGTCAGATCTATGGATAAGGGAAGAGTTAATGACCAAACAAGGAATAGAGTGGATCATGGAGAGTAAAAATGGATAATTTTGATTACATGGAATTAAAAAGGGTTTGCACAAACAAAACCAATGTAGCCAAAATTAGAAGGAAAGCGGGGAAACAAAGAAAAAAATTTTATAGCAAGTTTTTCCGATAAAGGCCTCATTTCTTAAATAAATAGAGAACTGAATCAAATTTATAAAAATAAAAGTCATTTCTCAGTTGATAAGTGGCCAGTTGATATGAACAGGTAGTTTTCAGAACAAGAAATCAAAGCTATAAATAGTCATATGGAGAAAAATGCTCTAAATCATTATTGATAAGAAAAACACAAATTAAAACAACCCCTATTAGACTGGCCAACATTACAGAAAAGGAGAGTGACAAATGCTGGAAAGGGTGTGGGAAAATAGAAACAGTAAGGCACTACTGGTGGAGCTGTGAACAGATCCAACAACTCCAGAAAGCAATTTGGAACTATGCCCAAAGGGTTAGAGAACTGCACTTATCATTTGAAAGAGCAATATCACTACTAGATCTGTATCCCCAAACAAAAAGGGAAAGGACCTGTTTGTACAAAAATATGCATAGCAGTTCTTTTTGTGGTAGCAAAGAATTAGAAATTGAGGGGATACCCACCAACTGGGGAGTGGCTGAACAAGTTATGGTATATAGTTGTAATAGGATATTCTTGAGCTATAAAAAACGACAAGGGGAGTGTTTTCAGAAAAACCTGGGAAGACCTCTATGAACTGATGCAGTGAAACGAGCAGAACCAGGAGGTAACTGCGAATAGTAACACCAATATTGTAATGACCAGATCAACTTCGAAAGACTTAGTTACTCTGATCAATACAGTCGTCGGTCATTTTTCAGCTATGTTCAAGTCTTCGTGACCCCATTGGGGGTTTTCTTGGCAAAGATACTGGAGTGGTTTGTCATTTCCTTCTCCAGCTCATTTTACAGATAAGGAAACTGAGGCAAACAGGGTGAAGTGACTTGCCCAGGGTCTCACAGCTAGTATATGTCAGAGGCCGTATTTGAACTCTGAAAGAGGAGTCCTCCTGACTCCAGTCCCAGTGCTCTATCCACTGCAGCACTTAGCTGCTGGACCAATACAATAATCCAAGGCAATTCTGAAGGACTCATGACAAAAAATGCCATCCATCTCCAGAATGAGAATTAATCAACTGAGTGCAAATTGAAGTATAATTTTTTCACTTTATTTTCTTGCTTTTTTTGCAACATGGCTAATACAGAAATGTGTTTTTACACGGTTTTACATGTGTTAATATTATATTGCTTGCCTTCTCAATGGGTGGGGGCAGGGCTGCATGAGGGAGAGAATTTGGAACTCAAAAAATATCTTAAATGAATGTTAGAAATAAATGGAAAAAATAAGGGGCAAGTAGGTGGCACCTGGAATCAGGAAGATCTGAGTTCAAATCTGACCTCAGACACTTACTAGTTGTTTGACCCTGGGCAAGTCACTTAACCCCAATTGCGAAAGGAAGGAAGGAAGGAAGGAAGGAAGGAAGGAAGGAAGGAAAGAAGGAAGGAAGGAAGGAAAGAAGGAAGGAAGGAAGGAAGGAAGGAAGGAAGGAAGGAAGGAAGGAGGGAAGGAGGGAAGGAAGGAAGAAAAGAAAGAAAGAAAGGGAGGAAGGGAGGAAGGGAGGAAGGGAAGGACGGAGGGAGGAAGGGAGGGAGGGAGGAAGGAAGGAAGGAAGGAAGGGAGGGAGGAAGGGAGGAAGAAAGAAAGGGAGGAGGGAAGGAAGAAAGGAAGGAGAGAAGGAGGGAAGGAAGGAAGAAAAGAAAGAAAGGAAGAAAGAAAGGAAGAAAGAAAGAAAAAAAATAATTTTTAAAAAACAGGCAACAAGAGTGCCGTCAGAGCTGTAGGACAGAAATTGAAACTGAGCTGGTGGTTGTCAAAGCAGTCAAAGATGTCCAAAGTAAAAAGAATCAGGAAAGTGCCTCCATATGGCTGGGAGCTAATTGAACCAACACTGGATGAACTGAATCAGAAGACAAGAGAAGCTGAAACTGAACCTACTGAAGGAAAGAGGAAAGTGAAATCTCTCTGGACAATCATCAGGATTCATCACCAGGAAAAATATATATATATTTAATATTTATATTTATTTATATTACATATCCTCTTTTTTAAGAGGAAAGGCATAGGGGCGGCTAAGTGTCACAGTGAATAAAGCATAAGCCCTGGAGTCAGGAGGACCTGGGTCCAAATCCAGCCTCAAACACTTAACACTTACTAGCCTTGTGACCTTGGGCAAGTCACCTAACCCCGATTTCCCTGCCTTCCCCCCTCCAAAAAGCAAAAAAAAAAAAAAAAAAAAAAAAAAAAAAGGAAAGGCATAATTAGAGAACTGTGTGAGCACTGAATTAAAGAAGGTTGTGTGGCTGCTGAGAATGCTCCAGGGGACAGACCTCAGTGCTGGGCCCACACATCCCACCTCTGGCTTCTCTTTATGGTTCTTCTCCATGAGTGGCTATTAAAGTGAACACTTTTCCCTCTAATAATTCCTGCTCTCCAAAGCTGCAGCCTGTGATTGGAACATGTTGACAAATGAAAGACTGTGTTGCTCAACTGTAATTATCTGTGATTTTAAAATAACATTAGCCATTAAATAATTGTTATAAAAAATAACAATCCCACAACATTACGAGCTGTTGGGGAGCTGCACTGGGCTTTCAGCGGACCCCAAGCTGCTCCCTGACACAGGAATTGTCAACACCAACATCCCTGAAGCAATAGGAGGTGGCTACATCATAAAGTAACATGACTTTTGAAGAATCAAAGCCATGAGTGAACCAAGGGAAATGTAGAGACGTCCAATGGACATTCTCACTGATTATTTACCTTCAAGGAGTGGGATGAAATGTTGTATCCAGGAAACTGATTGAGAACAGAGATGGGCCAGTCATCTAATAAGGAGTCTAGGTGGTGCAGTGGATAGAGCTCTGGGCCTGGAGTCAGGAAGACCTGAGTTCAAATCCAGCCTCAGACACTTAGTAGTTGTGTGACCCTGAGCAAGTCACTTATCCTCTGTCTGCCTCAGTTTCCTCAATTATAAATTGGAATAATAATAGCACCTACTTCAGAGGGTTGTTATAAGGATCAAATGCGATAACGTGTACTTTGCTCACCTTAAAGTACCATATGCACGCCTGTGTATGTGCACATTTGAGTGAGTGTGACTAGACTGTATGCTCCAATAGGGCAGGAATCCCATTTCTACATGGATTAGGCAGGCACAGTCATCTCTGTTCAGGTGAGACACAGAGGCCGAGTGGAACTCAGAGCGTCATTCAGGAATGCGGCCACAAGGTGGCGATAGACGCTCAGGTGAGATTACCTTGTTACCTGAGCCTGTCTGCTGAGAGGCATCTTGTACCTTCGAGCTCTGGGATGGCATGGGTGGGCGAGCAATGCCAATCATTTCATGCCTGCCGCCTTTTAATCCTTTTGTTTCTAATTCCCCTTCCCCCTTGTATTTCTCTGCCTCCCTCCCCCCACACCTTCCTTTGTTTCTCCCTCAGTTGAAGCCCGATCTTTGGGGGAAACAGGCTCCCATAAAAGCTGAGCTTGATGGTGCACTGCTGTCAAAGTGTCTCTCCATGTTGGTGTTAAAAAAAGTAACATACAAGGGCCTTTGGGAATTTATTCATTTCTGTAATAAAGGTATAATTGGTCTGCCCAAAAAAGAAAAAAAAAAAGATGTTAGCACTAGAAGGAGCTCCAAAATATCAGAGCAAGAATTCATTTAGGACATGGAATGTCAGAATTAATATTGTGGATCTTGAAACACAGACTGTTAGCGTTGAAATGGTCATAGAACATGAATTCTCAAGACCTGGAAGGGACCTGAGAACAGGGGATATCAGGAGGGACCTGAGAAAATACAGTGTCAGAACTAAAAGAGGCTTTAGAACGTGAATATCAGAACTTATATGGAGGCGGCTAGGTGGCACAGTGAATAGAGCACAGGCTCTGCATTCAGGAGGACCTGAGTTCAAATTCAGCCTCAGACATTTAACACGCACTGGCTGTGCGACCTTAGGCACGTCACTTAACCCCAATTGCCCTGCCCTCCTCCCTCCAAAAAGAAGAAAAAAAAGAAACTTACTTGGATTTTGGAACACAGATCTAAGAGAGTTCTTAGAACATAAAATGTCTGAGCTGAATGGTACCTTAGAATATAGAATGTCAGAACTAAGCAGAACCTTAGAACACAGAGTCAACTTAATTACAGTTACTAACATCTGAATAGCATGGCGGGGGGGAGGGGGAAGGGGGGGGTGGTGTGTAGCTAGGTGGTACATCAGATAGATAGGCCTGGAGTCCAGAAGTTCTGAGTTCAAATCTGACCTCAGACACTTACTAGCTGTGTGACTCTAGACAAGTCACTTAACCCCTATTTGCATTAGTTCTTCATCTGTAAAACAGGGACCCCTTTAGAGAAGGAAATGGAAAACCACTCCAGCATCTTCACCGAGAAAATCCCACGGACAAAGTCCATGGGGTCATATAGAGTCAGACACGATTGGACAAGTGTAGCATTTCATGGTTTACAAACTGTGCTAACATCCATTAGTTCACATGACAGGATGTTAACATAGAAAGTTTAGCCCTTTAATTTTACCAATGAAGTCAAGGCCTGGGTGGTTGTGATTCCCCTGGGGCTCCTGAGGAAAAGGCAACGAGGGCTGTTCTCCCCCACCCCCCGCCCCCGTCTCTTTCAATACCCACCTCCAATCCCAGCTTCCCTGAACCCCCTAACCCATGATTTCTTCTTTCACTGCTCTTTGGATTATCCGAGCTGTTAGTTACCTATCCCACTCATTGGGCACTTAGCATATGTTTTCTTTTTGCTTGTGTGAGTGTGTGTGCGTGTGTTTGTGTTTGTGTGCGTGCACACATGCGCTCGGGTGTGGGTGGGTGAGTGGGTGTGTGGGTCCGTCCTGTGTCCTCAAGCAAACTATGAAGTCCTTGAACGCAAAAGCTACGTTTTCTATCTCTTTGTATCTCCCACAGTACTTTGCACATAGTGAAGGACCAGTAAATATCTTCTGATTGAAATGTGATCAAGACACCTATATAGACAGATAGAAGATAGTACTCAGGAATGAAAGGCCTGGATTTCTCCGAGAATCACTGAGAGGCGCTCTGAGGTGATGGATAGAGAGCCAGAGAGAGCAGGGTTCCAATTCCTCCCCTAGCACTTAGTTGTGTGACCATGAACAGGGCATTTAACCCCTCATTTAACCTGTCATGAGCTGCGACTGACTTGTTCCCCTATTCGTCTTAGGTACAACAGTAGAAAAGAAATGAATTTTCAACACACTCAAAACCTAACAAAACAAGTTATCCACATCAAAGGAAAGTTATTCAACACAGTTATTCTGTGCAGAGAGCTTTTGGATTCAGTCGACCTCAGCTTCCCTGTTTTGTTCATGCCATCAGACTGAGGTCAGAAGCCTGAGGAAAGGAGTTGGAGCTACTTTGAAACTTGGGCCTGAACCAACCACCCTTAGCCAATTAAGTCTCAAGGAGAGTTTCAGTACCAATGTAGGTAACTAGCCAAACCCTTATGTGGTAGGGCCAAAGGAAAAGTTAACCCAGCCACCATGGTGGGGCCCAAAGAAATACTGCCCATCTTACAGAGCTGCGGCTTCCTCATCTGTAAAATGAAGCTGATCATGGTGGCAATACCTCTACCACATGAAATAACCTAGAGGGTGTCTCCTCCCTTAGACTGGAGCTCCTTGAGGGCAGGGGCTGTTTTTTACCTCTTTATGTATCTCCATTGCTTAACACAGTGCCTGGTACTTAGTAAACACTTAATAAAGATGGATGGATTGGTGTCCCAATAATCTGAATCAGAGCTTGAAATGGCCCTGGGACTTCTGGGCCTGTAGTTAGCTCTTTGCATCATCTTAATAATTAATAATTAATTATTATAATTAATATATAATTATATACTATATTGTAATATAATGTATTATATATTATATAATAATATTAAAATATAATATAATTAATAAATGATAATTAAATATTTGCATTATTTTAAGCATTCAGTTGTGTCCTACTCTTCATGACCCCATAGACCATACTATCCATGGGGTTTGCTTGGCAAAGATGCTGGAGGGGGTTTCCTTCTCCAGTGGATTAAGTCAAACAAGAGTTAAGTGAATTGCCCAACATTGTATATCTAGTGTCTGAGATCAGACTTGAGCTCAGGTCTTCCTGACTCCAACTCCAGACTCTATCCATTAAGCCATCTCACTGCCCCATCTAGTGTTTTTAATCATGAGGCAACTATGTATTACTGTGGATGTCAACACTGGAAAAGGCCTCAGAGGGCATCTAGACCAACACATATATATCTAAGCAAGAATGCCATCTAAACCCCATAAATGGACCTCTGATCCCTTGGTCAGTCCTAGCAAATTAGCTCTTTGTTTTTTTACCTTCTCTCATTCTCCACTCCCTCTCATTCTCTACCTCCCTCTGCCTCAGTATCCAAGTAGCTACTTCTCTTTCCTTTCACTGCTAATTAGTTGTTTATCCTTGGAACAACCCTCTTCCCCACCCCAAGCCTTGTTTTCCCCAACCTCTGAAATGAGAGGGTTGAACCAGGTAACCTACAAGTTCTTTTCTAGCCCTGAAACTATTATGAGTCTACCTACACAAGATATCTCCAATTATTTCCCTTCTTTCTGTTGCCATGTCCACCATGCTAATCCAAACCTTTGTTATCCTTCATCACGATGATAACAATAACCTGCTTCCAATCCCTCATTCCATGATTGAGGCAACTGTCAGAATGATCTTCCAAAGGCACAGTTCTGGCCACGTTGCTACTCCCTTACTGGAAATCTTCCATGCTTCCCCATTGTCTAGCAAATAAAGTCAAAGCTCAGTCATCAAGCATTACAGACTCTCCAAAAGCTCCAAAATCAAAATCTCCAACCCACCTTTCCCCCCCTGAACTCTTAGAGTTGTTTCCCACTGATTCATTAAAGCCCATCTTGAGTGCCATTTTTTCCAGGAAGCCTTCTCTCCCATCCTTGGTCAGAAATTACTTATCCCTCTTCAGTCCTCACATAGCGCCTTGTCTGTACCTCTCCCAGATGAAGATTGGATTGAAACACTTCTCACTGACACTTCCCCCTCAGACTTCTAGTAAGGGAGGAAGGAGATCCCTCTGCCCTTCCCTCCCAAAGCAGCTGTAGTAAATACAAGCATGTGACATGGGTACAGATGCTTTCCTAGATGAACCTGAGGCTGGATCTCACGTCCCTAGCTGATCCCTCTGTTTTGTGCTTCTTTCTCTGGGTACCAGTGACTGGGCAGTGATGTTAGCATGGATGATGATGGATGGTTCTAGCCTTGGTGTCTAGCTCATAAGCTCAAGGAGATCCTGGATGCTCACTGGGCATACAGAGTAGCTATTAAAATCGAAAACATCCAAATAATCCAATCAGTCACCTCAGCTTAGGGAAGGAAATCATAAAACAGAAAAAGGCAGCCAGGGACTTGAGGTCAGGGGGTCCTGGAGCCAGCTCAAACAGGTCCCTGAGAACTAACTGTTAACTTTTCAGTGTGAACATTTACATCTTGGGAATTAGTAAATGCTATACATCAAGGCCTTTTTTTTCATCTTTTTTTTCTTTTTGGAGGGGGGAAGCAGAGCAATTTGGGTTAAGTGATTTGCCCAAGGTCACACAGCTAGTAAGTGTTAAGTGTCTGAGTTCAGCTTTGAACTCAGGTCCTCCTGACTCCAGGGCTGGTGCTCTATTCACTGTGCCACCCAACCACTCCAAGGCCTTTATTTTTTTTTTTTATAAAATCAAAGCAAAAGCATTGCTTTGTTAATTATCTAGATTTAAGTGATCAAGAAAATATGAATAATGCAGATTAAATTTAAAAGTGTATTGGGCTTAAATTATTTTTTTTTCCAGAGAACTGATTCTTAAACCTTTACCAGCACATCCCTGCTTGAGATAGTTTCAGGCTCTTCTAGACCAGTGCATGTCCTCACTGCCATTTGTCACCATTGCTACTGAGGATGAAGGGAAGAAAGATACCTTCCCCACTTTGCTAGAAATCTGATGGGGAGGCTGCCTGGGTTCCTACAAAAAAAAAACAACCTCAAAAGAAAACAAAAGTTGTCTTTCTTCTGTTGTGGCCTACAGAGTTAGAACCTCTTCCTCACTCAATTGTCAATCCCTCTTGATACATCCTCACTCCTCTCTCCCTTCCCGGCTCCTAGTCACAGGTACCAAGAGACCACCTTCTCTAGCAAGGAGCCAGAACTCTTACATCAGTAGAAATGCCCTGAACACGGCCCCAACTTTGCCACTCAAGGACACACTCCTGCTCTAGTCATTAAGAATGGTGCCAGGCCCAGAGCTGTGCGCTGCCAGGGTCAGTGAAGTTCCAAGATGGCCGGACGAAAGCTTGCTATGAAAGCTATTGATTGGGCAGCTTTTGGCGAGATCCTTGAAATCCCATAATGAATATCTTACAACCAGATTGACTATCCTGTCCGAGAAGCCACAAGCAATCAACTGGGCTTACTACAGGGAAAACATGGCTAAGCCTGGCCTTGTGGACGAGTTTGAGAAGAAGTTCAATGAGCTGAAGGTTCCTATACCAGAAGATAAATTCACTGCCCTAGTGGATGCTGAAGAATAGGAAGATGCAAAACTTGGTGCTGATTTCATGAAAGCTTCAAATGCTAGGACTGCAGAACTTCAGAAAGAGATGGAAAAGATCAAGAAAATAATTCCTTTTGAACAGATTACCATTGAGGATTTGAATCAAGCCTTTCCTCAAACCACACTGGACAAGAAGAAGTATCCTTATTGGCCCCATCAGCCAATTGAGAACCTCTAAAATTGGGCCTCAGAGGAAGCTGTGACCCTCCTGTCACTTGCTCCTGAAATTTGGAATAAAGCAATTGTACAGTCTTAAAAAAAAAAAAAGAATGGTGCCAAACAGTGTAATAGAAAACCTGTCTGGGAGTCTGGAAAACTGAGTTTAAATATCGGTTCTGACATTAGCTATGGGAGTCAGAGAATTACAGAGTTTCAGAGGTGGAAGGAGCCTCAGCAGCCACCTAGAGCAAACCACACCTGGAAAATGAATCTCGTTGACCACATAAGGGCTGAGTGATCATACCACCTTTGTCTGGAATGATATGGACTCTTTATACACTGGAATCCAAGACCCTCTTTGTGAGGAGTAGTCATCCCGCCTTTGTCTGGAATGGAATGGACTCTTTATACCCTGGAATCCAAGACCCTCCTCCCACTCTTCTGAGTTCCTTCCTGTTCCCCTCCTCCAGTGCTTTCCTAGAACATCAATGGGAAGATGCTGGCTGTTTCCTCATTGTCTTGTAGCCACCCTCTTTTCTCAAAATTCCTACATTGCCTCAAAACCGTAGAACTGGATGAGATTTTAGAAGTCATCTAAGGTCAGCCCCCTCATCTGAAGGATGAGGACACTGAGGCCCAGAGTCCAAGGTCATAGTAACTGGCTAAGCCAGGACTATGTTCTCCCATAGATCTCACACAAAGGATTCTATTGAGCTGGACACCTTCCTCTAGGTCTTATATTTTATGCACAACAATGGAGAATTCAGTCCATTCAAAACTGGAATTTGTGGGGATGTTTGGAAGAAGTTTTAATTTTAATCCATTTTTTGTTTTTATATGTTTCATTCCTGTGTGTGTCTGTGTGTGTGTATTCTACCCAACAAATCATTTGCTGTAACAAAGAATAAAGAAATAAGGATGGAGGAAAGAGCGTATCAGGAAAATAACCAACATATCACTGAGTCTGAGAGTACGTACCCACTGACCCCACCTCTACAAAGAAGGGGAGCAAGTATGTGTGTTCTCCCCTTCTCTGGAGTCACGTTTTTATTTTACAAACTTCAGACTTTAAATTCCATAATTTTTTAACTATGCCTCACATTCCCAAACTCTTCTGGAGAAAGAAGAGTCTGTCTAACACCAGAGCTATTAAGGAGGAGGAATGGTCTGAAGTTACAATGAGGAGATCACACACACACACACACATCAATGTGTAAACATACACACATATCATCTATCTGTATCTACATAGATATAGATGGATACTTTCCTTCAGTAAAATGTATTAGTTTCTAGAATTTCACATATATGTATGTATATATGTATATACATCTTCTCCCCTGCTATATCACAGGATCTACCACTGAAAGGCATCTCAGAGCCTACTCAGTCAATTCCCCTAATTTTTCCAAAATAGGAAACTGACCTTTGACCCAGCAATACCCCACTTTGGGGGTTACATCCCAAAGAGATCACAGAAGTGAGAAAATGACCCATATGTACAAAAATATTTATTGCAGCTCTCTTTGTGGTGGCAAATAACTGGAAATGTAGGGGATGCCCATCAATTGAGGAATGGCTGAA
>CM053582.1:106863759-106885620 GCA_028627135.1 Pseudochirops cupreus
AGAGAGACAGAGACAGAGAGAGGAGAGAGACAGAGACAGAGAGAGGAGAGAAACAGAGAAAGAGACAGAGAGAGGGAGAGAGACAGAGAGAGGAGAGAGACAGAGACAGAGAGAGGAGAGAGACAGAGACAGAGAGAGGAGAGAGACAGAGACAGAGAGAGGAGAGAAACAGAGAGAGAGACAGAGAGAGAGGAGAAAGAGAAAGAAGGGGAAGCCTTGGGAGTTAACAGGAGTTAGCCTGAAACTCCCTGTTTGTACTAAGCACTATCATATTTACCTCTGTCAAAATAAGAAAGATGATTTAACAGGACAAATAAGCAAAACTTCTAGTAGGTTTTGACCATCATCATGCATTTTCTTATTTCAAAATAGTGTGTTCTTTTATTTAATAAGTATTTTATTTGTCTGTCCCTCCCACTTCCCTTCCCTCTCAGCAAACATTTAGAAGCGTGACAAACGAAGCCTGCGACACCTCCCCGCACAGTCCCGCCAAACAAATGCCCACATTAGACACATCTTGTATTTTCTTGATGGACAAATACGAATGTGTAGCAGCTATAATGAAAGGGGGACAGGAACTGGGGAAAAGTCTGTGAAATCATTAAATATTAAAAAAGGGGCCTCATTCCAAAAATATTGGGAACCAATCTGGGCTGTGCTGGTAAATGCTTAATAAGTAGCTCTGTGGGAAAGAAATGTATACTGGACACGCTTTCAAGTGTGATCTGTACTAACGTTATTCCAATTCATTGTCACTGTTACTAGCATGTTATTTTATCCTATTTTAATATTATTATTACTAGTATGGCATCAATTTATTCTATTTAAATATTAGTCGTATTAATATTATTATAGTATTCATTAATTAGTGTTAAAATTACTAGTGTTGTATTTAATGACTCTTAGGAATTTCAAGCACTTCAGCAGGTCAGGGAGTTAGTTAAGGGAAGAGGGACCTTTTAGTTCCCCTGGAATCACCCCATCACAAATGTCAATGAGCTGTCCTTTTCACACATAGAAGCCCTGATCCTCTACAATAGTGGTTCTCAACCTGTGTGTCACGACCTGTTTGGGGGTCAAACGACCCTTTCACAGGGATCACAGGGGTTGCCTAAGACCATGGGAAAACATATTTCTGATAGTCTTAGGAACCAAGACACCGCTCCTCTATCCGTCTCCAGCCAGGTCCACCCACATGCCGATACTGAGAACCACTGCCTACGCATATATTTTTGAAATTGGGTGGAAAAGTTGATAGTCGAGTGTTGGCTACACCCACAAGTGGCAAGCAGGAATTCTTGTGCCTAGGAAGATGACATCCTTATGAAGTCAGAGGGATCATGAAAGATGTTGGGCCCTGGGAAAGGCCCCACTATAGTCACTAGACCCTGGAGGGGTGCGGGTGTTGGGGGGGGGCTTTGCTGTAGCAGGGAAAGTGGACGTATAACCCCCCTAGAGCTCCACAAGATTTGGGTCAAAACCCCAGGAGGGCTGTTCTCTTAAGGGCTCTGATCCCCTCAGCTCAGATAACAACCAAAAGCCCTTGATCTAACAGTGGTAGGTCAGTAATGTCATATCCTAAAACCCAGCTACCACTTTTCCTATCTGACCTTTGGAGAAATTTCCCTAGAATTGAAGTGATAAAATGTGACTGGGGAGAAAAGAGAAGCGGTCTAGAAGAAGTCTTTCTCTGAAATCTATGACATTAACAGGAACCCTAAAAAATATGCATTGCAATTGTCAGTTTACAAGTCACAGAGAGAGCTTTCCTGATAACAGCCCTATAAGGTAGGGAGTGTGAGTATATTTATCTCCATTTTATAGCTGAGGAAACTGAGGGTCAGGAGGGTTCAAGGTTTCACATTCAGGAGGTGCCAGATGAGGGAGCTGCCTTGGCCCTCTAGGAAAACTTCATCTTATTAATTCAAACAGGTATTTATTAAATTCCTACTATATCAGACACTGCACTGTCAAAATATTTTGGAGACACCCCTTTTTCCAAAGTTAAGGCCCAGCAAGCAGTCTGTGCCAAGTTTGGCATAACAATAATCCTTTGTGCCCTGGAATGATCTCAGCCTCTGGCAAAATATATTGCTTGTACGCACACCTGGTGTTCACTAAGGAATTTGGCTCCCCTTATTTCCCAGGGCCATCCATCACATGTTCACAACCCCACTCCTTGTCACTGACAGGTACCACCTTCCTGTTCCTGCCACAGGACCCTGGTTCTGTGCCCTGCCTGGTGGTCATGACCCCCCAAGACTTGAGACAATGATTGTTCCCACAGGACTCAAGAGTGCCTGTATTGTCCCCAGAAATGCTAACCATGAGAAGTATCTCAAGATCTAAGAAAGATTGTGATGTAGGCCAACCCCTTTCTTGTATATAAGTGACCCCAGCCTTAGCAGTCTTGAACCATCCTGCTTAGGAGAGAGGGTTTCTGCCTGCAGGTGCCATTTTTCCTCACTCTGAAATTAATTCAGCTTCTGTTTGCATCCTGACTCTCCTGTGTCCAGCCTGCTCTGTTACAGCTCTGGCCACTCACAGGACAGAGGCTGGTTCTGGTCCAGCTGACAGTATCAAACACAGGGCAGACCCGACCTAGACCAGAAAAACAAAAAGTAAACAGCCCCTGCCCTCAAGGGGCTTATGGTCTACTAAGGAGAAGCAACAAGCCCTCACATAGCTGGGGGAAGGAAGAGAGGGAGTGGGGAAGGAAGAGAACACACATGTATCAAACACCTATTACATGCCAGGCAATGTGCTAAGTGTTTTCACTATTATTATCTTACTTGATCCCCAACATGATTATCATTACCTACAGTCTACAGTTGAGGAAACTGAGACAGGGGGTAAGTGACTTGTCCAGGGTCACACAGCTAGAAAGTATCCGAGGTTAGATTTTAACTCAGGTCTTCCTGACCCTAAGCCCAGCGCTGTCCATGGTGACAGCTAGGTCCTCTGACTACTGTAAGGTGTACCGTATATATGTGTGGCCCCATCGTATGAGGGGCTGTCAGAAAAGCTATTCTATTTTCAAGGTATTCTGAGGATCCACATCCACTCAAAACCACAGCTTTCAGGCTCCTGCATCTATCTACCTTTTCTTGTCACCCAGAGGACACAATTATTTCCAAGTTAAATAATAGGGTAAGAAAAGTAGCAATAGAGTCTCTCCCACAATTACACATCAATGGGAAAAGCGGGCATGGGGAGAATTCAGGCATCAGGGCACAATTGCAGGCTGTGCATGTGGCTGGTGCTTAGGAGTTTACATGGAAGGACACATGTGATTGAGAAAAGACATAGAGGGTCACCTCACATTTTCAGTGTAGCAGGGCCGCTGGTGTCTTCTGGTGTCTTCAGGGTTCTTTTCTCTCAGGACCTGCTCCCTGCTGGGCATTGCTCCATGCTGAGCCTGCTCTGAGCATCACATGGTTAATGTCTCTGAAGCTTCTCTCAACCCCTTTCTCTCTCTGTCTCTGTGTGTTTCTGTTTCTGTTTATCTATCTCTGTCTTTCTTCTTTAGTCTTTTCCAGGTGAATTATTCTGCTGGTCTCTAGCTGCTGCTAGGCATTGTTCCCTACCACAACTTCTGGGCTTCATCTATTTGGGGACATCTACAGCTCTAGTCAACTAAGGTAGTGTTTCTTAAAAAATCTTTTCCCTCTCCAGAGCAGACTAATAGCTTTTTAGCCATAGTCAGAAGCTATAAACCACCACACCCTGCTAACAAAAAACAAACAAGGTGCTTACAAGATAAAATTAAGTCTGGTTTTTTTGGCTTTTTTTTTCTGCTTTTTGGAGGGGGAAAGGCAGGGTAATTTGGGGTTAAGTGACTTGCTGAAGGTCACATGACTTGTAAGTGTTAAGTGTCTGAAGTCGAATCTGAACTCAGGTCCGACTGACTCCAGGGCCAGTGCTCTATTCACTGTGCCACCTACCTGCCCCATGATTAAGTCTTTTAACCTGTTTCTGTGGTGCTCGTATCACAGTTCTTGTCCTAACCCTGACTTACGGTTAAAATTTCCCAAGATCCTTTCTGACTTGGCATGCAAATTAATTTGAGCAAGAACAAAAGATAAGGAGACAGGTTCTTCTAACTACCTAGCCCTCGCTTCTGCCTTTATCATATACCTCTGTCAGCAGAAAACTACACAAATTTGTGGGTGTATTTTGGATAGCAAAAATCCAGTTTCCCAGCATTCTCCCCTGAAGAGGGAAAAAATTGTAGCCCTAATAAACTGCATGGTCTCCATTCATGTATCTAGGAACCTACATCATAAGCAAAATAAACTGAAAAATAATTAGTGGTGGTGGTAGGGAATCATGGTATCACAGATTTAAAACTGCAAGAAGCCTTAGAGGTCATCTTTAATTTCCCTTTATTTTACCAATGAGGAAAATGAGAGCCTGAAGAGTTAAGTGACTTCCCAAGGTCACACAGGTGTCAGGATGAGAATTAAAACCCAGGTCCTCTGACTTCAAATCCAGCACTCTTTCCCCCATAACGCCATGATATGAAACCATTTAATATGTGGTATTCAAGCTAGAACTGAATGCCTCTAGTATTGATGCACGTGATGGACACAATTTTATTGTTGTTGTTCAGTCATTTTTGAGTCACGTTCAACTCTTTGTGACCACATTTGGGGTTTTCTTGGCAAAGATACTGAGTGGTTTGCCATTTCCCCCTCCAGCTCTTTTACAGATGAGGAAACTGAGACAAACAGAGTAAAGTGACTTGCCCAGGGTCACACAGCTGGTAAGTGTCTGAGGCTAGATTTGAACTCAGGAAGATGAATCTTCCTGACCCCGGCAAAGCACTCTATCCACTATACCCATGTCCTATATCAAACCAAAGACACAAATCTCAATGCAATATATAAAGGGCTGCTGATGAAATTCAGAGATTCCCTACAGAAACATATTACATATACATAGGGCAGGAGAACACATACAACGTTGCATACTAACCAGGAATGTGCCAATAGATGTTTAACAACTGGCTCTCCAGAAAAATGGACCTACAATATACTTTTCAGTTTAATCTGCATAACTGACATTTCTCCATTGCTTTCCAAAGTTTAGGTAATCAGTAAAATAATAATAATAGTGTTTGTCAATGTCCACGGTATAAATGCTCAAAATGAAAATTTAACAACCAGCTCTTTGCAACTCGATTTCCAGTGTACCCCTGGCTAAAACATAAAACAAAGAATCTGTGAACCACAGCTGTGTACATATATTACATAAAATTGCAAAGAGTGAGCTCAGCCCTAAAGAAGAGATTTGAGAAAACACATCTTCCCACTCCTTGGCAGAACTGGAAGTTGGGGTGGGGTGGGGATAGAGTAGACCGGAGACCTCCATGGATATGTAACACTGCATATATTGTGAGATTTTTTTTCTATGTTTTGATCCATCTTGTTGATTTTTTTCCTCTTCCTCTTTTTCCTTGTTGAAAAAAAATTCTTTGTTATGAAGGATGGTTCTCTGAGAGGAGACAGGGAAAGGATACAGGGGGAAATTTAGAAGATATAGAAAAATATATTAATATAAATTTATTTTTATAAAAACATTGCACAGCAAACACATAAAATCATAATGCAATGTTGACTTCTGTTATATATGGCATCTATTTTGAGAAGCCACAAAACACATATTACTTGCACTGCAATAACTGGCCTCATTTGGCTGAGCAAAGAACCATTTCTCCCATTTCTCCTAATATAGTATCGTTCCTTAGCTTGGCTGCTAGCCTAAGAGGCCAACTGTGCTCAGACTAGGGTCTCAGCCTAAGCCTGTGGCTGGCCCAGATTGCCTGGCAGCATCTTCCCATCCCCTGGCCAAGAGATTCCCATTGAGCTGGTGGGTGGATAAGGGTATATCAGACTATATAGGGGTCCTCTAAATCCATTAGAAGCCTCTGTGACTGGAGCATTAGCAAAGAAAGGGGCTATTTCTAGGTTCAGCCCTCGCCCTTGTATGAGGAAAGGTCCCTTTGGGGCTGGGAGAATCTTGGTTGATTTCCCTAACTTTGGTGGGTTGCAACATCAGTTTCTTCCTCTCATGAGTCATCATATTCTGAACTGTTATCAGACTCTAACAGTCTCTCTGCAACTGGCTATCAGGCTCTTCTTCCCCAAGGCCAGTTGGCTGACTCTCCATCTTGCCTTTCCTTCTGCTCAGGAAGAAGTCTGACTAGCTCCTCACTAGGAATAAGGTGGCGTGATATATCATGTTTGCAGGGTTCCAACTGCTTTCTGGGGCTCCCTTTGGGATCCTAGGATTAAAGATTTATAACTGAAAAGAAACACAAAGTGCACTTAGACCAATTCTCTCATTTTTACAGATGAAGACTGAGGCCCAGTGAGGTTAAGTGATCTGTCCAAGGTCACACAGGTAGTAACTGGCAGGGAAGCTGGGATTCAAATCAAGGTGTCCTGACTCCAAATCCAGTGGTTGGTGGGTTGGTCCGTTTGTTTTCCCCCTGAAACAGGCTGCCTCTAGACTGGCAAATTGCCTAGTTTTTCAAATTCTTCAGATGGAATGGTTTTTCATCAGTCTGCCATCTTGCACATATTAAATAAGGATGTGAGCTCTTGAGGGCAGTCAATGTTTCTGTTTATTCTTCTTTATATCCCCAGGACTAGCATTTAACATACCTGGCATATGGTGAGTACTTAATAAAATTTTGTTGGTCACCTGATTGCACATACCAAGCGTGCCAAGGTTTTAGTAGAAATTCATCCCCTCAGTGAAGACATCGGCAGCAACCTCAAGCATCCCACCATTGCTTAGGTCTATCGCTGCTCTTCTGGACTGAAACCATAACTGGTTGGGCCTCTTTCAACCAGTCTCTCTGTTCAGATTGTAAGTCTCTGTATTTCCTCTGAGACTACTGAGACTGCCTACTGCCTACTGGTCCTTATCCAGACACTAAGAGTTACCGAGTATAAAGACTGTAATGTCATTTTGGGGAGCAGTGTAATGCAATATATACAGCATTCAGTTGAAACGCTTTGTGCTGGGTCTCCCTGAGGATGATAAGGTATAATTCTGGACTTGATTCCTGACAAGGCTAAGACCTCCTTAAGCTATTGGCTTTCAAAGTCTGTACCACAATCAGAATTGACGCCAGTATGGAAACCATGTACAGAAAAATGCTAATCCATAATGCCTTACTAACTCCAGGCTAATAACAATGATAGTAACTAGCGTTTACATATAGCATTTTAAGATTTGCAAAACACTTTGCAAATATCATGTTTTCAGTGCTATTATTACCCTCATTTCACAGATGAGGAAACTAAAGCGTACATCTCATATCATACTGGCCTCCAGCCTGATCTTCAACCTCTGTGGGAAAGAGGAGAGACATCCTATGCTCATTGATGAACATTCTCACACCTGGTCATAACCTTCACATCCCAGTGACTCTGAACTCCTGTAGATCATCATCCAACCCCCATTCCCCACCATTCACTATCTGACTCCTCATTCCCCTCCCCCTCAACTCTCCCACTCCAAAATTTCATCTTAACTACACCTAGAGTCCTAGACATTCCACTGTGCCCTCTGAAATGCCTGTTCCATGGGCAACAAACTTCCTTTCATCTTAAATCTTTTCCTTCCACTTTTTCCACTTGCTGGCTCACTGAAACCTGACTTTCCCTGATGACACAGCCTCCCTGGGCACCCTTTCCTGTGCTGGCTGTACCTTCATTCATTCTCTTTGACACACAGGTAAAGGCAGGGCAGTTTAAATACTTCTCACTCCCCATTGCAACTTCCAGTTTCTCCTCCTTCCTCCATTACTCAGTAACTTCTCTTCCTTTGAGGTTAACAATATTCACATCTACAGCAAATCTTTGATCTACAATCAAAATCCTGGTAATTGTTGTCTACAGAATCCCAGGTATTTCCCCTTCTTTTTTCAGTCAGTTCAGTACCTGATTCATAGTTTTTCTCTCCTCCCCAACTCCTGCCCTCAAATCAGGGTACTTCAGCATACATATTGGCTCTCCTTCCAATATTCTAACCACTCAGTTCCTCAACCTACTCACTTCCCATGATCTGCAACTTCACTCCACCTCAGCCACACAAAAAGTCAGCCCTACCCTTGATCTTGCTGTCACCCACAAATGTACCACCATCTGTGTTCAAGAATTCTGAAATCCCCATTCTTGCAGTAAGTCTTAGAACATCCAAAATGGAGGTCCTGGATAATTCTCTACAGTATTAATGACCATAGAACCCATGCATCTGGGTGGGGCTCTGTATTAGCAAGCACCCTAGCACATCCAGGATGGCCTGCTAGCACAGGTTCTTTGACTTGCTTTTAAAGGAAAGACTCCTTTAAAGGGATTAATGATCTTACTTTAATAAAGAAGTGAGTATCCAAGAAAGATAAGTAGAAAATACAAGCAGAGAAATTAGCACAAAGACCAACAGACAGGGCTCCAAATGTCTGAGTAAAGCAATATTGCTATACACTTTACATACATCACTGGATCGAGGGAGCACAGACATCTGAGCAGTCAGGAGGCTGTTAACAAACAGCCACTCAGAATCTCAACAAGGAAATCAAATAATCCTTCTCATGAGTGAACCCCCAAAGCAAAACACCAACTCAGAGTATATATACAGAACCCAGTATATATATATATATATATATATATATATATATATATATCACAACCCTCAGGACTCAGTGACTGAATAGGTTAGTACCACGAGGTGTGAAAGCCTTCCTACAAGCAAGCCTCCCCTAAGCAGGTTCCTCTTTAAGCAAGTTCCTCCCCCAGTGGGATCTATATGATTGAGGATGTATCACAGATAGGCCTATTAATGAGAGAGGAAAATCTTATATCTCATTAACCTTACAGGCTCCCAGAAGAGCTACTCAAGATTTTAGGCATAGATCTGCATCACAACCTTCCACAGATGTATTCATTCTTACTAGTCAACCAGAGGAAGCAATGAGTCCACAGCAAAGACATTAAGGAAAAAGCACAATAAGAAATGCAGCAATGAAATATTCCGCACTATAAACTCCCACAAATAGACATTTTTATGGGGCCTGTGCTCATACACAGGGATCACACATAGGGACACACATGTAAAGAACATTGTGGCAAGGGCACATGCATGGAAGTATAACTCATAACTTTACTACTGCAGGACCACTTCTGTCTCCTGGTGTTATTATGATACTATTCTCTTTGGGCTTTTTACCTACAGGTTATACTGTTCAAGACCAAGTCCACACATAGGCATCACATACTGTCTCTACTGCTCCCTACTGGGTCTTGCATCTTTGTGACTTCCTATTTCTCTCTTGGACTTTTATGTTCTCTGTTGAGCATAATCACTATTTACTGTTGGACGTTACTCCCTGCTACCAACTTCTAGGTTTCATCTCTTCAAGGTGTCCTACCTGCCTGCTAGACTGTAGTGACTAGGAAGTCTCTCCCTTCATCAAGACAATCCAACATTTCTTTAGTAATAGCCAGAGATTATGTGCTCCTACACCGAGCTAATGAAAACTAAACAGAGTGCCCCCAAAATAAGATGAAGTGTTTTATAATGGCAAGATCTATGTTGTTTTTTTATGCAAGAATTGCTTTACTTTAACAACTAAACAAAGCAAAAATTATAACTTTATTCATAACCATGTCATACAATAAGATCAGTTCTACTGTTAGGAGTGGTCCATGAGAAGTTATTTTAAGTTGCATACCCCTGACCTGGGAGGACATGAATATATGAAAAGAGGTAGAAAGTGGAATTCCACATTTAGGGAATAGCCAATGAGACAATTTTGCTATAATAGAATATGTGCAAAGAAGACTAATATGAAATCATTTCATAAAGGTAGGTTAGAACCAGATTGTAAAAGAACTTAAATACCAAACTGGAGAGAGGGAGGGTTATATTTTACCATCAAGGCAAGAGGAAGTCAATAAAGCTTCTGTAGCAGGAGAGTGACATGGTCAGACCTGTGCTAGAGGGAATTTCAATTAGAAGCTGAAAGGAAGGTGAATTGGAGAAACACTGGAGGCAGAGAGACTGATTCAGAGGCTACTGCAATATTCTAGATGGGAGGAGTGATGAGAGCATAGATTAGGGTGGCTGGACTAGTAGAAGGGAGTAGATGAATTTGAAGGATGTTGAAGAAGGAGAACTGACAAGACTTGGCCACAGTCTGGGATATAGGGAGGGAAAGAGAGAGAAGATAAAGTCAAGGATGGTGCTAGGGTTTTGTACCCTGAGTGTCTGAAGGGATCTCCTGTATGCTTCTGCTGAGATTAGATAACCAACTCCCTGTGGACTCCACGGCCATGACTAGTTTCCTACAAGCCTTTTCCTATTTCTCTGGGCCCACTAGTAACACATGTTTCCTGGTGTTTTCTTCCCTATATTTACCCTTCTCTGTAATCTGCCTGGTTGGGGAGCCTCCACACTTAGAGGGTCCCTAGGCATGGTCTCTTCTAAAATCACCAGACCAGGCATTCACTCAGGAGCTGATAACCTCTTGCTTTTTATAAAATGAAAGATACTCTTTAAAGTCAATGAGAAAGCTGGTGGCAGAGCAAGGACTTAGAATGAGCAATCTATCTCAGCAGGACACACTACCATTCAGCTGTACCAGCCACTAGAGTTTGCAGACAGGAGGCACTATAGTAAACTGAAAAGAACACAGAGGTGGAGTCAGAGACTGTGGGTTTGAATTCTGGCTCTGAACACCTGTCATTAGGCAAATCATTTTATCTCTCTGAAATACAGTTTCCTCTTCTGCTGAACTAGATAATCTTAAGCTCCCTCAGAGCTCTAAATGCTATGATTTCTAGCTTCTGATCATATCCAACACTTTCCAAATTCCCCCGTGCTGGTGCTGTCCTCGATATCACCATGTCCCTACCAGAGCCATAACTAGGATGTGGTGACTAGGACTTTGTCATGAGACACTGAAATTTAGAGGGTGTAAAGTGTAGGATTGTAGGATTCCAAAACTGGAAGGGACCTCAGAAACCATCCAGTTCAACCCCCTCATTCAACAGAGGAGGAAACAGAGACCCAGAAGGCCAAGAATTATTATGATAACAACTAATGCCTCTCCCTTAGATCAATTGAATTTGTCTTAATTTTGTGTCTTATTTTCACCTCTCAAAGTACAAGTTTGTCTTGAGGGTAAGTTTCTTGCCATTTGTCCGTTACTAGCTATGGCTCTATTCCCTGTGCTCCTGGCATTTTTTTCTCTTAGATTTATGACTCCTTCATACTCTTAAGATATCCCCTCCCTGCACTCCCTTAGCTGGCTGTGATCCCTGCTCTCTAAATATCCCCAACATCTGCCCCAACTGAGCTTCCCCTCACCGTCTCATGCTTCATCCTGTTTGGCCAGACTTCTTGCTTGACCAGCCAGTTGCTAAGCAACAGCAAAACAAGCAGGACTATGAACACAATGGGCTTGTAGTTGAGAAACCAAGTGATGATGGTCCATAAGGAGTTTGACATATCCATCACTGCCTCTAGGCTCCCTAAGAGATGAGAGAAGCATGCTCTGCAACAAGGCTCTGTGGCTGCCCATGTCCACCCCATGGTTCTTCGCTCCCTCCCAGCACTTCAACAAAGTGCTTCTGTGACATGGGCTGGGCTGGGCCACACCCCCTCCTAGATCATACACAGTACCTCTCCTCATCTCTGCCTCCTGACTTCCCCGGCTTCCTTCAAGTGCTGGCTAAAATCCTGTCTTCTATAGGAAGTCTTTCCTCAACCTCCCTAATTTTACTGTTTTCTCTCTGGGGATTATTTCCTACTTACCCTGCATATACTTGTTTGTACATAGTTGTTTTCATGTTAGTTCCTCCTTTAAACTGCAAGCTTCTTGAAATCAGGGACTATCTTTGCCCTTCTTTGTATCCCCAGGGCTTAGCACAGTACCTGGCATATATTAGGTGCTTAATAAATGTTTATTGACTGACCTTCCTTGACAGCAAGGTCTTTGCTATAGGAAAATTTACTTCCCTGGTGCTCATTCTTACATAAAGCAGGTGTTTTGTTGAATAACTGGATTCTCCTCTCATGCTTTCCTTTTTCATTCTTTAAAAATTTGCTAATTGTGTGCAGCACTGTGATTGGTACCTGAGGGAGGGGATGTGAAATTATAAAGTTTAATCAAGACCCAATCCTTGCTCTCATGAAGCTTAGCATATGGGAGGGATAAAACAGACACTGACAACTCTAAAGAAATGTATTACCCATTACATGCTGTGGAAGAAAAAAATGCTCTTAGCCAAATATGTCAAAGATGCAGTTTAGACAAAGAATTTCTGAGCAGCAGAAAAGACTCAGAAAGGACCTCCCCCCTCAGCAGTTTCCAACTGCTTCATAGCAATTTCATAATAATTTTGAAACAAAAGAAATTCTAGAGTAAGAAAGAACAAAAGTACATGGTTTCACTTAGGGTTTTTAGGATTCCTAAATGAAGAAATCATTGTTAGTATTGGGACTCACCCTAAGAAAAGAGTGAGTCTTCTTAAAACTACTCCCAAATTCTCCTGTACCCATTGCTGTACTCAACATGACCGTGTCCCTACCAGAGCCATAACTAGGATGTGGTGACTAGGACTTTGTTATGAGGCACTGAAATTTAGAGGATGCAAAAGTGTAGGATTATAGGATTCCAAAACTGGAAGGGACCTCAGAAACCACCCAGTTCAACCCCTCATTTGACAATTACTTGTAAACAAAAATTTTTAACATTCATTTAAAAAATTTTGAATTCCAAATTCTCTTCTTCCCTTCCCTTGAGAAGGCAAGCATTTTGACGTAGATTATACATGTGCAATTATGCAGAACGTTTCCATGTTAGCCATGTTGCAAAAGAAATTGTGGACCAAAAGAAGAAGAAGAAAGTAAGTTTTAAAAGTATACTTTGATTTGCATTCAGACTTTATCAGTTTTTTCTCTGGAGGTGAATAGCTTTTTTTTCATCATGAGCCCTTTGAAATTGTCTTGGATCATTGCATGCTGAAAATAGCTAAGTCATTCATAGATGATAATCATTACAATATTGCTGTTACTGTATACAATGTTGTCCTGTTGCTCATTCACTTTGCATCAGTTCATGTAAGTCTTCTCAGGTTTTTCTGAAAGCATCCTGCTTGTCATTGCTTATAGTGCAATAGTATTCCATCATAATTCTATACTACAACTTGTTCAGCCATTCCCCAATTGATAGACGTCTCCTCAATGCTGAATTCTTTGCTACTACAAAAAAGAACTACTATAAATATTTTTGTTCATAGAGGTCCTTTTCCTTTGATCTCTTTGGAGCACAGATCTATTGGTATTTCTAGGTCAAAAGGAAAGCACAGATTTATAGCTTGGACATCGTTCCAAATTGATCTCCAGAATGACTGGATCATTTCACAACTCCACCAACAGTGCATTAGTTTCCCAGTTTTTCCATATCCCCTCCAGCATGTCATTTTCCTTTTCTGTCATATTAGCCATACTGATAAGTACAAGGTGGTAGGTCAGAGCAGTTGTAATTTGCATTTCTCTAATCAATAGTGATTTAGAGCATTGAAAGCATATGAAAAAATAGGATTGTAGATGACTTTAATTTCTTCTGAAAACTGCCTTGCATATCTTCTGTCTATGAATTGGGGAATGAGGCATATTTTTTTTATAAATTTAACTTAGTTCTCTATATATTTGAGAAATTAGGCTTTACCAGAGATACTTGCTGTAAAAATTTTCCTCCAGTTTCCTGCTTTCCTTCTAATCTTGGCTACTTTGGTTTTGTTTGTGCAAAACCTTTTAAATTTGACATAATCAAAATTATCCATTTTACATCCTGTAATTCTATCTCTTCTTTGGTCAGAACTTTCTGTTTTGATTGTGGTAAATGAATGTAATAGAATGTTACTGTACTGGAAAGAAAGAATATATACACTGAAGCATGGGAAAGCTTAGCTTACTTTGATGAGACAAAAAAAAAAGGCCAATCATTCTGGAAGGTAATTCAGATCTATAATGGATATAAAACACTTTGCAATGGTTAATGTGCTATATAAATGCCAATTATTATTACTATTATGTAGTAGTAATGGTAGTAGCAGCAGTAGTAACAGTAGTAGCAGTAGCAGCAGCAGCAGTAGTAGTAGTAGTAGTAGTAGTAGTAGTAGTAGTAGTAGTAGTAGTGGCAGTAGCAGCAGCAGCAGTAGTAGTACCAATAGCAGTAGCAGTAGCAGTAGTAGTAGTAGTAGTAGCAATAGTTATAGTATACAGTAGTAGTAGTAGTAGTAGCATTAGTAGCAGTAATAGTAGTAGTAGTTTACACTCACCTGACCTCCAATGTGGTGATGATTTCATTCCCTGAGTCTTCTATTGTACTCCTATTGTGATTTAACTCTGTTTCTAGATCATTGTAGGGGTATACTGGTAAATGTTTAACAGGGTGAGGGAGAAATGTATGTACATACACTCCTTTTAAGTTTGATCTTTATTATTAACACTTTCTTAAGTCTAGACAATCAACAAGCAATACATTTAGCCCTGATTTATAACACTGCCTTGCAAAAGTGTGAATGCTCACACTGAAAATGTGATCATTTCTCTTACAAACTGATTAGAGCTGACTCTTAACACACACCTATAGCCCCTCCCCCCATCACTAAACTACATACAGTTTAACATAGTGATACCACTCTTAGATACATATCCCAAATAGATCTGTAAAAAAATGTTCATAGTAATATTTTTTGTTGTTGTTATGGCAAAGAAATCCAAATAAACTGAGTACCCATCAACTGGGGAATGTCTAAACAAATCATCATTGAATATGAATGTATGAAAATATTATTGTGCTGTGAGAAATTCCAAGTGGGAGTTAAAGAAACATAAGAATTGTATGAACTGATGCAGAGTAAAGTGAACAAAATCAGGAGAACAATTCATACAAAGACTAAAATACTGTCAAGAAAAA
The DNA here is from genome assembly GCA_028627135.1 of Pseudochirops cupreus. Classification (NCBI taxonomy): domain Eukaryota; kingdom Metazoa; phylum Chordata; class Mammalia; order Diprotodontia; family Pseudocheiridae; genus Pseudochirops; species Pseudochirops cupreus. The sequence continues at coordinate 106,878,761 of CM053582.1, forward strand.
CAACTTTGAAAGACTTGAGAAGCTGATAAATGCAGGGACCAATCAGTATTATAGAAGACTGATGATGCAATGTACTGCCCATCAATTGGCAAAGAGAGAATGACTCAGAATTATGCATATATTTTCAGAAATAGTCAATATGTCAGTTCGTTTTGCTTGACTATACTTATTTGTTATTGGGGAAGACTTTTACCAGGGGGAAGGGAGAAGCTTATGGGAAAGAGGGGGAAGCTGGGGATAGTGATCCCCACTCATTCATCCAAAAAGAGTCTTATGAAGCATAAGCATACACACACACACACACACACACACACACACACACACACGCTTGCACGCGCGCGCACACACACACACACACACACACACACACACACACACACGCGACTAGAAGAAGTCCAGAAGGGGACACACACAAACAGGGCAGTGTTGCTACTAATATATTAAATGTATTATATACTAAAACCAAAAAACAAGTTACACATAATAGACACACAGTTTCATACATGATTCTCTTTTTCTGTTCTTCTTTGTATATGGAAATGTTTGTGTTTGTTGATTTTGTGACGTTCATAAGAAAAAGAATAAAAGAAAAAGAAAACACAGCAAAATGGTTGGACCAGTTCCCAGCTCTACTAATTGCAGATAAATACACACATCCTCCAAAAACTACTCCAACAATTTCCATTTTCCTTTTTTTTGTCATCTTTGCCAATCTGATAGATAGGAGATATAACCTCAGAATGGTTTTAATGTCCATTTCTCTTATTATTAATAATTTGGAACATTTCTTTAAAACGTAGTTGCTGGTAGCTTGGATATCCTTTGAGTATTTATCTTTTGGGGAATGGATTTTGGTCTCATAGATTTGTTTCAACTCTCTATATATCTTCAGATGTTTATTATAGAGTAGATTAGTTTCAAAGGTTTCCTATCCCTCCTCCAACCCCAATGGACGTTCTCTTCTAAGTCTAGTCACATTGATTTTGTTTGTGCAAAACCTTTTCAACTTTATGAGTCAATCATGATGAAAAATGCTATCTACATCAAGAGGAAGATCTGATGGAGTCTGAAAGCAGATCAAAGCACACTATTTTTCATTTTACTTTTTCATGTTTGTTTTTTCTTTTTGGTCTGTTGTGGAAATTTATCTTTTACATGATTGCACATATATAACCTATATCAAATTGCTTACTATCTTAGGAAGGGGGAGGTGACACAGGAAGGGAGAAAATTTGGAACCCCAATTTTTAGAAAATTAATGTTAAAATTATCTTTATGTGTAATTGGAAAAAATAAAATACTATTTAAATTTTATGAGTTAATATTATCCATTTTACCTTTTATAATTATCTCTTCCTCGTTTAGTCTGGAATTCTCTCCATGGTTTTGAACGATAACCCCTTCTAATCTCCTCTGATCTGTCTATGACACGACATTTTGTATCTAGGTCATGTATCCATTTGGAACTTGTTGTGATATAGGTGCGACATATTGGTTTAAACCTACTTTCTCGCAATTTTTTAATGTTTTCCCCAGTAATTCCTTGGAGTAAGTCTCAGTGGTTGATTTCCTTGTGTTGATCCAACATTATAGCACTATGTGCATTGCATCCTAATATGTTCCATTGAAGGAGGGTCCCCAGGCCAGCCACCTCTTTATCTCTTACCAGGCTGCATTCTTTCCAAGCTCCCTTGCTTTTAGCTTCCTTTCGTACCTTGTCTTCCCCATTAGAACATAAGCTTTTTGAGGAAAGGGACTGTCTTTTCTTTGCTTGTATTTGTATTCTTAGCACTTAGCAGTCCATTTACTAATTTGTATTCCCAATACTTAGCAGAGTGCCTTTTTTTTTTTTTTTTGCTTTTTGGAGGAGGGAAGGCGGGGCAGTTGGGGTTAAGTGACTTGCCCAAGGTCACACGGCTAGTAAGTGTTAAGTGTCTGAGATTGGATTTGAACTCAGGTCCTCCTGACTCCAGGGCAGGTTCTCTATTCACTGCGCCACCCAGCTGCCCCTACAGAGTGCCTTTTGATCCAGCTTTAGATACTTCCTACCTGTGTGACCCTGAGTGAGTAGCTTGATCCTGTTTGACTCAGTTTCCTCATCTGTAAAGTGAGTTGGAAAAGAAAATGGCAAAACTGCTCCAGGCTCTTTGTCAAGAAAACCCCAAATGAGGTCACAAAGAATCAGAGATGACTAATTGATTAAATGACAATGCCTGTCTTGGGGCAGAGAAAAACATGGCTCAAAATCCAATTCTGCTATTTAGTACCTCTGTGGGAATTCAGCAGTCAATATCTTAGGCTCTCAGTTTCTTCCCCTCTAAGGGGGTTGAAATAGATCATTTCTTCCAGCTCCCAATCCATAATCCAAAGATCTTTACCACTTCTCTGAACACTCAATATTTATGGGAACATTCTTTTCTGTTTTGTTGTATATAACTGGTTGGATTCAGGCTTATCTGTTTTCTTTTTAATCATTATTATTTTAATATCAATATTTTATTATTACCAATAATCCTCCCCAATAACAATAATCAATAATTAGTACTATTAATAACTTAATTTAATTAATTTAAAAATTTTTGGAGTTCTGAATTCTTTCCCTCCCTCCCACCTCTTCTGGACCCATTAAGAAGGCAAAAAATGTGACATTAATCAATTATGTGAAATCATGAAAAATACATTTCCATATTAGCCAAGTTTCAAAAAAAAAAAGCAAGAAAAGTAAAGTTTCATCTATTTTGACTGTGGTTTTGCATGTTCTCTACTTATTTTCCAGGGATGAAGCTATTTACCCCTTTCCCTTCTAGTTTCTTCCCTCCAAGAACAAGGAGTAGAAGTCCCACGGTATTGATAAACTCAATATACTTTTGATCTAGTTACTTTTTGGTGTGAATTATACAATTTTCTAACCTTAGTTTTCCTGTCGGTATTGCCAATGTGTGATCTTTGTCTAATAACTACATGACATACTACTGAAGTAATTGGAATATATCCAGGTTGACATTCCTACTATAAATAAAACCCCAAAACATAAAGAAGTTCTAGCTAAAAAGAGTGGCTTAAAGGTTCTCCTTAAAGAAAGAAGTTTGTTTCATTGTGACCCCAAAGGCAATAAATAAGAAACTGTATTTCATTCCTAGTTCTGTTCATCCAGAAGTTTGGATCATTCATCTTTATTAATGCTAGAAGAAGTAAAGAAATTGTTCATTCCGTTTAACACAATGACTCTACTACTATGTGGGACCACCCAGAGAGGTCAGTGACAGAAAGGTTCCACATATACCAAACTATTCACAGCAGCACCTTTGTTATACCAAAAGCCTGGAAACAAAGTAGATGTCCATGGTGGGGGGGGAGGAGGGGGGGTATGGCTCAACAAATTATGCTCTATAAGTAAAATTAGTTATTATTGAATGTGAGAAATTATAAGCATGAGAAATTAAGAGAAATACGGGAGAACTAAATCTTTAGACTGTTTAGATTGGTGTTTTCTAATATGGCATTTGACTCACTAATGTTATTTGTACACTTTTTATAATTTCTAGGCCACAGGAACAGTATTTTTAAAAATTTATTGTCTTGTTATTTCTAATTATCTTCCATTACTGGTAAACCCAAAAAAACAGTAGTGTCCTTTGGTAGTCCATTTTCATGCCAGATTTTGAACTCTCACTGTTCCTTGTTTGCCAAACAAGCTGTAGCATGTGCGGTGGGCACACCCTGATAAACCATCTCAGGAGATGATCTAAACAAGGCTGAGGGTAACTGAAACTCCTCAAACCAGTTGGTGAGTTAGGGGGGTGTCCACTCCACACACGTGGAAGGCTTCCCACCAGCAGAATGGCCAGATGAGAAGCATTCGCTCCAACAGCCATGATGGTGGCAGAAGCAGGATCTGTGAAAGAGCTGATTACATCTGCAGCTCAGTCTCACTTAAATCCAATTTATGAGCAAGTGATCAAAGGACGAACAACAGCCTGCTTTTGATTCTTTCCTTTGTTCTAGGCCCCACATCACTTCCTCCACCCCGCAATTCCATCTCCCCTGCAGAGTATGTAAGGGCAGCTAGGTGGAGAGAGCAGGCCAGACCTGCAATCAAGAAGACTCATCTTTGTGAGTTCAAATCTGGACTTGGGCATTTAATAGCTGTGTGACCCTAGGCAAGTCACTTAACCTCTTTTGCCTCGGTTTCTTCATCTGTAAAATGGATTGGAGAAGGAAATGGCAAACCATTCCAGTATCTTTGCCAAGAAAACCCCAAGTAGTATTATGACTGAAAAATGACTCAACACGAATCTCCATCCTACTCCATTCCATTCCCAAGCTCCACCAAGTTATTTCATCATTTTCCCATTCAGTTCCGTCAAGTTTGGGAGGTTCAACTAAACATTGTTTATTCTAAGATCCCTTCTAGACCTGACATTATATGTTGTAAGGCCAGGGGTCCAAGGATAAACATCAAGTTATTTGTGAATATAAATGGGAAAAAATTAATCTTTACTTTCAGTAACCTCTGATTGAAATTTAGAATTCCCTTGAATTATTTAAAAAATGTTATTCTGAAAAGAAGGTTCATAGGTTTCACCAGACTGCCAAAGAGGTCCATGACACAAGAAAGCTTCAGAACTCCAAGATGAGGACTTAGAAAGCTGATCACAAAGAGACAGAGGTCCTTAACTTTTTTGTGTTATGTCCTAGGTCCCAGTTCGGTGAAGTCCATGGACCCTTTCTAGATTCATGTTTTTAAATAATTGAAGGAAATGCATATTTCAGTCAAAGATTAGTGAAAATTAAAATGAATTTTTCCTATTCAAGTTCATGAATTGAAATCTATCTGCAGACCCCAAAGGAGGACTGGGTGGAATCACGCTTCTAGGTCCTCTTTCGGCTCTGATATTCTAACATTCTATGCACTGGAATGTCTCTCTGCTCTGCAGTTTTATATTACAACATGCAGTGTGACAGTCTATGTTCTAATATTCTTTGTCAATTGCCTTTCAGTTCTGACATTCTGTTCATCCCTCCGTGTTCTCATGTTCCTCGGAGCTTTGACATTCTATATGCTAAGGTCTCCTCAATCTCTGGTCCCCCTTCTGCTTTCTAGAGTGCCTTCCATCCATTGCAATCTGTGGATTTCCTCCTCAAAGTCACAATAATCTGTCCCTTCTTTGGTGCCTTTACTGTTTGCGCTTCAAGATTTGGTTCCATCGTCCGTCTATGATTTGCTAATTTCCTCCCCTGCCCAGGTCTTCTCCACCCAAGGTCCTAGGTGTAAGCTCCCTTAAGGGACAGATCTGAATCTGTTATTTGTTTGCTATAGGTGCTTATCTAGCAAAGACAGAGGAAGAGAGGCTAAATAAATTATCTGCTGAATCGCGAGGTGGCAGATTTCCCATTCACTGGAGGTCTCCAAGCAGTGGCCAGAGGAGACAGCATGTCAGGTACGTTGGGAGAGGGTTTTCCTATTCAGTACTGGTTGGACCGGAGGGCGTCTGAGGTTCTGGAGCGCTGTGATTGTGGAAATGGATTTGTATAGTGGACCCCCTTCCCGAAATCAGAGTAGTCCTGGAATCCCACCCCTGGATTCAAGACGCGGAGACTAGCATCAGCCTCAAGGCGTCAGGCAGGCCCCGCTCCACGTGGGCGAGTTTCCTTAACGCAGCCAATTTCAGAATCCAGGCAACCTAGGCTGCAAGCTGGGAGCTTGGCGGCGCCGGAGGGGTACTCTGGCCGCCAGGGGACGCTCTAGGACAGCCTGCGCACGCACCGGGCCCTAAGCGCGCTTTCCACCGGGCGCCGCCGCTCTAGCCCGCCACGCGACGGCTCTCTGGGCCGACGTGCTGGAGCGTGCGCGGCGCCGCCGCCGCCAGGTGTGGGACGCTTTGTCCGGCGCTGGTCGGGAGCACGCGGGCAGGCCCGGGGCTGCGGCGACTTTTGGCGGTGGCGGAGGGGAGCGAACGCGTGTTCGGCCGGTCCGAGAGGCAGCGGGCCATGCTGACCGGGAAGAAGGCGGCCGCGGCGGCGGCGGCGGCGGCGGCGGCGGCGGCGGCAGCGGCGGCGGCGGCAGCGGCGGCCTCAGGGGCCGAGGCAGGCTCGGGGGCTGCGGGCGGCGCTGAGAACGGCGCCGAGGCGGCGGCGGCCGTGGCGGCGGCGGCCGTGACCGCGGCGCCCCCGGCCGCTGGCCTGGCGGGCTCGGCCGAGGCAGGACCGGGGACCGGGGCCGGAGCTGGGAGTGGGTCAGGGCCGGGCACGGAGCGCACGCCCCGCAAGAAGGAGCCGCTGCGGGCCTCGCCCCCCGGGGGCCTGGCGGAGCCGACGGGCCCCGCTGGAGCGCCGCAGCCCGGCCCCGCCGGAGCGCCGGGACCTGCCGGGGCGCCCATGGAGACGGGCATCGCCGAGACCCCTGAGGGCCGCCGGACCAGCCGACGCAAGCGGGCCAAGGTGAGTGAGGCCGCCGGCGCCCCAGGGCACCTGAGCCCTTCTCCCCCATGGAGACCCCCGGGGGCTCCCTCAGGAAGCGCGCCTCCCCCACGGAGACTCTACTCCGTAGTGGAGGTCGAAGGAGCTGCCCCCCCTCCCAATTACTATCTCCACGGAGACCCTGCCTTAGCGAGGAGGTCCAGGGAGATCCCCCCCACTGACTGTCCCCACGGAGACCCTGCCTCGGCGCCAGGGAAATCTCCCTCCCCCCTATGGAGACCCCCGTGGGCTCCCTCAGGAAGCGCCCCTCTACCTCCCCCCGAGACCCTACCCCTGCATGGAGGTCCAGGGAGGTCTCCTCCCCCCACGGAAATCCAGAAAGACCCCCCCCCCACACACACACACATAAACACTTTGAGGAAGATCTTCTCCTATGGAAA
>CM053582.1:106886120-106903918 GCA_028627135.1 Pseudochirops cupreus
CATGAAGAGAGACTTTCCTCACAGATGCTCCACAAAGAGACCCTACCCCAACATGGAGGGCCACCCTCCAAGATAATGACATAAGGTGATCTCCCCCCAATTCATAACCATTCCTACCCTGGTTAAGAGGCCCTGGCTACCCCCCAGCATGGAGATTGAAGGTGTCTCCCCTGAAACCAGGCCACTTGTAGCAGCATACAGACCCAGAGTGACACCCCAGAACCATGCCATCTCCTTTCTAGTATGGAAATTCTCTTGTCCCTAGAACGAATGAATCAAAAAGTATTTATTAAACACCTGTGGGCCAAAGCCATGTGCTATAAACACAGTGTAAGGTGCTTGGATTTAATGGGGAAATGGCGGGGAGGATATGTGTGTGTGTGGATAGAGAATAACTATAGTCATTAAATACAGAGCATTTTGGGAGAGGGTAATAGTGTTTGCTAGCAGAAAAGGCTTCTTGTAGAAAGGGATTCATGAGCTGTCACCAGGAGGAGGAGTGGGCTTCCATGGAGGAAGGGAGGAGGGCCTGCTCCAGCCATGGAAGATGGTCAGTGCAGAGGCACAAAACCAGTGAAGATAGCGTGCCCAATGATGTAGAATGATACTGGACACCTGGGTTGAGATGAGATTGTGAAACTAAAGGAGAGGTTCTCTTTTATCACGGAGACTGAGGGAACTCCTGGAGTTTGCTGAGGAGCAGTGATGTGGTCAGAGCCAGACTTAAGGACAATCACTTTGTCTAGCGTGGAGAGTAGATTGATGTGGAGAGAAGCTTGAGGTAGGAAGGAGGCCTTGTGCAGTCATCTCGGGGAAATGGGATGAGGGACTGAAGTAAGGGGGTAGCTTTGTGAATAGAGAAGAGATTCTAATGAGAGAGAAGTTGTAGATGTAGAAAAGATAAGAGTTGGCAGTTGACTAGATTTGTAAGAAGAGTGAGGAACTGAGGGGAAAGATAATCAGTGAATTCCCTTTGGGACATACTGAGTGTGAGATGTCTCATAAACATGCTGTTTGAAATGTTCAGTAGGCAAATAGGTGATGTAGGATTAAAGTTTAGGGAAGAGACTAGATAAATGAATCTGTGAGTTACCTGCATAATAGGTATAAATTATTAAAGCCATTGGAACTGATGAGATCACCAAGAGAACAAGGTTAGGGAGAGAAGATTTGGGTGCCTAGGATGGAGCCTTATGGTGCACCAACAGTTAGGAGGCATGATGTGAATGATGACCCAGCAAAGGAGACTTGTTAGACAACTTAGATAAGCAGAAAACCAAGAGAGAGAAAGAGTGGTGTCATGAAAGACCAGAGAGCAAAGAGGCTACAGGAGGAAAAGGGTGGTCTGCAGCGTCAAATACAGCAAAGAGGTGGAGAAGGATGGGGTTGAGAAAAAGCCATCACATCTGTCGATTAAGAGATCATTGGTGACTGGAGAAAGGAGAGTCAGTTGAGTGGTGATGTCAGAAAACATCTCAAAGAGCTTAGAAGTAAGAGGAAAAGAAGTGGAGGCAGCTGAGTTTGGTTAACTTTTTTTTTCGGGATTTGGCTAAGAAAAAAGAGCTATAGATTGGTTGAGAGGATGAGATCTAGATGTAGTTTAATTTTTTTCAGTTAGTGCAGATTTTTTATCCCTCCAACCTCCATCCTCCCTTATTGGAAAAAAAGAAAACCAAAACCCTTAGAATAAATGTGTAATCAAGCACCACTGCCAAAAAAGGTTATGTCTTATTCTGCATCTTGAGTACATCATTCATTTTCAGGAGGTAGGTACCTTCATCATTGGTCCTCTGGAATTGTTGGTCATTGCATTGGTCAAAATTTTTGTTGTTTAGTTGTGTTCAACTCTTTGTCACCCCATTTGGGGTTTTCTTGGCCAAGATACTAGAACAGTTTGCCATTTCTTTCTCCAGCTCATTTGACAGATGAGGAAACTGAGGCAAACAGGCAGAAGTGACTTACTCAGGGTCGCATAGCTAATAAGTGTCTGAGATCACATTTGAACTCAGGTCTTCATGACTCTAGGTCTGGTGCTCTCTTCACTGTGCAGTGATCAAAATTAGCAAGTCTTTCAGAGTTGTTGTCTTTACAGTGTTGTTATTAATTTATGAATTGTTCTTATTCTGCTCACTTCATACAAAACTTGTTAGGTTTCTCTGAAAGGTGTCCCTTCAGTAATTTCTTAAGGCAAATCGCATTCTATTAAATTCGTATACTTTAATTTGTTTATCCATTCCCTGGTTGATGGGTACTCCTTAGTTTTTTTTTAAGGGATGAAGGAGACTTGGGCATATTTGAAGACAGTATGGAAAGAAGGGAGAGGCTGAAGATTAGAAAAAGCAGGGGAGATGATTAAGGTTGCCATCTCCTGGAGAAAGTTTGAGGGGATAGTCTCAAAGCCATAGGCAGATAGATTGACCTGCCCCTGGAGAAGAGCTTTCTCCTTGTTTAGAGACAGGAAGAAAGAGAGACAGACAGACTGGGGGGTTGATGTCCATGGAATACACATTCCTTTGTCTCGAAGTGAAAGCCATATGCAGTCTTGCCACCCACTTCCTCTCTGGTCTTTTCCCCTTTTTGTCTCAGTTTTGTTTATTCCTTGATGTCCTCCATCCGTGGCATCCCATGTCATACTTCCATGCTTTCACAAAGGCTGGTACTTATACCCTGAACCTCCGTTTTGAGCCTCTTGGAATCTGTAGCTCCCCTCTATAGCCAAACCTTTCCTGATCCCCTGGTTGTTCATACTCTGGCCTGAAATTACTCTGTATGATCTTTGTACATGTTACCTTGTACCCTTTCCTTCAGTAAATTACAAGTGCTTTGAGAGAAGGAGCTTTTTATCACTGTGACCCTATTACTTCCAAAATCCAATATAAAGTCCTCTGACATTTAAAGCCTTTCACAATCTGACTGTCTTTCTATCCCTGCAATAAGATGCTCCATCTCCCGACTCCCTGACTTTGATCTTGAGGGCAGAAACTGTCTTTTGAATTTTTATTTTGTATCGGCAGCACTTGGCACAGAGCTCAGCACAAAACTAGCTCAGTAAGTGTATATCATGCTGTATTGTACTGTGAGGAGGGGCTGCCCTTCCAATGTGAGTCTTACCTTCCTGAATCTCACTCACAGTCTTCTTAAATTCCCTGTGTCCTAATTGAGGGTCCAGAGGCCTCCAGAGACCCCAGTTAATTGGGGATTATGGCAAATTGTTCAGGGACTCTCCAGATGGGTCCCACTTAGAGATCAAAGACAGTCCTCCCCCACTATGCTCTCATAGTGCCTAGCCTAAGGACTCAAGTACTCTTAAACCTCACTATTCCTACATGCTCCATAGGGATCTAAGACACTCTCCCCAACAGAATCCTCTATTACATCCCCCACTGTAATACCTCTAGTGCAGATACCTCCTGCTCAGAGACCTGTTTTGAGTTTCTCTTCCCTTCTGCTTAGAGACCCAAGACAGCATCCTCCAAGTACTACAGTGCTCTTCTTCCCAGCCCAGAGATACAAGACACTCACAGCAAATTGCATGCTGACCTTACCTGACTAGCTTAGAAATAGACGCCTCTCCCCAACCCCCATACCCACACCACACTCAATAGGGTAGTCTGGTTTTTGTGATGAGTACACTTGGGAGGTATGGGAGTGCCTCAGTGGCAAGGAAGGAGAGGGAAGGGTAAAAGGCTTTCTCTGAGAGCTCCCATATCCCTACTAGAACACTTAGAAGACGTTTGTATTTAACAGAGGTCTCGAAATTGGAAACCTAGATTGTAAGTACCGTGATGGTTGTTCACCCTAGCTTATAGAGTTCTGTAGCTGTTGTCCTTTCCTCCTCTCTCATGCCCGGTGTATTATAGACCCTTAATGTTTGTTGAATTAAGAGCAGGACTTTGATAGAAACTGCAATAAAAATCAAGATGGAATGAATTCACATTTGTCAGGGTTATGTTTCTTTACTTGTTATCAAAGTTGGCCTTTTAAGTGAAGTTTTTGTCCTGAAACAGTTTACTAAGATGTGGGGTATATGTGGTCAGTGTCATGGAGACTGTGTCTACAGGGACAAAATAAATAGATCTTTTAAAATACTAAAGAAATTCTTTCTGTGATTCTGCCAGTGGCAGAGCAGGGAAACTACCCTAGAATGATTTGGATTTGTTGCTACCCCATTTCCCTGTTTCTGGCTATATTTGAAAGCTGTCAGCACTCTGCACCTCTCCAAACTTATTGACGAATTGGAAGAATCTTATCTGTCAAGTCTAGAGAGCTGGGCCTTTCTCCTGGCAGGACCATTCACTTCACTTCTCTGGACCTCTGTAAAATGGAGATAATACTTACACTACCTTCCTCAAAGAGGATTTGTGAAAACTTAATGTGAGCTATTATTGATGCCTCTGCCATGAACAGAGCATGTAGACTGGGGAACCACGAAAGGAAAAAGACTAGCCTTTGCTTTACTGGTTATAAAACATAGTTGATCACACAGTTTTGGGTAACAGTCCCATGTGAAACAGTACACATACCAACCGCATTGTATGGTGAGAAAACGAGGGTCCAAAAAGGTTGTGACTTTCTTGGTCACACAACACTGGACTTTGTCAGAAGGGACCGGGCTTCTTATCCCTCCTCTGATACTTAACTAAAACTTTGTGACCCTGGACTCATTTGTAAAAATAGACGTAATATGGCAACTCTGTTCTTTATGGGGCTGTCTGAAAGTGCCATAGAAATAGGAACTTCTATTATCTAAGAATACTTAGTAGGGAATTGGGAGGCATGGGTGCTATGCAATTAGAAATGCAGTACTTTCCCTCAGAGAGTTATAATTTATATAGAAAAACGCAGCATGCAATAGAGAATAGCAAAGCATAGTTGTATCACAGACTTTTCTGTAGTGCTTATCCTGTGTGAAAGATACTGTTTTTTAGGTGCTAGGATAAGTAAGTTGTAAGAGATGGCCACTGCCTTCAAGGCAGTTAAAATCTAACTATTTTAGGCAGCAAGAGTTTATATACATGTACATATGTATGTGTGTTTGCCAGTATGTACTGGGGACATTATATAGAAAAAAGTAGCAATTAACAGGTTAGCGTTAACACAGAATGACTGTGACCAAAGGTGTGAGGAGTGCTGTGTTCATTGAGTGTGAATCATCTCTTTTGGCTGTTTTTCTTGTCTAACACATCTGTAGAGCTGTTGTAAGGATCAAATGTGATAATAGATATGAAATTGCTTCCTAAATCACTTTGTAAAGCTCTTTTGTGACTGGCTGGAGCAAAGGGTTCATCTAGGGGAATAGGAAGAGCTCTGGTTGGAGAGGTAGATAGAGGTAATTGCAGGAAATAATAGAATATATGGTACAGAGAGATTGTATTATAGGAATGCAGAGACAGAAAGATCATTGTTGGCTGGGTAGGGAGAAGAGGCTTCAGTGGAAGAAGTGAAGTTGAAGCACTTTAACCCACGTAGTTTATCCTGAGAAATCTTTCTATAGTTTATCTCAGTTGACTTGGCACTTCAACGTCTTCAGTGTGCATTTCATTTAGATTATTTACCATTAGACTGACTTGCATTCATTTACCAATAAAGTCTGCTCAGCCCCCAGGAGTTTCAAAGCTGAGTGGATTTATACCTCCTCAGATTGAAGATCCCATGTGGTTAGAGATACAAGATGGCAGAATGGGACATGAAACAACCAGTGTGTCATTCATTCTTGTGTCTCCCATAGCATCTAAAGTAGAGTCTTCTCCATAGCAGACACAGTAGATGTAATATGTTGAATAAATGAATTTATGAAAATGTTTGCCTGCATGATACACTCATGCTAGGAAATGTACACTGGGGTTCTTTTCTGAATAGATATCTCCTTAATAGAAGCCTGGTTTCTATTTTACTGTACTTTGGAATACATTAATTGAGGTGCTGTTTTACCTTGTTTTCCTTGACATGGTCTCCATATAGGTAGAGTACAGAGAAATGGATGAGAGCTTGGCCAACCTCTCTGAAGATGAGTACTATTCTGAAGAGGAAAGAAATGCCAAAGCAGAGAAGGAGAAGAAGCTTCCTCCCCCTCCTCCTCAAGCCCCTCCGGAGGAGGAGAATGAAAGTGAACCTGAAGAGCCATCTGGTGAGTTGCAGAAACTATTCTATTCTGTGCCTGGTTTTGAAGAGAGAAAAATGAATAGAATTGTTTGATGACTGACATTGTTGAGGTCCCCGTCTTTGGTTTCTGATTTATGATGCTAGGGTTCTTGCCATGTGTTGTCTTTATGGCTCTGTGTACATAAAGCAGTGCTATTGGTATCCTGTGTCTGTGTATGCATTTACAGAAATAAATTGAAGGGGAAGGGGTAGCCTAAATTCATAGAGAAAGCAAGGTCCTAGCCATTACTGATTGTTATCTCATTTTTTTGCAGGTGGGGGTGGTGCCTAAAGAGTGTTGAAGGATATTTAACTGATTTCACATAAAATTAAGCACCCCTCCTGACCTGTCTGCTAGAGTCATCATAGCCAGTTTTGCTGTTGCCTGGGCTAGTCTGATAACTGTTTTATTGTGGGGGTGGGGTGGGGAGGGAATACAAGGGAGGGTAGAAGATAAAAACATTTGTGTTTGAGTTTTTTAAAAAGATAAAGGGTTTTTTTTTTCTTAAGCCAAATCTGAAGAACAAAATAGTTGATGGCTACCCTAATACAGAATAAATTTAGGAGACAGTAATGGTTCTGAAATTGTTCTAGCTAAGCTCTACACCTGGCTAGACATGTTATGGTGTAACCTTGGAAGGAGGAGGGTGACTAGCATTCGGTGGGAAATATCCTGGAAGGCATTCCTTGTATTCAGGGTCAAGACAAGAGCCTGCTACACCTGTGGCCTTAATATCCCAATGTCTAGGGCCTGCCTTGGCTAAGTGAATCTTGTACAAAGTACAGGAGGTTATGAGGGAATCCTAACCCCTCACATTGCTGCTAAACCCTGGCAACTAGAAAATTCCTCATTAAGTCCTGATAGCATGAAGTCCTGGTTCCTTTAGCTTAAGATGTCCTCTGGATAAGTTATAAATTTTTTTTAAAATCCTTTTCAAAGTGGTAGGCTTTCTCCACCCTGAAAGCATCTTAATAATTACTACTGACCCTCTGAATTATTATTGCAAAGTATCTCTCCCTTTCTTGAATTTCTTTATATTTACAGTAGCCCCAAGCCCAGCATACCACTGATTTTTAGTCTCTCTTTCATCAAAGATAAGCCCTTTCATTTCTTGTTCTTTGACCTGGTGAGGACTATTGGAAGCCTCTTCTGACATGGGGAGGACTTTTGGAAGCCTCCTTAGATTGCCAGGATAACCACACACTTCTTTTGATCATGCCTTCTGTCATCCCTACGCCACTGGCACAGGGACTGCTTTTTGTATAGTGGCAGGTCACATCCAGGGATTCTCAGTTTTTTAAACTGGGTTCATTTCTAGTTTAGGTTTTTCTCCTCTATTAAGTAAAAAGGATTCTAAGTTTTCTAAGAGTTCAGATATTATTCTTGACTCCTCATCTGAGAATTATAAATCTAATCATATGTTAGACTGACTTTTGGCACTTAAATAGCATAGTCATTCTGACCTCCCAGACCTAAAAAATTGTTTCCATTGATTTCCCCAGTAGAATGATAAAAAGGGCTATGATAACAGGAGTATCTTCAGAGACAGGACACTTAGGCTCACAAACAACGTTAGGATTTGTTTTCAAGTTTATTTTCAGCTAAAAAACGTATTAGCATTCTAGAGGAGTGTTGGGTTCTGAGAAGGCTGGTTATTCTTATAAACTCTCTTAAAAGAGCTCATGGGCATTGTAGGCCTTTAAGTTAACTGGTAGCGTGGAAAGGAGACTGGACTTGAACTTCAGAGAACTAGATTTAAGTCCTGACTGGCCCTTGTTCATAATGTGACCATAAGCCTTGTTGTTTCACCTTTGTGAGCCTCAGCTATCTTGTCTATAAGGACTTTATTCTTTTGTTAAGGTACATTGTCAAGACAATTGTTTTGGCAGTAAAATCAAACTGTTTAATTATTTTGGAGGATAAACAACTAACTTAGATATTTCTTTTAAAACTGTGACTGTAGTAAGATATTAACATATTTTAGATTCAATAGTATTTCAATTGGATTTTTAAAAACAGATTTGTTTCCCTTCCAATAATAACCCTGATATCTAAGGAGCTAACATTAATTATTAATGTTGAATGGGACGCCACACACATGTAATTAAAATCGATGCATGGTTTCCAGTGCCATCTCAGTGAAAGAGGCTTTCAGATGGTAGTAGTAAAACTTGTTTCATTCCCTGAAGATCCCTGAATATGAGATCTGACCAGCTTCCACAAAAGTCAATTGTAGGGGATAAATGACTCTCTTGAGAGAAGCCTAGGGACCTGGTGAGTTAGCTCTTAGGAATTGGCAGCCAAAGCTTTCACATGCACTATGATTACTGGAAAAGGTTATGAAGAGCCTCTTGAACAGCACAGAGGACTCTCAGGACTATATTTGAAATCTCATATTACCCCAGTAGTGGTTAAGAAGTATAAAAATACGAGCATTGTCATGGACAGCTACCCAGTCCTGTCCTTTGGTTGTCAGGTGAGGAATAAAGCTGCATATACTAAGTGAGGGTCTCTCTCCATCGTCAGGGGAGAAGAGGAGGAGCATCCACATCAACAACAAACGGTTGGTTGCCTTCTGTAATTATGGTTCCTTTTCATTTCCAGCTTTCTAAATTCAGCCAACCATAGGTAATCTGTACTGATGAAGGGGAACAATGAAAATACAAAGTCATGTACATTTAGATTATGATTTATTTTGTAGCAGATTATCTTGTTGTTTTACCTAGACTAATCATCAAATTGGCCTACATTCCCCAAACGTACATAAAGCTTGCAGTGTTGTGTGATTGAGTGGGCTTCTGAGAACTGGGTGGGGCTTACACTTTTACTAGGTGTGATTGATTAATGAAATGGATAATCTAGAAACAAATAAAGGAAATCTGACTTTATATTTGAAGGTTACTCTGCCAAACCCAAAGTATTTCCCATAGGCTTTGGCAGTAAGTTGATTCTTTCAAGAAAAGATGAGTGTTCTCTGAGCCATCTGCTCCCAAGTACCCTGGACCTAGGCCTCTTTTGATCCCAGTTCCTTTCATTTTCCCAAGGCCGTCCAGAGCTGCAGTTCAGCTGTACCCTCAGTATTCACATGTAACTTCTTTATGCTCTCTATTGCTCCCCCTGTAGAGGTCTGTCTCAGTGGATTAGCAAGTATTAATTGAGGAGCCTGCTATATTTGGCACTGAATTTCTATATATCAAATCTCAGGTTTCATTTACTATCATTATAAAACTGAACATGTTCCTATTGAAAAGATTTAGGTACCAGGAAGTGATGAATTCACCTTAAATGTGTTCTTCCTGTTTTTATGACACTTCCCATTAGTATGTTTACACCCATTACCCAGTACACAAGTAGGGTGACATACAAAGAAGTAAAGAACATCTCTCCGAGTTTATAATCTAGTCGGGAAGGTAAACCATAACACATAAAAAGATAATTGCTAATGCTGTTTGCCAAATGAAGAGGAGAGAATGTAGTCTGATAGCAGTGGAGGGAGTCAGTACTTTGACCTTGTCTGGTTAGGGAAGGCTTCCTGGAGGCTGTGGCATTTGAGCTGCCATACATGGTCAGAGGTGGAAGAGACCTGACTTTTGAGATTTGAGATTTGCCACCCCCTCCATTTATAGATGAGGAAGCAGAGGTACAGGGATCCACTCAAATAGTAGACAGACCTGATCCCAAAGGCAGCTCTTTGCCTTGAAAGTTGGGTAGGATTTGAACAGGGGGAAGAAGGAGGTACGAGGGTGTGCCGGGCAGGATGAATGGGATAAGCAAAGTAACAAAATGGATTAGGGGACATGCATAAATAGGTTAGTTTGGCTGAAGCCTGTGTGTGGAGATAGAGTTGGTAAGCCTTTCAGAGCTAGAAGGGATCTTAGCATAGCTCCTTGTTTTACAGATACGAACACCAAGGCCCAGAAGGGTTAAAGGGACTTGCCCAAGGTCACACATAACTGGGGCTAGTACATATGCCTCCTGATTTCCAATTCAGTCCTCTTCCCAAAGCACTGTTTTTAATTGATCTGGAGCAGTCTTGATGACAGACGGGGGTTTAAGCTTCACTCAGTAAACAATGGGGAATCCGATGAACATTTTTAGGGGTGGGGAGATGATGGTAATATTAATAGCCCCTAGCATTTCTATAGCACTTTAAGGCCTGCGAAGAGCTTTGTAAATGTTATCTCATTTGATCATCCTCACAATAGTTTCCAGGAAATAGGTGCTGTTATTATTCCCATTTTACCATTGAGAAAACCGAGGCCATTGGAGGTGAGGTGACTTGCCCAGGGTCATACAGCTAGTAAATGCCTGAGGCTGGGTATAAACTTGAGTCCTGCCTCCGAGTCCTGTGCCCTGTCCATGTCACCACCTTGCTGCCCCAGATGACAGTTTTTACATACTGTTCTAGAATGGTAGCCCTCTGGTCAGCATGCAGGGTGGCCTGAAGGAAGACCTAAGACTTTTTCAGTAGTTCATGTGATAAGAACACTGATCTAGGCAGGTTCTTTCCCTTTTCAGAGCAGAGGGGCCAGATTTGCGAGGCACAAAGAATGGTAAGATATTGGGTGAGAAGTAGAGGGAAGAGTCAGGAGTCAATAATAACTCACTACAGTGACTGGTGTGTTGGAGACAGAGTGGTGGTACCATTAGCAGAAAGGTCAGAGGATGAATTGCTTTGGGGGAAACAATGTCTAAAGCCAGAAATGTTGAATTTAGGCTCCAGCAGGCTATCCAGGTGGAGATACTGAGCAGGCTGTTGGAAATGTTGATAAGTGGAAATTAAATAAATGAGAGAAGTCATAGCTAGAGATACAGATAATGTGTGAGAAAAATTGTGCCAAGAGGCTTTAGAAAAATGACTTTGCTGTCATTCTGCATGCGTGTTTTTAATATGACTATTATTTTAAGTCTTTCTGGTAATAAGATGAATCTTTTATTTTAAAATTTTAAAGTTTGGGTCTGCTAAGTTGGCTGTGTATTTGCATGTTACCTTCTTGTAACTGTAATTTTAATAGATGATATGTTATTGCTACTTAAAATTGCTATTTCTATATAAAACCAGTCTCACTTTTTCTTGAAAATACTTTGGACTTTGAGTTTTCTGTTAATACTATTTCTAAATGGTTTCCCACTCCCTTTCTTCCTCATTCTTTGTTGGTGAAAGTGTTTTTGAGGTCTGGCTTTAGGGTCGTAAGTTGTCTTTGGACTTGAGTATCTATCAGTGGTTGCTTCAGAGTATAGTAAAACCTCATTAATCTGGATGCCATTTTTTTCAGATTTTTAACTATATTAAAAATTCTTGTCTAAAATGATTATTGCACAAGCTGTAAAGTATTTGCTAAGCAAATCCATCATGGATACCAAATTTTAAGGTGAATAAACATTACTATAGGGAATATACTTTTCTGCACATAGGAATCATCATTTACTATAATGGAATTATAATGTGAGAGGAAGTATAGGAGTCAGGAAAATTTGGGTTCAGCTCCCATTTCTGACGTGGTACCCTGGACTGATCACTTAACTTCTGAGTGCCCCAGGCAACTTCTTCAGGCTCTTCAATTGCTGAATAGTTGCTTGTCTGTTTTGGTAAAGGAAGTTCCCTACTATGATCAACTCATCAGAAAGGACCAGAAATTCCGCCCAGAGACTTGTACTGTCTCCTAGTGCTTTGAGATGCTACTTACATGTACTTCTCTCCTTTCAAACTGGGATTTTACTGGTAATATTTTCTTTAAAGACTATTTTTGTTAAATCGAGTCTTCACACTTAAAAGTACTTTAAAAATTCAATTTTTTGAAGAGTTTTCTCAGACTTAGACTTATTATCTTCAGTTAATCCAGATAAATGAGGTTCTACTATAATAAGTAACCAATTTCAAATGGATGTCTATAATGGTGATTTTTATACAAAAGCTGTTTGATTTGATCTTGTTTTTCATAAAGGTTACTTCTTTCTTCTTGTACATATTCCTGGTTGTTGAAATTTGCTAGAATGTTCCTATTTAGTAGGTTCTGGATTTTAGTTTAAATTAGGGGAAAAAAGATGTTTTCATAGAGGCCCCTTATAATAATTTTTTTCCATTGTATTCCTAGTGAAATCTGAATGTGCCAGGGCATGAGGCTTGTGTAGAAATTTGAGTGGGGGTCTCTGTGGACTTCATGGGCCCGTATACTTTGTTGAGATCAATGGTTTGTTTATTTAACTGTTCTCATTTACTTGCTCAAGAAACACCCCCCCCCCACCACCCCCATTAGATCTTGGAACAAAGAATCCGAATAAGCAGGGAAAAGTAGGTTGTTCACTGACCTTTGAGTCAGACCAGACTCAGAGGCTGAAGATCGAATTAAAACCAACTGTGTGACTGTGAGCAAATTATTTACATATCTGTGCACCTCGGTTTCCTCCTCTGTGAAATGGAGATAGCATTTCTGCTTCCTGCCTCACCTGGTCTAAACTGCACAGAGCTCTGAATTGAATTCCAGTTTGACTTCTCAGGGCACTGTGGTATAATTTTCCTAATGAGGACTGGAGGACTGGCTAAACCATACTCACTCACTCCAGTTGGCACAGACTAGTCATTTGCTGATCACTGATGCACATTAGCTTGTGAACTTCACAGTCAGAAGTTAATAGCCGGTGTGAGAAGGCCACCTTCAGCCCTAGTCCGGTGAAATGAAGGAATTGCCCAGCCTCTTCGGGATTCAGCTTCCTGTCTGCAAGACCAGGAATGTGGAGACAGTGAATGCACAGATAATTGAGCATTTGAAAGGAAAGCAGAAACTTCATTCTTACACTCTTACACTTACCATGACTTCCTCTCTGGGTCTCAGCTTCCTAGTCTGTCAAATGAGAGGGAAGGCCTTCCAAGGCCCCCTCCAGCTCTTTACCTGTTAACCTGCCCTTTTTAAAAATCTCCTTTTGGAATCTAGCCTTGTCTGTGATGTGTACATAGTAGGCACTTAGTATCATTTGCTGAATGAATCTGCTTCTCACAGTGTTATTTATGGATGGAGTACGCCAATCTGGTTATTATAAATTTTCAAGAGCCCATCTTACACAACCCATTTTCTTTGTTCCCTTCCCATCTGATAGACCAGAACTCTAAGTAAAATCTTGGTAATCTGGATTTATTCAGGAATAAGTCCAGTATGAACTAGAAAAAATTTGAATCGTAGCCTGTTTTTTAAATGGATAGACTTTTAAAATCATTTGCTAACATAGTTTTTATATATAGTTAAATCCCATCACAAATACCCTTATTAAAATATTTATATTGAGATGATATTTGAGTGCTTTCTATGCTCAAGATTCTGAAGTAAAACAAAGATAACAAAAGGTTTCCACTTTTATTTAGCATAGCAAAAGTTCAGTACAAAGGAAAAATTTAGGTAGCATCTTAGAGTTGTAATTGGTCACCACCAAAGACTGGAAATCTTTTGATTTTCTTTTCTTTTTTTTTTCATTCCTTACTAGCTCCTTTATCTCAGCTCTATACTCCAAATCATTCCTTATGATCCCCAGAGTCCCTCCTTTGCATCAGGGTCAGAGTAAGGGAGTGACCCTTCTTGCAAAAGCTAAATAAAGCCTCTCCTAGGATCCTGGATTGAGATCTGGAAGTGACCTTAGAGACTATTAGATCTTGCCATTTCACAGATCAGGAAACTGAAGCCCAGAGTGATTAAATGACTTTCCCAAGGGCACACATCTAGAAAGTGCCTGAGGCAGGATTTAAGCCTACGTGTGCCTTATTGTACATCCATTGCCCTGTCTACTACGCCAGCTTTTCATAATGTCCCTTCCCCTTCTCACACTGTAACATATGTTGCATCTCCTTTCCCTTGCCCAGACATTAGAGTAGGGCTTGGAATGCACTCCCTTCCCTCATCCTAGACCCCTGTCTTCTTCAGGGCTTCTTAAACTCTTTCCACTCATGACCCCTTCAGCACTTCTTAAATTGTGGGTGGTGACCCTGTATGGGACCTTGCTACCTTTTCGCTCAGCTCTAGTGCCAGGAACCCAGTTCTGACCCTCTTCCCCTAGTGGCTAGTGCCTTCCCCCTAGAAATGACTGTGTAGATCTTATATTTAATTTTCTGTCTTTGTGTTCTCTTTATGGAATTTAAATTCCCTGAGGCTGGGTATTGTTTTGTTTTTGTCTTTATATTCCCAAGCATCTAATATAATTCCTGGCACATAATAAACTGGGCAGCTAGCTGGTGCAATGGATACAGCCCCAGGCCAGTAGTCAGAAAGACTGATCTTCCTGAATTCACACCTGGCCTCAGAAAAGTCACTTAACCCTGTTTGCCTTGGTTTCTTTATCTGTAAAAAGAGCTGGAGAAGGAAATGGCAAGCCACGCTAAGTATCTTTGCTCAAACCCCAAAAGGGGTCAGGAAGAGTCAGACTCAAATGAAATGACCCAACAACAACATAAACACTTAACAAATATTTATTGAATTGAATTTTAGGTACATAGAGACTTTTGTTATGATGGGCTTTGACTAATAATGTCTTATCCCACTGTTTTATAGGTTCAAGTATATTTTAAAGCAAAGACTTTAAAGCAAAGAAAATATCCTATAATATTCTAGAAGGCAAAAAAAAATACTTAGGGTTTAAAGTATGCTCATCTTTGTTTTTTTCCTCCAAGAGCTATTAGTACAAGATAAGCTGGAATTTTTTTTGTTCAAATCACCTATCCCTTACACCAACACCTCAAATAGCTTTTTAGCATCTCCATTTCTTATAGCACTTTCGGGTGGTGTTCAGGCAGAGAGCTTTCTATTTTGGTTAAGAATTGCAGAAAATAAATACCTTGTTTCTGTCACCAGCCACTAATAAAATTAGAAGGGATTAAGTTATCCTGGTGGTGCAGATTTGTTCTGGAATTAGTTACCTATACTTCACAGGAATGTTGGTTTTGCAGACCTTACTGTCTTGTGCCTTTTTTTTTTTTGCGTTATCCTTCAGTATTTACCTCTGTAGAATCTTCTTTCCTCGTCTCTTCTGCCCTCATGTGAGAGCCCAAGCCTAGGAGCAGAGTCACTCCGAGGTCACACATTCTTTGACTCAGAGATCCCCTTGTTGGGTATACATTTCAGTGACCAAAAAAGAGGTTCCATACACGCCAAGATATTGACCCAACACTTTTTGTGCTTGCAAAGGACTGTAACCAAAGTAAATGTGCATATATTGGGGAATGATCAAACCAATTGTGGTACATAGAGGTGACAGAATATTGCTCCATGGTAAGGCACAGCCAACGTGTTAAAT
This sequence comes from Pseudochirops cupreus, assembly GCA_028627135.1. NCBI lineage: Eukaryota > Metazoa > Chordata > Mammalia > Diprotodontia > Pseudocheiridae > Pseudochirops > Pseudochirops cupreus. The sequence continues at coordinate 106,901,539 of CM053582.1, forward strand.
ACAGAGCAGTATGGGAAGACTTATGAGCGAAGAAAACAGAACCAGGGAGTCCACACAAGTGACTACAACAGTGTAAGTAGAAGGAGCAACAACAGCAAAACGATGAACGTTGAATGTTGTGAAACCCTAATGACCATCCTGGGACCTAAAGGAAAGACGAGAAGGCTGTTTCTGTTGCTCCTTTACAGAAGCTGGGGGGGAACTCTGTGGCAATAGAATATTGCCGATGTTAGATCTCAGACCTTTTTTACTTGTTGACTGGTTTTGCTGAGCTCTCTTCTTCATTATAAGTTATGGTTCTCTGGGAAGAGGAATAAGCAATTAAAACATATTTGAAGAGAAACTTGCTCACTCTCCCCTCATGGAGAGATTAGAATAAAACGTCTCATGCATAGCAAACAACTGTTTGGAAGTTTTTATCAGAACTGGTTAGTAAAGTCCAACTTATCTAACTCTTTTTAATTTAGTCAAACTGATTTTATCTATATTGCTAGTGTAACTAACTGGTATAAAATAAGAGCAAAAACACGCAGCAATGAGTACAAAAGAGAGTGCATCTGAATTCACCAAATTCATGTAGTATGCACATAAATTGAACTGCTGGTCAGTTATTTTTTAAACACTACCTTTGAAATCATCTTGATTTCCATGAAATTCTGAAAATTTTTTACTTAAGTGAAATCAGCATGAATACTATACATATTTCATGTCCTAAAGCCTCATCTTTATTTCTTGGAAGACAGTGATATCTAGCTTAGTGAAGTTGGTTTATTTGGTTTGATTTAATTTAGTTGTTTCATTTTTTGTCAAAATATAGACTAAAACAAAAGATGAGCTAATATTTTTAGTAATTATACTATCTTGGCATTTCATTGTTCTTTTTTTGCATGGTACAGTGGAAAGAACACTGAATCTGAGGGACAAACCTGGGTTTGGGGCCTTGCTTTGTTAGACATTAGCTACGAGATGGATCTTTTTCTATGTGCTTTCTCATCTTTAAAATGAGGTTACTCATCTCTTTACTACCGTACAGAGTTGTGAGGATCAAATGAAATAATTACGTATGAAATTCTTTGAAGACATGAAACTGATCATTGGAAAGTGGTTATTAATAAACTGTCACAGATAAAAGGCAGGAGTAAAGAATTCAGGAATTTTATACTGAAAATTCAGTCCTGAATTCTTTTTGTTCATGCTATTCCTTGTGCCTAGAGTACATTTCTTCACTACTTCTTCCCCTTATCCTAATGTTTATCTGTTGAAATCCTGATTATTCTTTTTAAGGCCCAGCTCAATACCATCATCTTCATGAAACATGGTGCCTGAGGGGTGGGGGTGTAGGGGAGAGGGGAGAGAAAGAGGAAGGAAAGGAGGGAGGGCTCTAGGTTTGGAGTCACATGACTAGCATTCAGATAACTCCTCTGCCATCACCTATGTGGCCATGGGGAAAATCACTCCTGCTCTGTGGGCGTAGTTTTCCTCCTTCTAAAATGAGGGGGTCAGAGTCAGTGATCTCTGAGGTGCCTTGCAGCTTGACTCTTGGGGCCTGTGAGCAGATCTTCCCCTGACTGGTAGCCCATGCTTGGCATCTAAATTGTGTTTCTCTTGTTATTATTTTGTTTTAGGGTCTTGGCTGCAAATGACATTTAAAAAGTCATTCTCTCCTACATTTGATTACTTTGAAGACTGGTGATTATGATGGTTTGTTTGCTCTTTCCACTGACGTCATTCAGTTTGGTTCAGCAATTATTTCTTCACTTCCTATTATATGCGTAGTAGTACTTTTACCTTTTTTTCATATTCCCAGCATGCAACACCATGCCTGATAGTGGTAGGCACTTAATAAATATACTAGATGCTGTGCATACAGAGACAGAATAGTCCCTGCCCTCTAGCTTCTTGGGGGCTTAGGGGGGAGATGATACACTACGTTCTCAAATAAGTGTGTACCTACTTGAGAATTTGAGGAGGGAGAGATTACTCACAAGTAGAAGGGGATCAGAAAAGACTTCCCATAGAAGCATCTGTGATGAGCCTCAAGCAAAGCCAGGGATTCTAAGAGGGGGCTGAGGAAGGAAGGTATTTCAAGCTTGAGTACAACCTGTGCAGGTAGGTAGGAATGGAATTCAGAGACTGAAAAGAGGCCAGTTTGGCTGAAATGTAGAATACGGTAAGGAGATTTAGGGGAAATGAGTCTTGATTGTCTGGAAACTTTCAGTGCTATGAATGAAGAGTTCATACTAGAGGCAGTAGGGAACCCCTGATTGTGGTTGGAGAGGATCATGGCCAGATCTGTATAGATCTTAGCACTTCTGCCTCTTAGTGTCTTATCTTCTTGTTTGTTTGTTTTTTTTTTTTTATGGATTAACAATCTTACTTT
>CM053582.1:106904018-107013840 GCA_028627135.1 Pseudochirops cupreus
CCGGGGGCTCAACGGCTTCCCAGAGTCTCAGCTGGCCAAATCACACAACTTTTTAGTGAGCCTCAAAGCAAAAACTCACATCAGGGTATATATATCCTTCTCCTGGATCAGAGAATGGCACAGGCCTCTTGACCCACTGCCCAATCACAAAGTAATAAGGCTTGGGCATTCCTGAAGAACAAGCCTCCCGCCACAGGCTACATGTGACCACATTCAGCCTATTAGAGGGCAGAGTATATTTTCAAATCTGGGAAGGTTCTCAGAGTCACTTAAGCCACTTAAGCAAAGGGCCTAGGGGCAGGGAAGATCTTCAGATTCCCATAACATTCTGCCCCAAGATCTTTCATGCCCATTACATAGGCAACTTAAATCTGAGTTAATATTAACATCATAATCCCCACAAAATATAGACTCACATTTGCAAGATACATAGCATAACAACTCATTACCAGCAATCCAAAACAAAAATGTCCAAATAAAGTTCTCTTGGGAAGGGGGTGTCCTTCCCCCTCCACTGCCCTTGCAGGCTTCCTCCCAGCACTTTCAGGTGCAGGGTCTAATGAGCCAAGTCCCAGTCTTAACACTCCTCGAGCCCCTGCTTCCAAGTCCTGAGGGGCAACTGGGCAACAAAACCAACAGGGTGGGGTCCTTGGGGGTCCATGGCACTTCACCCCACCCACCAAAGACAGAACTCCATCCTCCCCTCTGGGTCCCAAACTATGGGATGCAGCAAGAAAACACATTCAGGGCTCCTGCTTTGGAGCACAGTCCTTATCTGGTGCTGTAACTAAATTCTGAACTCCTGGGTTCCTCCTCCTTCCAAAGGAGGCAGCAGCTCCTGGCTCCTGCTCCAGTCCTGATGCAGGCAGCTCACTATCCCTGCTCTCACCTCAGCAAAGTCAGCATGCAGGCAGTTCTGCGCTCCTGTTCCATGGCTTCACAGAGTCACAGCTACCACAACTGGGAAACAAACAATTATCCCAGTCCCTGTACTTTCCTTTTAGTTCACAGATCCTGTTCATGACGCCATTTGTAGCAGCAAGCACCCTAGCATACCCAGGATGGCTGCTAGCACAGGTTCTTAGATCTGCTATTCTAAAAGAAAGCAACTCAAAACGGGTTAATAATCTTACTGTAATCAATCAAACGTATATCATTTACCTAGTTCTGGGGGAAAAGTCAGCACCCTGAACTTCAGAGAATGCAAACAGAATATAAACAGAAGTTATGGGCAGACAGAGAAACAGATCAGCAGACGGGCTTCCAACCATCTGACCATTACATCCATACCTAGTCAGTTACCAGAGAGGGAAGCGCCAGCATCTGGGTTTTTCACAGCTGGGGAGCTCAACAGCTGCCCAGTCTTTTCTGGCCAAATCACACAGCTCTTTCCAAAGTGAGCCCCCCTTAGTATCTATCTTCAGCGAATGTCTGTGGTTGCAGAGATTCATACCTGTGGGCCAGCCTGCTGGTGATGAGCCTCTCTGGGCATTAGCATGGCTAGTCTCTGACCAACAGATGGGTGCCATCACTGGGTCTGTATTGGGAACTTTCCCAGCTTCTGGACCTGCTGTGCTAGAGCTAATGCTCCACTGCCATAGACTTTAAGAATTCATGGTCCTTTTTGTGCCAAATGCTTTCACTCTTTCAGCCACCTCTTCGGAGATGATAACTCTAAAATCTGTAACTATGGCTTTTATGTTCATTCTGATATTATATTTCTAATTGCCTGCAGGACTCTCTAATCAAATTTACTGTTGGTCTTCTCAAACTCAGAATGTACAAAAACTGACCTTATTATCACTTTATCTCTCATCCACAAAAGTATCCTCTTATCTGTAAGCCCCCTTTCCCATTTCTTCTGCCAGCACCATAGTTTTCCCAGTCTTGAAATTTAAGAATTATGTATTTTTTCCTCCTTTCCTTTCATCATCTATATTCATTTTGGCACCAAGTCTTATGTTCATTCACTGTTAGCACCATCTTGAGTATTACCAGCTCCATTTCCATTTTTACCATTTTATCCCAGGCTTGCATCACTAGATTATTCTAGTGGCTTTTGAATGCTTACCATCCTCCAGTTTTTATTTCCTCCAAAAGTAATAGCCGACATCCATATAGTGCTTCAACATGTACATTTTACTTTCATTTGATTCCTCCACAACGACTCCGAAAGACAGGCAATACAGACGATATGGTCAGTAGTTTAAAGAGGAAGAAACAGATTCAGAGAAGTTGAATAACTTGTTCTTTGTTATACAGCCTAAGAGGTGAGACTTGAACCCAAGACTCGCCTGATTTCTATCTGCTATACCGTTCAGTTTTCCCTAAAATCTATTCTTCGCAGAGTATAGTCAGTTCATCTTTCTAACGTGGTATTTACTTTTATAGGATCCAGATTTAGGCCTGAAAGGAACTCATGGGGTCATCTAATGCAGTCTTCTCATTTTACAGATGAAGGAACTTGAGGCCCAGAGATTGCGGTGATTTACTCAGGGTCCCACAGATAGTGGCAGAGCTTTTATTTGAACCAAGGCCTCTGGCTATACACCACACTGCCTCATTGAATTTCATTCACCCTGTGCAGTTCTTGAACAGAGCTTGAATTCCCAGCTTAGCAGAAATGCTCTGTCAGTGTGTTAATTCCATGAATTTGAATTGTATGCTTATTCCAGGTACCTGCTATAAAGCAGGTTGTTTTAGCTGTTAGAACTGCTAGTAAGGTATTGAAGGTTTCAACCTCTACCAGAGCCCCAAGCAGATTTCAAAGTATGGGTTGGCCTGTTTGATTTTGATTCTTTGAAAAGGGGAATTTTGCTGTATTGAAAGTTTACAAGGGTGCTTATAGGGACTGGACTTGTGATTTCATTGATAGAGAGAATTCCCTAGAAAAGGAAAATTTTTCTCTAGTAATACAGATCTGTACCTTCTCAGCAACTTAAAAGTCTTTGAGACTTGTCTAAAGCAGTGGTCAGCAAACTCTGGCTGTGCCTTTGTCTCACCATGTGAGCTCAGGGTGGTTTTTACATTTTAAAGTGTAATAAAACTTCATTCTAAAATGAAAAAACCATTCTTAGCTTGGTCAGCACAAAAACAGATGTCAGGCTGGATTTGACCCCACAGTGTCTAGTTTGCTGATTCCTATGCTAATGCACTATGTAGTTAAATGACTTGACCAGGCTCACACAGCCTGTATTATGTCAGAGGCAGAGCTTGAGTCCAGCTTTTCCTGCTTCTAAGGCCTACTCTCTAGTAATTATGCATATGCTGCCTCTGTAAGATAATTTACAAAAATCTTGAAAAATCTTTCTTAATGTTTCCAGAAGCAATCCAATATTTCTATCTAAATGCTAAAATGATAAAGTTACTGATGTAGTTGACATCACCCATCCTACTTCAGGGTGGTTCGGTCCATTCAAAAATAGGAGGGTTTGGTCAGATTGGTTGGTCAAAATGTTGTTAAACCTGTTAACCTGTTGTTAAAATGAGCACTTAGCAAATTTCCAGTGTGACTAGGGCTCCAGATTAGACATGGGGAGCTATAAGTCTTAATTTCATGCCTACGGTAGTACTTGGATGGTTTCTCCAGTGATTGTAAGCTCCCTGAAGTCAGGAACTGTTTTATTCTGTCTCTGTATTCCTAGCACTTAGGAAAGTGCTTGGCAAACAACCGCTTAATAAAAGTTTATTGATTGAATGATGATTTGGTGTGAATACTCCCTCTATAAAGCAAAAGCATTTCTCTGTACCTTCTGGTTCTCTTTCTTACATAATAAGTTGAAGCAAATCTATGTCTATATATGTATGCTGTTATAGTCCATGAGATACTGATCCACGGTGCTCCCAGAGGAAGACGTTCAAGAGACTGGGCCTTCTCCAGAAGAAAACGAGAGGAACAGGCAGATGGCATCGCCCTTATGTGAAACCCTGGTGTTGGCACTCCTTAAGTCCTCTGTCTGGTCAGAGCAATACTTTGAAATACTAGATCTGTACCTCTAGAATGGGACAACTAACCATGGAGGCCGAAGAACAGACTAAAAAGACCAAGTGTTCTTCCGGGAACAAAGAAGACAGAGGGGTCGTGATTGAAGTCTGTAATGACGTGTGTATATATTGGGTGAACACAGACTACTTCCAACTGTAATTTAATAGAATTAGGTAACCCACTTCAAGCTCAAGAGGATTTCATGAGAAAAAAGCATCTTCTACACCACATGTGGTAATGTTTAAAAATTTTACCTCGGTGATAACAAAGTGAACACATAAAATAGATTCCCAAAGCATTTACAGACATTCATGAATGTTGGCTCTAATAGGTTAGTAAGGGGAAGCTAGAAATTTCAGTGACCTCCCCCTTAAACTTTGCTGTTTGGCAGCCATTGGTGCCTGCAATACACTCTTTCATGCCATCATCAAAACACACTAGGCTAGTTGGTCTATGAGTTAGACAGATGTGTTGTAACCTGTATTCTTAGCATAGCTGACAAGTGAATGGCAATATTTATGAATACTTTTACAGCACTGTGTATTCAGAAAAACAACAACAAAAATGATGAATGAAGGTAGACCAACTGCTAAATTGACATTCCGAAAATCTAAATCTTATCAGTCATAACCCCTACTCAAAAATCATCAGTGGTTCTCTATTGCCTCTAAGATAAAAGACAGAACCCCTTAGCATGACATTTAAAGCCCATCACAGTCTGACTTCTGCTTGCCTTTTCTGTCTTAGTTTTATATTCTTCTCCTTCATCTACTTTGTGTTCTAGTTAAACTGACCCGCTAGCTGTTCACCATATATGACCCTATATCTCCTCCCTCCTTTTCTCTGCATAAGCAGTTCCCTGTGTCTGGAATGGGCTTCTTCCTCACTTCTACCTAACAGATTCCTTAACTTCTTTAAAAGCACAGTTCAGTCTTTGCTGACGTCCAGCTATTTGCACTCTTCCTCCTGAAATTACTTTGTATTTACCACCAAGTGGTGCACTTTGATTCCTCTCCACCCTCAGAATGTAAGTGCCTTGAGGGCAAAGCCTAATTAATTTTTGTCTTTGTATTCCTAGAGCCTAGCATAGTGCCTTACTATAGTAAACTCTTATTAATAAAACTTACCTGTTGAATTAAATGGAATGGAAACCTTAAATTTATAAAGTAGAAATACAAAGATACACAGTAATAAACTTGCTTATGCTTTTATTTTTCACCATTCTCATGCTATATGACCTATTATTCTATTTTATTTCTTTTATTTAAAGGAAATTGTGGTGTTCCATTTCTACATTTACTTCCTTTATCCCTACAATCCCATGTCTATTCTGCTCTTTATCTTCCCAGAAGACTTGAAGGTTGTTTTAATGATCCTGGTATTACTACTATCCTGATTTAACCAGAGAACAAGATTTCTCCACAGCCTTCACAGTTTGTGGTTTTGTTACGCTTCAGAACCAGAATTGAAACTTCTTCCGGACTTCCTTTTTTCCTTTTACCTTCTACTTCATGGCAGCTAAATCAAGAGAAATGTATTCCTATTACTCTTAAGCACCACTGACCCACAGGGAAAAAAACTTTGCAAAGGACCACATACTAGCAAAGTAAAAAGAAACTTCAGTACATTTGAGAGCTAAAATTTGGAATAGGTGCTTGGGAGAATGATGTAAAAGTTCATTCATCTACTTTTTAAATTGACAGGGATCATAAAGCTTTAAAATATTAAGACTTAATAACAGAAAGTAGACTTTATTTTCCCCTTACAGCTAAAGAAGGAAAAAAAAAGAAAAGGCAGGGAAAGGCTTAGAGATATAGGGAAAGAAAAGGCAGAAAAGGAAAAAAAAGACGAGGAGAAACTGATGTGCCTCTAACCCGGGAAAGATCTTGTGAAATTTGGGAAACTCCCCAGAGCATTTGGACCTGGAGGAGCTGCCCAACCTTGGTTTTCTAAGATATTAATGCTACCTCATTTCAAGGGCTTGGGAACTATATGGAGAATGTTATTGCTTTAAGTATATCAAATCTTAATTTTTTGTTTTGATTCATCTCTAATAGGGACTAAAGAGAATTAACCCAGCTGAAATAAATCTCTGGGAATAAGTAGTTTAAGAGTTTCCTGTGAATTAATTTTACTTAATATTTACATCAGGTATGTTATATAGGCATTTAAAGATGAATTTAGAGCTTTATCTGTGAGGTATTTCCAGTTGCCAAATAACTTCATGCTCTTTTCAAGTGCCACAGTGACAAGTCTTTGAGAAAGATTTTTGATGCATTTCACTGCCATGTGCAAAGCTGTATTTGCTTAGGAATTATCATAGTGTTTAGAAATCCTTAAGGCAGTAATGTACACTAATCATTTAATAAGTAAAATGTCTCATTTTTAAAAATTTAGGGAAAAAAATTTGCATCCTGTTGTAATGTCACTGTCATGAAATTCTTATATCTAATTTTAGATCTTACTGTTGCCGCTTAACTCTGTTCCTTTTTATTTTATCATCACTGAAGAGAAAAGTTAACCATCATCTTCCCCATAAATCCTTGAAGCTCTGAGACCAGGGCAGATTCTGTGGTTAAACTTTATAGATCTCGTAAGGCCTTAGATTCCTAAATCTACTTGATGTACAGAAGATTCTGTTTAATATTGAGTAATCAATTCTGCTTCCAACTTGGAACATTTCTTTTTCAAATAAACCATGTCAAAACAGCCCAAATTTGGATCACTTATGTGTTGCTTCTGTGTTTTTCAGAGATTACACTTGATTGTTTCAGTGTTACCCAGAGGGATAGAAGCTTAAAAACATCTCTTTTGGGGGTGATAGATTGTAGTATTAATTAAATAGTCTACCCTTGCTTTTTGATTGGTCTTCTCAGGTATGCTTGACCCATCTCTTGAAGTTAACTTTTTCTGCTTAGTCATCAGGCCAAACTCTCATCAAGGCTTGTTTCTGTAGACTGGCGCATGTTTCTACAGGATTTTAGTGCTCATTCCCACACCGGATGAGAACACACTTCTAGCCCCAGTTTTCTGGCACATAATTCTGCTGCTGGGGGTGTTCTGAAGCATGGCAAGGCAGTACTGACACACTTGTAGCATCAAGTTTTTTGGTCTGAATGTCTTATGCCCCATGGCCTCTGCTTTGAGTCATTTTGAAGAGAAGGGGAGAATCTTTCCGTCTTTTGCAAAGTATTTTGTGCTGATTCTTTTTAGATAGTTTCGTGAATTCTTGAGTTGATTACTCTGTTTGCAACCTAGGTCCCTAGAGCCCAGATTACACCCATTCTTTTAGTCTTTCAATGGGGTCTTAACAGAAATTTTACCTCCTCCCCCACCTCCCATATCCTCTCTGTTAAATAAGACTGATTTACAAGTATTTGGCAATCAGAAATACTGTGTACTTTGTACTCCCTGCCTTTCGAACAAGAACCAGATGTGTAAAGTTGCCATCACATGGATCAGAATTTGGAAGACTGCAATGTGATGCCCTGGACCATGATTCCAGAAGAAGGAACTCGCTGAATATGGGTTTACTAGTTGGTGATGAACTCCTAAATCACCAGCTACTAGGCCTTTATGTCCAGATATGAATTTAATTTATGGAGTAAGGTCCCTGAGTTCTCCTCTTTCCTTCCACAGGGCAAGCAGGAGGACTTCAAGACGACAATTCTGGAGGGTATGGAGACGGCCAAGCATCAGGTGAGGGTGGCGTTTGATGCTTGCCACTTTGTAGCAAGAGCCGCCAAGTCAGGGATTGATGCTTGCAAGTGTTTATGGCTGTGGGTATTCAGTTCTTAGCAAGTGGTACAAGAGGAACATAATGACCTACAAAGCAGGATGGGGGTCACTTAGAATTACAGGAAAAAAGATGGAGTAGCTAAGGCAGAAGAAATCCTCAGGCCGATCTCTCAACCCTCCACTATTCTTCATTGTTTTGAGGAGATTGTTGGTTCTTCTTCCCAGAACCTTTCCAGTAACATTAAACATTGCATTAAACTCACATATTTAGGAATCCTGGGACCTTTAAAAATAACAAGCAGGAAAAATTGCAGGTTTGGAAATCCTTAACTGATGAGAGAGGTAGTCCAGTGTGTAGTTGCAAGATTAATTATCAAGTGTAGACTGATGACATCTCACTGGCATTGGATGTTCATTTCACGGAATTAGGTACCCATGCTAAATAAGTATCACGTGACAGATTATTTGCATTGTCTAAACATTTGCTTCTTGCTTGCTTAAAAATGGCTTTCAAAACTCAACCAGTAATTCTCCTCTTCCTTTCAGACCAAAGCAGTGTAAGAGCCCTACTACCAGGGGAAAGTAGAGGCTTTAATTAAAATGTTTCCCCAAGGTGCCATGTCCAGGAGCCTACAACCTTGCTTCATTGTCCTATCCGAGATAGCATCTCGAAAGTTTGTCCTTTCTTTCCTTAAGCATTTTATGTATTCCAGTCCCTGTGCATATTGATACTTCTGAAGAATTTAGATTATTTAAATTTTCAGAACTTGTCATTTGCTAGATATTCATTCTGCTTTCAGATGTTTATTAAATGTTATTGCATTTAAATAATTGGTGGGAGTTCATGTTTTGTTCTCTTGGATCAAAAATAAGTATACTCAAGGGATCTGTGATTTTGTTGATGTGGGTCTTCCCTCCACTGATACAGATGACAGCCTTCTACAGCTAAGTAGGTGGTCTTCAAGAATTAACTCTGCTGGAAAAATTCATCACCTTGTAGCCAGCCTGGTGATGCGCTTCTCTCAACTTAACTGGGCTGGTCCTTGAACATCAGGCATATTGTCTGCCATCATGCCAATAGTCACAGCTTTCCTAGGATAGTAGGACTTGCCCAAGTTTACACTCTGTGAGTCTCTGAGAAGCACAGGCACCTTCATGCTATGATGAGGCATCAGAGGAAGACTGTGATGGAGGGAGAACAGAGAAAAAAATAAGGAGATCAGCATATGCTGACTCTAGAATGTTGATTTGGCCTTCAACTTCTTCATAGACGATCCCAAAGCTCTAAAGGTTGATAGTCATCCAAGTTCTTGATTTTATCTTGTAGAAGTTAATATATCCTTTCATGAAGTCTGCATTGATAGCAGGTCGAGCTACCAGAATCATTAATATTGAAAAGTTTTTAAATGAAATCTTCTTTGTGTAATGGTTCTTTGGGTCGCCATCTTGAAAAGAAGATTAATGGTTATTACATTCATGAATGTCCACAATTTATAAAAAGTCAAGCAAACCATAAGGTAACTCAGGAAAACTAATGAATTTGGTGCTGCCATTCCGCTAGCACTTGGAGGAGGTGGTTGCTTTGAGTCATCCCCAGTTCTTATCTGGTCTCCCTTGTGTTCAAAGGCATGCATCTATGCAGTGGCTGTCCATCGTGGGAGGCACTGTTGCCAGGAACCATGAATTTTCTTGTACGTGAAACCAGCTAGTACTTATGGGTATCCGAGAAGCCCAGACCATCGTCTCTCATTAGCACCCTGATCTTAACCAGTTGAGCTCACTAAGTGGCCCGGAATATTGTTCAAAATGGCACTTGTAAATGAGCATCAAGTTATATCCGTTATAGACTCATTGCATTGAGGGCAAGAAGAACTGAAGATTTTTGATACAACCCCTTGTTTCTAAGCAAGTTAATAACACCCCCTTTTTACAGTCGAGGCAACTGAGGCTTAGAGAGAGTACTGTGATTTTAAGGACTTATCCATGGTCACATAACTAATCATGCTGTTAGCTGGGTCCCAAGTCTTCTAGTTTCTAGTGCAGAGCTTCTCCTAAGTCATTGAAAAGTACATCATGCTTGGCTTAATAAGAAAAATTCCAATACATATGAATAGTATGATTTAAAAAAAAACAAACATTTTGGCCATTTTAAAGGCTAATGTTGTCCACTTTTAGGTAAACTTAAGTAAATGTCCTTCAGTACTTGAATGGTTACAATAGAAAAGTTCAGATTTTTAATGGCACTGATGAGCCTGAAATCTCTCTACAGTCTTTTATCAACTTTAAAAATAATCTGAATCTGTTTTTTATGTTTTCACCAAGGAGGACAAGACTACGTTGCTTATTTTTTCTCACTGCCTTTTTACTAAAGATGCTACATATAGCTTATCATACGCTAGAAGGACACGAGATTTGAAGGAGTAGCAGAACCCATTGCTTTATTCCTATGTCTTTAGTTCAGCTACCTGCAAAAGCCATAATTATTCCTCTCAGTATTGATTGCTTTTCCTTCTTGGAGTAGGTAGGAACGATGAGGGACTTCATTTTCATGGGCTGAATCTGACAGGGCTTTCCAACATGGGATTGGGAGGAGCAAGGAGCAGTTGTTAGGCTTAATGTTTTTGTTAGGCATCATTATTTTGCTTAAAATGTTGTGAATTCCCAGAATGCCCGATTTCATATTCAAATGTAAGTATCAAAACCTGTTTCAGAGCCAGGTGATGTTACTTTAAGAAGATCTTTGCCCTGCTTACCTGGAATAGAATGTTAGAGCTGAAAGGGATATCTAGTCCATCCCCTTATTTTGAGTAAGGATGACTTTATAGCTGGCTAGAGGGTGAAGTAGATAGAGCACTGGGCTTGGAGTCAGGAAGTCCAGCCTCAGACATGCAGCTGCTCTGTGACACCTGGCAAATCATTGACCTCTCTTGGCCTCAGTTTCCTCACAGGGTTGTGGTGAGGATCAGATGAGATGCCATGTCTAGTGCTTTTCAAATCCTGAGGTGCTATTAAACATTAATTATTTTTATGATTATTATCATTATTGTTATCTTAAAGGCTTATCCCCTAGAAAGCCTTTAATAAAGCATAAATGAGATAGATAGATTGTCTGAAGTGGTATACATTACCTCACTTTCAAGACATATTGCAGAAGAATAGATTAGATTTCCAGTCACTTGATCTAGTTTCTAGATTGCATTCTTATTCTCTAATTGCTATTTGCTTTTCTACAAACCAAATTACAGGAAATGAATGACTAAGCAGTGGTTTGTTAAGGTAATATTGCATTTTGAAAATCAGGTGTTTAAAATGACAATTTGCAAAGCATTAGTATGTGCTTATTTAGGTGCTGTGTAGAATATTAAAAATATATAAGAATTTTGCCATAACTGATTTGTAACTTCTTCAAACCATCTTTAATAAATGTCCTTTATTAAAGATATTTTGAAAGTAATTTATGGCCAGGGCCTAGTTGTAATTAAACTAGGGTAAATGGTGCGTTTTGTTTTGTTTTTTAAGGGACCACCATTTGTTTTTCTGTTATTCAGCCAGTCCTGAGCATTTATTAAGCGCTTACTACGTCAAGTATTGTGTGCTAGTAAGAAGCGCCAGGGTACAAAGAAAAGCAAAACACAGTCCGGGCCTTCCAAAAGTTCACATTCTAATGATTGACTCAACTCTGTGGTGTATTTCACAAATATATTGACAGTTAAGAGATCTATTAAATTATATCTGGTCTGTTTACCAGGGATGTTTTCTGAGTGTTTTATTCCATTACTTTCTAGTACTGAAGCTGTAAAACTTTCATTTTCTAAAGAATTTTGCCTTTAGTAAGGATATTTCCCCCTTTGGTGTGTTCAGCCTTTCTTCTCCTTTCTTTAATTTCGGTTTCTTTTTCCATGTTAATTCTTGTTTTAAAAATATCTCTATGATTTGCACAGCTAGCTTTACTATTCTTTTAGATTCCTATTTCCATTCTGACCTTAAGGAATGACCATCTCTGTGGTCATTCTCTCTGTGGTTAATCATTTAGGCTGGTTGGGCCCTTGGGGGGGTGTCCAGTTTAGTAATATGGCACCCAAATGGGCACCAGTGTCAGAGTGGCCTCTGACCAGTGCTGTGAAAAGGGCTCCTGTTTCTTTGACTCCAAGATGGGGTATTTCTGATTATGCATCCTTGCTTGCATCTTGTCCTCACGTTGCATAACTAGGTTTGCTTGGCCTCTTTGTACCTTGATTGTTTTCCATTGAATGTTTGTGTTGAATCCCTGCGCTTCTTCCACATCTCCAAGGCATTTTATCGTCATGTTTCCTGGCTAAATCTCTTCCTCTGTTATTCTTTTCCTCCTAAACTTGCTTGCCTTCTCTGCAGCGGTGTTGCTTCTGCTCCTTGATGTTTGCATCTCAACTTTTGTTGGCTTTGAAAGATGGAAATATGTCTGGTTTCACGTCACAGCTTCTTGTTTCAGTGTCCTATTTTGTTACCTGTACGTAATTGCATTAATATCACTTTGCCTTTTGGCTAAGATTGAGTACATTTTTAAGATGTCTTATTTTTTTAAAGCCTTTAAATCATTCTTAACTTTTATGTCAAATTATAGTTTCAGCTTACTTAAATTATTCAAGCATCTTCATGAAATGTTTTCCTTGGACCTCTGGCTTATAGTTTATAGTAGAAGAGTATTAGTATTTTGACTGGAAATAGTAAGTTCCTTGGGTTGGGGGGGAGGGGTTGGTTTGTTTTTCTTCTGCTCTCTATATTGTAATACTCTGCATAACTTCTCACTCCCTGCCAGGATTGAGTTATCTGGGAGCTGACGGATGTCTCCTAAAATGCTCTTTGTGTTCTGTGTTGGAAACTAACTGATCAGAAGGCATGCAATATTATAGCTACTCATGTTTTCACTATAGATTCATTACCTATTCTCTCCTCCTGAGTTAATGTATCTTCTCTTTTTTCTGGTCCTTTCTCTTTGGAGTTTGCTTTGTACTGACAATGTTTCTGACATCAAGAAGAAAATTACTTGATCTAATGTTAGAAATTTGGTTTAGAACCCATAGGCCTTGATTTTTTCTCCCTTTAGAGACAACTATTATAACTTCATCCCCCCTTATAGCTTATAAAATATTAGTCAAAAGATAAATCTAAATATTTGTGTGATTTCAATTCTATGTAAATAAATCTTAAAACAGTGTTACATTTATAAGAAACTTTAAATTCTAAAGAGAGGGAGGTTTTAAAAGTTAAATGAAGCCAGGCAGACCACACTATAGAGCTTTATTGAATTCCTTACCAGGAGAAGGGACTTGAGAAGTAATCATTGTCTTCTACTATTGTGCACCTTTGCATGTTTTCTAGAACTCGTTTACTCTGTTTGCTAGGTGTGGAGGGTGCAGCTTTCCAGAGCAGACTCCCTCATGATCGGATGACATCACAAGAAGCTGCCTGTTTCCCTGATATTATTAGTGGGCCACAGCAAACCCAGAAGGTTTTTCTGTTCATCAGGAACCGCACAGTAAGTTTTTTCTTTTAGAATTTTCTATTAGAAGAGGGAAAGGCTTCTCATACATATTTGTCTCTTCAGTAGCCAGGCTAGCCAAGTTCAGGCGAAGAGAAGTAACATTTGGAACCTTTCCTGACTTGGTATTGTTGTTAAATTAACTTTAAGTATTGCCTAGTGTAGTCACACATTTAATGTTTTAGAATCCCAGTGATTGCTAACGGGAGGAACATTAGAGAACACCTATTTGTATCCTCTCATTTTATAGATGAGAAAACTGAGACTCAGAGTGACTTGCTCAGAGTCTTCTGGGAAAATATTTCTAATAGGCCTTTATCAGTGCCCAGCATCCACTCTCACAGGCAGCCATTCTGTCCAAGACCACAGGAGGGTGGTGATGGTTTCATGTTGTAGTTTCATCTATTTGGTAAGTATACCAGGATACCAGTTTAGAATCTCTTAAGTGACCTATATCGCTTTAATTCCTCATTTGTCTACTAAATGTGAAAGCTTGCTGTCCTTTCTGGCCTAACTCAGAACAGAAAGTGGTTGGTGTGTGAGTGATTTACTTCCTTGCCTCTTTCCTTTTCCTCAAATCCTCCACACTAGCAATAAGAAACATGGAATCCTCCACTTCTGTGGCATATTTGGGGGAAGTCTTCTTTGTATTTTAAATTGTGAATCTAAAGAGTTATAAATAGGGGTTCGATATACTTGAAATACTATAGGTATTTATATTAGCTGTAAGTCATGACTAGAGAGAGAATCTAACATAGTGAATAGTGTTGAAGTAGGAGACAAGACAGCCTAGGCTCAGGTGTCATCTCTTGACCGTGGAATTACTTAAGTTCAGTGATGTTTAGACAGCTTCCTGGGACTGTTAGTTACATGTGTTTTTAGAAATTTATTTCCTAGGTTTGTAACAACTTTTTAAAACAATTTTATTGATGAACCTTGTGCAATTCTTGGTAGTTAAACATTTTGTATATGTTCAGTTGGACAGAATTTATAGTGTAGCCTCACATTAAAGACTGCATAGCTCAGCGTCAGATGCTTTAATTCCAGCAGCTCGTTCCGAGGCGAGTGCTTTGGCCAGAACTTTGCCCATCGTGCCTCTGGCCCATCTTTTGGGTTCACTTTGTCCCCTCTCTTTAAGTGTGTCAGCCCTAGTTCTGATTCTGCCCTTAGCCTCACTGAGCTGTTTCCTCAGACCCAAATTACCTTATGTCACTTTAAAATTTGCAAGTTTCAGAGGGGTGGGAGTGTAGGTAAAAAAATTAATGTTAGAGCTAGTCACTTCTGACTTTCAGCTTCCAGATCTATAAAATGTGGATAATAACTATGCTTACTTTCTTTGTCAGATTTTATTGTAGAAAATAATATAGAAATGTAAACTAGCGTTATTGTTAATACTTCAATATTGTTAGATATTTTAAAGTATGAAGAGCAACATAGGAAGTGAATGAATACTCTTAGACCTTAGTCACGTCTATAAAATGTTGAGAGAAAATAAACCTTTTCACATACATTTTACCTGGGAATTCAAGATGTATGCCAAAGTAGCTCTGCATGATAGGCCATTTATGGGAAGTACAAAGGCCTTTTTGTTGGATGATAAGCCTCATCTGCTTACATAGGTAACAGAAGGACTTCCACAGCTAAAGTCCTAAATTAAAATAAAGGGATTTAAGGGGTATGTGTTCATAGTATTTATGTTCCCGTGTCATGAAAATTGTGTTGTATTATTTTAAATGCAGTTGCAGTTGTGGTTGGACAATCCAAAAATTCAGTTGACGTTTGAAGCTACTCTCCAGCAGTTAGAAGCACCTTATAACAGTAAGTAGGGTAATTTTTGTTGCAACTTCATGAGTTTTATTGAAAGCTACTGTTTCCACTTAAGAATAACTGTGTATCAGATATACATTTATTTTTTTCTATTTTTAATTTTTTTCCCCCTCAAAGGGATTAAAATCTCCATCTGATCATAGGGAAGAGGTTGCACCACCTATGTAACTAACATCTCTGGGACCTTCTTAGGAAGAAAATCATTTTGACTTAGAATTTTTTTTCCCCTTAGAATTAGCATTCCCACTGAGAATATCAAGAAAATTCCAGATGTTTTGATTTTTGCTATTTCATTTACATTTTTCTGTTTCTGTTTTGGAGTATTTTGTTTAATATTTGCTTTCTTTGTGCTATATAACAAAGAACCTTTCGAGATGAAATCAGCATTTTATATTACTTGGCTCCTATAGCTAAGTGCTATAGGCTAACATTTCTAAATGTTATAAACAATGCAACCAATTGTTGTTATTTGGCTTTGAAATTTTTAGTTAATTTTCTACTGGAACATTCATTTAATTAAAGGCTTTATTACCATATTTAAAGTACCTGCATGAAGGCATTGTTGAAAATTCCGGAATCAGGAGTGGTGTGTGGATGACTTATGCATTTTGGGAAATAATGGTGCTGTTGGCCCTTCGTAGAAGGCAAAATCCGAGAAAGGAACTAGTAATAATACCCATGGCCTCAACTGTCTGCATAATAAGTAAAATGAATTAGAGATCCAAGGAGGTAAATTTTACTTCAAGGGTATCAGTAAGACTTGGAGGGATGAGACTCATGCTTGGAATATGGTTCTAGAAGGGCATAATGTAAACACAAGAAACGGGATGGATTAAAAGGACTTCCACAAAGTCTTACTCCAGTGTTATCTAATGATGCGGAGATGACCCTGGGTTTTCAGAGGTTGTGTCTGAAGAATATAAGTGCTGACAGGTTCTCACCTGCTGTTAAAGGCTCAGAGTGTGGTACCAGCAGCAGATTGCTCTCTGAAGATCAGCCAAGCAAAGTAAGAAGAAGCTTATCATTAGTGTGCAGGCCATTTGGCAATGACTTCTTTGGTCTTGAAACAGTACCAAGCGTCCTTTAGTTTTATTGCACCCCTTTCTACTTCCAGCAGAGCGGTGGAAAAGAGCACAGGAAATGTGGAGAATCAGTTTTTAGATCATGTATCAGTATTATCCTGTTTTCTAAATATGAGTTCCTTGTCCTATGACTAAGTAGACACAAATTGAGGAATTAAATCATTACAATCTTTATATTCTTGTGGCGGAATGGAAGAGAGGCTTATAGGTTCTTAATTGAAATGGAAAAAAATTGATTTTATCATGGCCAGGGGCAATAGCAAACATTATTTTGTGGGACTTTAGGCCATCTTATATGCAGTATTAATGACTACCATTTGCAAGAGGACTACAAAACATTTGTAGCTTATGTGCCAGTTATCCGTTGCAAAGGATGAATAAGTGGGGAAATTCTATGAAGAATTCAGTAAAACTCTCCAAACTAAATTAATGTCTATTTTAATATGACTTCACTACAAAGGTAGGCATAGGGAAGAATAGCAAAAGATATGGTAGAATATGTAGTTTAAGTATAATAAAATAAGAGAGACCAAAAAACTTGAAGAGAACACTTGTATAACTGAATACCTTCATTGAAAAAAAGTGATAGGTAGGCATTGGTGGCCCTATTGGTAGACAGGTAGACAGCAAGTACCACCAGGTAATCTGAGGGGGGAAGCTGCTTGTCTCTACCAGTGTGGGCACCATATCTGATTGAGCTGTCTAAGTACAGCTTGTCAGAACAAAGATTAGCATCAGTATCAAACTGGAAGAAAGAATAAAAATAAGATATAGTGGATAATTGAGGCAACTCCAGTAAAGAACCTATTTATACATACAAGCTGGTGATGCCAAAAAATGGCAGATAATTCAAAGAACAGACATTGACACAGGCTGTTGCCATGTCCTAAGGAAATTAAATGTAAATCAGTCACCACAACAAAGAGACTAAAAGGACCTAGAAATAACCTCAGCCAGAAATTCACTTGACCTACAGGGTAGGTAGAAATGGCAGCCAAGAGCCCACACTTATTTGTAAGCTACTGTGTAAACTGTATGGAAAAGGGGGGATGGTAGAGGTTTATCAGCAACATCACTTCATGAAATAGCCTGAGAAGTAGAGGGAAAAGACAAGTTTTGGAAAATTTTGTGCGAGATCTAATTAGGTAGAATCATTCTAAGGGCATTTAAGGATGAAACTTAAAAGAAGACAGCAAAGGGGAAAATGGAAAAGATCTGTAACGATTGTAACAAACTCAAATGATGTGGAAAAAACAACCTTTTTAAACCATAAATTATAGAGTAGCCACCACTTTTATCAGTGCCGGATAAAGAAGTAAAAATGATACTAAAGAAAATGAAGAGCCAAACATCAGGACTGGAGCAAGCATATGCTCCAAAAGGTGAACAAGAGAGTAGTGCTACCAGTTCACATGCACATTCACAGGTTTGTGAATTATATCCACAAATACTGAAAGAATTCTTGATGATGGTCTGGGAAGGGAATAGGCAGGTTTCTGTACAAACAATATTCTTCTTAAAGTTTAATTCTATTATTTTTTCCAATTAAATTGAGGCCCAGAGAGGTTCAGTGAATTGTCCAAAGTTATATATGGTAGTAAGTATCTTAGCTGGGCTTTGAATCTAAGTCTTCTGATTTCGAATCTAGAGTACTTTTAGTGGGATATTATCATAAATATTTGAAGAACATCCACACATGATGAGATCACAGATTCATTGAAGGAAAAAGAGGTGGCTGGAGTAGCATTGTATAATGCTTATATTGGGAAATTCAGAAAGAAGAAGAAAAAGAGCTGAGTAAAAATCAAGGGAAGCAGCAACTGAAGAAATATGATCTACAAACTGTCTGAACATAAAAAAGGAAATCAATGACATAAGAAATAGATCATGAGCTTAGAACAAAGGAATGATATGGTAGTGATGGGGGATTTTCAGACATAAAAAGTGACTCAGACATATTCTGAAGTGCTCTCTTCCCCCATCATTTCCTACCTCCTCTCATCTCCACCCTCTCCCTAGGACAGAGTAGCTAACATTTTGTTTCCTTTAATGATTTTCAAAAGATAGAAGAACAAAAAGAGAAAATTTTAATTCTCAACCTCCTCACTAACAGAGAAACTGGTTACTGGGATAGAAATGATGGGAGACTTGAGGGACTATGATCACTTTAACATAAAGAACTCCAGGCATAGTCTGACAGGAGAGAGAGCAGACTTGAAAAGACAACCTAGCATGTGTGGACTAGAATTCTCCATGAGAAGGTGACCCAGGAAGGATAGAGAGCTTTTAAGAAAATCCTAAAAAGCCAGAGAAACACTGACACTGTAGAAGAAAGGGGAAAATTGTCGGAAGAGATTGATCTGGATGAACAGAAAACTCAGAAAACGAGATGTTAAAAAGAAACAAGGACAGAGAACAAAGGCTTGGCACAGCCCCACCAAAAATGTAAAAAGACTAAAGCCCAGAATGAGGGAGACTGGTGAGGAGATCTGAAGGGCAACAAAAAAAGGTTTTTGAAGTTATATTGTAGAAAGAAGGAGAATCAGAGAAGTGATGTGACTGCTGCCCAAGGTGGAAGGGACAATAACGAATATTAGAGAAAAGATAGACCTGCTCAGTCCCTGCTTTGCTTCTCTTTTCTTTACTAGATGAGATACTGTAGGTAAATCACTTTACAAACCCTAGACATGTAAGTGTTGTCATCATCATTGTCGAGGAGAATAACCACTGAGCTGGAAAGGACAGAACAACAATAGGTAAATAGGGAATTCATAGCCAACATAAGGAAAGATATAAGAGAGCTACCCTTGCAGAACTCAGTTATCCAACCTCAGAGGAACTGCGTACTTCCAGAGCAGTGAAAGAACTGATAGGTTGAGTTGTTTAGCTATCAGTAGTGATCTTTGAAAGACTTTGGAGAAGCAGAGGTATGGTAGGATTGGAAGAGATGGGCAAATTCTCACTTTTCAAAAGAGAGAAGAGAGTGGATTCTGCAAATTAGAGCTTTGGACTTGATTTCTAGAAGATGAAGTGATCTCCAAGAACCAATATACCTTCAAAAGCAACAACAAACAGATTAAGCCAGAGAGCACTTATTTCCTTTTTTAACACGTAGATTAGGGAAATAGTAGAGTAGTCGTTTTCTTAGATTTTAGCAAAACATTTGACAAAAAGTTTCATACTTATGGAAGAGACAGGTGAATGGTTTGGGGGTGAGTTTTTTTTTTATTGAACCTATGAATTCACTAGTGTAGGAACCTCCCTTTTTAACAGTACAAATAGGCACTTTTCTCTAAAAATTAGAGCCTTAGACTGCTGCCTGGAGCACTGGGAAGTCAGGTGATTTGCCCAAGGTCACACAGCCAGTGTATGTCAGAGGCAGGACTTGAGCCCAGGTATTCCTTATTCTAAGGTCAACTCTTTATTCACTGTACCTTTCATGAATGTAATGGGATATTATTGTGCAGTAATAAAAGAAAATGAATTAAGAGAACTGTGAAGATTTGTATGAATTGATAGAGAATAAGATAAGCTGAACCAAAAGAACAATATAGAATGGCTACAGCCATGTAAGTGAAACAATCATCAAGAAGTCAAATTGAATAAATGAAGAGCCTGTGAAATTCCCAGAAAATGGATAGGAACACACCTTTCTCCTCAAAGCAAGGGAAGACCAGGACATGATGTTGTATCCATTATCAGCCGGGGCCAGTGGATCTGAGCTTTTGTTAGTTGTTTTTCTGTATCAATAAGTTTCCATCTAGACAAGTGTAGAAGTGTTGAGGTGGGTTTTTTTTCCTTTTCCAGATATAATTGATATAGAGACAAAGAGTAACACTGATTTTTTTTTAGGATGGAGAGTTATAGGCTAGACAAATTGGGTTGATTCAAAACTATTTGAATGGCTAGATTCAGAGAGGTCATTATTAGTTCTCTATTGGCTTGGAAAGAGGACTGTAGTGGGTGCCTCAGGGGCCTGTGGTGTTAAGCATTTTTGTCAGTGACTTGAATAAAGACATAAGTGGTATGTTTATCAAATATCAAAGATAATGCAAAGCTGAGAAGGGGTCAGATTTTGACAGGGTGAAACCTTGAACTAGATAGGGTCTAAGATAACATGTATTATGGGCAATGCACCGTTTTACAGTGATTTAAAAGTAACTTCACCAGCACACTACAGGGGAAGGCATGGTAAAAGAACAATTTGTCAGAAAAAGATCTGAGAGTCTTAGCAGGCTACAAGCTCAGGAAACCAACTTACCTCAGGAAGGGATAACGCTGCCGGCAAAACTAATACAGTATTAGACTGCTTCAAGATTAGGAGGAACAGGCATAACAATTAGCATAAACATTTCATTATAATTTTGCTTTGAAACAACAATATTCCTGGTTTCTCTATTTTCTTTGCCTTCTGGGTAAAATACAGTGACTGCCTTAATTGAAGCAGCTTGGTTCTTTAAGACATTCTCAAAGTCCAGTTCTTTTAAGAGAACATCTAGGATATTTGAGAATATCTAGGATGAGGGAGGTGATCGTCCTACTGTATCCTGCCCATGTTAGACCACATGTGGAGCATTGCATTCAACTCTGGACACCCTATTTTAGGAAGGGCACCATTAAGTCACAGAATCCATAGGAGGACAACTGGGATGTGAAGGGCTTAAAGTTCACCCTGTATGAAGACTGGTTGAAAGAACTGGGGTAGCCTGGAGAAAAGATAGGCGATGGACTAGACTGTGGCCTCTGAGGTTTGTGGATTTTGAGTCAGGAAAGGCATGTAAAACTTAAAACTGATTTTTAACTTATTCCTTTTTTAGGTGATACTGTTCTTGTTCATAGAGTTCACAGTTATTTAGAACGCCATGGTCTTATCAACTTTGGCATCTACAAGAGAATAAAGCCCCTACCAGGTAAGAAGCCAGCAAGTTACAATGAAGTTGCATTATCAGTTGTTTAGACGATTTTGTTTTCATACTAGTATTTTAATCCTTTCTTTGAGTCAACAAAATTATTTGTATGTACAACCTTTTCCCTCTTTATCTTTGATTTTGTGGAAAATGTTGGGAGAACTCTCAGTTCCTTTTGAATTGAAAGCCCACAAATTGTCTTTGTGTGTCTGGAACTTTTTTGCTCTTGTATGAAAGGAAGTCAGGTGAAGTTCAGAAGTTTTAGGTGGAAATCAGCAAAAGCACTTGTTTTAGACTTTGTAACTAACAAATTACTTTTTGTTTCCCTGGCCCTTTCTAGTCTGTACAGTTTTTACAATATTTGTCAGAGACTCAACAGCCAGAAAGGTTTTTGAGTATAGATAGGCTATGTCCCGTGTCCAGGGAATTACTCAGTAAAATACAGGCCGCAGAATTTCATGGTTATACATACTTACGGGTAAAGGAAGCACCATATGGAAATTCCCATTTGATAAGTTGTATTGTGCACAGCATTTTCACATCTCTTTTCTCATGTGATGAAATGCTGTCAAATCTAGTTAGCAGCCTTGGTATGAGGTCAAGCTTGGGCTCACATCTCAGCTCTCTGCCAACAGTGTGCTATGTGACTGTGGCCAAGACTCCTCTTAACTCTCTGAGCTTTGGTTTCTTCATCTGTAAAAGGGAGATGATCTCTGGTCTATCTGATTCGTGGGTTATAGTTTGGAAAATGCTTTGTAAACTGTAAAGCGCTGTAGAACTGTGAGCCATTGTTTTTCCATTTATCTCTATTCACACTATTGTAGAAAAAGGGCTTTATAAATTTTAAGTTAATCCAGAAACATTTATGAAACACTGTGCAAGGCTCTAGGGATTCCAGAGTCGAAAAAGGGAGCACAGTGACAACTGCTATTATTGTTGGATCATTTAGGAAAATAATACATCTTCCTTTTAAAGGGGCAGGTGCCAAAGAACATAAAGAGGATCTTAGGTACGTTAATATGTTAATATCGATGAAACTGTTAAAACAATATGAGAAAAGAAGAACCCCGGGGGCCTGGGAGGGGAGGGGGGAGAAATCTTCCATTTGGAATGACTGTGGCATAAAAAGAAAAGATGTCAATAAAACTTTTTTTTAACCCTTTAGGAGAGAGAGTTCAATGCTTTTTTACTCCCTTTCTATTTTATTTGAGATAGCAAATGTCTGAGTTTGGAGAGCCAAAGATAGATGTTGGAATTAAAGATAATTTAACACAAATTTTCAGAAAAAGAAACACAGAAGTAAAACCATATATGCTATAATATGAGGCAGCACCTAGGATATATTTTACTTCAGTGGTTCCAGCCCCAGGGGAGTGAAGAATTTTTTTTTATCATTGTGATATTTTACATTTCATTATGATACTTGGGAATTAGTTTTGAGTATCTCCTTTATAGTATGTGTAGAGGAAAGGTTTCCTGTAAAGTGTGTGTGTGTGTGTGTGTGTGTGTGTGTGTGTGTGTGTGTGTGTACACACTAAAGTTATAAAGGCCAATAGGAAAATATAAGTAGCCACATGTAAACTATCTATATAAAACTTTGCTTATAAAGCATGTGTATATATGCTCTGTGTGTATAAATTGTCTCTTC
Organism: Pseudochirops cupreus; assembly: GCA_028627135.1. Lineage (NCBI taxonomy): Eukaryota > Metazoa > Chordata > Mammalia > Diprotodontia > Pseudocheiridae > Pseudochirops > Pseudochirops cupreus. The sequence continues at coordinate 106,926,724 of CM053582.1, forward strand.
TAAAGGGTTAAAAAAAGTTTTATTAATGTGATTTCTTTTTATATCATGTTCATTTCCAGATGTAAGATTTCTTCTCTTTTCCTCCCTTTAGTATTGAACCTTATCTTTAAAGGAGTTTTTTATGTCTCACATTAATAACTTCATCAATATTAATATACCTAAGACAGTTTTTATGTTTTTTAGCATCTGTCCCTTTAAAAGAATGATATATTGTTTCCATGAATGATCCAACAATAATAGCAGCTGTCATTTTGTTTAATTTTTCAACTGTGGATTCCCCAGTTTTCACAAATGCTTCTGGATTGATTTACAATTTACAAAGCACTTTATCCAAAACAATGAGAATTTATATACATGGGCACTTTACCAGAAGCTTTTCCTTGGCTGTGTGACTGGATGGCTGAATAAATGTCTAACGTGTGGCTAATCTTGTTTTCCTATTGACTCTGATAGAATTATAACATAATATTGGCCACTATTTTGCCTCTTATGTTAATTAAAGTAATATTTAACAATACAAAAGCTCTTTTGAAGTCCCCTAAAGCTAAAGTCATCATTTCCAGGTGAGAAAGTGGGTCCAAAAGCCCTCAGTAACTGAGGTGACTGGGCTTCCAGCCCTGGATTGCCCTGCTCAGCCCTGCTGCCATTTGCTCCTCCCTTGCCAAATCTGAGGCAAAGCCTTAGGAGTCCTTTCCAGTCCTAAGATTCTGTGACAAAATATTAACAAGATTGGTCACAAAATAGGCACAGCCGTGTATTGTTTTATGTTTGAAGCAATAACTTAAAGGGCTGCCCCATGGGAAGGCAAAGGGATTTAGCCAGATACACTGAACCTGAATTGGTTTCCAGCAAAAACTCTCCTCCCCTCTTCAAGCAATGATACACTCTGGCTCAGACTCTGTTCCCTGTTAGACCCTTAGAAGATGAATGTGGCAGGGACAGCCACTTGAACTTTCAACGAGTTTGAGAACACTTGTTGCCAGATGAGAACTGAAAAAAAAAATCAGCCAAGTAAATAATCAGTTAATTTGAACTGAATCAGTTCTCTTGTTATGAGTGCCTGACCCTTGGCTTAAAGATTCTCTGTGGTTGTAAGTCTCAGTCACCACAACTGCTCTTCATTGGTATTTTTAAAGCACTAATTGTGTGTTTCAAAAATAGTTGTTTGAACAGCTGATAGAGTTTTAGGACGGGGAGAGACTTCAGAAGTCTTTGAATCCATCCCCCTTTACATTATTAGGAAATGGAGCCCTCAGAGAGGACATGAGCCTTGCCTGAGGTCACACATGGCAAGAGGCAGAGCTAGGGCTGAAACCTGGGTCTTCTAGCTATAGCTCTAATTCTCTTTGTATGCTTCTGTGGCACAGTTAGGTCTTATAGATTGTAATAGTAAAAGAAACTTTTAAGATTGTGATATTTTTAAACCTAGAAAAATAATATTTGTGCTAATTTTCACTTAATGTTTTTATTTCTAGCTAAAAAAACAGGAAAAGTCATCATTATTGGTTCAGGGGTCTCAGGCTTGGCAGCAGCTCGTCAGTTGCAGAGTTTTGGAATGGATGTCACCCTTCTGGAAGCCCGGGTAAGGATTTTAGTTTGAGACATATCTAGAGACGAGAACCAATAGGGGACCAAGCACCTACTGTCATTTTTTTTTCTAATTACGTGTAAAAGCAATTTTTTAACCTTTGCTTTTTAAAATTTTTAGTCTCAAATTCTTTCCCTTGCTCCCTTCTCTCCCTCTTCAATTGAGAAGGCAAGCAGTTTGATATAGGTTATATACATGTAGTCATACAAACATATTTCCATATTAATCATATTGTAGCATTGCTAGGTCAGGGGATTTGCACAGTTTTTTTAGCCCTTTGGGCATAGTTCCAAATTGCTCTCTAGAATGGTTGCATCAATTCACAACTCCACCAGCAGTGCTTTAGTGTCTCAGTTTTCCCACTTCTCCTTCAACATTGTCTTTTTCCTTTTTTGTCATTAGCTAATCTGATAGGTGTGAGGTGGTACCTCATTGTTGTTTTAATTTGCATTTCTCTAATCAGTAGTGATTTAGAGTATTTTTTATCAATTGGAGCATGATGCATATTTTTATAAATTTGACTCAGTTCTCTATATATTGAGAAACGAGACCTTTATCAGAGAAACTTGCCATAAAAATCTTTTCAGTTATGATTCCTAAATATATTTCCTTCCATCCTGTTTGTTACCCTGTTTATCCCTCTCTTTCCCTTCTGTCCCCTTCACCCTGTCCCTTCTCAAAAGTATTTTACTTCTGACCACCACTTCCCCCTATCTGCCCTCTCTTCTCTCAGTCCAGCCCACCTTCTCTTATGTCCTTCCCCACCCTGCTTCCCTGCAGGGTAAGGTAGATTTCTATATCCAGCTGAGTGTATATGTTATTCTCTCTTTGAGCCAATTCTGATGAGAATAAGGTTTAAGCATTGTCTGTCACCATCCCACCCCACCTTATCCCATCATTCCCTCCAATGTATAGGCTCTTTCACACCACTTTTATGTGAGGTGATTTAACCCATTCTGCCTCTCCCTTCCCTCTTCTCCCAGTGAATTGCCTCTTTCTCACCTCTCAGTTTTATTTTTTTTAATATCATCCCACCATAGTCAATTTACACCCATGCCCTGTGTCTATATTTTTTCTAACTGTCCTAGTGGGAATAAAGTTCTTAGGAGTTTCAGGTATCGTCTTCCCTTATAGGAATGTAAACAGTTTAACCTTATTGAATCTGTTAGGATTTTTCTTTCATGTTTACCTTTTTATGCTTCTCTTGCATCTTGTATTTGAAAGTGATTGAAATAAAGCTATTCAGCACTGGTCTTTTCATCAGGAATGCTTGAAAGTCCTCTATTTCATTAAATTTTTTTCCCATGAAAGATTATATTCAGTTTTGCTGGGTAGATGATTCTTGGTTGTAATCCTAATTCCTTTGCTTTCTAGAATATCATTCTAAGCCCTTTAGTCCTTTAACATAGAAGCTGTTAAATCTTGTATTATCTTTACTGTGGCTCTGTAATATTTGAATCATTTCTTTCTGGCTGCTTCTAATATTTTCTCCTTAATTTATTCCTAGGAACTTCTGTTTTGAGATCTCTTTCAGGTGGTAATCAGTGGATTCTTTTTATTTCTAGTTTACCCTTGAGTTCTAGACTATCAGGACAGTTTTCCTTGATAATTTCTTGAAAGATGTTCAGGTTTGTTTGTTTTTTTCTGGTCATGGCTTTCAGGTAGTCCAGTAAATCTTAAATTATCCCTCTTTGATCTCTTTTCCAGATCAGTTGTATTTCCAGTGAGGAAATAGTTCACCATATTGTTCTATTTTTTTCATTCTTTTGATTTTGTTTTATTATTTCTGAATGTCTTGTGGAGTCATTAGCTTCCACTTGCCCAATTCTGATTTTTAAGGAATTATTTTCTTCTGTGAGGTTTTGTACCTCCTTTTCCATTTGGCCAATGCTACTTTTTAAGTTCTTTTCTTCAGTGAATTTTTGTACCTCTTTTTCTGTGTGGCCATTTTTCCATTTTAAGGAGTTCTCTTCATTGTATTTTTGTGTCTTTTTTTACCATTTAATCTATTCTGTTCTTTAAGGCATTTTCTTCAGTATTTTTTTGTCTACCGAGCTGTTGATTTTTTTTTATTTTCTTGCCTCATTTCTTTTCCTGATTCCTTTTTTATCTCTCTTATTTTGATTTTTAAAATCCTTTTTGAACTCTTCCAGGAATTCTTTTTTTGGGAGTCGGGGGAGCTGACACCAATTCGCATTTTTCCTTGAGCCTTTGCATGTAGCTATTTTGACTTTATTGTCTTCTTCTGAATTTGTCTTCTTTGACTAAATCTCTAGTTGTACAGTGGGAACTATACCATGTAAATATTGTGAAGGACTTTCCATATTTTGTTTTAGAACATCTGACATCTCAGAAATATTCAGTCAATACATAATGTGTATTGTATGTGCCCTTTTGATAGGTCTTTTAAGTGTATTGTTTCTTAGACATTTGGCTTAAACTGTAGATTAAGATACAGAAACTATTCCATAGTTAATCATGAGAGCTTCCAACTTTTGGTCCTGATTCAGCCAGTTTGTGTTAGTGCTTTTGATCTTTGCCTGATTCCTAGTCTCTTCCCTACCCTCTCCCTCCCCAACCTCCACCTATCCTGTTTTAATATTAGATAAAGGTCTGTACATGTTTATAAAAGGTTCTTAAAGCAGTCAGTCTACAGCCATCCTGTGTTCTTCAATAGTCTGCTCCCTCCATCTTCCCTCCTCTCTACCTGTCTCCTGGCTGCTCCTATATTGCCTACAATTAGGGCCATGTCTCTCCCTCCTTCTCAGAAAACCCTCTTATTTGATCTATCCCACATCAGAATCATAGAGAACAATAGAATTTCTGATTTAGAAGGGCAGTCAGCATATCTCAAAATAGATCAATCCATATTTGAAAAGACATCCCTATTCTAGAGTACTAGGAGGCAGTGTGGTACTTTGGAAAGAACAATGGCCATACACAGCTCCTGTTTAGGAAGTTGGATCCTTCCTGCTTCAAAGTAAATGACAGCCAAGGTTTGATGTATTTCACTTGTTCATTTCCTTGTCTTTAGTGCCTTTTTACTTCATATCATAAAGATCACTAGCTGTACCTCTTATTCGGGATTATAGAGGGTAGGGAGCATGGATAAGTAGAGGGTAGAGAGCATGAGTATAAATTTACCTTGCTTATCTTGTCCCTTAATTCTTGAAAACCAGGATCGTGTAGGTGGAAGAGTAGCTACCTTTCGTAAAGGAAATTATGTAGCTGATCTTGGAGCCATGGTGGTAACAGGTCTTGGTGAGTCTTTAAAATTGTTTTCTATATAATATGGTTTGCCAAAGATAATGTCATAATAATACTTGGTTTGTCTGAGACAATACATTACTACATCTATGTACTATTAGTTTCCATGTTTTCATTTATAGAGAAAATGCTTCTAAATGTGTAAAAAGAGCTTTACTGATGAAACATGGCTTTATTTTTCCCCATTTGTGTTTTAAATATTTATCAAAATAAAAAATTTTAACATTTTTCCCATGTTCACATCAACATGAAAGTACAAGAAGTCTTCTGATGATTCTGAAATTTGTTTTTGCCCGTCCTAATTTAAAGCATTGCAAGCTGAAAGGAACTGGGGTTATCTAATCCAACCTTTAATTTATTCTGGAATTTCACCCTGTAACTGGAGTTCTCAACCTGGGATCCATGCATTTTTTTTTATTTTGATAGCTGTATTTCAGTATAGTTGGTTTCCTTTGTGATCATATGTATTTCTTTTTATGCATTTAAAAGCTTAATTTTGAGAGGTGGCCTTTAGGCTTCCTCAGACAAAGGGGACTTTGACACAGTAAAAGTGAAGAACTCTTGTTCTGTAGCATCTTGGACAGCCAGGCATTAGTTTCTCTGCTCAAGCACCTCTAGAAGTAGGAGATGCATGACTTCATTGGGTGATTTACTACCATCTTTTTTATAACTCAGAATAATAGAAAAGGCTTTTCCTTATGTCAGGACAAAAAACTGCTTTCCTAAAATTGGAACACACTGACTCCAATTCTTCTGCCTGGAGCTATGACAAACCTAATCCACCCTGTACATGTAAACTCTCAGATAATTGCAGACAGTTATGGTGTTCCTTCCTTAATCTTTTCCTCAGTTCCATCAGCTCATCTCCTATGACATAATTTCTCGGCCCCTCACATCCTGGTCTCCACCTTGTTTCTAGTTTGACCATGTCCCTCTTTAGGACAGTACTGAATGCACTCCTTCAGCCATGGTTTGCTCAGTAGAGAATTAGGATTATTACCTCACTTGCTGGAGCCACTGGACTGCTAATAATGCGGTCCAAACATGCTGCCAATAATGCACTCCAGCATAGTAGTAACTTTTTGGTTCCCTGCATCGTGCTTTGAACTAATGTTGGACTTGTGATGAGCTGAAACCCTTCCCTTAGCCATACTTCCCAGACCAGACTAAGATCATTGACTTTTCTCAGTGTAACTGTAAGATGTTTGACCTTTATTGTCTCTGTTATTAGCTTTGTCCCATGGTTCCAGCTTGTATAGAGGTTTTTTTTGCGTTTTGTCATCTTGTGCTCTGGACCTTTGTAGTTGATTTTGTGTTCTCATTAGATGCCTTTGCTTATTACCAGCCACTGTATATAATTGTGCTCAGGCCTCATATAGTTATGGATGAGGAATCTCTGTTCTCTTCATGGATATGCCAGATTTAATTGGTGAAGTTCTTTTCCAGGAGGGAATCCAATGGCTGTGGTCAGCAAACAAGTAAATATGGAACTGGCCAAGATCAAGCAAAAATGCCCACTTTATGAAGCCAATGGACAAGCTGTAAGTCAAGAACAAACGGAACTTTTCAGAATGACTTTCATTCCATTGGAAATGATTTCAAGGAAGTAGTATTGGTGGTAGAACTTTTATTTCTCCAAAAGTTTGAGGTGTAAGGAAGTATAAGGTATCAGCATTTTCTGGGATATGGACAGAATTCTTATTCGTGTATCTTGTAATAGAAACACGTTTAAGGCATATTTTATATACACACAGACATACACACACACACACACAAGAGTTACACCATGTGATACTGAATCTCAGGTACTTCATATTGTTTCACAGCTCTAACCACTAAGTCTTAAGGACATCTGGGGAGTCAGAAAATGAGAAGGCTCTGCCACTTCCTTTGCTGCTCTCCCTGGGCCTCCCAGTGTGCTCCTCAGCCTCTCCATGTTTCTTGTGGCTACCCCTGTTTGGGATGGATTAGGAGTCACTAAATGCTTATTGAGGCCTTGTTCTTAGCAATAGCATTTGTCTAATGTAAATGTGTGTTGGTTGCCTAAAAATTGAGTGGCAGTTAATGTCATTACTATCTTTACTTGCTCACAGCATGCTTTCAGGCTTAGTTTCCTGTATGATCTAGGCCAGTTGGACAATACTCGTTTGCATATGAGTCAGGAAATTAATGCTCATCATTGTGGGACTTGCCAGAGTTAAAGTTAAATTGAGCAACAATTAATGAAACTCTCCCGTCACTGTGGGAGCCTGTACTGCTTGTGAATATGAGCACACCAGCAGTATCTGTGACACAGAGCAAAGATTGCCTTTGCCTTCAGATACCACTCACCTGCTATTACTTAATGCAACAAAACCTGAGCTCCTGAGCTAAGACTCAGTACAAAACAGTCTCACCTGTGGCCTCCCTGGAGGGAGGGAGCCCAAGGAGCATAGGATTCGAATTTTACAGGTGAGGAGATTGAGACCCAGTGAGGAGACGGCCAGGCTTGTTGACGTGACTCAATAAGTGACTGTGCTGGGGATTTGAAGCTCGGGCTTTATACCCTAGTGCAAAAGACTGAAAAGCAATGGATAATTTCTTTTGGCAGAGAAGGGGAGTGTCTTACAGCCTTGTATTTGTTCTAGTCACTTGTGGTAATGGGGGTTCAGTGCTGCTAACTTGAAGCCGCAGAAATGAACCGCTCTCACTTGACAGTACTTTACATTTATTAAGTGCCTGCTGTGTGCCAGGCACAGGACAGAAGTACAAAAAATGAAAGAGGCCCGTGCTCAGGGCACTTACCTTGTAGGGTGGGGCACCATCAAGTACACAGATGAAGCAGGAGAGAAGCTAGTGCGTGGTCTCAGAGTGGCAGAGTGGCACTACCAAGGCTTGGGGTGCAGGGTGGTACTTGAGCTGAGCCTTGGCCAGGGCCAGAGGAATAGGGAGTGCCCACTACACGTGGGAGCAGGTGGGGGTGAATGGCTGGGCTAAACCATCATTCTTCTGCCTCCTCCACAAAGCGGTAAAGGAAGCTTTCTGAAGCAAGTGAATGATCCGGTCAGAGATAGAATCCTGATTTAGAAGGGAAGTTGTTTGTCTCTTTTAAGCCAAGGATTTGCATTTCTGCTTCTAGCAGCATTCAGAAGTGGCCTAAAGAAATCCTTACATTGATTGCTGTGTATGTTTGCTGGCAAGCGTCCAAGGTTATTTTGTTGTCTTCAGAAACTTTTAGTTTCTTTTTACTTTATTTTGTTATGTCTCAGAAACAAAGGCCCAACAATAAGCATTTAAGTTTGTAGTAAAAAGGGTGATATTTTACATTCAAAGCATAGCATTTATGAACTCTTCCAAAAAACAATAGATAGCTGTGTCTAATAGTGACCTATGCCAGGTGCCAAGAGAGAGGTAAGGAAGGTGTGTCCCGTCCTTCCCCGTAGAGCTCGTTACGCGGCAATAACAATAAGAGCTCACGTTTCTTTTCCAAAGCACTTTTCTCATAATAACCTGAACTGATGGTGCAAGTATCATTATCCCTGAGGTCAAGCGACAGACTGCTGCTGCGTAATTCGTATCAGCTCTAGTGAGGCCTCTAGTGGGTCTCCACTGATTAAATAGAGTACAAACCAGAATGTAAGTTCTTGAGCAGAGGTAGAAGCGGCACAATGGCAGGGGGGGCAGCTGACCTTAATATCCAGATTCAGTTCCTGCCCCTCCCACGTTGCTCATGACCATGAGCAATTCAAGAAGCCCTTAGCAGGTGCAGGTATCTCTTAGACTCCAAGTTATGTGGGAGTCACTCTTCTGTAGGGCTCTGTGTGGCCCTTTGAAGTTCAAGTTTTATAGAACAAATCCTCTTACTAAAGAGATATATTTTGTGAAGTTTGGATTCAAGGGGCTGCACTTGAGGACCTAGAGGGCCATATGTGTCTCAAGTCCATGGGTTCCCCACCCCTGATCCCAGCTTAACCCTGTAACTTTACAGAAGAAGAATCAGACCTTTAGGAAGGGGAAGTGATTTGTGAAAGTCACATAAATGAATGGCACAGCCAGGATTTTCGGCATTATTTTCAGAATCCTACCACACTGCTGCAGCTGTTCTGTAATAGTGTACTTCAGGCAGAATTAACATAGTGGGAATTTCTTGATTTCTTCTCTGGGATAAAGTTTATGGTATTGATTGACATTTACTGGGAGGAGGGGAGATATACACACTCATTTTTATTTGAGCTAAATGGATTCCACCTCTGAATGCAGCTGTAGTAAAACCCCACAAAAGTGCAGGTCGCTTCAGTCCTCGTAGTGGATACATGAGTTAGTCATCAAGAGGAAAGCATTCTGTCTCACTATAAGGCCCCATAGCTAGCATTGCCTTTGCATAGGCTCTTGCTTCTTCTTCACCTTCTGGAGCCCCTGGTTCCCTTTAAGGCTCAGCTCAGGCACCACCTTTTTTAAGGCCTTTCCTAATTCCCTCGCTTCATAGGGGTTACAGGGGCCTAGTTTTAAGAGTCCCTCCAGTCCAACTTCCTCCTTGTACATGCAAGAAAACTGAAGCCCAGAGAAGTTTATATGACCTGCTCAGACCACACAAGTGCTAAGCAACAGAGTCAATATTTGAACTCAGGTCTTCTGGCTCTAAATCTATTTTTTTCCTTGTTGATTTTAGTGATCCCCTACAAATAAATTCGTATTGATTTTGTGACTATCTGAACATTTTGTTTTCTCCACCACTGCCTTCTCCACCTGTCACTGATGGAATGTAATCTCTTCAAGGGCATGTAGTCGGTGCCTGTATGTGCCAGGCCCTGTGCTGAGTTCTGGGTGTACAAATAACAATAAAGACTATACTTGCCCTCATTACAGTCTGATGGGGGAAGGTGGGACCTCAAAGGAAGCCGGAGTGAAGCTTGGGGAAGGGAAATCAGGGAAATAGACTCAGCACAGGGCCATGTTGGAGAGCTCCCAAAGCTCTGTAGCTGGTAGGAAATGGGTAGGAGAGTGTGCTTTAGCCCTTCTTAGATAGAGGCCCTGGAGCCATGTTTCTGCCCTTCAGTCAGAGAGCAGAAGATCCTGATGACGTGTGAAAATCAGGCAGAGTCAGTCTTGCAGCATAAGGAGATTTCCCAGTGATAAGTTTGCTGAAGAAGGAAGGTATGATGGAGAGGTCAAGAGAAGTCTAGAAGTAGCATAGTCAATAGGAAATGGGGATTTGCAGGATTTGGTCCACGGTGGACCCTAAGCCCTTGTTTGCCACCTGATTCCTCTATTTACACAGAATTTGGAGCACACACGTGTCCCAGGCTTGCAGATGTTAGCCCACCACTCATCCTTTTCTGTTCACCTGCTGATCCAGCAAGCACAGCCTTATCTTAGTGCATTGAAATCTCCTTCATTTCATCCTTGCTAGAGCTGGACATGCTGGCTGCTTTCCATTCTGGTGTTAATAGGCCTTACAACTTTGTTAAGCTGGCCATAGGCTCCCTCTGAATATTCTTTTCCCTGCTTATTATTCATCATTTTGTCTACAATGATAGAGTGAGATGTGGTGGTATTACTTGAGGATTTCAACACTCAATTTTATAAACACATTTCACTTAATAAGCTAATGTGTGTAATAATTAAAACAATAACTAGAATTTATATAGTGCTTTACATTTTACAAAACACTTTTCATGTATTACCTCATTTGAGCCTCACAACCACCTATTACCATTTCTGTGATATATAACGCTGAAGGTACATTATTAAAGTGGCTTCTTAATGGAGGATTTTCCAGTCTGGGAAAGAATTGTGTGCTATCTGGAGTATAGTTCTATAGAATGAGCTTTTCAAAGGTAAGAAGGCAAATGGATTCCCTTTCCTTGGTTTCTCCGATCATTCTAACCTGTAATAAGAATGAGGCTTTCTCAGGATTTGATCTGGCAGTTAACTTACTTATACTTAGTCCGTAAGCAAAGTAGCAAGACATGATAGCCTATAATTGTTAGACTAACATGGCTTTAGAATGTATTAACTAGCATTCTCCAGGCCACACCAGATGGGACTGTGACTACATGAAGGAAAGTGTGTGTGTGTGTGTGTGTGTGTGTGTGTGAGAGAGAGAGAGAGAGAGAGAGAGAGAGAGAAGAGAGGGGAAAGAAAGAGGGACAGGGTGTGTTGGTTACTCTGTGTTTGTCATGCTCCCAATGGGCCTGTCTCAGTAGCATCACATTCTTACAATGTGATGATTTGCCAATAAGGCAGATTTATACTGGCCCTCTAGTTGCTGGTTTCAGTGTAGAGCAAGTTGTCAGTAAGATTTGATTTTATTCCTCTGTTCACTGAACACAGTATAAGTGTGGTATCATGCATTCACGTGGAAAGGAAGAATTGTGTTGTTAGAGCTGTTACTTAAATGAGCTATCAGACTTCATCTGCAAGCTCATCATTTAACTAGCCTCTGGTAAGTGATGTAGCTGGGACTTGAACCTAGGTCTTCTAAAACCTGTGCCAGTGCTCTTGTTCTGCTTTTAAAATGTTACTTGGGGTAAGGATCTATCTGTAAGGGCCATTTATGTTGTGATACCTTTCTCAAGATAATAACTTGGGAATTAGGAAATTGTACTTAAAAATGAAACTCCTGTGATTTTTGCTTTAATCAAATATGTATTAAAAACTCTACTATGTGTCAAACATTGCTCCTTTTGAAGATTGTCTGTTTACAACTAATATTTCATGTGAAATTATGGAAATGATACACGTTCTTAAAAGTTATTGAGGGAAAAGAAATAAACTAAAATGTCTATGGACTCCTTAGGCTGCTAGCTCTAGAGAGGGAAGGGACCTTTGGGGAGACTTAGTTAGTTAAGGGTTATTCATTTAGCCCGGGCATAGGAGTCTCTGTGAAGTTCACTGTCTGCTCTCTGTAAGATCACTAAACACATGTTCTCACACCTTAGAAATTGATTCAAGATGGGAGAAATGGGAATCAACATATCCCAGGAGAAAACAAAGGAGGTCAAAGATATGATCTGTCCATTTGGCTTTCTTTCAAAATTATGTTCTCAATAGAACCAGTTTATTTTTTAAATTGTTATCTGAATTTCCCTTTAAGATTTAATTTAGCACATGAAGTCTTTTATAGGATCCCCTTTCCCGGTGTCCACTTTCCTTTGAACATTCCTTCAGGTTGCTGGATGTGGCAGAGATTAGTGGGTCCAGTTTCACGAATGATGTTCTTTGTGCCCTTCTCTCGGGGCTTTAATGATCCAGGTGCTTATATTGGTACACTGGAGATGCAGAAATGTCATCCTATAGTGTTTGTGCCAGTGGGACAGCAATCTTTTGGTCGGTCATCCGCTTTTTTTGCGTTCTTCCTTCCTGTTTGATTTGGTCCTGCACTGTCCTTACTCTGAAGTGCTTCCTGCCCCCCACCCTCCCCCCGCCTCCCTTGGGGCTGTTTCTTTGCCTTAACCTCCCCCCACGCTCCCCTCTTTTCCTTCCTTCCTTCCCGCTCCTTTCCTTCTTTAACACTTGTGTAACATGCCTTCTTCCCCGGTGGTTGTCACAGCTTGGGCGGCTAGCAGACTGCTTCTGTGGCGCTGTGTGTTTTAAACTTGTTGGTTTCCCCGCTGACGCACAGAACCGAACCGGACGCGCTGTTGGGCTGTTATTTACAGTTTATTTCTCTCTCTGCTGCAATGGTTAAAAGGACACTGTCAAGGTATTTTTTTCATAATTTTTTTCAAATCATTTTCCTCACTGTTTATAATAACCCATTAGAAGCTTGAAACTTCAATCTGTTTCCCTCCCAGAGTTCCTCCTCATCCCACATTCACGCTGGTTTGTTGTTGTAGGGCTGCTCCTAAGTGTTGGGCTAGTACTATTTCAGTTTTTGTCATTGAGCGCATGTAAGCGTCAACTTTTTTTTGATGGTGGGGAGACATAAGGAGAAAGTATAATGAATTACACAAACTTAGCAATCACCTGAAGGGGAGAAAAAAAAGAGGGTAAATTTGGTCCCCATAACCTTGACAGTGTCCCTTTAAATATTTCTCAACCACAAACCCTAGAGCCCAGTTACTGATCCTGAGTGCTGCAAGACTTTTTCAGTATCACTTTTCCCATGTGACTGCCACCCTGACTGCAAAGATTAAAGCTCGTCTGAAGCAACATTCATCCAGTTTGTACTGGAAGAGCTTTAATCGCTACCATTTGCATACCTTTGTATTGAAAATGCCTCATTTTTGAGGCATTTGAGGATGTAGCCCTTCTGTTTCTATCACTGCATCATCCTTTTGATAAGGATTTCACCTTTCCAGCAACAATATCGCAGAAGAATGAGCTTTCCTCCTTTAAGAGGAAGCAGTATCAAGCCATGGAAACATGACCACTCAGGTACCACTTGGTCTTTGGAAATTGTACAGTTCCTGGTGCAAGGTTTTTTCATGATGCAAAGTGATTCCATTGAGACACCTTGGTGAAAACTATTCTCCTTATGGATATTTCTCTTTGAAAAGGATTCACAAGTTTAGCGTGCACAGAAATATCATGTGGCACTTTGCAGGATCCCTCTGGGAACTGAAGCAGGAAGTTATTTCACTGCTGCTATGAGGCTGTGCTGCACTTACTTGAACCATGATAGTAGAATAGGACGTAGACAACTCAAGTCAAAAACCACCTGAAAAAATTCCTGGTAGAAATGCCTTTTTAGACACTTCTTGATTCCAATATTTCTCACATTAAAAACCAGTAGGAGAGTGACAAAAAGCAACTATTTTCTTTCCGTGATTCTAGATTGAGTGAATAGACCATGGTATTAGGTCCACCAGACTGTGGTGTACAAGTAATAGAATCCTAGAAAACTAGAACATAGTGTCAGAGCTGGAAGTAGCTTTAAAACATGAAAGCTAGAGCTGGAAAAGACCTTTGAACATAGAATCCCTGAGAGGAATTTTGGAGAGTATCTTTTCCAACTTCATTTTATAAGGAGTTCTTTCTTTCCCAAAAAGCTTGATGGGGTAGTGGGGAAAGAGTGGTAAAACAGTTGAGTAAGTAGGTGTCCACGTTTAAACACTAACCTGCCTCCTTTCTCAGGTGGTCCTGGAAGGACCTTTAGGAGTAGTGCTTCTGCCCCTGTTTCCAGGATTTGATGCTGCTTGGCCAGCTCTCTAAGCCTGCTGCCTAGTCGCCAAGTCTTCAGTGTTCAGAAAGAGAATTCTAGCTCTTTCTCTTTCATCTTGGTGTTCATTGTTTCTCTTACAACTTTCTTTATAGCTCAATAAAAATTGATCTCCTAGAATTGCTTAGTGAATTGGTAAGGGAACAGATCCTAATTTTCCGAAACAGCCAGGTCAGTTTAGAAGAGGAAAAAAAAGACTTTAAAAGAAGAATGAAGAAGTTGTTGCTGAGCCTAGGTAGCACTGGTGACCCCTGTTTCATGGCTCTTTACTGATGAAAGCTGACTGTGTGCTGTTCACATTCACACATCCCTTCCAATAACTACAGAAGCTCATATTCGTCTTTGTATTTAAGAAAGAAGACCACCCCTGTCCTGTAACACCAGCCAAATTGCAGCAAAGGAAAATTCCACACGTGGAACCCTAATGGTTCCCCATTTCCAGGAGGAGGTAGATTCAAGTGATGCAGGTGGAAATGGCAGTTCTAGGCACGCTTTCTATTTCCCTTGTTGCTATGATTTACTCAGTGTCATGGCTACAGCTGATGTCATTTCAGCATAAGGACAAACAGCGGCTCTGTAACTGCCATGTGACTAGTAGCATCAGCAAGGGGGAAGGGGTTGGGGTGGAGGCAGGGCCTCCCTTCTGCCCCCGGACCATCCAGGACCTAGGCCTCTGAGTTTCTGACGCATCATTTTCTTACGTACTCTTGAAGACCTCGGGACAAGTTAGCTCCAGGGCACATATTTGGGTGTCACAAAGGAAAAGAACAAGGAAGATGCCATTATGCCCTTCTCACATTATTTAAAGAGTGCTGCACAGTTTACAGAGGCTCTTTTCTCACAACGATCTTGTGAGCTAGGTAATACAAGTCAAGGTGTCCCTATTGTGACTCGCCCCCAGGCCCGGAGCTGAGACCCGAGTGCCCTGACTCTAAGACCCTTGTTCTTCCACTGTCAGCAGCCACTTCTTGCCCTCTATCCTCCTCACCTCAGCTGAAACCTTGTGGGGAGGCAGGCTGGGATTTCCAAAATTCTTGGAGCTTTTCTCCACATGTTCTGCCATTTTTTTTTCCTTTGCAAGAACCTGATTTTGAAACATTCTCAGGCCTTGGTTTTACATCCTTTGCTTTCTGGGGCTTTCCCTGTGTGTTGTTCTGCATGCCAGCTCAGCCCAGTGCATGCCAGCTCTAGTGCAAGTCTTGCTTCATGTAACAGTCCCGTTAGCACGTATGAAATCTTGACCTGCCCTCTTTATGTGGGGAGAGTCCCATCTCTGGAAGGGGATGTCAGAGACAGATAGTACATTTTCATCCTCTAATTTAATGGAATGATATAAGAAAGCAAACTTGAACCAAATTTACCCCTTCCAGATTATGCATTTTAACTTTTCCTAACTTTGTGATGTTTTATGGACAGTGTTGTGTTTACTTATAGCTTCTCCATTACAAGAACAAACCCCCTTGTTCTTTGGATTTTCAGGTTCCAAAAGAAAAAGATGAAATGGTAGAACAAGAATTTAATCGTCTGTTGGAAGCCACATCCTACCTCAGTCATCAGCTAGACTTCAATGTCCTCAATAACAAGCCTGTGTCACTTGGCCAAGCCTTGGAGGTTGTCATACAGTAAGTACCTTAGAGGAGCAGTGTGGGAGACTGGGGACAGAGTGCTCCACTCGCCAAAAGACCTGACGCAGAATCCTGGTTCCCACACTCACCTGTGTGATCTTGGGCAACTCAATTTCTGAGCTTCGGCTGCTTCTATGAAGTAAGAAAAAAATATTACTCCCACCACCTACCTCGTAGAGAGAGGTTTTGAGGAAAGCAAGACTCAGTCATTCAGCAAGCAGCTACTAAGTACTTATTCACCATGTGCCAGGCACTGTGCTAAGCACTGGGGATACCCTTCCGTGAAGGAGATTAAACTCCATTGGCAGAAGACAGCATACAGAAGGGAGCTGAGTAGGGGATGGAGGCTGGGAAGGAGAGGTACCCACCTTGAGGCAGCTGAGGCATGATGTTGAGGTCAAAAGCAAAACCAGGGAGGGATATGAAAGATGGCCGGTCAGGTTCCCTTCTAAAATGGAGGCTCTGAAAGAAGTTCACCCACATTGTGGGGGGATGTTCCAGAGGGAGGAAGTCACAAGGTAAGATAGATTTTCCAGGGTGAGGAGGCCCCAGGCGCTGACACATGGTGTTGAAGTCCAGAAAGTCAGTGATAAGACTGGGAGGGGAATGAGAGATGGCTAGCCTGGGCGTGTCCTCAAAATGGAGGCTCTTGGAGGAACTGAGCAAAGGGAGAAAGGGGCCGATGTAGCAGAGTAAGGTTCCAGAGAAGGCATGGCGTCAGAGGTCAAGAAAGCAAAACCGGCAAGAGAAGGCGTTTGGTAAATCAGTATTAGCTTTGCTAGTTCTGGTCAGTGGTGATGAATTCTTAGATTTGTTTAAAATTTTTGAGGCTTAAATATTTCAACTGTAATAGCGTACTCAGAGATTTCCTGTCAATATATCACAGATGGTTTCCTCAAGAAGAGACTAAAGCACTAAGTAATGAGCATTGAATAGTATCAGTGGAGTTGGTTATGTTTTCAGATTATACCTTAACTTACAACTTATGTAGCAGCCATTTTAGAAGCAACTGATTGTGTACAGTTAAGACATTAACTGATCAAAATCAAATTACCAAATCAGAACAGGTGGCCTATTGAGCATTTAATAAATAGAAATGAATTGAATGGGAAGACACTGTGTGCAGTCGTACAAGTTCCAATATGTTCTACTTTAAGCTGTAAACTTCATAAAGTAAGAATTTACCACAGTAAAGAAAGTAATATCACGATTTCGTAGAGGACTATAACTAGTACAGAATAGTCATCATAAGGAGACAAAGGTCCCCCCAAAAGTATATTAACCAGAAACTGTTTATTCTCCTTTCTGATCAGAGAGACCTAAATGTTAGGGGAAATACTGGTCAGAAGTTCTAAAACATTATGAAGAATGTGACTAGAAGAAGAGAGGCTGGCTAACGTATGAGAAAGAAACCCAGTGCTGGTTCTAACGGTTCTGTGTTGTTTTGTTTTTAAGTTAAGGTGCATTTTTATTTTAGCATAACATCACAATCTAAAATAATGTATGTCTTGAAAATTTAGATGTACATAGGGTAGGCAATATCCTAAACGGATATTTCAACCAGTATAAAAAGAGGCAGTCTTTGTATGTTCTCTGTGTAAAATGAAAATACAAAAATACGGTCACTTTGGGCTTCATTTGTAAGATCAATGACAATAGTGTTCCCATTGGAACATGTAGGTCTCAGCCATGTCACCTCCCTGCTCAGTGAGCTCCCGTAGCTCCCTGTTGCCTTCTGGATCAGATATAGGCTTTTTTGACATTTAAGGCTCTTAATAATCTGACTCCTTCCTATCTTTCCAGTTTTCCTACATTTGATTCCTCTGCACACACTCACCTCCTTGCTTTTCCTGTCATGTAAAACCGTCTCACCTATTTCTGTGCCCTTACTTGGGCTGCTTCTCCCATACCTAGAATGCTCTGTCCCCTCACATGTGCCTCCTGGTTTCTCTGGCTTCCTTCAGCACTTAGCATATGACTCACCTTGGCCAGAGGTTTATGTGCATTTCTCCCAACTGTTAGTATCTTCCAGGATTACCTTCCATCTGCGTTATATATATCTTGTATGAATCCTGTTGTTTACATGTTATCTTACCTATTAAAATAATTTTAATAATAATTAAAACCAGCATTTCTATAGCATTTGCTCTGTGCTAGGCACTTGTGCTAAGCACTTTACAGTTAATCTCATTTGAATGTGAACTCCTTGAGGGCATGAACTGTCATTAGTTTTGTTTTTATTTTCTTTGTAATCCCAGGATTTAGTTTAGCCCTTAGCAAATGGTAGGACAGATAAAATTTGAAGTACCTGAGGAAGCAGAGCTTTGAGCTTTGGAGCATTTTGGTTTATTAAGCAAGGTATACCAGTCACATAAAAAGACAAATTTTTATGCATTAAAAGAAATCAGTTAACAGGATATAAAAACCAGGATACAAGATTAGGTAATCTGATTTCTATTCTAGAAAGATTAAGGACTTTCTGAATTGGGAGGGGGGGGGGGGGTCCCTGAGTTTCAGGAGTTGGGAAGAGGAGAGCAAGCAGGTAGATTTTTCTGGATGTAAAAGAAGATATCCTTCAATTCCCACAACTAACAAGCAAGTGGAATTTGTAGGAAAAGGAAATTTGGATCTCAGTTTTGCAAGATGGAGTCAATTTGGGTCATAACAGTTCCCACGATTTTCTTGGACATTCAAGAATAGGCCTCGTTCTCAGAACAGCACTGAAGGGGACTCTGCTCCAGTTCAAAATCACTTGTAAAGGTTTCTTGGTAATTCTGCAAAAATCTGCCATAACAGGACTTAATACAATTTAGTACAGTCTATTAAATTTGGTTTTCCAATATTAATTCATGTGATGAAAACTGCCCAAGTCTTAATGATTTTGATCCTATTAATAACAGAGCTATAAGAAAAACATCAAATTAAGAACTCATAATTCATCTGAAACTTCAGAGAATTTCAGTTTTTACATATCCCGTACTGTTTCTATCTTGACCTAAACTCTGTACCTAATACAAGAATCTTTAAAAAAAAATTCATGAGGATCTAACTTGTAAAATAAAACTTTCTGCCTTTTAAAATGATCAGAAAGATACTTTAAAATGGGAAAATAACTTCACTTTCTTTACAGTTATCAGTGCTATTTTAGAGGTAAAATCCTTTATCCAATGTTGAGAATGTTGTCACTATAACAAAAGGCCAGAATTTCCATATTGAGTACATTTGGAAGTCAATCATACACGTATGTATATAGTTCTTAGAGAAAACAATCTAATCCTGTTACTTTCTCAAATTTTACTGTTCTGCTTAATTAGAAAACTCTTACATTGTATCTTTGTCTTATTGCTTCGTCTGATCCTCCCTCTTAGGAGGATATCCCTACATTATAATTTGATTGCAAATACAGATTAAAATGGTAAGATTTTCCATACTTCCATCTTATTATAGTAATTCAGCTAATAGATATAGTTCACATAGTAGTCAGAAGAAGCTATGCAAGGACACTCTCAAGGTCTCTCTCAAGAACTTTGGAGTTGATCGTGTGACATGGGAGACACTGGCACAGGACTGCTCAGCATGGTGTGCCCACATCCTGCTCTGTTTGCGTTTCCCAGAGTGCAGCGATGCCCTTCACATAGTAGGCACTTAAATTGGATGTTAACATTTAGTGAGCCCCATGCTGAGTTGGATACTGTTCTGGGTACTTAGAAGTGATGATCTCTTCTTTAGGTTACAGGAGAAGCATGTGAAAGATGAGCAGATCGAACATTGGAAAAAGATAGTAAAAACTCAGGAGGAATTGAAAGAACTTCTTAATAAGGTGAGGTTTGTTCTTGTGACTTATTTGAAATGGTCATGACCCAAAGTATGTAAAACCAGATTTGGAAGGAACCTTAGTAGCCACCTGATCCAGACTGCAAAAGGAGCCCCCACTCTGATGTATCCAACCAATGGTCACCTGGAAAGACCCTTGATTCCGCCCTCAGCCAGGTGACAGCAGGGTGCAGCAACTCAGTCTGCACAACTTTGCTTTATAGATGGTGAATTTGAAAGAGAAGATAAGAGAGCTCCATCAGCAGTATAAAGAGGCATCTGAAGTGAAGCCTCCTCGAGACATCACTGCAGAATTCCTTGTGAAGAGCAAACACCGGGATCTCACAGCACTGTGCAAGGTACACAACAGGCCCCTGAGCTTCATTCGAAAAAGCTTGGCCAGAGGCCACGGTGTGGGAGTGAGGCCCTTCTTTCCCATCCTTCCCATTCCCATCCCAGCCTCCTGACCTCCCTAGCCCTACTCCAGCTTGCAGCCTGATCAAGCTGGAAACAGAGACTGTGGCCTAGAGCAGGACTTGTTCAGACTTGTGTGCAGGCCCCTTCTGTCATTGTTGTCTAGCAGCTTCTTACTTTCTTAATTTATACCAGTATTTATGCTGTATCTTTTGTTTGGTCTTACCTCCTTCATTAGGCCCACCCTGTCTCTGACTATTAAAGGCAGCACTTTCTCTCCCAGACGACCAAGTCACTTTTGTAAGTTGATCATGAGCTCGGTATTGAGATGATCACAGCAGTCAGCGTACAGTATCTAAACCAGAGACTTTTACCTCTCCTGACTTTAAATAGCCTATACCCAGCTCTTACTGGTACTTGTTATATTCTCAGTAAATGAACTCACTTATTATCTTACCAAAACTTTTGCAAAAATCTTCCCTTGGCACAGCAGTGACCCTGAGTTCTCAAAGGCTGTGCCAGCAGAGCTCGAGCTCCCTAGTCAAGTCAGCAAGCAGTCCTTAAGCACTTCTGTGTGCCAGGCAACGTGCTGTTCCCTGGGAGGGCCTGCTCAAGTCCAGGCCCATTGTCTGGGCAGCAGCCTCTCTGAGTGCAGAGTGGCTCGTCCAAACCACATCAAGCATGACTGGTGACTGGGGGGATTCGTGGAGGGCAGTGCCCATGAAGTGATGGCTCTTGAAAATAAAACCATAGAGATAAACTTGGGTTACATTTGATTTGACCAGGAATATGATGAATTGGCAGAAACACAAGTAAAACTTGAAGAGAAGCTTCAAGAACTGGAAGCCAATCCCCCCAGGTAAGAGCTCACACTCACATAGCGAGCTTTTTGTGGTTTGGGGGGTTCAGGTATAAGAGTCCTGGTTATTTCTAAGGTGAGATGCTAAGAAGCGTAGCAGCTGTTTCCAGGACATCCGCCCCACGTCCTGAGGAGTGATCAGCAGCACCAGCGTCCAGCCAGGCCTTCGGGCTCCAAGGCCAGTTCTTGTCTTTGTTCATTTGTGCACAGGCAGACTGCCTGGACTTGTGGCTTTGACTTGTTTTCTTTCTCAGGTAGATTAAAAGGAAATAATAGGACGAGGGGTTTTCATTTTATTATGAAAATAGAAGATAAAAAGAAATAGTGTCTCTGGATCTGGGGCTTGTTCAGTTCCCAAGTTAGTTGACCATGAATGATATTCATTACATACACCTAGGTTGAAGTGGACCAGGGTACTTGACACATTATTAAAGAAAATAACACTAGTTCATAGTTATATAAGCTATTTGTAAAGTTAAGGCTTATAATAGTATACCACAGGGTGGCTAGGTGGCTCAGTGAATAGAACACCAGCCTTGGAGTCAGGAGGACCTGAGTTCAGATCCGGCCTCAGACACTTGACACACTTACTAGCCCTATGACCTTGGACAAGTCAACTCCAATTGCCCTGCCTTCCCCCCTCCAAAAAAAAAAGAATTAAAAAATAATAATAATGGTATACCTGTCATAATACCTCTGTGAATTAAGTAGTAATATTATCTCCATTTTATATGTGAGGGGATTAAAGCCTCAGAAAAGATAAGAATGATAATAATAGCATTTATATAGCACTTTAAGGTTTGCTAAGCACTTACAAATATCTTTACATGTTTTATCTTCACAACAACCCTGGGTGGTAGATGTCGATATAATCCCCATTCTGTATTTGAGAGAGACAGAGATTAACACTCACCCAGAGTCTCTCCACTGTGCCATTCAGCTCTTAGATTAATTATCCCACAGCTGGTTAATGTTTGATGTGGCACCGTACAGAGCAGCAGGTGCTAGGGACTAAGACAGCTGAGGGAGAGGACCGTGTAGCTGGTGAGAATTGGCCAGAGATTGCTCCAGAGATGCACCTCCCTCTCTTTGGACACTCGCTCTCTCTTAGGGGTTGCATTTGTCTGCTTCATCAGGTAGACAGAAACAATGTACAGTCTCCTGAAGGGCCAGCTCCAAGTACAGAGGTAGTCTGATTACCTGAGACTGCTCCAGCAGTCACTTGTCTTTTGTTCTTATTTTGCAGTGACGTCTATTTGTCCTCAAGAGACAGGCAGATCCTTGATTGGCATTTTGCAAATCTAGAATTTGCTAATGCCACACCTTTGTCTACTCTCTCCCTTAAACATTGGGATCAGGTAATTCCTTCATCACATGTGTTAGGTGTTGTCTATAAAAGGCTTCCAGGGGAATGGGCAGGACTATAACTTTAAAACAGCTGTTCTCAACCTGTGGGTTATGTTCAATTTGTAACAATGAAAATACATCCTGCATATCAGATGTTTACATTACAGTTCATAACCTTAGCAAAATTACAGTTATGAAGTAGCAATGAAAATAATTTTATAGTTGGGAGTCACCACAACATGAGTAACTGTATTAAAGGGTCATGGCATTAGGAAAGTTGAGAACCACTGGTTTAAACATACCAGCCAAAAAACAGTATCTCCTCTGTACCCTTGGGCATGGGCTTTTCCCTTACGTTCTAGGAGAATACTGGGTTTCCCTCCCATTTTTGTCCTGTAGTCAAGTTTCCCTTGTAAACAAAGGTTTTAAGTTCCTATTTATTGACATCATACCTAAGTGTTGTCAACCTTTAAATTACATCATAGGAGACCCTCTATTATCTGAGCTTATTTATATAAATGATACTTTGTAGACTTTCTAAAGAACCATCAGGGAATTTAAATTAAGGATAGAGTACATTCTCCACACAGGAATTTTGTATGCTCAGAGGCATTGAGGCAAGTAAGAAGCATTTTCAACGTGTTTTCTTAGTTTGGCCCTCTAGTAAACTATGGAAGGGTATGTTCAGAAGACCAGTAAGGTCCGTTGAGAGCTGGAGCCAATCAGTAAACTTATGTTCTGCTAATTATATAAACCCAGGTGTTTGACATCTGCCATGTGTATCATCCAAGGGTGGAGAAGTGAGTTTTAGGCCGTGTCCTTCTAGTCCCCTTTGCTTGAGGCACCAGTGTGCTTTGGGAATGGAACTGATTTTCTTAATGGTTTAGTCAACCTGTAATTTGAACAAGAAGCTCCCCTCACCTGAACTCCAAAGGTGCTCCAAGGCCAAAAGGAACAAAGATGTAGGTGACACAATGTTACATAGGCCATCTGGACCATCGCTTCCTTCCGTGGACGGTGTGTCTGTGTAGGAGAGCACTCCAGTTAAGGTACACCGGTGTGCTTTGCTGCCTGCTCCAGAGCATCAGTACTGTTTCAGTGACACTGACAAATTCTCCTATTATAGATAACAGGTAGACTTCAAGTTACTTTAGAATTGGTAGAACATGGTACAAGTAAGTGGCTCTTCTCTGGTAGAAGAGGAAATTCTCTCCTTTGTGAAAGTCTAAAGCTATCACTTCTCTCCTTCACTTTAGGATGATGATTTTGAGTTTACTGGAAGTCACTTGACCGTGAGGAATGGCTACTCCTGCGTACCAGTGGCCCTGGCTGAAGGGCTGGACATTAAACTGAATACAGCGGTTCGACAGGTGCGATATACAGCTTCCGGTGAGTCACCGTCAATCAGGGCATGAGGGGTTTCCTTCCTTAGGATGTTTTAGATTCCATACTAGTTGTTACTAAACAGAGAAAATATTTCCCTTTACTTTGTCCAGTGGTCTAGGCCTCTGCTTCCTCATGTGGGGTAAGAGGGGACTTTGGTACTCGAAGATGATGCCATCAGAGAGCAAGGTCTGGTGCGTGTCTAGGAGATGGTTTCTTTCACCAGGGTCACTGTAGCTATTTTCAGAGAAGTTCATCACAGAATTCTACCACCAAGGGATGCCTTTTTTTTTCCTGTAGCAGACCACACCCCCACCCCCACCCACAAAATACTCTTTTCTGTGATTTTTGGTACACTTTCTCAGTTTTCCTCTTACCTACCTGACCATTCTTCTTCCAGCTCCTTTGCTGACTCATCATCCACGTTCTGCCCCATGAGTGTGAGTGGGAGTTCATCCCATGCCCTCTCCTCTTCTGTGTCTGTCCTCTTGATGAGCTCCCCTACTTTAGTGATCGTCTGTTTAATTATCATCTTGTAGATCTACATATCTAGCCCCATTCTCTCCCGAGCTTTATTCCCATATCACTGGTTGACCTGTTAAAGATTTCAGCCTGGCTATCCTAGAGACATCTGAACCATGTCTAAAATAGAATTCCTTCTTTTTTTGCCCCCACCCCATTCCTGATTTCCCTAATTGCATTGAGGGCACCACCATCCTGCCACTCTCACAGGTTCGTAACCTTGACATTATCTCAGATGCCTTAACTCTTCCTCATCCCATATATACAGGCTGTTGGTAGATCTTGCCATTTTTATTTCCCTAACATCTCTCCCTCCGACCCCTTCTTTTTACTAACAGCCACCACCTTAGGTTACAGCCTCATCGTCTCCTGCCTAGATTACTGCAAAAGCTTGCCAGTTGGTCTCCCTGCCTTACAGTTCTC
Organism: Pseudochirops cupreus; assembly: GCA_028627135.1. NCBI lineage: Eukaryota > Metazoa > Chordata > Mammalia > Diprotodontia > Pseudocheiridae > Pseudochirops > Pseudochirops cupreus. The sequence goes on from CM053582.1 coordinate 106,951,107, forward strand.
CCTACCCTAGGCCATCTGTGTACTGATACCAAAAGGACTTTCTTTAAACACAGATTCAACCATGCCATTTCACCATTCAGTCAACCCATTGTCTTCCTGTTGCTTTTCAGGAAAAATTTAAGTCTTTGCAGCTTGCCCCCAGCCTGTTTTTGCAGCCTTGTTGACCATTATTCCTTCTCCCGAACTCTGCGGTCCAGCCCAGCGGGCCTTCTCCTTGTTCTCTATACACAGCACCCTATCTCCAGTCTCCTGCCTTTGTACTGGCTACCTCCCTCACACCTTGGAATGCACTCCCTCCTCATAGAACCCTCCCCCCTTTCCTTCAGGGTGCAGCTCAGGCTTTTAAGTGTCACACTTCCTCATCCCAGCTGCTGGTGCCCACCCTCCTACAGTCTGCCTGTTTGTTCTCTTTTTGTTTATGCTGTGCATACTTATTTACGTACATGTTGTCTCCTCATTAGAACATCAGCTTCTTGGGAGTAGCAGTTGTTTCATTGTACCCCCAGACCCTAGCACAGTGTCTAGCACAGAGTAGGCCCACCTTATAGAATGTTTGTACAGGTACTACGTGTTATTACAATGAAGGTAGAAACCAAACCAGAGTCATGCTATATATCCTTGATGGATTGAAGCCTGGTTATGGCAGTGTATGACACAAGTACAGGGTATTGGGCCTACAGAAAATGTACCCTGAATGTGTACAGTGGCATTTTGGTCTGGGCCTCTATGTACACGCTTGTGACAGTACCAGTATTAGCACACTTTCAAAGAGATGGAAACAACCTGTTGCCCTACTGCCTTTAGCACCAGAAAATTTGTTGTTGGGAAACAGATGACATGTTGTAGTTGGCAGTCCTAAAAGGCCATGGTTTTACAAAAACCCCAACCCTCCCTCCCATTTATTTTCTTTCTGTCTTTTCTCTTTTTTCCTTGCTTCCTTCCTTTCTTTTTAGGCAATAGGTGATGAGTTTCTTGTCACACAGCTAGTAAATGCCTGAGGCCAGATTTGAACTTAGGACCCCTGGCTCCAGGGCCGGTGTCTTATCCACAGTTGCTCCCAGTTGTCTTTAAGAACTTCTGTGACCCAAGATGCAGTCCCGGAATCGAGGCACGGCCTGCTCCTCTGCCTCATCTCACCGGTGGAGACGGCCTTGAAGAACAGCCACAGGCAGCCGCGTCTCTAGGCCCTGTGCCCACACCTCTTGTAGTCACAGGGTTGGTGGTGGGTTTGTTTTTCCAAACATTCCTACACACTCGGATCTCGTCGGCAGCCAAGGTGTTCGTGTGCAAACTGATACTTCAGTGTTTAGTCTCAGTGTTGCTAAGGCCTGTGGGTGTGAGGTAACTAACTTTAGGTAACGTAGTCCAGTGATTCCCAACATATTTTTATTCCTGAGATCCCTTTCAACAATAACCCCAGAAAAATGCAGTGAAGTCACAAGGTAATTTAACATGCAGCTTATGGTGTTTAGACTTAGTGTTTGTAATAACTATCATGATAACTTTGCCCCTCCCCAAACGCCAAGTTAACATTTATATTATGTACTCATACATATAAAATTCATAAAGCCATTAGATAACAACACGTGTTTTTATGTGGAATATTCCATGTGAATTCAATGAAGTGGCGGTTTGGAAACAGTTTGCCGCCTGGCTGAGAAACGTCAAGGACACACTGTATCGAGATGCAGTTACTGTGCAAACACCAAAATCGTTGTGTGCGTGTTCTTGCGGGTGTGAATCACTGCAGAAGCAAGTATGCGATGCCACGGCACATGCTTGTTGTCACAGAGGAAAATATGTCTGTTACAGGATCAGGGCTTTATCTCCTGCCTAAGGCACCGCTAAAGGCGATCAAGGGGCACGCAGTGAGCGCTACATAGACGTTACCTGTTTCATCGTTGTTACTGTTTATTAAAGGCCTGCTGTGTGCCTGGCCCTGTGCTAAGTGCTTTGCGGATACTACCTCACTTTATCTTCATGACAGTCCTGTGATTGTGTGTTGACTCTTGCATAGATGCCCATTTTATTGTTGAGGAAACTGAGGCAGACAGTGAGTTAGTGACTTGCCCGGGGCCACACTGCAAATAAGTATCTGAGGCTGAATTTGACTTCGAGTCTTCCTGACTCCAGGCACTGAGCTTGATCCACTGTAGCCGGATAGCTGCCTATTAAAGTAAAGAAATGTTTAATTAAATTAAAGAATTTTTAGCATGTACCCCTTCTATCATCATCTCAAAAGTTTGCAAACGACTGGTCCCAGGCCCTTCCTTTGGACTTAATTTGTAGCCCTTTATTGTCTGTATCCAGAACAGGAGTCAGTCAACGTCAAGAGCATTTGGTGCTTTTGGTTAAATGGGGATGTATTTTTATTTCCTCAGTTCAGGCATCTGCTTCTGCTTAATTTGTACCACATGTTGAGCACCTCCATCTTTTGTATTTTTTTCCCTAACCCCTTGCAGGATGTGAAGTGATAGCTGTGAACACTCGCTCTACCAGCCAGACCTTTATTTACAAATGTGATGCTGTTCTCTGTACTCTTCCCTTGGGTGTATTGAAACAACAGCCCCCAGCTGTCCAATTCGTGCCACCTCTTCCTGAGTGGAAAACATCTGCAGTACAAAGAATGGGCTTTGGTAACCTGAACAAGGTAACAATCTTACATGCTCAGTGCTAGACTGATTTTCCCTGATTTCCCATTCATTACCAGCACAGCTGCTGAGTGCAGAGCACTGTGTTCAGAACTGGAGATGATAATCAGAGTCTTTGTATTCTTATATTCTAAAGGTAATTAATACTTGGAAGGGTAAGGCATGTGCAGATATGCAGCATTAAACCATAATAACTGTTTTAATTATTTTAAAGTTTTACAAAGTGTTCTTCTCACAGTAACCCTATACGGCACGTAGTAGTATACCCACTTCACGGGTAGGGAAAACCCAGAGAAGTAGAGGCTAGCCATACAAACGGTCAGTCTCAGAGCCAGGATTTGAACCTAAGGCTTGTGATTCCAAATCCAAGGTACTTTGTACCATGCCCAGAGCTCTGCATTGTCAGGACAACATGAGAGCTGTGTGGGAGTGAAGGCATCACCTGTAGCCTTTGGGGGCTGGCCTTGCCTCAAAGGCCCTGTGGAATTCTTTTGGATGAGGACCAGCGTGCTTTCTTCAAACATGTTAGGAAGGAAGACAGGGTCTTGACCCTTTTCTGGTGAACCCCTGCTACTCTTCAGGCCTCTGAGGACCATCCATAACTGGCTCTTGTCTTCTCATTGCACCAGGTGGTTTTGTGCTTTGACCGTGTGTTCTGGGACCCCAGCGTCAATTTGTTCGGTCATGTCGGCAGCACTACTGCCAGTAGAGGAGAACTTTTCCTTTTCTGGAATCTCTATAAAGGTAATTTTGTTCATGTTTTATTCTTTAAAATATTTTCCTACCAGACCAGCACCAGCAATTACAGTTATTCTAGATTCCTTGATGCAGTATGGGGCATTGTTTTAGCCTGCCCTTTGACCTGGGACATTTTGTTCTGACTGAATTAAGCTTGTCTCCCTTCCTTTGGAAGGGGCTCATCCAGACACATGCGCACACACACAGACACACTCTCTCTCTCTCTCTCTCTCTCTCTCTCTCTCTCTCTCTCTTTCTCTCTTTCTCCCTCTCCCCCTCTCTCCCTCTCTCACTCTCTTTCCCTTTCTCCCTCTCTCCCCCCCCTCCCTCTCTCCCCGTGTGCTCCAAAATCAGTTAGATTTTTATGTCCTCAACTCTCTTTGGTGCGGGGTCTTATGGGGTCTCTCCTCTCATTTGGAACTTGAGAAAACCCATGCAGGGCTGAGCTGAAGCTTTTCTTGGAGATTCAGCAGTCATCTGGTCCAAATTCCATTTGAACAGAAATCCTCTCTTAGGACATCCTTCTTGAAAGACCTCCGTGGAGCAGTGGATGGAAGTTTCAAAGAGTCAGATTTAGGTCTGGAAAAAGGAAAATTTCCTACCAGTCAAAACTATGAAAAAGTTGAATGAGCTGACTCTGGACTTCATAGGTTTCCCTTCATTAAATATATTTTAAAATAGCTGGAAGGTGTCCACTTGTGATTGATGTGGTATAGAAGATTCTTTTCAGTTACGATTTCTATTAAATGGTCTCTGAAATCCTGTCTAACTCTGAGATTCTTTGAGATTATCTACCAAAGGTAGGCTTGAAGATAAACACATTGGTGGGAATACCTGGGGTATGTCCAAGGGGTGGCAAGTTAGAGGAAGGTTGAAGATACTGTATGATTCACTGGAGATGTTATGGAGAGCATATAGAAATGTGGTATTCTGTTGTCCCTTTTAAAATGTGTCTGCCCATTTCCAAAAGACTTGTGATGGAAAATGCTATCCACACTAGAGAAAGAACAATGGAATCTGAATGTAGATCAAAGCATACTGTTTTCATTTTATTTTTGGTTTTTTGTGCCTTTTCCATTTATTCAGTTTCTTCTTTCACAGCATGGAAAATGTGGAAATATGTTTACATGATTGTACGTGTATAACCTATATCAGATTGCATGAGGATGTTGGAGAGGGAGGGAGAAAAAAATTGGATCCAAAAATTTTATAAAAAATGAATGTTGAAAACTATCTTACATGTATTTGGGGGAAAAATACTATTTACTTAAAAGAAAGACAGACTCTGTGGAAGGGGAAGCCACTGCCTCTAGAGGAGATAGTGCATTGTACTGTTAGACAGCTCTGATTGTTATAGGAGTGTTTTCCTTACAGTGAGCCAGAATCTGCCTTTGTACTACTTTTCCTGGTCACCTCCCTCTAGTTCTACCCTCTGGGATTCTATATATAACCTTCTAGAGGAGAATATTTAGAACAGGAGTAGGGAACCCACAGCCTCAAGTCACATGTGGCCTTCTAGGTCTTTGGGTGCAGCCTTCTGACCGAGTCTCCAGTTTTTACAGAACAAATTCTTTTATTAGGGGGATTTGTTCTGTGAAGTTTGGATTCAGTCAAAGGACTGCACTTGAGGACCTAGAGGGCCATATGGGGCCTCAAGGCCACAGGTTCCTCACTCCTGGTTTAAACCATCCTAGAAAATAACCAGAATGACAAGAGCACTGTTTGCCTTTCAATATTAACTCTGCTCATTACAGGTGCTTCTGTTCTCCTCTGAAGACAGGGTGCTGCTTAGTAGTACTTTGTTAGCCTGTAGTTTGAATGACTTGGCTTAATTTTTTTTTCCTAAATAAATGACCCGTAATTCGGGTTGCCTGATAAAGTATGGAAAACCACCATGCATTCCAAGTTCCTGAAGTGTTTCTTCTCTCCTTGATAATATGGAGCTTCACGTTTACCTTATGCTTTGAGGTTTAGCGTCCTTGGAGGCAGGCAGTTGAAGTATGATTATACTTAGAACCAGAAAGCTGGAACTCAGAGAAGTCCGGGCCTGCTGTGGTGGAGTTGGGTGGGCTTCAAACTCAGCTTTTTCCCACTCCCAAACCTAGCCATCTCACCTCTTGGTTTGAAATGAAGTCAGACACTGCCACCAATGTGTGACCTTGCTGACTCGCATCTTTGGCCTTCTAGCAGGTCATTTGTTGGAAGGAAAAACTCAGTAGTACAGAATATTTCTGGATTCATTACCCATTTGCTGACATTTTAATTTGATGTTTTACATGTAATCAGCCTTATCTTTCAGAGCAGTGGTATAGTGAAAAGGTCATGGATTGGGAGTCAGAGGCCCTGGGTTCAAATCCCAGCCCTGCCACTTAGCATTTGGCCTTGGGCCAATCCTTTAACTCTTCAAACCTACATTTCTTCATTTCTAAAATGAAGAGTTTGGACTAGATTAATTCTGCAGTCTCTTCTTACTCTCCGATCTCCCCCATTCTCATCTGCGACCCTTCCATCCCCACTAACTGTGGTCCCATATCCCTTCTGTCTTTTGTAGCTGAACTCCTCAAAAAGTAAGTCTACGATGGGTCTTTCCTCTTTCTGTCTTTTCACTCTCAACCCCTGAGCCCCAGATGTTCCACCAAAACCACTCTCTCTAAAGGCAGCAGTGGTCTGAGCTGCCAAGCCCAGTGGCCGTCTCTCAGTCCTCATTCTCCTTGCCCTCTCTGCAGCCTCCGATCCTGTCCATCACTCTCCCTGCCTGGACGCTCGCTTCTCTCTAGGCTTTCCGGACGCCACCTCCTCCTCTTTCCCATCTGACCGCCCCTTCTCTGTTGCCTTTTCTGGATCCTTATCCACATCATGCCCTCCGCCTGTTGCTGCCTCTCACATGTCCTCAGCTTCTTGTCTTCTCCCTCTAAACTGCTTTCTAGGGATCTAATGACGATCTCGATGTTGAGGGTTCTCAGATCGACGTACCCTGCTCTTAACTTTCTGCTAATTTCCAGTCTCACTCTTCCAGTTGCCTTTCACACATCTTAAAGTAGATGTTCAGTACACGTCTTTTTTTTTTTTTGCCTGGGCAATTGGGGTTAAGTGACTTGCCCAAGGTCACACGGCTAGTAAGTTTTAAGTGTCTCAGGCCAGATTTGCACTCAGGTCCTCCTCCAGGGCTGGTGCTCTATTCACTGTGCCCCTAGCTACCTCTCTCTACACATCTTAAACTCCCATGTCTAAAATAGGACTCAGTGTCTTTCCTCTCCTACCTTCCCTATTACTGTGGAGAACAACACCATCTTCCCAGCCCTTGAGCTCATAGCCTGGGAGTCACTCTGGATACCTCATTGTCCCTGCATCAAGCTGTTGCCACAGTCTGTTGATTTCACCTTGGCACCATCTCTTGAATTAATCCCCTTCTCTCCTCTGACACTGCCACGCTGATGCAGCCCCTCATCGCCTCACACCTGGTCTGTTGCAGTAGCCACTTGCGTGTCTGCCTTCCTCAAGTTTCTCCCTACTCTAGTCTTTCCTCCATTCAGCCACCAAAGAGCAGGTCTCACCATGTCACTCTCCTCTCAGTAAACCCCACTGATTACCTCTTGTCTCCAAGAGCAAATACAGATGCCCTGTTTGACCGTCAAAGCCCTTCCCAACCCAGCCCCCTCCTGCCATTCCAGCCTTCTTATCCCTCTCCATGTCCTCGGATCCAGGAACCCTGGTCTCCTGGATGTTCCACAAACAGGACCCTCCCTCTCTCGGCCCTGGGCCCTCTCTCTGGCCACCGCCATGCCTGTGGGTCTCTCCTTCCTCTGCTCCACATCCTGGCGGTCCTGCCTTTCTTCAAGCCCCAGCCAAAGCCTCACCTTCCATAGGAAGCCTTCCCCAGCCCCTTTTACTTCTGGTTCCTTCCCTCTGCTATCTCCTGTTTATCCTGTGTGTAGCTTGCTTTGTATAGACTTCTTTGCAGGTGGTCTGCCCCGTTAGACTGGCAGCTCCTTGAGGGTGAGGACTGTCTCTGGGCCCTTTTTGTATCCCCAGGACCGAGCACAGTGCCTGCCACATGATGGGCACGGTAATAGATGTTTATTGACTGACAAATCCATGACTGCTCCTCATTATAACATATGAAGAGAATGCCTCATCATGTGTGACTGGCCCTTTGAGAATCTCTTGAGCACGTGCCAAAAGCAGGAAGGGAGGTTGGTTAGTATTGGTAGGAAGCAGTAGGGGCAGAGGGAGTCAAGGGTCCATCAGAGACAAGGCCTGAAGCCCAGCCTTTGAAATAGACTCGGGGGTTTCACATGCATTAAAGCAACAACTGTAGGAAAAGTGGAAACACCGCAGGCTTGGAGCTGGGCTGACTAAGGCTCAGATCCCGGCTCAGATGCAGTCCGTTTGTTAGCCACAAGACCATGGGCAAATCACTTCACCTCAGTATCCTTGTCTTTAAAATGAGGGTAAGATGACTGTATTTTCCTCCCTCCCTGCCTACCTCTCTCTACACATCTTAAACTCCCATGTCTAAAATAGGACTCAGTGTCTTTCCTCTCCTACCTTCCCTATTACTGTGGAGAACTCTATCTCTCACTGTCTCTCTCTGTCTCCCTACTTCCATATATATGTATGTATATATGTGTGTATGTGTACACACACATACACACATTTATATACACTGTGGGGAGGAAAGCTATCTTTTTAACTATGAAGCAGGATATAAATACGAGCTTTCTCATCACATAAATCCCCACCTGTCCCATATTACAGGTGATGGTACTAACTCACAAAACGGATAAGTGATTTATCTAAGGTCACACAGTAAGTTAGTGAAAGAACCCAGATCTCTGGACTTTCACACCCAGACTCTGCCTGATGTGCATCCTTGGAGTGAAGCCCAGCCAGAGTGCTTCCTGAAAACATAACTCTTGGCCAGACACAGCATCATTTGAAACCTTCCCTAGAACAGGTTCTAGCCATAGGCTTGTAGGCTTGTAGGGAAGAAGAAAAGACTAAGCAGGGTTTGCTGTGTCTTGAGACTAGAAAGGACTGGGATGTGAAGAACATCTTGAGGGAAGTTGTGTCCTTAAAATAGTTTTAAGTTTTGTTGCAAAATGTAGGAAACGTAGGAAAACTTTAAACATTATCAGGCTGATAACTCAGAAATATTGTCTCTAAGACTGCTTTACTATACAAGGGCACCAGTGGTGGAGCGCAGATGATTCACTCTTACGCACAAACCACATTCTGCAGCACATTTCCTTTGGCTAGTACCTTTGGCTTGTTTCTGACATATATGTAGCAAAATTCTTCTGTCATTTTCCCCGCATTAGCACAGCCATGGAGACAGAGGAGGCCACTGCTAGAGGAAGGGACCCTCCAGCCCTCAATGAACAGGAATCCCCCCAGGAAGCTCACCCTTAGAGAGCCTGGGGCAACCCCTTTTGCTTGTGGACAGTGTACCTGCTTTTCCTTATATTGTACCTAATTCTGCTTCTCTACAGCGTCTGTACACTTATTGCTCCTATTTCTGTCCTCCAGCATCACCCCTTTTCCTCATGACACAACTGCAGATATTTAAAGTTAGCCACCATGTCCTTGTCTCCCCTCCCCCTCCTTTTCTCAGCCAACACCCCCAGTTCCTTTCCATCATCTTTGTACAGTCTTGCCTCCAGCACTGGTGCCACCTTGGTGGTTCTGCTCTGAGCTGTCATTGACCTCTAACCCAGCCCCCTTTTCTTACTGAGGAGTGAATGGCCATAAGTGGAACTCTGTGAGGCACACCCCAGGGCAACTGCCCTTGAGTTTTAAAAGACCAAGCATTACAGGGTGTAATGAGAATGAGAATTTGAAGATCTTCTCTGCCCCTAAACAGACCTAGGGGGAAGTTTGAAGACCTCCCCTCCTTTGAAAGTAAACTCTGCCCCCTAATAGGCTGAATGTAATCACATAGAGCCTGTGGTGGGGGGAGTTTGCTGAAGGGAAGCAGAGCTCACAGGAAGTGAAGAGAGTCAGAGCCAGAGAGACGGTGGGAGAGAGGATGCTCAGGCAAGGAGTCAGATAGGCTCGTGAGTAGATATTGATCTTGTATTGTTTGTGGGAAGGCTGAAGGATGCTGTGGCTCTCAGTGTTATTATGGCTTCTGAATATCTTTGGTACTATGATGGAATCGGCTTACTGGTTTTGGGATTCGGTTTTCTGGTGTCTAAATAAATGCTTCAGTTCTATTCTCTACTTGAAGAATCTGCTAAATTTTTCTGTCAGATGTCATGTGATACCTATAGTCATGGTCTTTATCATGATCATGGGCGCTGTAAATATTGCATTGAAGCTACATAGGGTTACTCCTGAAAGAGAAGGGAAAATCACTCCTGGGGGAGTGCAGGGCAGGTACTGAATCATCTTCTCTTTCTTTCTTAGCTCCAATTCTTTTGGCCCTCGTGGCAGGAGAAGCCGCTGGGATCATGGAGAACATCAGTGATGACGTGATAGTTGGGCGCTGCCTGGCCATCCTCAAAGGCATCTTTGGAAGTAGTGCTGTGCCTCAGGTAGGGAGTCTGCCCTGTCCTCCTAAAGCAGCACAGGACTTCTCGTTATGGATTAGAAAAGAAGGCACCAAAAAGAATTAGGCTTTGTAAGGCAGAAGCAAGTGATCTCTGCTGAAGCACATGTTGAGTGTGTGAAGCACACCATGGGGGGACCACATCTGGAAATTTGGCATGTATCCCTTGCCAATCGCTTCATATCCCTTTTCATGCAGGGAGGTTAGAAAACAGAGTGTGCCTCCAAAGGACATGGAGGATTATGGGTATCCCTTTCCAAACCGTGTTTTTGACGGCTGTATTGGTGTGCATGAGCTTCCCATGGGCCTGGATCTCTGATTGCATTAGAATAGAGACTTCCAGTGAGCACACCCCCATCAAGGTCTGTTGACACCTTCTCTGCAATTCATAGTTCCAGAAGGTTGCCTGGTGCCTTGAGAGATTAAGTAACTTGCTAGGCGTCACACAGCTGGATATGACAGGTGGGACATAAACACAGTTTTCTGTCCACCCTACTGCCCTGCCCCTTAGCTTCTCACAGTGAGGCCACATCAGCTCTTGTAAATGGTTTTTAGTTCCCATTAGGACTTGAGGATTCATAGAAAAGTCACAGAAAGAGGTTCTCAGAGATCTGGAGACATCTATGTTACTTGTCCAAAATGAGTATTCATCACTCCCTGTGCTCAGATAGGCTCTGGTGTATATTCTATCCATCCACCTCTAGGATTGCTTTGAATTTGGTGGTTCTTCACCACAGCCCCATACAGAACTCTTACAGGTGACTTATTTGTTCTTTTAATTAAAAATTCAGGCCCTGTGTTTTTTTTTTCCTCCCTAGCCTAAAGAGACAGTGGTGTCCCGATGGCGTGCAGATCCCTGGGCCCGGGGATCATACTCTTATGTAGCAGCTGGATCATCTGGCAATGACTACGACCTGATGGCTCAGCCAATTACTCCAGGACCTGCTATTCCAGGTGCCCCTCAGGTGAGAAGCCACAGAGCCCATCTGTCAGGAGTCTGGACCCAGCATCCTGCTCTGAAATGGGGTTCTGGCACTTACACTGTGAACTGTGGGGTCTGAAGGAGCTGAGGGCAGGCTTGGTTTTACTCTCAGGTACCTTAAGGTACTTTCATTTAATAAAAAGAACCCTGGCCTTAGTCACAAAGACCTAGCTCTGTGACATTGGGTGAGTCACTTAACCTCTGCAGGCCTTGGTTTTCTCATTTGTAAGGGTGGAGAGGAGAGGTGGGCGATCTTAGGGGTCCCTTCCAGCTTGTCCAGTATTCACATAGTCTATTACTGAGTGGAGGGGGCGTAGCATGTTTCCAGATCAATCTCTGGTCCAAGGGCCTGTCCCTGTTGGTCATGTAGGAGATAGATGCAGTGTGCTAAGCACATGAAAACTTGTTTTAAATCACCAGCACAGACATTCGTGATTTTTGTTTAGCTTAGAATTAGCCCTCTTCACCCAAGGAGCTAGATGTCATGCAGAGTCAGCCAGGTATCCCAGGAGTACAACAGGGCAGCATGGAATGAGGCCCTAGCGGGGAGAGAAGCCATTTACAACAAAAGTCTTCCTCCTCTCTAACAGGACGATAATGCAGGAATTAGTTCCCTGGTGGTAAGCTCCTCATAAACTCGGGCAGGCTCTCTGGGAAGGAGAGCGGTTAGTTATTACTGCAGTGGTGTCTAGGTAGGATGCTTGTATCCCATTCATTGAGTAGGACCAGTAGGGGATATTTAACCTGGAAAAAGATTTGGGAAGAAGTTACATGATAGCAGTTTTCAAGTATTTGAAGAGCTTTCACAGACAAAACTCCTTGTTCTCCAGCCACAGACTGCAAAAGTAGGACCAGTGGGCAGTTCTAACCTTAGAACTCCATAGAATGGAGAGGGCTCTAACAGGATGTGGCAGACTGCCTTCCCATCTTTGGAGGTCTCCAGACTTAGTTTGAAATACAGCTTTTGGGGAATGTTAAGAAATGTCGCTGCTCAGGTGTGCATTAAATGAGATGTCCTCCAAAGGTCCCTCCCCTCTGTCTCTAGGATTCTCTGTTGCCTTAAGCCCCTAAAATGAGCCAGGGGTGTTGTGCTGACGGCTGCCTGGGGGAGTCTGGCCTGCCCCGGCCATGAACTGATGCAGGCCTGGGGAGGCTGCTGGAACATCACTAGAAGCCTGGAGCCAACTAACTTTTTTTCCCTCTTCTCTTTCTCAGCCCATCCCTCGACTGTTCTTTGCAGGTGAGCACACGATCCGTAACTACCCAGCAACGGTCCACGGGGCTCTGCTGAGTGGGCTGAGGGAAGCCGGGCGCATTGCAGACCAGTTTCTAGGTGCTATGTACACACTCCCCCGCCAGGCAACCCCCGGAGTCCCAGCGCCCCAGCCCCCCAGCATGTGAGGCTGAAGCAAAGCTCACATGAACGTGGGCCAGAGAGACTGTCTCTTTAGATGTGATGTGTGTTTGCTTCAGTAAAAGCAGACTTCTCTAGCAATAGATTTCACCAGAAGTTCCTCCTGGTGTCTCTGTCCCCATGAAGATGAAGAGCCAAGGGTTGGTCCGATGCCGAGAGGGCCTTCCAGAGTGATTGGTTGGATGTAAGGAGCACGTGATAGACCCATTTGTTCATAAATCCTTGTTTTCACTAAAGTTTAGGACTCTTAAAGCAGCAGCTGTGGGAGTACAGTTGAAGGAGCGATTGTCTCTTTGGTTTCGCTTGGGTATTTTTTTGTTTATTGTCATTTTTTAGAATAAAAGTTCCTATGAAAAACCATACTCTTGGTTTTCCCATTATTCTTATCTGCACGTGACCCAGGGTGGTACCATAGGCCTGTCTTTGAGGACTCTTCTGGAGACTACATGCAGCATGGCCACTGTTCTTGGGTATAGTTGGGGGCACACACAGCCTCCCTAAATAGGTCAGCACATGGTTACTGCTTGCTATGTGAAAGGCACAAGGTAAACAATACGACACAAACGTGTAGCAAAGGCCCCATGGGGGAAAGGTGAGCATGCACGTAACTGATAGGAGGGCAAAGTGTGGAAACTCATCCCATCTGCCACTCCAGTGGGTCCTTGTTCACTAAATGGCCATGAAACATTTGAGACAGGAGGACTTAAACCTGAGGTCCAAGAACCTGGATGGGGGGAAAAGGCATCTTTTATTTCCCCTAACCTCCATCCATTAGGAATATAGGCCACAAAATGTTATTCTGAAAAAATCCAAGGACCCTGATATAGGAGGAAAGAGGGTTTGTCAGGGAAGTCTTAATGTAAGTCCAGGACTAGGATAATTGGAGCCAGGCATGACCTTGGGGGCGGAAGTAACCAGAGGCAGCTTGAAATTGTGATGCGATGTCTCAAGTGTGTATGTGTGCGGAATATCATATGAGATAAGGATGAGAGATAACTGAGAACCAAATTTTAGAGAGCCTTAAATGCCACCAAGTTTACAACTTTACTCGGCAGTGCTGCACGTGGACATCCAAACTCAGCAAGGCCAGATAGTGCTCAGTAGTAATTTAAAAGGAGCCCGCTTCCTGGTGTGTGTGCACATCGTAGTATAAGGAGGATTAGTGCCAGAGTACAAAGTAGGACCAGACATTCCCCGCTCCGTCTCTAAGATAGTTGTGTGATGGGGGGATGAAAAAACTGATCTTGAGTCCTTTTCAACACAAACCTTGTGTAATAAAGTAGATCCATTCTACTGACAGATGGGACTAGTTTCTGCTCAAACCATGCCAGACCACTGCTCTGACTTGCTGTTTGGGCAGATTGGGAAGAGGGGGTTTCGGTAATGAAGTAGGAGGGACCGAGAATCCAGAGCCAGGATTCTGAGCTCTGGAGTCACTAAACTGCTCGGCCTCCCTTGCCTAGTGTTGCCCCATTTTCAACTGAGTGGCACTGGACTAGATTATCTTCCAGCTTTGGCATTTCTAGGCCCTTTCCCAATCCCCAAGCAGCATTTTAGATGGACCAAAGACAAACATTAATTGCTAACCAAATTATAAAGATGGCCCCTGCTTCCAGCCCCCTGGCATATAGTGTAAGAAACCAGCAGTGATGGCATCCCCAAGCTGATCCTGCACTGACCACCAGACACAAACATAGAAATTGGAGAGCTTTATTGGTTACATATCGTGCTGTAGGGCTGACAGACAGCTATAGAGCCAGGGGGATACATGCAGACAAACAGGCTTTAACTAAGCATGCACCGGAGAGGAGCCGGAGCTGACCCTGGCCTCCCCCTGAGGCAGGGGCCGCAGGACTGGGGCACCAGCTCCTCACCTCCTCCTCCTACCTCACATGCTTAGAGCGAGAATGGTGGTGGAGCCACCAAGGCCTCTAGAGGCGCCAGACTGAGTTAGCTGGAATGGGTTGACTTGGAGAGAGACTGGAACACACAGCAACGAGGGTTAGTTTTCTGCCTGTAACTCAACAACTTTATAGGACTACCTCCCTACCCCACCCAACTTTTAAAATACAAAAAAATATATTTTATTCTTTTAAAAATACATTCCACTCATACGTGTTCTGAACTGCTAAGCAGCAGCAAGAGAATGCGGCACCTCTACCATCGCAGGGTCAGAGCCGTGGCACTCCCCAGAGGGAGCTGGAGGACCACCACCGGAGGCCTGGAAGCACCAGTTCTAAAGCAGCCTTTGGGGAGCACGGTGGCACAGATTACAGTCCAAGGAGGCAGCATCAGCTCAACAAAGCAGGCACCAACACCTTTCCCCACCATGGTGACTATTGGTGACTACCATAAGAAGCTATGGAATCCCTTAGCTACTTACTCAGGGTCTCAGAACAGTATCAACTCCAGCCTATCTGACCAGAGGGGGTTGTGTGCAATCTCTCCTGGAGGTGTAGGGGCTTCTGTACCCAGTGACCCCTAATGTCCTTTTAACCTAAGAGTTTATCATCCTGTGACCCCTGAGGACTGCATGAGCCCACCAAGTCCACGACTCTCATCTCTACCACTCCGGAAAGGCCTTCGTCTCTCTGTAGCTGGCTTCACAGGTCTCGATTGCCAAGGAAATGCTGGGTGCAGGTGCATAGGAAAGGCACGGGGAGGAAGACTGGTTCCACACTCAGATTCACCATCCAATTTCAAGCCTCATTTCCCCAAATTTTACCAGCTTCCTCCAGTGTGCTACAGAAGCATCTGGATACTGTAGAATGCACCAGGCTTCCTAACCACCCTCCACTCTACTCCTCATCCAAAGAAAACTTTCTTATGAAAAGCAATCATCTTTGTCTGGAGGATTTGGTTTGAAGGCTTGCTTCTCCACCAGGCCAAAGTCCATTTCCACTTCCAGTGAATGGGCCTCCGGACCCTAGGAGTGCAAGGCATTTCAATCCAAGAGATGGCTTGGGGATGGTACATGTCTTGCAGCGCCTCCAGCTACTTCTTAGGAAGGTGCAGTGAGAAATGCTATCATGTAGCATCTAGCATCTTAACTTTGGAATTTGCTGAACCCTAAGGGATCCTTACAACTGCCAAGCCTAAAAGAGCCAGGCCTCAGACTCTTGACTGTACAATTATACCCAGTATTTTCTGCTAAAAAATAAATCTATCAGGGGTCCTAGGAACTGTGCAAGTTGGGGGGAGGGGAGGTGAAATACTTATCCTGAAATATTAGTTACAATCAAACCCTATTGCACTCAGATTTCAAGATGGTGGTTCCAGTAAGAGGGCACCATGGTTTGTCCCTCTCCCACGTGGCATCTTGGTTCCACAGCGGCAGTGAGCAGCACCACTTAACTTGGTGGAGTCACAATATTGGCACCTAGCTGAATGTACAACAGACACAGGGGAGTCTTTCTGTTCAAGCTCCAGAATCTGGGGACATGAGGAGGAAAACCAGTAAGAATCGGGACTTGAGACTTTCTCTGTGACTACTGACTGCCTCTAGTCTCCATGAACAGGGAGCCTCCATTTCCCCCACTTTCAGCAGCTATCACCTGAGAGGGTCCAGGGTTTGTAGGTCTCCTGGAGCTCCCGGTCAATGGAGGATCAGCCTTAGGCGGCTTTGTGGAGAGCACTTTGTGGGACAAGCAGCTGGCTAGGTGTTTAAACCAGAAGCTTAACTAAGGGGCCCTGCCCACTGGGTCAGTGAGGAGGCAGGAAGTATGGCAACTATGGGGAAAGGTAGGACAGCCCAAGTAATACAAGCCCACATTTGGCAAAACATGAAAATGGAGGTATGAGAGTGGTTCCTGCATAGCAGCCAGGACGTGGAAGTCCCAGGCACAGCCTGAGAAAAGGATCGGTGCATCCTGGAGCCCTGCCAGGGTCCAACACAGACACCAGAGAATCAAGGATCTGATCAGCCTTGGTTCCTAAAGTAGAACCTTAAAATAAACCAGGTGAGTTCTTGCAAAGGAGGATTAAGGGACCCCACCCCAAACCCCAGCAAGCATAAGATAGGATGTTTTGGGTTGTAGAGAGAGAACATTATCAGCTTGGGAGTCAGGAGAAATGACCTAGCCATGTGACCTCAGGTAAGTCATATCAACTAGCCCCTGTGGCCCTCATTTTCCACCTCTGTAAAGGGAGGGCTTGGATCAGGGACCAGGAGGGCTGGTCCCTTCCTGCTCAGCATTCTGCAGGAAGGGGGCCAGGAGCCAGGCAAGACCAAACCAGTGCCTTTCCAATGTGAGCCCAGCCATCTTGAATGGGCTCCTGAGCAGAGAGCAAAAGTTAGACCAAGTGAAGCCAATGGCTGGCCACCCCCAAGTTTGGCATCTGAACAAAGCTAATTACTCAGGCAATGACCCAATAAGTGACTGATCACCGAAGTTTTGTGATTGAAAAAAATTTCTGCATGTGGAATTTGGGGAAATTTACTGCATTCTGAATCTGAATCATCCCCCCAACTCCGTGATATTCTCCTCTCGTTTTGCAGATGGAGGCAACAGGAAACTACAATCCACAGAAATCCCCTTTCCAGCCAACCTTCAAGGATTGCATTGACTCAGTAAAGTGCGGTTCTCGAAGGGAATGGGGTCAAGGGAGAAGGCAGGGGCAGGGGTGGGCAGCACACGAGTGCCTGCCTCTCCTTGGATCTATTGCTCCAGGGGATGACAAATGGGAAAGGGAGTGGAGTGTGCCAGGTCAGGCCTAGCACAGTCTCAGGATCCATGCCCCTGTCCCCAAGTGGGGTGGGGATGGCACCCTGCTATGAGAAGTCAAGGTGAAGCTTGCAGCCATGGGATCCTGCAAGCAAACTCGAGCCAGCCAAGCCTCCAGTGCTTGGTGAAGGGAATATGGAGGGGCATGGGCCCTTCTGTGTCCTCTTAGGTGGTGTCTGGAGAGGTCTGGCTAAGATGTGTCACTGATGGATGGCCCCTCGGGGAACAGCCAGCCCAGATGCAGGGCTAGAGTCTGGATACCCAAGATGCCACCCTGGGGCATGGGCTCAGTAACCCCCAGAGCAGCCTCCAACCAGACACACTGCTGTTCATCGTCTGTTTGGAAAACCTCCAAGTCAAGAATGCTCAGAGGGAGAGAATGGGAGATGGCTTTGCAGCAGGTGGCTGAAGGGGGTGTGGTCAGAGAGCATCCCCTTGGGGCAGACTATGGAGTGAATCCTCTGCTGGGAGAAGAGAATCAAAATCTTGGAAATCAACCCAGCAGAGCAGGAACCACCTGCAAGACAAAGACAAGAGCAAATCAAGGAAGAGAAAGCTACAGTTTCTACAAAACATGGAAAGAGAAGAGGAAAGGGCATATGTTTTGAAGGAAGAAAAAAAGGCGTAGGGAAACATTCTACTGGTGGAACAGAGTAAGAATGTTTCCTTTTCTGTATGGGTTCCCTCTGACCAGTCTGCAAGGATTCCCTAGATCCAGAGAGTCTGCCTTAGGACCACACAAGGCAGACAATGCTATATTGCCTGAGAGCTGAGGAGGTTGATGAGGGGCTCAGTATCTTTGATGCCAGAAAATGTTCAAACTTTGCTTAAGGTACATGTGGATTCTTTGCTCCAATTCTGCCTGTGCTCATTCCATGGCAAGTTGCTAAAAAGGTCCTTTTCTGGTCACTCCTTGACCTCTTATTCTGGGATTTATTCAAATTATTGCCCACCTGTACCCCTCCCCCATTAACTCATAATCCTGGCCCCTCTGAAGCCTGCAAGCTAAAAAGCAGGGATGACCTGACCTCGTTGAAGAGGGGGGTGGTGTGGAACAGGAGGGAAGGGCCCCATGGTCTGACCCAGTGCTGGGGTTCTGGTGACAAGATGATCTGACACAGAAGGGGCAGAAGAAGGTGTCTCACCCCAATCAGATCAGTTCTCTTCGGAGGAGTGCTTGGCCCGACGTACCCGTTCTTCAGCTCTAACCCGCATGAGCTCTGGAGGCCGCTTTGCAGGCAGCTCTGGTCTTTCCATGCAATTGTGCTGCCATCGAAAGGAGTTGGGATTGCTGCCTTCAGCTTCCTCCTGTGCCAGTGAGACCCAGGGAAGTGAGGTGTTGGGAGGGAGACTAGGGGGAGAAGCCCTTCCCAAAACAAGCCCATTCATCCAGAGAACCTGATGCGCACTGATCTTGGAGGACACGAGTTCCAGCCTAACCCATCCAGACTCCCTAGAAATCTAGTCTCCCCAAGTTCATACCAATGCCCAGAGGCCTTGAGGGACCAACACAATTTGGATCAGTCCTTGAGTGGGCTTAGATGGTCCCGTGACCATGGGCCCAAGACCTAGGTTTTGAGTCTCAAACCTCCTACGTATCACCTCTGTGAACTAGGAAGAGTTACAGATGAGGAAAATCATTTGTAAAATGGTAGGGGGTTAGACTAAATATTCTCTTTCAGTTCTAAATCTTTGATTCCCAAGCTACTTCTGTCTCTTCATCTGGATGTAACCTGCTGCAATTTCACAGCCCAGAAGACATCTGCTTGAACCAAGGATGACGTGACATGGTAGGTGGCAAGGGGGGCATTATCATGCTATAGGAAGCAGATAGGGGAGCACTTGCCACTCCTAGGACAGAATAGAGTGCACATCTTTGGCAAGACTACTGCTGTCATGACAGGGTACAAAGAATGTGAAGAGGTGTCACCTGCCCTTGGGCATCAAAGTCCAGGGAACCATCCTTCATGGTTGGGGGCAAGTGCTAGAGATAAAAAAAAAATCTGGACCTGATTCTACCTGTAAATAAGTAGGACTCATCTAACAACAGAGTTTTCCATCAGACCTTTCCCTCCCACTGAGAAGGCTCCCCCCACGTTACCGCCCGAGGGAAGAAAGATGCCACTTTGTTAATGCCCTCCTTTACCCACTTTTCCCCCTTCTCCCAGACCTAATATGTCTCTCTCCACTGACCTCCCCCTCGCTAGCTCTCCATTTCATCCCAATTTCTTTCCTTTCCCCTAGGTTCTCTCTAAGGCAATGATAACGAAGGCTAAGTGATTCTAAGTGATACAACTCACCAAAGAGATGGCCAGACCTTCCTATGCCATGTTTGCTTCATCTTACAAAGTAGTGGTCCGGTGCCTAACATTCATCCCCGGAGACTCAAACATAGTACTCTGAACACGACATGATGCACCCACCAGAAGACAGCTTTGAGTCTTTGTTCTTCTTTGAAATGGTGGTCTTGCCTTGAGCCCTGATCCATTCATGTATTCTTGCACAAGCCCCCTACTGATCTTGGGCATCTCACTTGAAGCAACTTTCTAAGAAGTTGTACAAGTGCTGACTGCAGGAATTCCTTGCCCAAGGGTTTCCTATCTGAACCATGGAAATCATAGATCTAGTCTCTGTCTCTAGCAAGGGGGTTGGGATCTGGGGTCACGGATAAAAAGCTAGTTAATTAACACAGTGAAGGGACCATGATTTCATATTAAATGAAAATTTGATCAATATTTACAAAGTCCCTACAGTAAACAAACCATTGTACTCAGGTCTGAGGGAAAAACAAAGTTCAGATAAGGCAGTCTTGTCTGCAAAGACCCCCCGCAGACCGTAGTGGAAGAGGCAGCAGAGATACTTCTTAGGAAAAGCCCATCCATCTCCTACTCTCAAGAGACAGTGTTCGTGACTCCAGGTTCCCAGGAGTCACTTACTTGGAAGGCAGCCCGTGCCTGCTTACTGGCCCCTTCCCCCTTCCCCCAGCACACTCTTCTTCCTTAACTGTCCCCTGGACAGAATCTGTCTGGCCTTCAGTGAAACAAAGTGAATGCCAAAAGGCCTTCTCAACTTTACTTGTATCCCTTGGTTTATATAGGGGGAAACTGGTGAAGGGATTTTGAAATGGTTCCTATTTATCACTCCCATAAAATTCCTTTTCTAAAATAATGGAAGACCTAGAGCTTTTTTTGTAGCCACAAATTCCTCTGGGTCATAAAGGGCAGGACTCTGTAAGAGGTCAACCAACATTGAATCACAAAATTTCAGAGATGGAAAGTGACCTACTGAATAAAGCTTAACCTGTATGTGAACAGGAATCCTATCTTTAACATCCCTGATGAGCAGGGATGTAGCCTTCGCTAAAACACCTGCAGTGATAGGGAACTCATTACCTCCCAATAAAACCCATTCCACTATGGATAGCTCTTATTGGTAGGTAGCCTAATTCTGCCTCTTGTGCTCCTCTCCCCCATCTACCCACCTCATACTCACCCAAATATCTCTAGTTCTACCATCTGAGGTTCAATAACCCCCAGCTGGCAGGTTTCTCACACAGAAGAGTTCCCGTCAAGAAGATGGGAAGGGGGGAAAATGTGGTTCCACACTCAGGGAAAGGTAAGAGAAGGGAACTTACCAGGCCTGCTGGGCGACTCAAGGCAGCAGCGGTGACAGCATCACCAGCCTGGCCACGCCTCATGAGAACCTCTGACACTGTGAGGCTACTTTGGGTTCTTCGGGAAGACAGCTCAGGGCCATCGCCTGGATTCCCTGCTCCCCTTCGCACACCCTGCTCAAAGAAAGAGGGCCTGGGCCGCTCCAGTTCTGAGAAATCTGTGGAAGATCTCTGCATATATGCATTAGGAGGATCCATATTTTTGCCTCCTTGGGCCAGGGGATCTTCCAGAGAGTTCAAGTCCCGCCTGGTCCTCCAGGCACTCCGCACTGTAACGTGTTTGGTGTCGGATGACTCCATTTCCAAAAGGGGACGGTGGCTCTTCCACCTGAGGGTCTCTGAGGGGGGCTCTTGGCTATTCCTCTCCACAGGTTCTGATGGCTTGATAGTAATACTGCTCCTGGAGACCACTGTTTCCGGCCTGTTCTTTGGGGACAGGTCCCCAGCTTGCTCAGCCTCTGTGATCTGCCGTGTGATATTCTTGTTAATGGAGATCTCAAAAGGCAAACTAAGGTGGTTGGTGACTGAGGACATCTCACTGGGCACCACCTGGATGTTGCTGGTGGATGTGTGTCTCTCCCTTGGAGCTTCACTTACGCTCCCCCTGGGGCTGCTCACCTCCATGGGGTAGATGGTGATGCAGCTCGTCACTTTGTTTGGCACCGATCTGGAGGTGGGCTTTGGTTTCTCTGAGACGCCCTCAGCCCCGACTCCCCCCATGACCTCTTTCATATCCTTATCAATAATGACAGGCTTAATGACGGCCTTGGACCGCAAGGCCTCCCTGGGGCTGAAGGGCCTACGGCTTTTTACTCCGGAGCCATTGGCTTCTTGAAACTCTGTGGCGGCACTTCTCACAGGCTTGACAGGTTCCGTGTCTGCCTCGATGTCTCTGTCATTGTCAAACAGGGGGGTTCTCAGCGCTGCTCGGGACCGGGGCATTTCCCTAGAGCTGGACTGCCTTTTTGACTCTGGCTCTGGAGTGATGGTTGTGTTGACTAACTTGGCCGTGACAAGAGAATCTGTGTCCATGTTATCTTCCATGTCCAGTCTCTCTCTCCCGCTAGTTTTGATGACCCTGCACCTCAACGCTTCATGCTGACTGCTATCCTCCATCACCACTGATACAGGCTGGTCTTGTTCTTCCTTGCTTAGGGCTACAAAGCCCTGAAGGATGTCTTCCTGACTTCTGGAGCCATAAGGAGCCTTGGATGAAACTGAAGGGTTCAGACTGAGAGGACTGCTCTCAGCTTCCTGGCCATTAGCAGGCCTTTTGCATTTTGACAGACCTTCGGAGGATGATCTCCGAGATGAGGCCAAAGGATCAGCGGCCTTAGAGGTGCCCAGCTCCACAGCCAACCCTGAAGACACCTGACTTCTGCCAGGGGGGTTGACTATCTTCTTGGCTGATATGGCTTCTAACGAGGTATCCAGACTTGCCACCCGATTCACCCTCAGCACCTTGTTCCCTGCTGAGGGCACAGTGGTATCTGTCCTGTTGGACCTATCACTGTGGCTGGCATCATTAAACACTCGGGACGTCTTTTCCACCTTCCCCTTTAGCCCATTCTCGTGTCCTGGCTTGGGCACTCCCTTCAGTCCCCGGTGTTCCTGGGCTGCCGGGGGGTAGCGGCTCAGCACTGACGGCTGCTCCCTGGTCCTCTTGCCTTCATTCAGAGAAGAGCCAGCTACAGAGACGTCATCGGGTCTCTTGGCATCCTGGGAGATGTTATCTGTGCCCAGCACAGTGCCGCAAGCCTTGGCAGCCCTCCGGCTCACAGCACTGGAGCCATAAGCTGGCCTGCTGTTGTGAACGGCATCATCGTTAATGAGAGTGCGCTCCTTGTTGCGAGGTCTCTCCCCCCTTTTGTGCTGGGGGGAGAGTTCCCTCGACTTGTACCTGGATGTAGGGGACTCGTTGACCAGCCCTCGGTACTTGGGTCTCTCGTGCTGCCGGCCCTTGCCCACCAAGAAAGACTCTTCACTCCCCACCTCTCCATTCTCCAGCTCCTTCTGATTCTTCAGCTGTAGCTTAACGTCTTCCAGTTGACTGGCCAAGAGCTTGTTCTTATTCTGCTCACTCAGGTAACTGTCCTTCAGGTCACTGTTCTGGGCCCGCATTTTCTTCAGTTCCTCCTCCAGAGATTCATAGTGTTTGATTTGCGTTTTGAGTTTCTCAATCTCTTGGTTGAGGTCTTTAACTTTGTTATCTTCCTGATTCCGATTCTTTTCATTCTCCGACTTGTTCCGTGTCTCATTC
This sequence comes from Pseudochirops cupreus, assembly GCA_028627135.1. Classification (NCBI taxonomy): domain Eukaryota; kingdom Metazoa; phylum Chordata; class Mammalia; order Diprotodontia; family Pseudocheiridae; genus Pseudochirops; species Pseudochirops cupreus. The sequence continues at coordinate 106,974,099 of CM053582.1, forward strand.
TCCCCCTGCTTGCGATAGTCCAGCGCGCCCTTCCTCCTGGCCTCTTTGGAGGGCAGTGTAGACGAGATGCCGTCCTCGATGCGCAGGTCGCTCCTGTCCAGGAGGGTGGAGGCGTTCCTGGGATGGTCCGCAAGGTTCACCTTATTGTTTTGCTCCAGTTTCTGGGTCAGTTCTTTGATTAATTTCTCATTTTCTCTGTCTCTGTCATTTAAATATTTCCTCTCACTCACAAAACTGAGAGTCAGAGACTTGAGCTTCTCAAGCTCAGACACCAGATTCTGCTCGGTTTTGTCCAGCCTGTCCTCCGATGTTTCCAGTTCCTTCACCTTGACCCTGAGGGTCTCCAGCTCAGAGGAGATCTTCTTGGTCAGATTCCGCTCCTCATTCAGACTCAGGCAGAGCTGGGTGCAGTCGTTCTTACTCCGGCCGAAGGCTTCCTCCAGCTTCTCCAGCTCCGCCATGCGCTTCTGGAGCCGCTCAATCTCCGCTTTCAGCTCCCGGGTCAGGCTCTCCTCCTCCTCCAGCTTCTCCTTCATCAGCTGACACAAGTCTTCTGCCTTCTTGATTTCTTCATCCTTCCCCTCAATCTTCAACACCCGTTTCCGCAGGGCCTCCACCTCAGCCAGCATGCTCGAGTTACTGCCCTCAGCCTGGATCACCTTGTCCTGGAGATCCAGGAGCTCGTCCTCCGCCTTCTGGAGGTTTTTGGTGGCTTCCTCCAGCTCATCGAGGCGACGGCCAAGACTCTGCAGCTTAAACCGCAAGTGGCGACTGGAGGCGACTTCCTTGTACCCTGAAAATTCAGCCATGTTCAGGCTTCTCTTTAGTGTAGCTCAAGGGAATGAGAAATAGTCAACTCTCTCCTTGCATCAACAGGTTTTTCTTGCAGCCTGGGACCTTCATCAGTCTGAAGGAAGAAAACAGTAAGGGCATGCATGAGAAAGCAAACTCCCAAAAAGCCCCAGAATTTACTCTTCTAAAGATAGGCTCCTCCAATTACAATCTCCAGGGTCAATGGAAGAGATTTTTGTTTTTTATCAACTTTGCTGCCAAGCCCAAGCCTCTACCTGAATCCAAAGAATTTTAGAGTAGGAAGGGTGCTCAGTAACATCTAGTCCAAATGGCACCTAGAGGGAGTGCATGATGGAGATGATAGCTAATACTTACATAGATCGTGCCTATGATGCGTCCACCTGGCACTCTGCTAAACACTTCATAACTGTCATCTCATTTGATCCTCCCAGCAACCCTGGGAGGTAGGTGCTGTTATTATGATTATTCCTGTTTTACAGATGAGGAAACTGAGGCAAACGGCAGTCACTTAAGAGAACATATGAATAGCAGTAAAGGCAACAGATGAGGGGAATAATCCAAGGTTGGGGCTTGGTGACAGGACAAGTGGGCAAAGTATGGAGGACAGCGAAGGGTTGAACTGATTCATAAGGGGGTGAGATAAGGGAGGCTGAAGTGCATGCAGGCAATGCAGGAGTGATAGCCTGGGAAAGAACTGAGGGGAGGAAGTTATGGTGAGAATGAAGAACAGGGTTAGGGGGTTTAAGGCAGAGAAAAAGACAGAGTGATAAAATATACAGAACAATAAAAGACGATGATCAGATAAAAGAATTTCAGAGTCAGTGGGATACTTATTGTTGATGGCGAGATCGAGGATATGACCCTCTCTGGTGTGTAACTGAGGTAGAATAGAGAAGGAAGTCACAGAAATTAAGTAGATTGATGGCCTGGGAAGTTAGGCTACCTGAGGGAATATTAATGTGTGTGGGGAAATCAACCAGTATCAGGGCAGGAGATGGGGAGGAAAAACTGTGAGCCAGGCAATGAACATGCTGAGGAAAGAATATCTTGGGGAGGTAGACAGTAGGTACCAGAATCATGATTGGGTGACAAATTTGGGTTGAATGAACCTCAAAGAAGGAGAGATTAGTGAGTGTGGTGAAGAGAAAATCTGACAGTAGTAATGGGGAGCAAGCAGTATTCCAACCCCCTCACCACAATCAATGGGTTGGGGAGCATGAATGAAAGTATGACCAGTACTGGAAAGGGTGGGCCAGGGGCGCAGTGAGATCCTGAAAATAGAAGGGGTGGGAAAGGAAGAGGTTTAAGACAAAAGCAAGTTTATTAACGATGGGGCAGGCATTCCAGAGAGCACCATGGAAGATGGCGGCATGAGTGAAGAGGTCAAGTACAGATGTCTCAATTATAAGAAATGTCAGTACACAAATCAAATCGAAGATGACTCAGCTTCCAAGCCTGGGTGACTGGAAGGACAGTGGTGCCATCAATAAAACAGGGAAGGAGGTAGGAAGGTCAGGTTTAGGGAGGAGATGCTAAGCTCAGTTTTAAACATGCCCAAGTGGAGAAGCCAAGTGGAGATGTCCAGCAAACGACTAGAGACACAGGAAGAGAATTCAGGAGAGAAAGCTGAGCTAGATACATGGATTTAGAAGGCATCTGGATATATAGCAGCATGATGAAGAAGAGGGACTGAGGCAAAGTTTTGGAAGATACTCATATTTAGGGAGTAGGGAGATGAAGATGAACCAGCCAAGGAGAATAAAACTGAGAAAAGAGAGATGCAGGAGAAACAGGGGACAATGGTGCTAAGGAAACCCAATGGAGGCTAATTGGGAGGGGAATGCCAAATACTGTAGAAAGGGTCAAGGAGAGTGAGGACTAAAGATAGCATCACTGCATCTGGCGATGGAGAAGTCCCCAGTGACCTCCTGGAAAGCCCTTGCCATACAGTAGTGGCACTGAGGGGCAAACAGATGAAGAGGAAGTTTAAAAAAGCAAAAACAAAAATCACCAGATGACAAGGGGAGGAAAGTGGGGGGGCGGGGAGATATAGAAATGACTGAGAGTTTGCTAATGAAAGGGAAGAAAAGTATAGAGTAATTGACGCCTGAGAGGGGGTGGGGGACAGAGGTGAGCAGAATGGAGAGAAATTAGGAATGAAAATGATCTCTGGGGGAAGCTCCCAGCATCAGCCTTTGCAAAAACGGTGCCTCTTCTCAGAACACAGAGCAAAGTTGGTCAAAGGCCTCATTTTCCTCTACAAAAAAGGGGGAAGTTTAGTATGATGCCTGGCACAGAGTGCTTACTTAATAAATGTGCACTGAAGGAGATTAGCATTGGGGTCTGAAGGTGGGAGAAGAAAAATCAGAACAACTGCTGGGGGCCAGAAAGGACGGTTTCAGTCAAGCAGGTATCAAAAGCATGACCTGGCAGCAAGGAGTGAGCTGGAATCAGACAAGATCCTGAGTGATGGTGGCAGAGCAGGGGCCTGGAGGAGCACAACCTTTCTGCTGTGAATCCAGACGTCCGTCCGGGCAAAAGCAAAGTCAGGACAGGCGTGAACACAGGATTAGAAAATATTTAACAAAATAGAAAAAAATGCAGTAGAACACAGATAATGTTAATATGTAGTTTTCTAAGTCAATCTGAAGCCCTCAGGGAGCCTTACATGGAGTGGCCACCATTTCTCTCTGAGTTTGATGCCCCTAATCTGGGGGGCACCAGAGTCATTGATGTTGAGAGGCTAAGTTTTTAGAATCAGAGAATTTCAGAGCTAGAAGGAACCTCAAAGCCCAGCTAGTCCAACTGGCACCTGAAAAAGAGTTTTTCGCAAGGGCAATGAGGTAGATTTATACTGTTTGGATTTTTTCAGAAGTTTGTTCTGAGGCATCTTCTCTGTGGATGAGGATTAGGGCACAGGGTTGGGGCTCGTGATTCCACTGGTATAACAAAGTCTTAGGTGAAGAGACTTTCCACAGGGCAGTTCAGCACTTTCATAGTATAACTTAAGTCTCCTCTGGATCGTGCCCAGGGTCCTGCAGAGAACGTGTGTCAGTGGCTGTCCCAGACCTTTAAGCAAAGTGATAGCAGGTTCAGTTTTCTGCTTTGATGAAGGGCTGGTCACTACTGCCTGGTGGCAGCATCCAGAAATCACAGAAGTGCCTCAGAGAAGTTACCAAACACCTTCTGGAGCTATGGTCACAGAACGTTGGTCAGAAGAAGTCAGGCAGTGAGAGGGGACCAGCATTCTGTCCTTGCAGACAACAAAAGGCTGGATAACAAAGCCAAGACCCAAAAAGACTTTGACACAGGCTAAACATGGGGCTGAATTAAATTAAAATGAAACTCAGTAGGGACAAATATAATTTTACAGTTGGACTTTTTTTAAACCAACTTCATAACGAAGATAAATTGATAAGCCTTTATTAAACACCTATTATATTCCAGGCTTTGTGATATGTGCTAGAGATAAAAAGACAAAATGCAACAGCCCTTATCCCCAAGGAGCTGTTGTTCTAATCAAATGTAAGATGGGGCGACCACAGTTGGACAATAATCTACCAGAAAAGGATCTGGGGGTTTTGGTGGACCACAAGTTTGATAGTCACGCTATGGAAATGATAAAAAGGGTAATACAATTTGGGCTACATTAAAAGGAGCCTTGTTTCCACTCTGCCTGAGTCAGCCGCGTCTGGGAATCTCATGTTTCACTACAAGCGCCACGGCCCAAGGAAGAAATGGAATGAAACCTCCTCTGCGTGTTCCCTCCGATGTTAGAACATGACCTCCTCGAAAGCAGGGACTCCCTGCTTTTCTGCTTGTATCCTCAGTGCTTACCACAGTGGTTTGCATACAATAAATGCTTAATAAGTGCATTTTTGTCCTTTTTTAAAAAAGACATTGTTAACTTGAGAGCAACCTGAAGAGAGTAAGCAGGAATACACGCTCCCGAGTCACGGGCACAAGCCCAGGTGTGGGCACCCCCTGCCTTACAGGTGGGTCCCTGCCACTGCCCTCCCCAGCCAAAGATAGCCTTGCCTGATGTGATGTGTGAGCAGCAAACTTTCCAACGCCAAGAACACGTTCTGTTCTTGCCCCAGAAGTTTTCCATTACTGCCATCTACTAGCTGGTAGCCCGGGCTACCTCCTAGAAATGCACAAAAAGTTAAAAGAGTCTAATGTCTGTGTTTGTATTTGTGGAAAGAGTTGTCCCCCCTAGAACAAGGGCCAGGTGAGGGACAAAGTTAGTCCTAGCTCTTCCCTAGAAAAGCAAAAGCAGACAAAAAGGATTTGGCAAACTCACCTGGTCTGGCAACGTAGCAGCAAAAGGGATGGCCTGAGAGTTGGGAGACGTGAATTCCTATTTCCACCACTAGCTTGCTGTGTGACCCTGGGCAAGTCACTGACTGTCTCTGGATGTCAGTGTCCTCATCTGTCAAGGTAAGCAGTTGGACAGATGATTAACTTCCAAGGTCACTTTCAGCTCTGCTATCTTAGGTTCTAAAATCCCGGGTTCTAAAGTTTCTTCCATATTTGATAGTGTGTGTTCTAAAGTCCCTTTAAGCCCTAACCTTCTGTAGCAGAGCATGGGGAACCTATGACCTTGAGACTACATGAGGCCCTCCAGGTCCTCAAGTGCAGCCCTTTGACTGGATCCAAACTTCCCAGAACAAATCTCACCGCTGTTCCATAGTCTATAGCACCATCCAGTTCTGCCATGCTGCGTTATTAAGGTCAAGTCAACTACCACTTACTGAGGTTTCCTAGGTGGAAAAAAACTACAAAAACAAAGCAAAACCCCCAGTCCCTGCTCAGGGAGATTACAATCTAATGGGGAGGTAACTCCATGTAAACTCCACAGGGAGAAGATAAAGGGTAAATCGGGGCAGGCTCCGAGGGAAGGCAGCCAGATTGTTTACTGGAAGGAAGCCAGGGGCAAAGACGCTTCTTTCCCTGAAGGAAGAAAAGGCCAGTGACCAAGAGGTAGAGAAGGGAGTACAGTCCAGACACAAGGCACAGCCTATGCAAAAGCATGGTGGCAAGAGAAGGGATGCCACGTCTGGAGAACTAGCAGGAAGGTTTGGCCAAAAGCTTGTGTAAAACGTGTTTTAGGAAAGAAAACCAGACACTGAGTGGTCCTGAAAGGTCCAACTGGGATAAAACATTGGAAAACGCCCCATGAATGTTGGCCTCCCTCACTGTTACTGCCTCCTCATGGTGCACAGGCTCACAGTGTGGGTTCACAAAGGCTGGATCAAGGGAACAAACATTCCTGCAGGTCTTACAGCAAGTTGCAAAGGTTTCTGGAAACAGGCTCATCAATGGATTGTGTGTATGTCTATTACCACACAGAGCCTTAAAGTCAGTTGGTGAAACATAACCACCTCGTCTCTGTACCAACTTTTACTTTCCATTGCATGTTTCCTATCTCTTAAGTCATTTGACTTTCAAGATAGTCCTATGAGGGAGGGAGGATGGACATTATTGTTCCCATTTCACAGATGGAGAAGCTGAGGCCCAGAACAGCAGGCGCCCAAGATCACCAAGCTAGCCAACTTGGAACTCCTCATCCTGGCTCTCACCCAGGAACCCCAAAGCCTATGCTGCAGCCGCTTCCTCTCTCACTCCACCAGGCCTCTTCTGGGAGTGGTTTCTTTGAGGCATTGGCTACAACTCCAGGGAGGCAGAGGCGGAGGCAGCTGTCATAGAAAGTGTGTGTTCCAAGGCTCTGCTGGATCCTAAGCACCTAGGGCTTCCGGCAGGAAGTTCGTGGGCAGAGGAAGGCAATTCCTCCGGCCCAGCAGGAACAGATGCTAGGCCTCCTCTTGGGCCTAGGCTGTTGGGCAAAGGGGAGGGGCCTGGAGCTTGATACTCATTTACTCCAACCATCCCATCTCCATGGCCAAGCAGAAACCAGCACTAGCTTCCTGAGCCTGGACAACCAAAAGCTGGGAAGGCATCAGCTGACCTTATGTCAATCTGCACTAGGAATGAATGTTCAGTGCTCTCCCACACTCTTGGGGGCTAGCCAGCCTAAAGGGAGTGTCTTTTCCTTTCTATGAAAGAATCCTAATTCTTAGTCAGGTAGCTTACATGTAGTTCTCAAACCTGACTTTCAAATATACATGTGGTGAACAAATCCTCTCTCTGGGCATCAGCTTCCTAGTCTATGAAATAAAAGGGTAGAACAAAATGATCTCTATGATCTGTTCTAAGACTCTGTCCTTGTCTTATAATCAGTCTTCTCAGACTCCTCCCAGCTCTGACATCCTGTGTTCTAAGCGCCCTCCCAGCTTTGACATTATGTGTTCTAAGGGCCCTCCCAGCTCTGACATTCTATGTTCTAAGGGCCCTCCCAGCTCTGACATCCTGTGTTCTAAGGGCCCTCCCAGATCTGACATCTATGTTCTAAGGATCTATCTCTGTTGTTCTGTGTTCTAAGAACCCTTCACACAAGATGCTTTCTCCTACCTCCCTGCCTTTGTACCAGCTGCTTCCCAATGGTGGAATATATTATCTCCTCACTCTAACCTTTTTGGAATCCTTGGCTTCCCTCAAGACTCAACTCAAGTGTCCCCTTCTACTTGAAACTTTTCCTGATCTTCTCTTCTCTACCCTGCATTTATTCTGAATATATTTTTGTCCACTTAAACGTGCGCATGTTGTCTCATTAGGATGTAAGGTCTGAGGGAATGGACGGTGTTGCTTTATTTCTGAATCTCCAGAATTTAGCTAAGTGCATGACACAAGATACCAAGATAAAGCCACCGTCCCTTGGCTCAAAACTTATTACATCCTAATGAGACAAGCTTCTTCTCATATGTTCTTGAATTGACTGAGTTGGGCAAAGCCTACAAACACTGAGAGGCAAATGGCAACACTTAGAAAAAATGTACTGGATTTCATCTTTGTCCCATTCACTCAGCCAGAGAACCTAGGTGCTCTGCTACGGAAGGGTGACCTTGGGTTTCCTCATCTGTCCCAATGAGAAGCTAAGACTACAGGATCTCCAAACTCACTTCCAGGTCTAAATCAATCAACTGGTAAACATTTTATTAATGCCCACCCTGGCTGGTGCTGAGAGCCTAGACAAAGAATGAGACAGCCTTCTGCTAGAAGATGCTCATAGCCCATTACATCCATGCTCTCTAGAAGTGTGCCCAGAATTAGATGCCATTAGAGAGGGGGGGTGGGCACTAGCAGCTGGGGTGGGGGAGGAGCCAGAAAAGGCTTCCTGCAGAAGCAGCCTGGGGCTACCCCCCACCCCAAGGAGGCGGATCCAGTGCTCTATGGCTTCTGTGGATCCAGTGCTCTGCAAGCAGAAGGTGCTGAAATCAGCATCCAACCCCAAGCCCCATCCCTTCCTAGAAAATCAGCCCAGCGCCTCTGGCCAAGGGCCTGCACCTTGACCCCATGGCCACCAGAGGGAGCCCAGGCTCCCACAGAAGAGACAAGCCATTGGGCTTCGGCATATCTCTCTGCAGGGCTGGAAGGATGGCCAAAGGCTGAAGACAGGTCCGGTTCCAGCAGCTGCAGCAATGGGTGGGGGTGTGGGAAGGGTGTGTCTGTGAGAAGACACTTTCTCCTTAAATGAACTCAGCTAGGCACAGAGAGGCAGAGACAGGACCCTCCCTTAGGCATGATGAGAGCTTCTCCCAGCACAAGCCCCCAGTCAAGAAGAAGGGGGTCGGTTGGCTCTCTCAGCCTTCAGCCACATCCCCTAGAGTTGATTCACACTTAATAAGAGTCTATAGTGTGCACAGCAATGGACTAGGTGCTGAGGGACACAACGCTTAGAAAAGACACAAAACAGTGCTTATAGTCACAAAATTGTCCTAATGACCAAGGAGTAAACTGAGGAAGGGCTCTTAGGTCCCATGAGGCCATTCAAAGATGTCCCTTCAGCTTTCTGTGCTCCATCCCCTCACACTTAGTGCCCCCATTTTATTCTTTCTAGCCCCCTCTCTCTCATGCAAACCAATCCCGCCAGAAAGCATCTGTGTTATAGTGACAAAAGGGCTGTGATGATTTGGGGTAAAATGGCTCTGGTCCTTCTTCTACCAACCTCTATAATGTAGACATGTCACATTCCTTCTCCAGGCCCATTTCCTCACCTGTAACATTTACTGGACTTGGGGCCCCCCCCCAAAAAGAAGAAAATGCTCCTTCCCCTCCCTTCTTTGCAGAGGTTGTGGGGCAGTGCAAACACAGAGTCAGCTGATGTGATGGTTAATTTTGCTTAACTCCTTTTTTTCCTGTATTTTCTTTTAGTCAAGAGATATTTATTAAGAGATATTTATTAAGTACCCTGGGCACTTTACTAAGCACTGGAGATAGAGAGAAAGACAAAAGACAGTCCCTGATCTAAAGGAGCTCATAGTCCAATGGGGGAGGCAGAATGCAAAATAATTATGAACAAACCAGCTATAGATGGGATAACTCGTAGATAATCAACAGAAGGAAGGCACAAAATCAAGGCAAACCAGCTCAGAAGTCCTCTGCTCTAATCCACATTGAACAGTAGTGACTCATTCTCCAATGTCACCCCAAAAGTCAGCATGTCTAGCTTCAGCTAGAAGACCTTCAAAGACTTCGCTGTTACTTGAGGCAACTTATACACCCCTTTAGAAAGTTCTAGCTCTTAAGCAGGCTTTTTCCATCAGCCTCTCTCCAACAGCTCTGGGGCCAAGCAGAACAAATGTGATCCCACTGCCATGGGAAAACCATCAGATCTGAGGAGACAATCTCCACACCCCTCTTACCAGGTGTCTGCTTTCCCAGGCTAACCCTCCCTTTACCGTTCTGGCTGACTGCCCACCCCCAGAGGTCCTCCAATGAGTCTGGCCTTCCTATAATGCAGGACCCCGAATGGACCATAATCCACTCCAAACACAGGCAGGGTTTGAGAGGACAGCCAGCCAGACTAGTACTGCTTCCTCTGCTCAGGACATAGGGAGCTATGCTTCTCTTAATGGAATGGCATTGACCTCAAACAAGTCTTTGGTCCTTAAAGGACCCTGCGAAAACAATGTGCTGATGCCTGGGAAACCCTGCAAGCTTCATCAAAGTTCTTCCTGCAGTAGAGCAGTACAGTTACCCCTTCCACATCTCCACTTTCCCCCATCAACGTTTCAATATATTGGGATCACATAAGAAATTAAATGGGAATCTGGGGGGAGTTTTGTGGAAGCCACAGGCAACACACAAAGGCCAGATGACACAGGAAAAGTTTAGAAACTCAAAAATGCATAAAATGTGTATAGTATTGTATGATGTTAACATATTTTATCTGTTAATGCCATAATGATTCAGACTTCTCTGACAAGAAGGGAGGGCCAAAACGTTTTATGCGGGTTTTTCAGATCAGAGCAGGTACAGAACCCCCTAACAATGTAAGGAATGGGGCTGAGGGTTTGGAGGGGACAAGGCGACTTGTTCCCTCACCCCACCTGCCCTCAGGAGAGTGATAGTAGTTCCTCCTCCTCCTCCTGTCTTCTGTTTACATTCCCCAACTAATTTCTACTTCTGATTCTACAATACTCTCCAGTCTATCAGCCAGCAAGTGCCTACTAAGTGTCAGACTAGCGCCAATATGCAAACAGCTATTCTATCTACTGGATAAACAGGAAATAGTCAGCGACAAAGGGAAAACACTAGCCTTAAGGGAGATAGGAAAGCCTTCCCACAGATGCACAGCCTGGTCAGGTTGAACACTCCTAAGCATCAATTCTTACAGCTACGTGGCCAACAACACAGAGCCCCCATCCATTCGAGGGCCCCCTCACATGCATGGGGGCTCTGCAAGGGGCCTGAAGTACCCAGGCATCACCTTGCCATCCCAGGAGAAACAGAAAAGGTACAAGTCAGCTAAAAACACCTCAATACACACACTCAAGAGTATAATGTGATCCTCATTCATTTATTCAACAAACATTTAGTAAGCACTTCCTGCATACAAAACACTAAAAAGTACAAAGCTTCTTTGCTCAGTCCAAAGAGAAGAAACAGAAACAGATGAGAACCAGCCTCTCCAAGGATTCTCCATATGTGGGAGGGGGAAAAGGGAGTGCCCATTGTACCCTGCATTCAGCAGGCAGTTAATGTTTGCTTAAATGACTTGAAAGACAAAACCAGGCTAAACCTTTCACAGCAATACAGGAGTAGGCAACCACTCCCTGACAAACAGAACAACAAAGCAACATACCGAGAAACCAACCCCAAAAGTGAAAACAGCTTAATAGAATCCTGTAATTTCACCGACCAGGGGAAGTCCTGGCGGAAGTCCCGGGACGGAACCTCCCACCTCCCTCTGAATGACCCGGCCTGGGGACTCATCTGTGTGACCCCTGGGTCGCACAATCCGGATCCCCAGGCAGGACCCGAGCCCCCTGGACACAATGACACCCCGCCGCCCCGCGAGCTCTCCTCCTCCGAGTTCAGCCCAAGACGGCGGCCCCAGGGACGGTGATTCATGGGGAGCTTGCAACCCACCAAGGCCTCCAGCTGGCTTTCAAGCAAACTGCGACCTAACAACGCCTCCCCCTCCTCTTGTACTTAGGGAGGCATTTTTTAAGCCCACAGTTAAGGCCTTATTAAATGTCATTTAACATAATTAATAATTAAATGTCATTCCATTCAAACTGGGGAAGAAGATGTAGTGAGACGGTAGACCCAGCTCTGAAAGTCTATGACAGGGTGAGGAGATGTGGCACGTGTGGCTTGAGGCTCACTGAGCTAGGAGCAGACTCTGGTCAGGGGAGAAAGGGGCTCACGAGGGAGGTGCTTGGTGAGCTCCCCATACTTTTGGTGACGCCCAAGATTCATATACAACCAGACCCATATCAGCACAAAGAATCTTGCAGCTGGACTGCCCCACTTAGTGCCAACCTCGGTGCTCTGAGGTCCACACCCACACCCAAACACACCACCCTCATTCTTCCCTGGGGAGTGTGAGGGGGGGGGGGAGATAGTAACAGTGAGGATGATGATGATGATAGCTACTGTGCTAACAGCCCTGGGGGGGGGGAGCCGCTGTTATTATGCAGGAAGTTGAGGCAAACACATGTCAAGTGACTTGCTCAAGATCACACAACCAGTAAGGTGGGGAGCAGGCTGCCATGTACTAGACTCTCCCGCAAGTGCTCGGACCAGGCACAGGGGTCCTTAACCTTGGACAAGGAGGAGGTCTCCATGAACTTGTTTCTAAAATTTTAACAACTATTTCACTATAATTGGTTTCCATAGTAACCCTACGCATCTTATTTTATACATTTAAAAACTTAAGGAGTTCTGAGACTTTACCAGACTCCCAAAGCTGTCTGTGACACACACAAAAAAGTCAAGAACCCTACATGGTCATCAGGGTCCCTGCCATCTCTAAAATTCTGTGGTTCTACAAATATTTGAGTAATACGGTTACAGTGAACATGAGGGCAGCCCTGACTGATGGGGAACCCCTAGAACTCTGATTGAATCTTCCCACTGGATGAGGCATTTACCTGAGGCCATAAGGCTTTCATTATAGCTGGGTCCAAATCTCTTACTCTTACTAGCCTAGCCGTCCAGTGCAGCTACTTTCCCACCTTGATCTTGATTACTGGGGCCTGACCTCATTTGACGCCTCCTCAAGACCCTCTCCAAACTCCTACTCTAGAACTTTCCCACAATCTTTCTGCATATAAGCTCCATTTTGCCTTCATGAGGGGGCTGAGAATGCAATCTAGCGCAGACTCATTCTGTGTCAGATTATTCTGGCCTGCTTATCAATACAAGCTTCACATATACTTAGGCTCCTTAAGAGTCTACCCATTAAGGCAAACCTTTAATAAACTTTGCTTTACTTTGGCTGAGAGAAGGCTTGAGTCGGATTCCTTCAGCAGGACAAGGCGTGTTGGTATTTTGGGGTCTCGAGCACCCCTAACCTAAACCTTATACCTCAACACCGACAAGGGAAAACAGCAACCCAAGGGGCTGGAAGGGGTTGGAAAGAGAGGCCATTCTCCATGGCATGGGAGAATTACAGCTAGCATACTGTGATGAAAGAACACTCTACTTGGAGCTGAGACTCTAAATCCTGACTCTAACTCTTATTACCTGTGCAATCGTGGCCAAGTCAAGCCTCTTATCCTCTCTGGGCCTCAATTTCTTTATAATGCCATTAACACTACACCACCCAGGAAACTCTTTTACACGCTTTCCAGTGTGTCCAGTTCAGTATCAGACTAGCCAGAGCTGCTGTGTTATGTGAGCCTTCACCCCCAGTTACCACCAGATGAGGGAGCCAAACTTCTTTCCCCAGCTGCCTCCTTGAGTCATTGCCCAGGTATCCAAAATCTCCATCCACACACCCCAGCCCCACCACTTTAATAAAAATAAAGAATTTAAACGGCACTGGCCTGGAATTGCCCTCTAGGGACAGCCCTGAGGGTATCTCCCAATTAGGGATCACCCTCTTCCCGAGTTCTTGCCCCCAGTCCCAGTTGGCTTGGCCTACCCAGTCTACACTAGGCTGGACCTCCTTCCTGTGGTTGATGCCTAGGAATGTCTAGAATAGAACAGACTCTAGACTGTGCCCTTCTGCCCCAGCAGAACTCCCATGATTCATGTCCTGTTTCCAGCTACGAGACAAAGAAGAAGGGGGAGGTCCCTCTTGGTTCTCTTCTTAGCAGTACCCTCCTGGTACTTTCTGGTGACAAGCCGTAAGCCTTTGGCCACCTTCTCATCCTAAAATTTATCCCCAGCTTGCTCTGTGCTGACCTCCTGCTCTATCTACTACCTTCTGGGCTTTTCCCATTTGGTCTCTGGGGTTAGGAAAATGTGTCATTCCTTTCACCCAGAGTTCATGGGTGAAAATTACGGAGAGGCAGATTTCAGCTCCATATAAGGAAAAACTCCCTTGCTAAGGCTGAGAGATATCCAAAACGGCAATGGACTGTCTTGGGAGGGATTGGGTTCAACATATCCAAATCTTATGCCCGTGTAGTTTCATTTATGTTTTCTTGAAATACGGAGCTGGGAAATCAGGCTTTGATAAAGCCCATTAGGATTCAAATGGACCTACTTGACTACTCCTTAAATCCAAATCCCTTGGTAGACTGGCCAATAGTAGGAACCAGCCTAGGCCTTACTTGGTCACCGTTTGGGTTTTGATAGCTCAGAGAGGGTGTAAATACGAATTGTTTCAGTTCTGGCTAGAAACCCAGAGGGTCTTACCCGCCCTGATTGATTTTTTTTTTTTGAATAGGTAAAAAAGGTCTTTTTTTTTTTTGGTCTTTTTTCTTGTGTATCCTCAATCACTGAATGGGCGTTGCCTCAGACAAACTGAGACCTGGGAAAGGCCTTAGTTTAAAAAGGCCAAGGTCTCCTACTGCATCTGGGGCCATCTCCAGTCGTCCTGATCTGTATCTGGCCACTGGACCCAGATGGCTCCCAAGGAGAAAGTGAGGCTGGTGACCTTGCACAGCCCTGCCTCACTTAAATCCAATTCACTTGCAAATCAAGACATCACCCTTATGATGTCATTGGTCCTCTTCAAGAAGGAAGGATGAACAAACTGCAGCTGTGTTGCTGATCAATATCCTAACCAAAATCACCTCCAAGCTCCTTCCTTTCCACGTGAGAATCTGTGAGCCTCTATTTCTTTGCACCCTCCCTGACAATTAGTATTTGGCTAGAAAAGCATCACAGGAAGGGGCCTCCACCATTTTCTGATGCAAACGCTCCCGCTTGGGGCTCAAAGCTTTGCCACTGCCCTCAATGGTGGTCACCTAACAAAACGTCCAATTACTTGTAGCTCACTACCAACAGGGACCACATTATTCAAGATAAAAACTAGGACAGACCTTCTGACAAAGGATATTCCTTTTGCAAATTCTCACTGAATGTAAAACTTATTTTTCTTGAAATCTGGGCCATCCAAGGCAATCTAGGACATAGAGTCTCAGAGTTACTACCTCCTGAGACAGCCCACCCATTTCACCACTGGATGGCTCTAATTGTTAGCAAGTTTTTCCAGCCAATGAGCCAAAATCCACTTCCCTGGTTTCCAGCCATGTGAACTAGTTGGTTATCGATAACTACAAAGAGTAAGACTAATCCTTTCACATAACAGTCCTTCAAATATTAGAAGATACCTATTTTTGTCCCTGGTAAGTCTTTTCTAGACTAAATATTCCCAGTTTGATCAAAATGCTGAATTCAAATCCAGTCTCAGAAACGTAATAACTGTGTGACCCTGGGTAAGTCACTTAACCTCTGTTTGCCTTAGTTTCCTCATCTATAAAATGGGGATGATAACAGCACCTACCTCCCAGGGTTGTTGTGAAGACCAAATGAGACAATAATCACAAAGTTCTCCTTAGCACAGTAAATGCTAAATTAATGTTAACTGTGATTATAAAACATCTACAGATGCTGGATGCCTTCCTCTGAACATCACTCACATCCTAACGTCACTCCAAAACTCCAGCCCCAGAACTGAGCCCAGAAGTCCAGGTGAGGTCTGGCCAGGATTGTGTGCAGTTAGGCAATCACACTATATTTCTGCTAAGGAAGATTCACATTGCATCATTTGTTTGGCTACCACATCACAATTTAAACTACCTTCGAGTCAGCCAAAACCTGAGTGCCCTGAGATACCAAGAGAGTTACAGCAGCACTTTCTATAGTAGCTGAAGACTGGAAACAAAATGGGTGTCCATCAGTTAGACTGAGGGATGTTAAGCCCATTATGGTCTATGAACAGAATGGAATATTGGTGTGCTATCAGGTACAATGAATATAACTGAGAGACACAGGAGGATCTGGATGGACTAATGCAGAAGCAGGAAGGCGATACACTGCACATAATGACAGAGCCCAGAACAAGATCCAAATCACACACAAAGCTCAAAAACAGATCGATGCAGAACATGCTTCCTCTATCTCAGGGGAGAGGGCTCCAGTGACAGGTAAAGGGTAGGGCAATTACCAAGGATCCTATTTGGGAAGGTCCTGTTTCAAGCCAAAGAGTACAAATACAAACAAAAGACAGTCCCTGCCCTCAAGGAGCTTCCATTCCAATAGATGAAGATAACCCATTAAAAGAACTCTAAGGGATGGGGGTGGGGCACCCTGGGCTGGAGGTCAGTCAGCACACTGTAAGAGGTGTATTTTAACATTAAAAACCTCTCAGAATTGTTCCCATGAATTGCTCTTATTGTGATCTCCCCCATCTTGTCTCTATGCAGCTGATTTTTTTTTAAATCTAAAGATGAGACTTTAATTTATCTCCATCAAATGTCACATTATTGCCTCCCAATCTTGTTGATTCTTGACAATGCTAGAAACCTATTCAGTTTCACTTCCTCTTCAAATTTAAAGCCTTCTACCTGCAGTCTCATTTCAAGCTATGGAATAGGACTGGGATATTCCCTAGGGAATGACACCAGATGTCCCCCTCCAGGTTGACCCATCATGTCCCCAGATATTATCCTGAGGGGCTTCTCATCAAACACCTGGCCAAAATCAAGAGACATCCCAACAAAGACATTTCTCCAGGTCTATCAGTTAAACAAATGACAATTTAGTGCTTCCTATGTGCATGACTCTGTTTCGGGGCTGGGAATGCAAAGATTTTCTAGGTAACAGTCCCTGTTCTTAAGGAGTTTCCAAACTGATGTTCTAACTAGACATTGTTAATGAGCCTATCTAGACTCATAGGAAATAACTCTTCTCTTAAGTGCTCATAAATCACCTATTTTGTGATCAAGTCTGGAATTTTGCTGGGGATTTATCTCAGTCCATATAGTTCTATACTGGAAACTCCTAAATATGTTGTCATGTGCCATGCAGACAGATACTTCACAATAGGAACTAAAATCAAGACAATTCTTGGAAGAGAGAGGGAGAGGGAGAGAGGGGGAAAGAAAGAGAGAGAGAGAGAGAGAGAGAGAGAGAGAGAGAGAGAGAGAGAGAGAGAGAGAGAGAGGAGGGAAGGAAGGGAAGGGAGAGATAGAGGAAGGGAGAAGCAGAATTCCACCTTTCAGGAAGTTCTCTACTCTTCCCCCATCACAGTCCCCTGGAGTCCAGCTATGGTCCTGAGTCAAGGACCCTAAATGCAATATTGACTGTGAAGAAGTACAATGAATGGCTGGGGAGAGGTTCCCCCACGCTGTGTATCCCTTCTGTCCAACCACGTCTAAGACAGAGATGCTGGCTGCTTGGAGGAAACCACCTCCCAAAAGGCAGTTAGGAAGACCCTTTCTCCGGTTTCTTCCAAGATCTTCCCCATCTCCTCCCTCCAGGAGGTCAATCAACCAATCAATCAGTAAACAAGTATTGATTAACTATGTGCTAGGCACAGCCCTGCTCTGGCTGTGCTCATGGAGGCAGAAGCAGAATCATAGAATGACAGAATGTCAAGGTTGGAAGGGATCTCAGAACACAGAATGTTAGAATTAGAAGGAATCTTGAAAATCACCAAAATAATCCAGCTGGTGATAAGATTATAGGAGACATGGCTAGAAGAGGCATTAGATATCTAGTCCAACCTTCTCCTAAGAGGGAGGGATATGACTAGTCATATGGTTGCAGTCCTTCCTTCTAGAAGAGGATCGATGACATGACGATGTTGTGGTCAAGGTGCGGTCCATCCGACTATGGCTGATCAGACCAATATGAGCTCAGAAGGCTCTACCACAGGTCAGGCACAAATAGCCCATATATGGAGCCCTGTGGCTAGCAAGTGGCAGAGCCAGCACTCAAGACACATGGCTACTGACTCCTGTGCAGTTCTTCCGCTGCATCCCAATGGCTCCCAGTGTGCTGGCCACTGACTATGCCAATGGTCTGGAACAAGGGCAGTTCTAGTTCTCTCTAGTGTGTTTCCTTGGCTGTACCCAACCATTACTCAGAAGGGACTCTGCTAAGTAATTGTTCTCCCACAGGAGGCTGGTCAGAAGGACTAGTTATGACTTGTTAAATGTATTTAAAAAACAAATCAAAACAAAACAAAACCTAAACAAACCAATGTGCTCAGTGCTGGCTCACCAGAAAGGCACTCAGAAGCCAGAGAAAGAGAAGCATGAGGAGCCACCTTCCTCCTACCGGTTTGTCCAGGTCTCATCATGCTCTGCACACTTACCATCTAGGTCATCTAATTTCCCTGAGTTCTGCATAGAAACTTCCTCCGCCTGCTCCTGGCAGCTACTCTGGGCAAACTTAATCAGTATGTCCAAGGATAACTGACTCTTGACCTGAAAAGAGTCACAAAGGATGGGGGAGAAGGGAGGTTGGGAAAGAGAGAGGGGAACCACAGTGAGCAGAGAAGGCATCACACCCTTGTGGACTGGTCCAAAAAGCAACATTACAGAGAAAACCCACAAGGGGCTCAGGAGAACCATCCTCCAAAGAGTGAAAAGAGCAAGTTATAATAATCCAGATCCAACTGCTGACATTGGAAAAACCTAGCTAAGCTCCAAGAAGACTGCAGGATAAATGGCAGTCAAAGTGCCATAGATTTCAACCTGGAAAAGTGCATTGGAGCCATTGGGCTCCAAGGCCCTCAGTTTAAAGGAAGGTGAGGCATCAAAGGTTAAGTGACTTGCCCAGGATCACACAACTAATATCTGAAGGAGGTGAGATTTGAACCCAGATTGTCCTGACCCCAAGTTCAGAGCTATATCAAGCTAGAAGGGGTGTGGCTTTAGGGAGCAATAAAATCATGTGACCTGGAATGGATCTATCTTGGAGATAATCTAATTTAATACCCCAGAAACTGAGAACCAGAAAGGCATTGCTAACCAGTGGGAAAAAGCAATGGGTTTGGAATCAGAAGACCCGAATTTCAGTCTTGATTCTGTAGATATTTACCTGTGAAACCTGGGGCAACATCACCTGTCTGGTCCTCAACTTCTTTACTGGCAAAATGAAAGGAAAGGAGCTGGCATCTAAACTCCTTCTAGCTCAAAAGCTACAATCCTATGACATCATTAAGTGACTAAGGTAATAAAAAGAGGTATGAGAGGCATTAAAAATAACAGATATGGAATTTGAACCTGGGCCCTCAGGCTCCACGGCTCATGCCTTTCTATTGATCACAGGACTAAGAGTTTAAAGAAACCTCTTCCAAAGTCACGTTATGGACATTATTCAACTCCTACATTTTACAAAGAGGAACCTGAAGCCTGGATTAAATGATTTACCTAGCATCCTCATCCTCATCCTCATCCTCATCCTCATCACCCCCATCATCCTCATCATCATCATCACCCCCATCATCCTCATCCTCATCCTCATCATCGTCATCATCATCCCCATCACCATCATCATCATCCTCCTCCTCCTCATCATCACCATCATCATCATCCTCATCCTCACCCTCATCATCGTCATCATCATCCCCATAATCATCATCATCGTCGTCATCATCATCATCGTCATCATCATCATTGTCGTCGTCATCATCATCATCATCGTCATCAATGACATTTATATAGCACCTATTGTATGCCAGGTTAAGTACTTTAAAAATATTATTTCATTTACTCCTCACAACAACACTGCAAGGTAGGCACTGTTATCGCCATTCTACAGCTGAGGGAAACTGAGGCAAACAGCAGTTAAGTGACTTGCTCAGAGTCCCACAGTCAGTGGCTGAACCAGAGTTGGGCATAGGTCTTTCTGACTCCCGTCACTCTACTCATCGTACCACCTAGCTGCCCCATATTTGATCACAAATCTATAGCCAAGTCCTGGGATTATAGACGAACACTCCAGGGCTCTTTCCTCAAAACCACCCTAGTCTAGAACCGATTATTTGACAAAAACTGCTAGGAAATCTGAAAAGCAGTTTGGCAGAAACCTAGGAATAGACCAACATCTCACACCGTATACCAAGTTCAGGTCAAAATGGGGGGTACATGATTTGGACATAAAGGATGTTATCACAAGCAAATTAGGGGAGCGTGGGAAAAATTACCTGTCAGACCTATGCATAAGGGAAGAATTTATGACCAAACTAGAGACGGAGATCATTATGGGAGGTAAAATGGATAATTTTGATTACAAGAAATTAAAAAGATCTTGTGCAAGATCTGCAATGTAGCCAAGACTAGAAGGAAAGCAGAAAACTGGGGGGGGAGGGGGAGGGAGCAGGGCAGGGATTTTATAGCAAGTTTCTCTGATAAAGGCCTTATTTCTCATATATATAGAGAACTTAGTCAAATTTATAAGAATACAAGTCATCCCCCCAATCAATAAATGGTCAGGGGATATGAACAGGCAATTTTCAGAAGAAGAAATCAAAGTTATCTATAGTCACATGGCAAAATGCTCTAAATTACTATTGATTAAAGAAATGCACATTAAAACAATTATGAGGTGCCACCTTACACCTATCAGGTTGGTTATCATGACAGAAAAGGAAAATGACAAATGCTGGAAGAGATAGGGAAAAATTGGGGCACTAATTCACTGCTGGTGGAGTTGTGAACTGATCTGGCCATTTTGGAGAGTCATTTGAACTATGCCCAAAGTACCGTTCGTACCCTTTGACCCAGTAATACCACTGTTGTTGTTCAGTCACAGCCAACTCTTCCATTTGGGATCTTTCTTGACAAAGATACTGGAGTGGTTTGCCATTTCCTTCTCCAGCTCATTTTATAGATGAGGATACTGAAACAAACAGGGAGAAGTAACACAGCTAGTAAGTATCTGAGGCCAGTTTTAAACTCAGATCTTCCTAACTCTAGGCTGGTGCTCTATCCACTGAGCCATCTCGCTGTCCTAGCAATACCACTGCCCGGACTAGATCCCAAAGTGAACAAAGACAAAGGAAAATGACCCATATGTACAAAAATATTTACAGCAGCTCTTTTTGTGGTAGCAAAGAATCGGAAACCAAAGGGATGCCCATTAATTGGGGAATGGCTAAACAAGTTGTGGTGTGTGAATATAATGGAATGCTACTGTGCTATAAGAAATGACGAGCAGGATGATTTCAGAAAAACCTGTGAAGACTTCTATGAACTGATGGAAAGTAAAGTGAGCAGAACCAGAATACTGCACACAGCAACAGCAACACTGTACAATGATCAACTGTGAATGACTTAGCTATTCTGATCCAAGACAATTCAGAAGGACTTACAATGAAAATGCTATTCACCTCCAGAGAAAGAATAGAATCTGAATGCAGAGGGAAGCGTGCTTTAAAAAAAAAAAAACAACTTATTTTTCTTGTACTCTTTTGGTTTGGTTTTTTTGGGGGGGGGCGGTTTGTAACATAGCTAATACAGAAATATGGTTTGCATGACTGTATATATAATCTATATCAATCTATAATCTATATCAAATTGCTTCCCTTCTCAAGAAGGGGGGAAGGAAGGAAAGAGAATTTGGAACTCAAGTTTTCAAAATGAATGTTAGACCTTTTTTTACATGTAATTGAGAAATATTTAACAAAATAAATAAAAATATATTGGGGAAAATTAAAAGTATGTATATTACATTATAATTATTATATATATTATATATATTTATATACATATATTTACATATATTTTAAAACCACCTTTGTCCTAGGGAAAATTCAAATATATCCCAATTCCTCCATCTAGAAAATAAAGCTAATATTTCCCCTCAACCCTGTCCCATAAAATTGTGGCGAAGACCAAGTGGGATAATGTATGTCAAATGTTCTCTAAACTGCAGCGTACTCTTTAAATCTAAGGCTACGTCCACATCATTATTATAGCAGAGACATACAGGAGAGTATGAGCCATCTCGTCTAAGCCCCACACTTGCCTGAGGGGACACTGAGACCCAGAGAGGTTAGTCACATAATTATTTGGTGGCACAGCTGGGAGGACTCCAGCACTCCTGCTCCTGACCTGAGGAAAAAAGCTACACCAACAACAGGAAAGGACAGTCGAAGTTTCAATTTTAATCAAGGCTCAGACACTTAAACCAGCTACAGAACCAGGAGCACCTGGTTCACTCCACTTCCTTTTGTTTCCCCGTCGATAAAACAGAAGCGAAGCATATTTTCATTGCAGAGGTATTGGGATGAAAGTGCTTTGGAAACCCTGAAGTACTTTTAAAATATGGGTTATAACTAGGAGTTAAGCACCTCTGGGCTTGGAGGAGAGATCCCCTTGCTTAGAACAATTAAGGAGAGGAACAAGTCTTTTCGGGCTGAGGCCACACTATGTCAGAGGAGCCAATACTCTGTCTTGGAAAGGCCCTCCACTATGATCCAGAAGAGTCCCTGCTGTAAGTCAAACTAAGGACAAGGCAGGAAGGCAGCCACCACATCGAGGTGGCTAGAGCTAAAAGGATACCCACCTAGAAATATCCATCCATTATCACTTGGGAGTGGGGATGGGAGATGGGGAAGGGAGGCCTGGGCCCAAGTTGACAGATGACACCATTGTAAGGGAGCTGGTCCTGAGAAACTACAGATTCATATTTACAATCAGTCTCCAAACCCACAAGGGACTCCCCTGCAATTAAGGAAGTGCCCCAGCCTTCCAAACACTCCAGGCCCCTTAGGCTACCCTTCGGAGATTTCGTTCTTTAAGGCTGCCAAAGAAGCTTTCAGCTGGTTTTAGCTGATGACAAATGTCTAGAGTGAAGGGAAGTCCCGGTGTGACTGCTCCCAACCAACACCCCTAGGGCTGGCATTGGAGACTGCATTCATTATAAGCTGAAATAAAGGTGTAGGATTAAAAAAAGAAAATTGACAAACGATGAAGCAAGAGCCTTGGGCCTGGAGCCAAAACCAATAATAATGGCTGACATTTATACAGCGTTTTATAGTCTACAAAGTGCTTTACGTGTTATTAAATTTGCTACTCATACTGATCCTGTGGGCTGAGGAGAGCGATGATTATCATTCCGACTTTACAGGAATGGAAACTGAGGCCCTGAGAGGTGATACACTGGGCTTACCTAACACTGATAAGCAGGGGAGGGGTTCAAAGGAAATGAGGCCAGCCTAGACGAGAAGGGACTCTCCTTGAGATTATGGCAACTGGGGATTGGTTGAAGGAATTAAGGACATTTAGCCTGGAGAAGAAAAGATTTAGGTGAACATGTTGACTGTCAGCAGTAATCTGAAGGGCTGTCATGTGGAAAAGGGATTAGAAGCGTTCTGCTTGGTCTTAGAGCTTCCTCTGCCAGCTCATTATCCTTCACATCCCCTAAGCGAGGGCGTTCCCCGATTTTCTCCCTCTATACTCTTCACCAGACAGCCAGAGGTAAACATCACACACACACTCAACATATCTAAAACCATATCATTCATCTTCCCCACGCTTCACTACCAAAATCCTACCCTCTTCCATTTTAGTCATTTTCAGATGTATCAGACTCTCCTTGACCCCATCTGGAGTTTTCTTGGCAAAGATATTGGAATGGTTTGCCATTTCCTTCTCCAGCTCATTTGACAGATGAGGAAACTGAGGCAAACAGGGTTAAGTGACTTGCCCAGGGTCACACAGCGAGTAAGTGTCTGAGGTCAAATTTGAACTCATGAACATGAGTCCTCCTGACTCTGGGCTTGGTGCTCTATGTACTATGGTACCACCTAGCTGCCCTCTTGCAGACTTCCCTCAGTCTGTTGAAAGTACCAATATTCTCCCAGTGTCTCAGGCTCATAATCCCAGCCCTACTCTTGTCTCTTTTCTCTCACCCCATGCATACAATCAGTTGCTACATTTTTTCCTATTTCTGTATTCACAACATTTCCATGTCCAACACTCTCTCCCCTCTCACATGACTACCACCTTAGTTCAGATCACCTCAAGCCTAGATTATTGCAACAATCTCCTAATTGGATTCTCTAACAATCTCTCAACACTCCAGTCCAGCCTATCCAACACTGCCAAAATCATTTTCCTTACCCACGGATCTGACCAGATGACTCTTGCACTTAACCATCTCCAAAGGCTTCCTGCTGCTTCTAGAATAAAACACAAAAACTCCTGTGTTCATTTTTTAAAGCCCTACCCAGCCTGGCCTCAACTATCTTTCCAGCCTCATTGCATATCATTCCTCCTCTTGTAGTCCGTGATCCAACCAAACTACCCTGTCTCTTCTCTTCTCCTGTCCCCATGCTTCAGCACTAGCCGTCTCCGATGCATGGAATGTGCACCCCACTTACCTCTGCCTGACAGTCTCTCTCTTCCTTTTAGATCAGTGGTTCTCAACCTGTGGGTAGCAACCGCTTTGGGGGTTGAACAACCCTTTCACAGGGGTCACAGGGGTTGCCTAAGACCATCAGAAATATGTATGCAAAACACATATTTCCGATGGTCTTAGAAACAGAGACACCGCTCCTCTATCCATCTCCAGGAGGGTCGGCTCACAGGCAGATCCACCCACATACGAGTATTAAAGGGTCGCCACATTAGGAAGGTTGAGAACCACTGTTTTAGATGAATCCCATACCACAACCTCCCTGCACGAACCCTTTCCTATTTCCAACTGCTAGTGCCAATCTACCTTATTTTGTAACTATTGGGTATATCTTTGTATTTATTAACTTTCTATTTATGTGATATGTTTATATATGTACTTGTCTCCCCTATTGTCATACAAGTTTCTTGTGAATAAGGCTATTTCATTCTCTATTCTTATACCCCAGTGCCTGGCACTTAGTAAGAGATCAGTAAATACTTGTTGATTAATTGATGTGCAGAATGAGAAGCAATGAGATGGAGACAGCTAAGGTACAGATTATGTTTTGATATAAGGAGAAACTTCCTAAGAAATGCAGCCATTCCAAATTAAGATGTCTGCCTTGGGAAGCAATGAGTTCCCTCTTACTAGAGGGCACCAGGCCCCACCAGGCATGAGCTTTGCTGAGGATGCTGGTAGAGGGTTCTCTTCATCACGCTCTGGGTAGAATGAGTGGGTCCTGTGAAGTCTGTGGCTACCTAGCCCAGCAGGAGTCAGAGGACCTGAGAATGAATCCCAGCTCTGTTGTTTACAATGGGTGGCCTTGGGGCCAAGTTTCTTCCACCCTACTGGAATCAATCTCCTCCTCTTTAAAATGAGGGGACTGAACTAGAGGAGCCCTAAATTGGCCTGAAATTCTAAATCCTATGATAAAACCTGTTCTACCCAACTCACTGGGAAGCCACAAAAAGCAGTTTCATGTGCATGTAGCAGGTTTGACTGCAGAAGTGCTGTCTGTCCCCACGGACTCCCCATGGTCTCTATGGCATTGGCATTACTGTCTTTTATCTGGTTTTCCAGAAAGGTGCATCCAGGGCTCTGACGGTACCATCCCCCATCAACATCTCCCTAAAGTGCTGGCATGCTGCTCAGCCTAGGACCAAACATGGCCTAGGGGTCTTTTCCCTTCAAAACAGGAAGGGATCAGTGCCAAAAAGCAAACAAACAGGAACTGCAGACAGGCCCAGTTTGTTTGGAAGCTCTCAGCTCTCCTTCCGGGCTCCTAAGAGGGAGCCCCATGGAGCCATCAAAACCTCCAGGCTCTATCTTGAGCTACAAGCCATTCCTCCCCTACTAGACAGTACATGCCATCAGATGCATTAATTAATGGGTTTCAATGCTCCCACTATTACCCCCCAATCTCCCAGCACCACCAGGACCTTTTCCAAACATGGTGCTTGATAAAGATTTGAATTAACTTTGTGCTCAATGTTACCTTCCTCTTGTCTCCCCAGAGCACACTCTGACCCCTCAAAGGACACTGTGTCCTTCCATGCCATCAGATTCTCCACTCTGTCAAGAAGAGCTTTCGTTTCTTCTTTTCTCCTCTAGTCTTGCCAACACACAGCCCCATAATCCCCCTCTTCTCAGGTATCTCTTTTGCAGTTTCTTCAGTAACTAACATCATACTATACCATTTCAATCTGAAAAGGTTGTATAGGTACTGGGGAGGCAGGTACAAAAGAGTGAAATGATCTCTATTCACAAAAGGTGAATGGTAAATTGTAAATGGGATTTTACCTGTCTATACAAGTATTTGGTAAATACTTGTATTTACTGGGGAGACAAGTACATATATAAATATAAAGTGAATAAATACATACACACATACAACACAGTTCAAAACAAGATCATCTGGGAAGGAGGGCACTTGCAGTTAGAGTCAGGAAAAGATTTGTGCAGAGAGGATGGTGGCTGAGATTCATACAAAAGGAAGAGAGAACCTCTGAGGCAGAAGGAGGGTGTGCATTCCAGGCATGGGGGATGGCCAGTGCTAAAGCAAAGAGACAGGAGAAAGGAATGCTGTATGGGAGGAGCAGAGAAGAGACAAAGGCACTCTGCTTGCATCACAGGTTGGGCTCAGGTTGTGTAGGATTTGAAAAGCTGAATACAGGAATTTCTGTGTTTTATTCTAGCAGCAGAAGGAATCCTTTGGAGTTGGTTGAGTGGAGGAGTCATCTGGTCAGATCTGCGTGTAAAGAAAATGACTTTGGCAGTGGTAGGTAGGGTGGACTGGAGTGTTGAGAGCTTTGAGTTAGAGAATCCAATTAGGAGATTGTTGCAATAATCTAGGCAAGAGGCGATGAAGGCCTGAACGATGGTGGTAGCCATGTGAGTGAAGAGAGAGAGTTGGACACAAGGCATGTTGTGAATACAGAAACAGCAAGGCTTGGCAACCGACTGGGCAACTCTCACATGGGGTGAGAGAATAGACAAGAGTAATGCTGAGATCATAGGCCTAAAACATTGGAAGGACTCTGGCATCTTCAACAGAAATAGGAAAGTTTAGAAGAGGGTAGGATTTGAGGGGAAATGGAGGATGAGTTCAGGTTTAGAAATGTTGACTTTTGGATGTCTCCGAGACATCCAGTTTGAAATGTCCAACAGACAAATGGTGATACAAGTGTGAAACTCAGTGAAAAGACAAGGGTGGGGAGAGAAGCAGGTGGGGAGAGAAGCAGGGAGGGAGGGAAGGCAGAGAAGGAAAGAGAGCCACTGCAGCCTTGGGGAAGCACCTATAATTTTTGAGGGCATGATGTGCAGGATAAGCCAGCAAAAGGAACTAAGAAGGAGGAATTCTCCATCTTCATTCTGCCCTGGTCAAAGAACATATAGAGTACTGAATTCAGTTCCAGGTGATCAATCTGAGGGAGGATGAATCATGTCCAGAGAACTACTAAGCTGATGATGGGGCTGGAGACTCTGTAATCCACGGAATGAACTGAAATGTGTAACCTGGAGAAGAAAACCAGCACTTGGAGGAGCCCTGATAGCCACCTTCCAGGATAGAAAGGTCATTCAAGTAGAAGACGGATTAGACATGTCCCATGTGGACCCTGAGTACAAAACAAGGCAGGAAGGGAGGACATCACAAAGAAGCAGATAATAGCAAATAATGCTCTTACATTTGATCATTTCTTATTTACCAAATACTTGTATAGACAGGTAAAATCCCATTTACAAGGCGGAATCTAGGAGAGCCGAGGCATTCCTTGTCAGAGATATCCACAGAACAACAAAATTTCAGAGTTGGAAAAAATTCTGCCAAAGATCAAGGGCACACCCGAAAAGGAGAATCTACTACAACATTTCCCTACCATGGTCACCTTGTGTCTGTGCCATCGATGACCTCCCAGGAGGAAGAAAGCATCAGCTCCCTGGCAGAGCACTTCACTCCCAGAAAGACAGCTTTAATCATCAGGCTTACCCTTATATTGAACCTCATTCTGTTAATAAACAATTTCTGCTCATCACTCCTGAGGCCCAGAAAAAGTCACTCCCTCTTCTAGGAGACAGTCCTTCAAACCCTTGAAAAGAGCTCTCGTGTTCTCTGAATCTCTTCTCCAGGATAAGGATTCCTGCTTCCTTTAACCAGTCCTCAAGAGATGGACTCAAGGCTCTAAACTGTCTTGATTATCCTCCTGGTCAAGCTCTCCAGCTTCTTAAGGTCCTTCCTAAGCTGTGGCACTAAGCACAACCCTCCATGTGTGGCCTGACTCGGGCAGAGGACTATGGACCTATCACTAGAAGCCGGTATTGGCTTTTTTGGTTGGCCACGTGAAACTGCTGACTCATTAAACTTGCACACATTAACTCCAGCCCTATGTCTTAACTGATGTCTTAACTGATGTCTTACAATGCCTTCTCCATATTGTACTTGTGAGGTTGGTTGATTTTTGAACCCTGGTTCATTCCGTTCCCATTAACTTTCATCTTGCTAGAAAAGATCCAATATTCCAGTCTGTCAAGAACTTTTTTGTATGTCATGACCGTCATGGAGTATGTAAGCATTTACTAGGTACTAACTGTATATGAACTACTATGCTAAGCACTGGAGATACAGAGACAAAACTGAGATAGCCCCTGCCCTCAATGAGCTTATATTCTACTGAGGGGATGCAGTGTGTTCCTAGAGAAGTAAATACAAGATAAAGGCAAAATAAGTACAAAGTAATTTAGAGAAGGGGCAGAAGAGGTGGCATTTGCACTGAGTTTTGAAGATAGCTGGGGGTCCCCCAAAGGCAGAGCTGAGAAGGGAATTCATTTGTAACTTGGGGGATAGCCCAGACACGGAGACAGAGACGGAATATGATAGGAAATGAACAGCAAGGAGGTCAGTTTGGTTGAAACATAGGATGTGTGAGGGGGAGTAATCTATAATCTTCATGGAAAGAAAGTATGGAGCTAGATTGTGGAGTGTTTTAGATGCCAAATAAGAAAATCCATATGTGATTCTTAAAGGTACTAGGGAGACATCTCAACTTATTGAGTAGGAGAGTACCATAGTCAAATTTGTATTTTAGGAGTATCAATTTAGCAGTTATGTGAAGAATTGATTGGAGAAGGAAGAGACTGGAGGCAGAGAGATCAATTAGGAGACTATGCAAAATAGTCCAAGTGAAGAGTGATGAGGATTTGAAGCAGAGTGATGGCCATGTGAACGAGAGAAGGGGACGAATGGGAATGATGGAGAGTGAGAGAAAGAGACAGAGGGAGAGAGATAGGGAGAAAGAGGAAGATGGGACGTGGGGGAGAGAAAGAGAGGGAGAGGGAGAAGAGACCAGGATGGATAAATATGAGAGGATGATAGTTGAAAGCATGGAAGTTGATGAACTCACCAAGACAGAGCTCATCACAGCCAATTAATAGAGAAGGCAGGGCCTGACAAGGAGGCTACCTGCCTAGGCCATTATCAAAGGAATTGATAAAAAATATGAACACGGCCCATGCCCTCAAGACCCACTTTTGAAGAGTCTCCTTTCTGGGCTGCCTTTCAACCATTCATGATCATTCTTGGGAATCCAACCATTCAACCAATTCCAAGTCCATTTGTTTATACCATAATCCAGTTCACACCATTCTATCTTTTCCAAAATAAGAACAAGAATAACTACAAAATTCCTTGCTAAAATACAGGTAAACAATACCTACATCATCTCCCCAACCTACTAGTCTACTAACCCCATCAAAATACAGGAATCAGTTTAGTCTAACATGACCTGACTATGAAAAATTGAGAAATTAAGACTTTTCCCCCCCAAAAAAATATTGATTGGAAATGTAAGAATTGTGTAATAAAAATAGCTAATGTTCCTACAGAGCTTTAAGTATGGTTTCAAAAGATTCTCCTAACAATAGATAGATGGCATAAGCACTGTTACCTCCATTTTGCAGACAGGGAAACTGAGGCACAAAAGTTAAATGAGTTGCCCAAAACCACATAACTAGAGTGGAATTTTCAGTGTGGAAACCAGACCTCTAATTAAAGTATTTTTATTCTCCAATGCCAAGCTACCTCTCATAGGCTAGGGGTAGCCCCAAAACAAAACAAGACAACTGAAAAGCACACAACTGGGGCAGCTAGGTGGCACAATGAATGGAGTGCCGGTCTTCAAGTCAAGAGGATCTGAGTTCAAATTCAGCCTCAGACACTTGACACTTAACTAGCTGTGTGACTTTGGACAAGTCACTTAACACCAATTGCCTTGCCTTCCCCCCTCCAAAAAAAAAGTGAACTATTGTAAATGTAAGGATGTTTCAACTAACTAAACTCAAATCATATTTCCTGCTCAAGAAGAGATCATTTTCATATGGTAAAAATCAATTTATTCTTTCAGATCAAGACTTATAGTTTCTATAGGCTGAAAGGTAGAGTACAGAAAGTTCTCAGGAAAAGCTGGTTAAGTAACTGTAAAAAGCTCTTTTCTCTTCCCTTCTGACACAAGCATCTCCCTGTACTTTTTCTGTTCCTCACCCTTGAGAACCACAATGAATGACTTCGGAAGCTTTTGCCTATTTGCTGAATGCCTGGGACAGACATTCTGTATGTGGAAGCAATGAGGCTTAAGAGTTCTGGTCGTCTGAGCACTCGATTAACACAGCAAGCTGAGAGCAGGCTTTAGCAGTGGAGATGGGCCATAATAAACAACCTACGACCTTCACTTGCGTATGTCTCGATGGCTTAGAGTTACAGAATAATTTTTATATTTACAAGATATAATTTTAACATAAGATATAATTTTTAGAGCTGGAAGAAACCTCTATTCCAACCCTCCCATCTTAAAGCTGAGGAAACTGGGGCCTAAACAGGGGAAATGACTTTGTGGGAAGGCTGGGACTAGAGTCTGTAGCCAAAGAAATAGCAGTTTCCTCTGGGCCAAGTTAACTGGCCTTTCAGAGATTCTGCCAGTAAGCCGCTGGCTCAGCACCAAACAGTCCTTAGCACTTACCAGTAGAAATTTCTGGTCATGTCCTTGATAAGTTCCTTATCACAACAACCATGTCCCAACATTACTCCCTAGAACCACTGGCTCTCAAGTTGAAGGACCTGAGTTCAAATCCCACCCACCTCTGATGCTAGCTGCCTCTGTGACTGGCCAAGTCATTCATCCTGGCCTGGGCCTCTAGTATTCTCATCTGTAAACTGAGAGGGTTGCACCAGATAGCCCCTGAAGGCCTTTCCAGCTCTAAAGCTATGATCCTACCAGGGGTGGGGAGCCTTTGGCCTCGAGGCCACACGTGGCCCTTTGACTGAATCCAAACTTCACAGAACAAATCCCCTTAGATTTTCTTCTCTAAAATGAGAATTACATTAGACCTTTCGGAGACAGAGTTCAACTCTCCACACATTTCCTACTTTGAAGGATGGTGAGGTTAGGAGTGGGGGTACCATTTAGCATGCTTTATTAACTTACAGTGAGGCCCTGACAGGTTTCCCCACAAGAAACTACAGAAACTAGTAGCCTGGTCACCTGCATCCCAGCACAACACTATCAGTCAGGAATGGTTCAAGCTCAGTTCTTGGGGTCAGTGTCAGAATTTGCCCCCAGAGGGATTTCAAATTAATCTAACTTTCATGACCAATGAAACTATTCAGACAAGTCACTGGACTTTAGTTTCACAGATATTATCTAATGTTTTAACTGGAAGGGTCTTTGGAAATTATCTAATCTAATTCTCCTCATTTTGGGGAAGAAAATTGAAATGCTAAGAAGGGAAGTGACTTATCCAAGGTGATACAATGAGGCAGACATGGGACTAGAACCCAGGTCTCCTGAGTCAAGCCATCAACAAGCATTCATTAATTGTCTACTATGCGCTGGGTACTTACTCTATATGAGCTAGAGACACAAAGACAAAAGTGCAACAGGACCTGCCCTCAGGGAGCATACAATTTAGTTGAGGGAGACAAATTCATTCTTAAGTGTGATTCTCTTTAAAAAAAAAAAACGAAAAAAAGTGAAGCTGTCTATATGGAGACCTCCTTGTCACTCCACTAACAAACTCATCTGCATTTAGTAATCACCTACTGCATACTAGGTTTTGGTACTGAATCTACTCATGAATGATAAATGTATAAGAAGGCAAATACACCAAAACCCAAGACTGGGTCTTATCCTGATTCCCAGCTGTAGAGATTACTCTGGACCTCAGAAGAAAGTCAAAACTGTCACAGCCTTGAGTCACCCTGGGCATCCCCCTCAGATTCTCCACCCAGCTGTTTACCGACTTGTTTACTTGACTCCAGAGAGGAGTCTGTTGTTAAGGAAGTGAGATTATAAGAGGTAAAAGAGTGAAATAGTGTGACCGCAATGGGACAGGCACCAAGCAATCCTGATCACCCAGACCCCTACACTACCCACTGGATTTGCCCAGGTCTACAGACTGAATCCTCCCCCACCTAAATCATAGCTGCCAGCCTTCTACGGAGAAGAGATTTGGGAGAAAAGATTGGAATGCCTAGTGATGTTGCCCTTAGATCCCCTATGAGGGAATTGGGCTGGACGACTTGGAATCCCCTTCCCGGCTCTGCCCTTTGGTGTTCTGAGATCTCTTCCAGCTCAATCATTTTATTTTCTAAAGGCTCTTCCTGCTCTAAACTTCTATGATTCTGCAGAAGAAAGAAAAGGATGACGGGACAGTAATCACCTTAGAGCCAGGACTGCCCAATCAACTTTCCTATGGTGGTAGACAGAGTGAGTGGGGAGTGGGGAACATTCTCTCCTCCATAATCCCCAAGGCAATATGGGAGAGCAAAAGGATCCTACTGGTTTGTACACTCCAAAGACCCAAGCTGGAGAAATCAGGCTGAACGACAGGATAGGTGGAGCTGGTTCCTTCACAGCGTTTGGAGCTGAAGGAAAGTTAGTGAAAGGCAAATGCCTCGGGAAGTTCACAGCAGCTCTCCTGGGCACTGGGATAAGGCTGGCTCAGTTTTCTCTCCCAGAAGCTGCCCCAGGCCTGAAGGCATGTCAGTCTCTCCCAGTTAAGTAAGTATAAAGAGTATGGGGGCATAGAGCAGAGAAATGGTGACTGGGGACATATCGCAGGATCACAGGATCAGCTGAACAGAGAAGCAGAACAGAGGCTCATCTAAACAGGAAGTGTCGTGTTGGGAAAAAGCAGGCTAGAGAACTGGGATTTGCCCCCACTGTGATCATGAGGCATCACTTCCTCTCCGGTACTTCTTTTCCAACTCTATCAAGTAAGAGGATTCATCTGGCTGAAATCTCAAGGTCCCTTCTAGCTCTAAAAATCTGTGAATCTATGAAATCTGAGAATGGTACCAAACCTGGAGCAGAGTGGGCTCCAAGGTCCTAGTCATAGTTCTCATATTTCCTAACCGACAATGAAAATCAATGTAACTTCTGGTATGAAAGTGATCAGGAGTGATCAGGAGTGATCAGGAGTGATCAGGAATAGAAAGGGTATGTTAGACAGAGGGTAGGGCCAGGGATAGAACTGAATCTTTACTAGAACAAGTACCAAGAACAACGATAAAACAAAACAATAAACATTTATTAATAGCCTACTGTTGTTTGTCCTTCAGACTTGAAGAGAGCCAATGACATCTCAATGTTGGGATCAAGGTCAGTATGGCTGACTGTGGCTAGCCAGTCCAATACAAGCTTAGAAGGCTCTACCACAGG
This sequence comes from Pseudochirops cupreus, assembly GCA_028627135.1. Classification (NCBI taxonomy): domain Eukaryota; kingdom Metazoa; phylum Chordata; class Mammalia; order Diprotodontia; family Pseudocheiridae; genus Pseudochirops; species Pseudochirops cupreus. The sequence continues at coordinate 107,007,278 of CM053582.1, forward strand.
TCAGACACAAATAGTCAATTTGAACATTTGGGATGGAGATCATTCTAGATCTGTGTATCTCACGATTCTTTTTTGCCGGTCCTGTGCCAGAGTCTCCCATGTCTCACAATTGACACTAACGTTCTTCACAGAGACTTGACAGTGTCTTTATACAGCTTCTTCTGACCTATCTGACAATAGCCTACTATGCACCAGGCATGGTACAAACACTGGGGATACAGATAAGACAGGCAATTCCTGCCCTCAAGCTGCTTACAATCTAGTAGGCAAAGATAATACACAAAAGAAAGTTTAAGGGACATGGCGGGGTGGCTGCCAGAGGGTACCTGATGCAGGGGGCAGGATAATAGTGGAGTTGAAACCAAGCAGAGTTGCTGGTCAAATGAAAAGGTGGCTGAGATTCTGCACCCACTTTAAAGGGAGGCTTTGGGAGGAGCCCAACGAAGTATCTGTCTTCTTGCAATGACCTAAAGCCTTGGGGTTCCTTCTTCCTCTGGCCATCTTATCAACACCTCATAAAAATAACTCTCAAGCCAGTGTCTTAGATATGAGAAACCTACTTTGCTGTAGGTGTGTATATGTATAACCTGATCCAGGTCAGCAGTAGCATTTGGTTCTAACTCATCGAGAAGCAACAGTTAGAACCAAACATGGAACAAATGATTGGTTTTAAGATACAGCAAGGCTGTTTATTGTCACCTTATTTACTTAACTTACATGCAGAGTACATCATGCAAAATACCAGACTGGGTGAATCGAAAGCCAGAATTTATGTCGCCAAGAGAAATATTAACAATCTCAGACATGCAGATGATACCACTCTGATGAAGAAAGTGAAGAATTAAGAAACTCTTTGATGAGGGTGAAAGAGGAGAGTGTAAAAGCTGGCTTGAAGCTCAACATTCAAAAACACTAAGATCTTGGCAACTGGTCCCATCACTTCCCAGCAAACAGAGGGAGAAGAAATGGAAGCAGTGTCAGACTTTATATTCTTGGGCTCAAAGATCACTGTAAATGGTGACTGCAGCCATGAAACTAAAAGACACTTGCTCCTTGGAAGGAGAGCTATGGCTATGGCAAATCTGGACAGCATATTAAAAAGCAGAGATATCTAAGGTCCATGTAGTCAAAGCTATGGTTTTTCCAGTTGCAATGTATGGCTGTGAGAGTTGGACTATAAAGAAAGCTGAGCTCCATAGAATCAATGCTTTCAAACCGTAGTGCTGAGAAAACTTCTGATGGTCCCTTGCACGACAAGGAGATGAATCAGTCAATATGTGAAGAAATTTATTCAGACCATTCACTGAAAGGTCAAATAGTGAAGCTAAAGCTTAACTACTTTAACCACATAATGAGAAGATGGGACTCATTGGAAAAGACTTTGATGCTGGGAAAGAAAGAAGGCAAAAGGAAAAGGGGATAGCAGAGGAGGAGAAGGATGGGTAGTGTCATGGAAACAATAAACATGGCCTTGGACAGACCTCAAGAGACAGTGGAGGACAGAAGGGCCTGGCAGGCTGGACTCTCCTCCTCGGTGCCAGTACACACCCGACCCATTTTTCCTGGTTCAAGGTCCTCCACCTCCCACAAACCTTCTCTTTCGACTGCCTGCCTAACATCATGATCTCTCCTCTCACTCCTTTTGTCCTTACTGTCTGGAAGGCACAATTTTAAGGGGAGTCTGAACCTTAGATTGTTATCACTGCGGGAATTCTCAGTATAGAACCTCACAGAGGTTCTTAATCTTAACCTTAAAAACTTGCTTTTTGATAATATACTTGGTTTCCTTTGTAGTCTAATGTATTTCATTTTATGCATTTTAAAACATGATTCTCGGGAAGCACAGTGAGTAGAGTACCAGCCCTGGAGTCAGGAGGACCTGAGTTCAAATGTGACCTCAGACACTTAACACTTACTAGCCGTGTGACCTTGAGCAAGTCACTTAACCCCAATTGCCCTGCATTCCCCCCTCCAAAAAGCAAAAAATAAATAAATAAAAATAAAAAAATAAAAACATGATTCTGAAAGGGGGTCCATAGGCTACATTAGACAGCCAGAGGGGTCCAGGGCACAAAAAAGGATCAAGACATGCAGCTTGGCATAGTGGATAATGGGCAAACCTTGGAGTTAGAAAGAGTTGGGAGCAAATTCTGCCTCTGATAGTAGCTATGTGACCACAGGCTCTAGGCAACTTTCTAAGGCAAGAGTTTTTTTTTTTAATTTTTAATTTTAGTTTAGTTTACATCATTCATTTCCATGAAATTTTGAGTTACAAATTTTCTCCCCATCTTTCCCCTACCCACCGCCCCAAAACAGCCATCCCAGTGCATCCCCTCCCCCCCCCAATCTATTCTCTCCTATGTCTTCCCCCCTCACCCCTCTGACTTTTCGGTAGGGCAGGATGGATCTCCCAACCACAATGCCTGTGTATTACAGCTAGTAAGTGTGTCTGAGGCTGTATCTGAACTCAGACCTTCCTGACTTCAGACCCAGGTCTGAATACTGAACACTGAATGTGCAGTGGATAGCACTGCACATCCTAGCTGCCTCAAGTATCTAGGTATGAGAGATACAAAGACAAAAAATAAATAAGTTAAACAGTCTTTGCCCTCAGTGAGGTTACACTCTATCAGAGGAAACCACATCTACATGTATATTTAAGTATTTACAAAATGTACACAAAGCATATTACAAGGTAATTCGGGGAAGGGAAGGCACTGGCAGCTAGAAGGGCCTCATACAATGCTTGAGCTGGGCAGCTAGGTGGCACCATAGTGCACAGAGAGAAGGACCTGGCATCCAAGTTCAAATGTGACCTCAGACACTATGTATGAATGACCCTGGGCAAGTCACTTAACCCTGTTTGCCTCAGTTTCCTTATCTGTAAAATCAGCTGGATAAGGAAATGGCAAATTACTCCAATATCTTTGCCAAGAAAACCCCAAATGGATATCCACGTCCAGAGAAAGAACTATAGAGTCTGAATGGAGATTGAAGCAAAGTACTTGCTCTCTCTTTTTTGTTTTGTTTCTTCTCTCTTGTAGTTCACTCCATTGGTTGTAATTCTTCTTTACAACTTGACTAATGCTTAATGTGACGGTATCTGTAGAACCTATATCCCATTGCATGCTACCATGGGAAGGGGGGGGAAGAAAGGGAGGGAGTGAAAATTTGGAAGTCAAAGGATTGTGGAACTGAATATTGTAAACTAAAAGTAAATAAATAAATTTTTAAAAGAAAAGAAAACCCCAAATGGAGTCACAGAGAATTGGGAAAAATGGACTGAAGGAAGCTAGGAATTCTGTGAGAGATGGAGGTAAGGAGGAAAAGCATTCCAGGCATGAGACCCATCCAAGGCACAGGAGCTGGAACCTCCGTGTGAGGAACAGCAAGGCAGCCAGTCTGGCCAGACTGTATGTGAAGAAAAGTAATAGGTATAAGACTGGAAAGGTAGGTTTGAAATAAGATTGTGAGGGGACTTTTTAAGACAAACTAAGAAGTTTGCGCTTGATTGTAGATGGGATGAGGAGCATCTGGTGTTTAATTAAAGAGAACTGATGTTACTTGGGCAGAGAAGGTGGCAGCTGAGCCACGTAACTGTCATCCTTACACAGGGGCTCAGCAAATGCAGGATCTGGGCATCTTCATAGAGACGATGTAGTATACCAAAAGAACAACAGCCTGAGAGTCGGGAACCTGGGGTGCTGCCCTGACCTCATTCTGTGACCTTCAGCAAACACCTGTCTTCTCTGAGCTTGGTCAACACATTTCTCCAACAAGGCCGTCTGGACTCAGTAATCATTAAGGACCCTTGTTGCATTTACATTCCACACTCGAAGACTCTGGTAGATGTGACATTCTGTATTCTAACATGCAATGTCCTAAGGTCCCACCCAGCCCTGATACCCTATATTCTAAGGTCCAGTTCTGCTCCCCTCCCCACCCCTGCCACTTACTGATACTGCAAAACATCTCTCCAGGTATACATCAGACCTATTTAAGTTTCCACCCACCAACCCCTAAGTTTTCTGTCCCCTGTGCAGAGTGCAGATTTTCCCCACCTCAGCCGACTCCAATGGGCATTAAACCATCCTTCTACAGCTCATAAAAACTCTACTGGGTGCTGGGAACTTACTGCTACATGACTTAACAAGGCTATGAGTACAACCCACCACCAAGTAGGAGCAGAATGAAGGTTATTAGGTGAAGGCCCACAGTATTCTCTTAAAGCAATCAACCCCCGGCTCTCTGTCTTCTTCCTCATGGGAAACCAATTCAGTTCTACTTTAATTATAGGCTGTGTTCAAGTACACCCTAGCTTCTTGCCTACAAAGGATTTTAATATTTCCTCCTTATATACCATACAGACTTCATTTCTTAATCCCTTTCAAATTCTGTCTCATGAAGTATAAAGCTGCTAGAGGGCTCCAGCCTGTTTTCTAATATCTAACTTTGCTCCATAGGAGAATCGCATAATAAATAGCTTCTTCTTATCAATGAAGAATTTCCCTATCTGTGTCTCTTGGTCAGATTCCTTGAGCCTCTGGTTAATTAGTCATCTTCCGTAATCTAACCCGGAGTTAAAGAAAGTCTCACAACAGGGACTATGGAATCTGGGCTGAGTACATTGCCAGTGGGTAGCCAGAACTCAAAGAGGAACCATCTGTGCCTAGAAGTCCTCCGCAGCATTTCAAATGGGAGAGAGGTAGAGAGAAGAGGACACCATTGTTGCTGCTGTCTTTCTTTCCCATCAGTGAGAGTCAACAAAGCGTAAAGAGCTGTTAGACCTAGAGTCACAAGAGATGGGTTCAGGTCTTGGCTTTGTGACCAGCACTCTGTAATCATGACCAACCAGTGCAGTATAATAAAAAGGACACGTGGAGTCTAAGTATCAGGGTCTGAATACTGGTTCTACTGTGTACAAGTTCTGGGACCCTGGGTGAGTCATTAACCTTTTCAAGCATCAGCTTTCTCTTCAGTAAAGTAAAGGGACTAGGCTAAATGGTATGGTCTTTTTCAGCTCTGAATCCTCTGATCCTAAATTACCAGCCTCAGTTTCCTCATCTGTAAAATGGAAATCAGAAAACCCACCCTTACCACCTGACCTACATATTTCTCAAAGCTATTGTGAGGGCCAAGAAAATGGAAATGAAAGCATTATGAAAGCAGTAAACAATATACAGATTCGATTCCATTTAATATTTCTTTATTAAGCATCTCCTGTGTGGAAGGTATTCAGGGATACATACACAATAAATGTGACTCTTGCCCACCAAGAGTTTACATTCTAGGCCTAGACATATAAGGTGTTTACTAATAAGTAAACGCATGATCATTTTACAATAGAGGAAGTACTAATAATCAGGGCAGTGATGACGAGCTTTCATGTTTGAGCAGCAGCACTGAAGGGAGTGTGTTCCTAGGGACACAGACTAAGAGACATAATTTGATGTTCAGGAAATAGCAGATCAGTCAGTCTGACCTGAACACAGAGTGGATGAAGGGGAATAATGGGAAATCAGTATGGATCGGTAGACTGGGGCCAGGTTGAGATGGGTTTTAAATACCATCATCCTTGAAGCAACAGGGAGCCCCTGAAGACTTCTGAACAGAGGAATAAGAAGGTTCAACCTGTGCTTTAAGATTATTTGGAAACTGTGTGAAGAATGGAATAGGGGGGAGAGGCTGGAGGCAGAGAGGCAATTACAACAGTGCAGGGATGAAGGGACAAGAGCCTGAACTAGGCAGATGGGAAAGGGGAGAAGAGTAGCCAATACAAGAGAAATGATTGGGTGGGGAGAGGGTGGAGATGAAGGGTGGGGAGAGGGAGACAGGAGTGCAGGGCTTTGAGCCAGTCTGTCCCTATAGTTCCGGCTCTTCCCAGGGATGGACCCGTGGTATGTGCTCCTGGTACAATGCACAAAGACCCAAAGATCCTTCCCATTTCTTCATCATCATCCCTCCCTCTCCAAAACAGAGCCCAGAACTGGCTGCTAAGTCTGGAAAAGTAACTAGTGAGGCACAGAGGAACAAGCTCTGGGTTTCAATTCCACTCTCTGCCACTGAATATGTGTGACCTTTCACTTTTCTGGACCTCAGTTTCTTCATCTGTCAAATAAAGACATTGGACTGGATGACCAATAAGGTTCCTTCCGACTCTTGATCTATGATATCCTGTGAGAAATTAGTAACAGTCCAACTGGGTACAAGATCATCCAGAAGGAAAAGGGTGGAAGGGCTGGGAGTACCAGGTGTCCTCATGCTGACCCTGAGATCAGTGTTGGGGGGGCAGGGGAGCAGGAAGGGGAAAGGGAATGCCTAAATGTCTACAACTACCACCTGCCCAGCCCTAGTTTCCTTAAATTTACTAGTGAAACCCTAGGAAAAGTCACTTAACCTCCTTTGGCCCATCTATAAAATGGGTATGTGTAATAGTAATCTGTTTAGCAGGATACTTAGCACTTAGTACTAAGTGCTAAGTGTAGACGGGGCAAATCCTGTCCCATTGTTGAGAAGGCATGAACTCCCCTGTTGATGTGGAAGAAGGGGATTGGCTGAGGTGT
>CM053582.1:107022980-107077911 GCA_028627135.1 Pseudochirops cupreus
TATTGCATTACAGATTCTAACTGTGAAATTTTAGGAAAAGCACTTCCCATATCCTTGTGCCTCAGTTTCCCTCACCTCTGAAAGGAGGGGAGAGGTCTAGCTCTACAATTCTGCCTAAACATAGCCCCATATGATTTTGGAGCTGGCAGGAACCTCAGAGATCACCCAGGCCAACAACATCATTTGACAGACATGAAAAATGAACAGAGTTGTCCAAAGTCACTAAAACCAAGCCAGGACTACAACACAGGTCTCATAACACTCAGTCCAGTGTTCTTTCTATATTCCATAATGCCTTTCAATCTATCTCCAGGAAATGGTCCCCTAGGAAAAGGGAACATCAGTGACAGTTCCCAGGAGGCAAGATATTAACATTTAAGTATGGCCGTGAATTACAGATAAACAGGCTTGGAGGAACTGTCTCCTGGAAGCTATAAGGCCCAGATGCTGACAAAGAATATTGGGGATACCAATGAAGTTGAGGACAAATAGGCGCCAGTGAAGTCATTAGCTACAGGAACACCACCTAGAATTGTCTCACTCACTGCTCCAAAGGCTTGGACGAACCATTAGCAGAATTTGCCTAGGCTGTGGCTCTTCCCCTTCAATTCAAAGAGAAAAATGCTGAGTACCTACTATGTGCAAGTCACTGCACTGAGCCATACTCTCATCCTCCACATTCTCTAATCTGCTCTTCCCTCAGCTTTTAACCACGTAGCACTAAATATCGAAGATCAGGCACAAAAAAAGAAGTAGAATGTAAGCCAGATTAAAGGGGAACCAAGAAATTAGAAGAATAGGAATATAACCTCACATCAGTGATTTATTTTTCTACTTTTTTGGTCTTTTTGGAGGGGGGAAAGCAGGGCAATTGGGGTTAAGTGACTTGCCCAAGGTCACACAGCTGGTAAGTGTGTCAAGTGCCTGAGGCCACATTTGAACTCAGGTCCTCCAGACTCTGGTGCTCTATGACTGTACCACCTAGCTGCCCCATATCGATGATTTATTAAAGAATGAATCACAGAATTTGGAACAGGAAAGAATATTAGAAAATCATCTATAATCCAACTCCCTCATTTTACAGATGAAGAAATTTAGGGTTCAGGGAACTCAGAGGTAAATTTACTCAAAGGTCTTATGATTTCAAACCTTTCCAAACTACTTCTTGGGCAAGACAAATTCAGAGTGATTTGCCACTTATACCTAAGAAGTAGTGCCCTTATAAATAACTGCATACCCTTTGACCCAGTAACACCACTTCTGGGGTTGTATCTAAAAGAGATCATAGAAGTGGGAGGAAGACCCACATGTACAAAAAATGTTTATTGCAGCTCTCTCTGTGGTGACAAAAACCTGGAAATTAAGGGAATGCCCATCAATTGGGGAATGGCTAAACAAGTTGTGGTATATGAATATGATGGAATACTATTGTGCTATAAGAAATGGGAAGGAGATGGACTTCATAATTACCTGGAGAGGCTTATATAAACTAATGATAAGTGAGAAGAGCAGAACCAGGAGAAATGTGTACACAATCACAGACACATCATATGTGTGACGACCAACTTTGATAAACTGGAAGGAAGGAAGGAGGGAAGGAGGGAAAGAAGGACAGAAGGAAAGAAGGGAGCAATGGCCTGGGTGATCTCTGAGGTTCCTGCCAGCTCCAAAATCATATGGGGCTATGTTTAGGCAGAATTGTAGAGCTAGACCATTTTCCTCCTTTCAGAGGTGAGGGAAACTGAGGCACAAGGATATGGGAAGTGCTTTACCTACCTGGGTTCAAATCCTAGCTCTAAAAAAATCCTAGTTGTATGACCTTATGCAAGACCCTTGACCTCCGTGAGCCTCAGTTTTCTTATCTGTAAAATGGAAATAATCTCTGCTCTCCCTCTTTAACTGGGCCACTGAAAAGATAAAATGAAACAAGAAATATACAAGTGCTATGTAAAGTATGAAGTCTTGTACAAAGTTCTGTATACTACATCACAAAAATCTAAAGATTCCATAAGTCTCTAATACATCAAAGGTGCCCAGTGATACCTTTTATGCTGTACTTGCTGAGGCAGGACAATAGAAGTCCTATGTTAAAGAAATCTTTTCAGTAGTAAGGGTTAAAATTTAAAAAGGCTTTCTGCTCATCAGTGAGGCAGTCACTCCACAAGTATTTCCTATGTGCCAGCCATTGAACTAAGAGTCACAGATACAGATACAAAGAAAGGCAAAAGACAGCCCCCGTTCTCAAAGGGCACACAGTCTAATAGCAGAGACGACATGCAAACGACTCTGCACAAACAGACAAGACACAGACAAGCAGAGATAGTCAACAGAGGGAAGGCACTAGTGTCAAGGAGAATCAGGAAGGGCCTCTCGTAGAAAATGGGATTTTAGCCAGGACTTGGAAGAAGCCAGAAGGCGGACATGAGGAAGGGGAGAATTCCAGGCATAATGGACAGTCAGTGAAAATGCCCAAAGCTGAGAGATGGAGTGTCACGCTGGGGGACAGCAAGGAGGCCAGCGTCACTGGATCATGGAGTATGTGAGGGAGAGTGGGTACAGGAAGACTGGAAAATCAGGAGGGGGTAGGTCATGAAAGGCTTTAAAAGTAAGTGACTGATTCTGGCAGTGATAAGGAGCAACTGGGGTTTCCTGAATGGAGGTGGAGAGGGGTGACATGATCACACCTGTACTTTAGGAAGATTAATTTGTCTGCTGAGTGGGAAGAGAGACGTGAGGAACCACAAAGGCCAGCGTCAGGGTGGTGGTTGTGTGAGTAGAAAGAACAAAATGTCTGAGGGATGTTTTATGAAGGTAAAATCAGGACCTGGCAACATCAAACTGGATACAGGGGCTTGGGAGAGGGCAGTTTTGAGGGAATGGGAAATTGAGGGATCATGGGAGGACATGGTAGTGCCCTCGCCAGTAATATTCCGAAAATTCAGTTAATCAGAATATACCACTCACTGCCAAAGATTTTCCCATTAGTCAAGCTTCATGTTACAGACCAGAATAAATCTATCATCATTGCTTATAGGACTTGTTTCTTTAATGTTTAGAGCATCCCATGCTAAATGCAGTTTCTCAATTCTCCAGGTGTCTCCTCCCTAGGGATGTGATACTGACCCCATACAATGGAGAAGAGGAGGCTCAGTTTTCTGCTGTTTCATCAACAAATATTGATGAAGACACACTGAAAACAGAGGTTAAAGCCAAAGATTAAATCAATACCCAAGAAATGTGACTGCTCCCTAGAGCTCTTAAAGCATAAAGAAAAACAGGAACCTTGGGTTCTTTCTGAGGAAACGTGGGCCAGGTCTTAGCTGCTCTAAGCCACCAGGATTTATGGGGGGAAAAGCCCTTCTCCAACCACTCACCATGACCTCCGTGTTAAGGCAGTGTGGTATAAGGGAAGCCAACAGCCAGCCCGTGACCCTCGCTGAGCCTCGTTTTCACTGTGCCCACCCATTCTGGACAACTGCTACAGGGCGACAAGTCACTTCTTCTCACCCTTGCTGAAAGATGTAAGGAGGAAGGGCTCCCTTCCAGCTGGAGAGGCCAGGAAAAGGTGGCATCTGAGCTGGATGTCGACAGGCAGGAAGCCCATTCAAAGAATGCTGGAGGGACTGTGAACAAAGAGGCAGGAAGAAACGGGAATGGCAAGGAGCCCTGGACGGCTGATGAATAGATGGGACGTAGCACGAGGGAAAAAAGCTGGAAAGGTAGGGTCAGGCCAGACTGGGGAGTGCCTGGCTGCCGAGATGTCCGCTTTCCTTGGGAAGAGTAATAGCTGGCGTTTATGTAGTGTTGAATACACATTATTTTGGATCCTCATAACACCACTCTGAGGATGGTACTCTAGATGTTTCGCTGTACCTTTTCACAGAGGAGGAAGATGAGGCTCAGAAGTGGAGAGACTTGACCACAGCCACACAACGAGTGCCAGATTCGGGATTGGAACTCGGGTCTTCCTGACACCAAGCCCAACCTTTAGTCACTGCACCCCACTGCCTCTCTAAGGGAAGCACTGGGGAGCCACTGGGGGTGTTTTGGGAAACAGTCATGCTCACACATGTACATAAAGATCACTCCAGCAACCACAAAGAATTAGCATTTAGAGCCAAACAGCCTCCCTAACCCCCCACCACCACCTCCATATCCTAGAAAAACACAGGCCAGAATTTAGCACACCATTTCTCTGCTCAGTTGCTTAACTCTGTCCCAACTCCCTTTCCTTACATTAAAACAAGATACTCAATCTGAAAAGAAAAAAGTATGAACTTGGTCTTGAAGCCTAACCTATCTTCCTGTCCCCTTCTCAGTCACTCGGACTTTCAACTCTAGGTATCCGAGTCTACTTCAAAGCAAACGGCAGGAAGTAACAAGAATCATGAAAGTGCCAGCCCTGAACGGCATCCTGGGCCAATGACGGCCTTCGTCATCATAGAGTAATGTAGATTCCCTCCTCTGATGAATCTAAACCAAAGTCTAAACCAAATGACTTACACTGAACCAAGAATGAATGACCCAAGCCACCATGGTGAGAAGGCAAACCCCTGTGGGCAAGCTGCAAGCTTCAACACCAGTCCAAAGAGGCGCTGCTCTGTCCTGACCACCTATGAGAGTGTTCCGGCAGATGAGGCACTTCTAGACCATGTTTGCTTTGGTTATCCTGTACTTTTGGAGTTATGCTGGTCAGCTCTCGCTAGAAAAAGCATTGGGACTTGGTGCCAGGCAATATCAGCAAATTTTTTTTGGGGGGGGGGGAATACCCAAAAGTGAGGAAAAGAAAAAAACAGCAACTCTCTGTGGAAAAAAGTAAATCCTGTCCTCATCGGCATGGTGAGGCCCGTTATAAATAATGCAGTTCATTATTACAGGGATTTAGTGTGAAGCAAGTCAAATCATGTCCCAGACACATCAACCAGGGAGACTAAGAGCCTGGTACAAACCCCACACCTCCCAGGCAGGTGTTATGCTCTTATAAAGGGGTTCTCAAACTCCTGAACTTCTCCTACTCTCAATTTAGCAGCCAGCTCACCCTCAAGAAGAAAGACTGCTGTTTCTATCTCCGTAGTCTTTTTTCTCCAATTTTTATGCTTCTTGAACTGGGGAAAAGGGGAGAGAGATAGGGAGAAGGATAGTTCTTTGTACTTCCGTCACAATGCCTTATATAAAAAAGTGACCCAGTAAATGACTCTCATCATTTGATGGTCTGACCAGAATTTGCCCTTCCCACCCCTCACCCTCATCCCCCAAAAAAACAACTTGGGACTTTTATGTTCAGAAACTGAATTCCCAGGCTTTTTCTTAGGACAAGTCCTTAACCTACATGCTTCTGAGAAGGGCTTTCTAGGCTTCACCAGACACTGCCACATAGGTTTTGGACGCCAAGAAAAGGTCAAGAACCTAGGGACCCATCTAAATCTGCATTATCATGGATCCTGGAATTGGCCCTGCTTCCTCCATTATGTTCTAGCTGTACAGTCTTAGGAAAGTCACCCCCCTCTCCTCAGAGTGGAAAATAAGGCACAATTACAAATTACAAGACCCAGGCGTTGTCTGACTTCGCTCACCTGGCTGCCTTAAGCTGGGCTCCTCACCCCTGCTGTTGGCCTCTACCTTGGAGGGTGGGGCTACGATCTCCAAATCTCCACTTCAGGAGGGAGCTCAGCTCAGATCTATCCCCATTTCTCCCTATTTGGGACTTCTGGACTTGGTCCACCATGGCCTCTCCCTCCCTCCCTTAGCTTCCTATGGTGTCTTATCATCCCCCATTAACTTAGAAGCTCCTCCAGAGCAGAGACAGTCTTTCTTTTTTCATATTTAATCTCTAGCACTCAGCAGAGTCAGGCATACAGTAGGGGCCTAATAAATGTTTACTGATTATTGACAATTACGCCACTTCTTATCCCTCATGTGTTCTATCCCTGCCTCCATGACTTTGGGCAGGCTTTCCTCCCATGCCTGAAATGTACCACCCCTGCTCCCCTCAGACTCTCAGAATCCCAGCTTCCTACCTCAACATTCATTGTTCAGATCAAGACCCACCTCCTTTCAGGTATGAGTGAGGTATCAGAGTTCTCCGACACTGTAATCCTTTCCTGATCCCAATTCACCTCAATGGGCCAACTAGGTGATGCAGTGGGTAGAACAGGCCTGGAGTCAGGGAGATCTGGGCTCAGATCTGGCCTTGCTAGCTGTGTGACCCTGGGCAAGCCACTTCACCCTGTTTGCCTCAGTTTCTTCATCTATAAAATGAGCTGGAGAAGGAAATGGCAAACCACTTCAGTGTCTCTGCCAAGAAAACCCCCAAAAGGGGTCACAAAGAGTCAGACCCAAGTAAAGACAACTGAACAACATTCACCTCAATGACTAGCATTCCCAGACCCTGGGGATTACTTTGTGCACTCACTTTAATCATTTTGTATGTACCTCTGTACACTTCTTCCCCAGTACCATGGACATTCCTTAAGGAGAGAGGAAAAGAGTAAGCGTCCTCAGGTCCCAGGACGTGCCTGATGAATGGGAGACATTAAATTAATGCTCACTAAATTAACCTGATTGGAGGTAAAAGCCATAGAAATGTGAGCTATTAGTATTTCCCCTGAAGAATATGAAATCCATTATTATTCTATAAGGACAAAGTGGGCAGGACCTTAGCACCCAAGCACTTGCTGTATACTCAGTAAATACAGGGCTTAACTGAAGATGAAACAATGCCTTTCCACCCTCAACAAATCCCTGGTCACATCTTTGCTATAGAAATGTGAACTATATTTATCATTAATAGTAATAAATGACTCACTTCCCAAGTGCCCACAAAGCCCCTTCATACTGGCCAGACAAGCTTTTCTCACCCGCCTTTTACACAGGGTAGCTCAGGTTCAGAGAAGAGGCAGGCGGGCTCTGAGGTAGGAAGCGCTGGCCTGGCAGTCAGGAAACCTGCCTCCTTTCTCTTTCCTGGCCACCTGGAGAGGCTGGACTAGATGACCTCTGAGGAACCCTCACCTCTGAACCGCTGTGATTTTTGAAAGTGACTCATCCAAAGTCACACAACTCGTTAGTTGTCAGAACTGATATTTGCTCCCAAGTATACTGAGTGCAATCCAGAATCCTTTCCACTGCACCACCTGGCCTTTGAAAACAAGGGCCAGGACCACAGTGTTCTTTCTATCTTAATAACTAAGACAGAAAGAAAAGGCTTCCTCCTGACTGAAAACTGAACTAACCTATCTTCCTGTTACTTCAACTTCTTAAGGGCCAGGCTGTGTCTTCTTTGTATCCCTGACAGCACCCAGCAATATAGTCTCCTCATTGGTGCCCCAGGCTGTCTCTCCCCTCTCTGATCCATCCTTCATACAGCTGCCAAGGTGACAGTCCCCCGTTCAAGAAGTTCCACGGACTCCTTAATTCCTGATGTTCAGTCGTTTTCAGTCACATATGACTCTCCCTAAACCCCATTTGGGGTTTTCTTGGCAGAGATACTGGAGTGGTTTGCCATTTCCTCATTTTACAGATGAGGAAACTGAGGCAAACCAGGTGAAGTGACTTGCCCCCGGTCACACAAACAAGACCTGAGTTTGAAGCCTGACTCAGCCACAAACTGTGACTGAGGAAAGTCACTCCCCGTGCCTGTCTGAAGCTGAATTTGAACTCAGGAAAATGAATCAGAGGGCTCCCTACTACATGGTTCCAACCTGCCTTCCCACCAGGGCTTTTTGTGCATTACTCCCTAACACTCACTCTAGAGTCTAGCAAAACTAGCTGTCTCTCTGTTCCTCATGTACACCTTTCCATATCCTATCTCCATACATTTGCACCGGTTTGCCCCATGCTTGAAATGCACCCTCAGAACCTCTTTAGTTTCCTTCATAACTCAGATCAAGCCCTACCTCCTACATGATTCCCTGCTAGTAACTCAGGGCAAAATTCCCTCATCTATATTTTGCATATATATTATATATAATCATGTATATACATTGTTTCCCCTGATAGAATGTAAATTCATCAAGCATCTATCAAGATCCTTTATCTTCAAGACCTCCTGGTGTGGGAATTCTTTCTAGCAATGCAGATGTCAACCTATGACTATAAGCAAATAATAAGCTATTTGAGGGCAGGAGCAGTTTCATTTCTGTCTTTTGTCTTCGTAGACCACTGCCTAGCACTGTCCCTATCACGTAGCAGGAACTTAGTAAATGCTTTTTGATGGGGTTTGCATACAGGAAGCTCACTGGATGAATGCATGAATGGTACTTTCCTCATCCAACGTACCCATCTGGCTACTTCTTCGTTCCACTTTCTTCTTTTTTTTTTAACTACTAATTCCTGAAATATCTAAAACTGAATACTTGTGGGCAGGAAAAAACCATCCCTCCTCCTCAATTCCAGGAGCCCATGTCTTTTTGTTAATGGAATGGAAACAATTTGAGGGTTTTTATAGTTGCTTTTTGTTGATAGCATTGCACCAATCTGAGTACCAAACACACTTAATCATGACTTGATGGAAGATGATGGAAACCACAGAAATGAGGGGGCAGCATGGTATAGTGGGCATAACATGACCTTGAGGCCAGAAGACCTGAGTTTGAAGCCTGACTCAGCCACAAACTAACTTGACTGAGGAAAGTCACTCCCCGTGCCTGTCTTCTCCAATGTAAAACAGGGATGATAGAAAAACCCAATATTTCTATAGCACTGAAAGTGCTCTATATACATTATCTCATTTGGTCCTAACAACATCCCTGTGAGGCAGGTACTACCAGGACTCATGCAAAGATTATAGTCCTTGTACTACCAATTGTCAGGGGCTGGGAATGAAGATCAAATGAGATAATACATGTAAAATGCTTTATAAGTATAAAGGGCATTTACACAAGATATCAGCTATTATCATAACACTAAAGTCCACTGATACAAAAAAAGTCCTCGTAAACACTACAATACTTACAGCAGCACTTTTTGTGATGGAAAAAAAACTGGAAAGAAAAGAGAAGCCCACCAATTGGGGAATGGCTGAACAAACTGTGACACGCGAATGAAGTGGAATATTACTACGCTGTAAGAAATGAAGTGTGTGGTGACTACCGAGAAGCCTGAGCAGACAAATATGAACTGATGCAGAGCGAAGTAAGCAGAGCCAAGAAAACAATATACAGTGACCACAACAACGTAAATGGAAAGAACGGAGGTTATAAAATTATAAGATCGAGGAGGACTTGAACGAAAAGAGATGAAGACGCCCCCGACCCAGCCCTTCGTGGAGATGGGAGTTTGTACAAGTTGTTGCACGTATTTTCAGACTTTTTCAAATGTATCAATTTGTGCGGCTTTTTTCCTCTCTAAGAAGTACTGTTTATCGCATGAGACAGCTCTTTCAGAGGGAAAGGGAGGTTACTTAGAATAATTAAGGTGATATAAGAAACAGAGTATCAACGAAAACTTTTTAAAAGTCTTCCTCCCATGAATGTTACTCTGTCAGCCTCCCATGCATCACTGCTCTCCAACAGACTGTATTTCGTGTAAGTGGGTTCAGAAAACAACCACACTACAGCTGTGTGGTTATTTTCAGCTCCTGAAACTCCTTTAGCCTGTAACTCTTGCATGGTTTTGAGTAGAGGATTTAAGTACTGATTGAAACACACTGAACCACTCGTCAGACATACAACAAACTGCAAAAGAGAAGAATGAAGAGGCAAGTAAGTGAGCACTGTCTTTGAAAAGGTAAAGGGCTCAGTCATGAAGGAAGAGGCATTGGGTCTGTCCTGCACAGCTCCAGAAGGTACGGAAGTCATGGGGAGGCAGAATTCCTTTCAATATAGCAACTTCCTAACAGAGAGCAATGTTCAAAAATGAAAGAAGGGTGTGCACGTTTCCCCATTACTGGAAGAGTTCAGCCAGCGGTGGGATGACCACTTGTTGGTGATAGATTACATGAGGCAAGGAGATGAGCTACCTGATCTGGAAGGGCCCTTTCCAAGTCTAAAGTTGCCTGAGTCTGGAGGAACCCAAGACACCAGGAATGCCAGACAACACAATGGAAAACTGAACTTTGATATCCTTTGCCCTTCTATAGTCTCAGATGTTCAGACTGAGACTATTAAAAGCCCAGGGGTACTTCACCAGGGTTCTGATGGCGTTGAGCTGAAGTTCCACAACAATTTTTTAGAGAAAGAGAACCTATCATCTTTAGCCAGTATTTTTGATTGGCTACCCACCAAGGAGGAGAAGGCACCCATTTTCTTTTTTTTAAGGGATCTTTTTTTCTTTTTCAAGGGAGGAAGGCAGGGCAATTGGGATTAAGTGACTTGCCCAAGGTCACACGGCTAGTTAGTATTATGTGTCTGAGGCCAGATTTGAACTCAGGTCCTCCTCCAGGGCCTGTGATCTATTCACTGTGCCATCTAGGTGCCCCATAGGCACCCATTTTCAAATAATACCAAACGAAGATAGTCTGGCATCACTGTCCAATTCAATTCAACAAACATTTATTTACTGAGTACTGACTATATGCAAAGCAAGTAGTATGAATCAGGAAATCCTTGGTTCAGATCCTCCCCTGCCATATACCAGATGTGTAAACCTAACCTCAACCTCTCAGTGTCCCCAGCCACCTCTCTAAAGCTCCAAATTAGTCAAGTTGTCAGTTTTTATTAGTAGAGAGTTTTCACGTCAAGAATTTATACCCAAGGGCGGCTAGGTGGGACAGTGAATACAGCACTGGCCCTGGAGTCAAGAGGAGCTGAGTTCAAATCCGGCCTCAGACACTTAACTTACTAGCCATTTGACCTTGGACAAGTCACTTCACCCCAACTGCCCCCTCCAAAAAGCAAAAAAAGGAAAGAATTCACATCCAGATTAAATTATAAGATTATAGATATGGAGCTGGAGGGACCTTAGAGGTTATTCAGTACAATCCACTCATTTTTATAAATGAGGTAACTGAGGCCCAGAGAGGCTAAGTGACTTACCCCAGGTCAAGATTTGAACTCAGGTCTTCTTGATCCAAGTCCATTATTCTATCCACTGAGCCACCTAAATCACAGATCTGGACAAAAACTGTACAAGGCACTGCTGGGTACTGACGATACAAAGACACACCCCTGTCCTCAAGTAGTTTATGGTCTACTATGTAAATATAACAATTCATGTTTTAAGAGTATTGAGTCATAGGCAGGTTAATATCTACATTGTTGGAGGGAATTTCCACCCCAGGAATTACTGATCCTTCCTGGATTCTTGTACCTGCAGATGAAGTACCTGAGGCTCAAAGATAGATAGATATGTAGATAAATAGGTAGGTAGGTAGGTAGGTAGATAGATAGACAGACAGAAGGAAGGATAAATGGATGGAGGAAGGGAAGAATGGAGAGATAACTGATAGACAGATAGATAAAGGGAAAGACAGAAGGATGAAGGAAGAGAAGGAACATTTATTAAATTCTTAACATGCTAGGCACTGTGCTAAGGACAGAAGACAATCCCTACCCAAGAAGCTTACATTCTAACAAGGAAGACAATATAAAAAGAGAAGCTAGAAAGAAGAGGGAGGTAGATATATAGTCCTTGGGCCCAGAAGTGTCATGGAGATCTGGACTCCAGAAAGATAAGCTAAAAGCCTTAATATATTGGATGTTAAGTAGCCTCACATAGTAAGAAGAGTGTTGGACTAGAGTTAGAGACCTGGGTTTGAATCCATACATGTCTTTTCAAACCACTCAGTCCACATTGATCTCTCCCACCACAAAACCACATGGTAAATAACACTAAATGAAACACTTATTGGGCTATTTACCACACAACAGCTTGTATAATTAGTTAACTTCCCCATAGACCGGATCCCCTAAACAGACCATGAACCACAGTTCTTGGCACACAGTAAGGATTTAATAAATGCTTGCTGACTGATTGTAAGTCAAAGGCAGACACCATCATTTATATCAATTTCTAATAGAGACATCTACTACATTCAGTTCCACTGATGAATGCTAAATGACACATGCCCCCCACGGCTTCCTATCTTGTATGATTATACTCATCTGCACGTGTGTGTGTCATAATTATCTACTTCCCGAAAGACAAAGATGACATTTTTCCCTTTCTCTCCTAGAAAATGGACTCTTAATAAATATTTGTTAATTGCCTCCTTCTGGTTGTGATTTTTTTCTTTATTTCCATCAGCCTAAGTTTCCTTATCAGTGAAATGGGGAGAACAGCACCCTCACTACCAACCTTATGGGGTGGGATGAGGAAATCACATTGAGAAATGTACAATGGTAAGGGGCAGCGAGGTGGCGCAGTGAATAGAGCACCTGCCTTGGAGTTGGGAGAAACTGAGTTCAAATCCAGCCTCAGATACTTAACACTTACTAGTCACGTGACCTCGGGCAAGTCACTTAACCCCAATTGCCCTGTCTTCCCCCCTCCAAAAAGCAAAAGACAAATGAAATGTACAATGGTAGAGACAGGATTGGGGTTCAAATGCTCATGCCATGTATGACCCCCTTGGATCTCAGTTACCTCCAGATGTAGATCTACACTCCTTTCCAGAACTATTTCAGGAAAATGAGAGAGAGAAGGGAGGGAAAGAAAGGAGAGAAGACTGAGGAGAGGAGAAGAAGAGGTAGGGGAAAAGTGAAGGAAGAGAAAAGAAGGAAGGAAAAGGGAGGAGAGAAAACAGAGGAGTGGAGAAAAAGAGAGAGAGAGAGGGGAAGTGGAGGAGAAAAGAGGAGAAGGGGAGGGAGGGGAACAAAGGAAAGGAAGGAGAGCGGAGAGGAGAATTTTTTTAAAAACCTCATCTCTGCAGATGCAGACTAGGCTTGGGGGAGGGGTAGGTTTAATAAGCCCTTTTCATCCCAGAGGTAGGCAGTAAAAGCCTCTGCAGCAATGCAGAATCCATGCAGTGAATACTGCAGCAAAATCCTGTGCTGACTGCTCTGAGAGAGGGGAAACCAAGGAGAATAGATTCACACTTCCTCAGAGCCGGAAAAACATGCCTCGGAAACACGGTGGGCAGTCTGCCGGCTGTCTGGCCCAGGCCACAAAACAGAAATCACATAAAAGCAGCACCAACAGATTCAGTTCCCTGGAGCAACCCGCATAATTGCAGCCAACCATCTGGGAGGCTCGTTTTTCCAGGTGGAAACGGTAAGGCTACTCTCTTAGCTCAGAGGGAACCCGATCCCCTCGGAAAGTGCCTTCTCAGCTGGCCAGGCTGCTGGATTCTCACCGAAGGGCCCCGGAAATATCCAGCGTCCTGTGATGCCTCCCCATGGGGTCTCCCCTAGCAGCAGAAGAGAATTCAATTCCATTCAACAAACATTTAGGAAGTGCTTATGGTATACTCAATGCCCGGAGAGGCAACCTGGATAAAACCTGTCCTCGTGGACCCGAAGGTCTAATAAGGCCCAGTAAGAACGATGATGGTGATGATAGTATTCTGCAATTATCTCATTTGATCCTCACAACAATCCTGGGAGAAAGGTGTTGTCATCCTTATTTTACAGATAAGGAAACTGAGGCAAGCAGTGGTTAAGTGACTAGCCCAGAGTCACACAACTAACCAGTTAAATGTCTGAGGTCACATTTTGAGCATCTAGCTGTCCTGTAATATTTACCATCTCCACTGTGTGACCTTAGCCTAGGCGTCCCCCATCTGTAAAATGAGAAGTTTGAATTAAATGATCTCCAGCATCCCTTCTAGCTCTAAATGTATGGTACAAAGTACCTGAAGGCTGAAGTGGGGAACGGTCATTAGAAAAAGAGAATCAGGGGATACATCATGAAAGAGGCAGTATTTAAACTGTGCTTTAAAGAGTAGGGGCGAATTCAGCAAAGAATTGGAGGGCATTCCGAGCACAGGGAAAAACAGCCTGAACAAAGGAATGGAGGGTAGAGAGCTCAGGGGGCAAAGAGGAGCCCAGGAACATGATGAGAAAGCTATGGGAAAAAAACTGGAAATTTAGGATAGCGCCAGATTGTGAATGCCGAAGGAGTGACCTTAACGTGGAAAGCACTAGGGACTCACTGAAGATTCTGGAGCAGAGGAGTGACATGAGCAGACCTATACAGAAGGGAGATTGACTTGGTAGTGGGATGGAAGAAGAAACAAATGTAAGGAGGCTTCTATTGAAAGAACAACCTAACACTAGCCATGTGACCTTGGGCAAGTCACTTAACCCCAACTGCCCTCCAAAAAGCGAGAGGAAGGAAGGAAGGAAGGAAGGAAGGAAGGAAGAAAGAAAGAAAGAAAGAAAGAAAGGAAGGAAGGAAGGAAGGAAGGAAGGAAGGAAGGAAGGAAGGAAGAAAGGAAGGAAGGAAGGAAGAAAGGAAGGAAGAAAGAACAACCAAATTTCAGAGTTTAGAAAGGCTCTCATAAACCATTTAGTCCAACAGTTCTAGGAGGCCAAGAAAAAAGCAGGACCCAGCAGCTAGGATAATCCGTCCCTCCCATTTGAAATATCTCAGCTAGTCCTATTGACTCCACTTTTTTGTTTCTAGGACCTGCAGCAGAAGAATGTTAGAACTGAAACTTTATGCTTAAGCTACAGGAATGTCAGAACTGAAAAGCACAGACATCATACAGATCAATGCCCTTCATTTTCCAAAGAGTCAGAGAAAAGTAACTTTTCCAAGGTCACGTAATGAGTTAGCGATAAAGCTGAGACTAATACCCAGATGTCTAGACTGCCCAGCCCAGGACTCCTACTGCCAACGTTCTGGTGAAGAGAATCAAAGGTTAGAAAACAGGCCAAGCCAAATTTTCCTTTGTCCATGGAAGTGATAATTCACAGAACATAAAACCTGGAACTATGGAGATCACGTCCAACACCTACTTTTAGGTAGGAAACAAGGCCAGGAGAGGTTAATGACACAGGCAAAGTCAGAAGCCTGACCTCATGGCTTGAAATGAATGACTCAAGGTCATTCAGCCCATTCCCCCTCCCTACCTTCTCTGTCACATATAAGCTATCCCAAACAAATGAGAATATATTCCATTAAAAAAAAAATTCCGGAAGACGACCCTTGGAAAACTATTCCAGCATCTAACAAAACCATCAAAAAAAAATCCCAGCTCCTCCCAAGGTGTTAGGTAAGAAATTTCAGAAGCCAGAGATACATAGTTCAACTTTTTTTTAAATAAGGATAAAAACATATTTCCCAGAATCTCAGAGTTGGAAAAGATGACAAGATTTCCCAGTACACATACCCAGCAAGCAGTCATCAAGGCTTTGACAGTTCAGCCAGAGCTTCAATTAATTCACCCCCTTCCAAGATGGCCCTTTCTTCTTTGGGAAAGAAAGGGTTGGGAAGACCTTCAAATACCTGCAGACAGCTATCACAACATCCCTGTGTCAGTTCTCCAATCCTTTGGCCAATCCTCACATGGCATGACCAAGACATTTCACTATTCCTCTTCTGGAAACCTTCCAGTTTGTCCATAGTCTCACTTAAATGCAATTATGCCCAACCTGAACATAATTTATTTCAACAAGTATTTCACTAAGTGACTATTGTGTGCTACTGAGAGACTCAACATGTAATAGATAAATTAATCCAAAATAATTTGATTGAGAAGAGTATACTAAGAAGGGGAGAGAGGAAGGAAGAAAGGCTTCCTGTGTGAGGTAACACCTTGAAGGAAGCTAAGGATGCTAAGAGGCAAAGGCCAGATAGAAGTACCTTCCAGGCATACAGGGCAACCAATGCAAAGGCAGAGAATGAAATGTCACATTCCAGTTTGGTCGGAATGTATCCTGTGTTGGGGAGTAGTAGAAATAATCCTGGGGGCAGGTAGGTGGTGCAGTGAATAGCATATCAGCCCTGGAGTCAGGAGGACCTGAGTTCAAATCCAGCCTCAGACACTTAACATCAGCCATGTGACCTTGGGCAAGTCACTTAACCCCAATTGCCCTGTCTTCCTCCCTCCAAAAAAGCAAAAAAAAAAAAATCATAATAATAATCCTGGAAAAGTAGGGAGGAAGCAAGCTATGGAAAGCTCGAAATGCCAAACTGAAGAATTTCTATTTGATCTTAGATTCAGTAGGGAGCCAGTAAGAATTCCTGAGCAAGGGTGTGACACAAGTAAGACAGACATATGCTGAGGGGAGGATGAGCTACAGAAGGGAAAGCCTGAAAGCAGAGAATCACAAGGCTTCGGATGCAGTCTGCCCACTAAAGGAGATTCAGAATTCCTTTTTACTCAGTTTGCAGTTTTCCATGCTCACTCACGCCATCTCCTTCCTGCTATATGTCACCCTCGAGCTTTATTAGAACACTGGGCTATAGACACTGTGTGACACAGCAGCTCCAAAAGCCAGTAGGCTGTGAGGTTGCTAGAAAAAGAAACAGTGTCTAAGGCACAGGACGCTGTAGTGCCCATGTGCTCTGCCCTGCTACTGTAGCCAATCCTAAGTGCCACATTTTTAGAAAAATACTAAGAAACTAGAGGTGCTGAAAGAAAGCTGACTAGGGCAGCGAGGAAATAGAAAAACATACCATCACCTAAAGTAGTGGAAATGGTAAACCTAAAAAACACGAAGGCCGTCTTCAAAGTGTTGGAAAAGGCAGTAGACTCCTTTGCTTTATCTGTGTGACAAATATTTATTCAGCACCTACTATGTGCAAAGCACAGTGTTGGGTACTAGGGGTGAAAACATGAGATGATAATCCCTGGTCAGTGAGAGTTCACACCCTAATTGGGAAGAGCCGGTGTATACACACAGAGTGTGTATGATCTAGGGCAAAGGAAAGAGAACAAGATTGAGTACCAAAGGAAAATCTGAGGGAAACATCATGTCAAGTGGGAGGTAGTGGGAGCATGGAAGGCTTCATAGAGAAAGTGTCACCAGAACTGGGTCTGCCACAAAGTGGAGGTCTTCAATATACAGAAAGGTTAAAGATAAGGAGGTTTTCTGCCTAAAAGTATAAGAAAGGAAAAGGACAGACTATGATTGTAGGCAAAATGAAACACTGGACCTGGGAGTCAGAAAAACCCAAGTTCAAAGTCCAGCCTCAGATACTACCTGTGATCCTGGACAAGTCACATAACCTCTCCCTCACATGTAACGTGGAGGTAAGGATAGCACCTACCTCCCAGAGTTGTGAGAGTGAAATGAAATAACATATGTAAGGGCTCCACATCTTAAAGAGCTATGTAAATATTAACTATTACGTATCATAGGAAAAGGAAAGCGAGGTGACACAGGGGATAGACTGCCAAAGTCTAGAGTCAGAAAGACCTGAATTCAAATCTGGCCTCAGATACTTTCTAGTGGTGTGACCTTGGGCAAGTCACTTCACCCTGTTTGCCTCAGTTTCCTCATCTGTAAAATGAGCTGGAGAAGGAAATGGCAAACCACTTCAGTTTCTTTGCTAAGAATACCCCAAATGGGTCACAAAGTTGATCACAACTAAACAAAAGCAACAAAAGTCATAGGAAAAGGCTTAGCAGTCTAGTTTGTCAGGAATGTAAAAGTCACAAGGGAGAAAGGAATGTGACATACTAGAAAGGTAGGCTGGCTCCCACCTGTGAAGAGGCCTTAAGCTTTAAGGTAAGGAATATAGGTTATCTTACAGAAAACTGACCAGTTTTTCCATTTGTCCTACAGTCACAAGCTGACTCCTACCTACCTTTCCAATTTGATTTCATCTTAGATCCTTTGTGCCCCCACAACATTCCACCATCCACCTCCAGGTCTTGGCACAAGCGGTATGTGCCCACCTCCCAGAATCCCCAGTTTCCTCCAAAGTCCAGCTCAGATAGCACTCCCACATCCCTCCATACCAAGTTCCTAATCCCTGCCCCTCTACATATTCCTACTTTCTCCCTCTGAAAATTATTTCATGGTACTTTGAACCAACTTCCTATTTACTTACTTGTATATAGGTGATGTATATCCCTCACTAGAACATAAGCTCTTTAAAGGCAGCAATTGTTTGGAGTCTGTCTTTGTATCCCCAGCACCTAGCAGGATGACTGACACAAAGAAGACACTTAATGAATGCCAGCTGAATCCAGCAGGGAACCAAGGAAGGATTCTGAGCTGGGCAAGGCCAGCCTCCAACCTCTCAGGAGCAAAGGGTGCAAGGAACAAGGAGGCACATTTCAGCTTAACAATAATTAGGATAACAACAATGATGACTAGCATTTAGATAGCACTTTGGGTTTGCAAAGCACTTTACAGATATTATCTCATTTTACAAGAATTGGGCTTCCTTCACAGGTAATGAGCTCTTCATCACTAGGAGTCTTCAAACAGAGCTAGGAGGATTGCTTGTCAGGGATGCTACAGAGTGGGGCTCCTGTTGAGGTCCAAGCAGGATGAGATAATGGTCCCTTCCAAACACTAAGATTCTGGGATTCTGCAAGCCAAATCCCTAGCTACAAATCCAAAGAGCTAGCCTGATTCCTTTGTTGTACTAGAATTTATTTAGTAAATATTATTTGAAGTAGTAGACTAGAAGGTATTTGAAGGCAAAAACAGTTTGGTTTTTTCCATCTTTGTGCCCCTAGCACCAGACACAAGGTTTTAAATATAGTAATTAGTAAATGTTAGTTGAATCCATTAGATCGTGGGACTTAGGACAGATGACAGGCTGAAAGGACCTTGAAAATCATCTAACTGTTCAACCCTTTCCCTTTACAGAGGAGATCTGAAAAATCAGTCTGGGACATAAGGAATTTCTCATTAGACCTGCACTGATTTCTTGGAGTTCTGTGCTTATTTTAAAATGGATGATTTAAAATACAAACACAAACACAAAATCATCGAATCAAACTCACATAGGAGAGTTCTATGATGATTTCACACCACATCATCAGCCATTACAACACAAGACATGAGAAGGAGTACAATACACATATTGCAATGCTGAGACTGGGAAATTCCTTTTACATAAGGGGCCACAGTGGGGTTGGGGAAGACAGGAAGGCTAGCAAGTCTAATCGATATTAACTGAGTCCAAAGGATGAAGCGCCCTAGAGTAGGACCACTGGTGGCACCATGCCAGCCTAGCACCCCCATCATTTTCAATAGACCACAGAATAAACACCAGAGCCCAACGGCTAGTCATTTCACTGACAAGACTATAGAATCTAGAGAAAGAAGTCACCCATCTAGTCTAACATTGTTTTACAGATGGAAAAAACTCAAAAGGACAAATTGGGAAATGGCTCTTTTTCTGGACATGGCCAATGAAGGAATATGATTTGCTTGACCATACATACTTGTTACAAGGGCTTTGTTTTTCTTTTTCAAATAAGAAGGGAAGGGAGGCAGGGAAAGAAAATGGATGCTGGTTAATTTTTTTTAATTTAATTTTTAAAAAAACACTGAGGCCAAGGAAAGAAAGATGTCTTGCCTAAGATCAGAGATAGTAAATAGAAAAGGAACATTCCAACCAGTAGATTCCAAATCCAGGGCTCATTTTCCAATAGGAAAATAGGGTGAAGGGATGGCAAAAACAGGCCCAAAGGCCCGACCCTGAAACCCACAGCAAGGAAGACAAGGACAAGAGAGAACTCTAATCCTGGGTGAGGAAGATGAGAGATAGCTGTGTCCCAGGATAGGGGATAAAAGAACTTTGTTCTAATGTACACATGTACGTACACACATACAAACCACACCTACACAACCCCCACCCCCACCCCAGAGGAAACAAGGATCTCCAGTCAATGAAACTGCAGGCCACATTCTCCAACTTGTTTTAACTTAACATTCTCAAATGTTTTTCTTTGAGGATTTCATTTAATTGGTAGAGTCTCAATGCAAACAGCAGCATTTTCCTGAATCTCTCCAATGAGTCTTTTTTTTTAAACAAACTCAAATATCTGACATCTCCTTTAGCCAAGGAATGGCACTGGTCGATGTGCTCTACAACACAGTCTGACCCAATCCAATCCGGATCTATTCAGCACGTACTAAATGCAAGGTCCACCATGCAAGCACAAAAACAAAAAGCAATCCCCGTCTTCCAGGAAACCACATTCTACTGGGAAGATACCAACATGTACACAAACCGTTATAAAAAGGGAAAGTTCCGGAGGAAGTAGGCTAGGGTACCAGGGAAGAAGTCATGGAGGAGGTGACACAGCACCTGAGATGAGCCTTGAAGGGAAAGCAAGGATTCTAAGGCAGAGATAAAGAAGTATAGTCTAGGGGCAGCTAGGTGGTACAGTGAATAGAGCACCAGCCCTGGAGTCAGGAGAACCTGAGTTCAGATCCAGCCTCAGACACTTAACATAACACTTACTAGCCATGTGACCTCGGGCAAGTCACTTAACCCCAATTGCTCTGCCTTTCCCCTCCCCAAAAAAAAGCAAAAAAAAAAGTATAATCTAGGCCTAGGGACGTTATGGAGTGTGCATTTTTAGAAACAAAAAGTCATCCAGTTCAGGTGCTAAACCACAGAGTGCACAAAAGGGAATAGGAGGAAATAAGGCTACAAAGGTGGGTGGGAGCCAGGGCAGACATGGGCTTGTTTTATATCCTCATACCCCCAGCACTTTCAATGGGTAGCTCTTAATCAATATTTATGGAATTAAAGCATTCAAAAAACTATTACAAGTACGAGCAAACTCAGTAAGCATTACTATCTTTTTTGGCACGTGGTGAATCACAGGATTTAGAGTCAGAAGAACTCTGGAGACCACTTAATCCAAACTCTTTTTACAGAGGGTGAAAGTGAAGTCCAGTCAATTAGTCGACAAGCATTAAGGTCTTACTGTGTGCCAGCACTGCATGAAATGCTCAGTCCCTTACCTTCAAGAAGTTCATGTTCTAACAGGAGTGACAATATGTAAGCAACTATGTAGAAATGAGACCCTGGGCAAATTAGCATAGGAGACAGCCAGGGAAAAGGCATGCGGTCAGGAGATGGATTGTCTGACGTGAGGGACAGCCAGGAGGCCAGTGTCATCAGACACAGGAGCACATGGAGGGGAGTCAGGTATAATAATACTAGAAAGGTGCTAAGAGAGCAAGCCACGAAGGACTGTAAAAGCCAGAGATGATTTTACATTTTCTCTGGGAGGTAATAAGCAACCATTGGAGTTAATTTGGGGTGGGGGGAAGCCGGATGAGAAGTTCAGAGCTTTAGAAAGATTACTTTGGTAGCTGAGTGGAGGACAGAGTGGGAAAAAAATTTGAAATTGGAAGACCAACCACCCAAAAGTCCATTGCAATACTCCAGATGTGAAGTGCTAAGTGCCCAAAGCAAGGCTAGAGGAGAAGGTACAAGAGATTCTGTGAAGGTAGAATTGCCAGGGCTTGGCTCAGATTGGATATTGGGAGGCAGTGAGGAGCCAAGGACAACAATGATGGCACAAGTCCGGGTGACTGGGAAGATGGGAGTATCTTCACAGGAAGGCTCAAAGGGGAAAGTTCATTATTTCACTTTTGGCTATTTTGAGTTTAAGATGTCTAAGAAACACCCAGTTGGAGAAGTCAAATAGGCAGCTGGAAATGCACGCCTGGAGGTCAGGAGAGAGGGTAGGGCTGGATAAAGAAACCTGAAGATAATATGCATAGAAATGATCACTGAATCCATGAGAGCTGATGAGATCACCAAGCAAAGAGGGAGAAGACAAGAGAAGAGAGTCCAGGGCAGATCTTTGCTCTGACAACCATGGCTAGCAGGTATAACCCGGAGGGAGATCCATTGAATTAGACTGAGGAGTGGTCAAACAATTAGGAGAACCAAGTGAAAGCAATGTCATGAAACAATCTATTAAGAAGAGGATGAATGACAGTGTCAATGCCTGCAGAGAGGTCAAGAAGGATGAGGACTGAGAAAATGCCTTGAGATTCAGCAGTTAAGAGACCACTGGTAACTTTGGAGAGCACTTTGAGTTAAATGATAACCTTAGAAGCCAGGCTGCAGAGAGAGAAAATTGTCATAGCTGAGGCCCAATTCAAACCCAAGTTCCTTAAATTCCAAATTTTGAGTCTCCTCCGTGACTCACAAACACCATGAAGCTAGCTGGGATGGAGTGGCTCCTGTCTACTCTTCCCCATATACTGCCTTCATGGATGACTGAGCAAATCCAGCACTGATCACCCCAGCCCTCAGCAGCCCCTCCTACCCCAGAATTCCTACCACATTCAGTAGTCCCTAAGCACCATTTAGCAAGAGATTAAACACTCTTCTATCACTGCTAAAATAGCACGGAGAACAGAGGTGGGAAGAAATTAGAGAGATCACCAACCTGGAGCGGTCCAGACAATAGTATCCCCTAACTGCTGCCTCTTTAGTTAACACAGATAAATTTTAGTA
This sequence comes from Pseudochirops cupreus, assembly GCA_028627135.1. Lineage (NCBI taxonomy): Eukaryota > Metazoa > Chordata > Mammalia > Diprotodontia > Pseudocheiridae > Pseudochirops > Pseudochirops cupreus. The sequence goes on from CM053582.1 coordinate 107,045,256, forward strand.
AATGAAAATTCCTATGATACACTCCGTTTAGCAGCCAATCTTGAGCCACTCTTTGCACACAGTAACCATTTGTAGCTATTTGTATGATACCGAGTAGCTTTCATAAATTTTTGATAAGTTTAAAATGCTGGGCTCAGGTCTGCTTAGGGATAATACAAGACCTGGAAGTCTGTCTCGCCTTCCACTTACTCCCTCGTGATTTGGGAAAGAATTCGGGTCTGAAAGAAGGGCTGGATACAGAGATGGGTGGGGAATGAGACAGTTCACCAAGCACAGGATGAAAGATGCAAATCCAGGAACTCTCATGCGGTATCAGAGGGTGAGGGATGGTTACTAAATGGGGACCCAAAAAAAAAAAAACAAATAGAGAATTTAGTCAGGGGCTGCAAAATGCACTTTATTGGCAGAGGACAGAGACATCAAATCTTACCTCCATTCTGCAGTCAATGGCACTATCCTTTATCCCAGTTTCATAACCTCAGAATCACCAGGTCACTGTCCTCTCCTTCCCGGTGTCCAGTCACTGTTTTCATCAAAACTTTTCCTCAGTCTGTCCCTTCCTATTTCCACTGGCCACTGCTCTAACCCAAACCTTTATCACCTTGAAACTGAACTCTAATATAGCTTCCTATGTAGACTCTTGCTCTTGTCTCTTCAACTGTACAATGCAGCCAGCTTAATCTCACTAAAATCCCAGCTTTCATCACTCTCCATTACAGACAGGATAAAGTCCAAACGCCTCAGTCTTGCTCTCAAGGCCCTCCATAATCTGACTCCAACCCCCCATTTATCTAATCTTATCACCCACTATTCCAACATCAACCCCCCTTCTCCAGTCTGGCCAATGTCCTCACTAGCCCACAAACATACCAAGTTCCCTCCAACTTCCTTCGCTCATGGTTCTCCCCCAACCTAGAGAATCTCTTCCCCACTCCTCTCTGACTAACTAAATTCCAGCCATCCCTCGAGGCCAAACTGAAACCCCACCCCCTCCATGAAGCTTTTCCCAAAGACTCCAGCCCACAATGTTTCATTTTCCTCAGACCTCCTACCACTCACTTTGGCCTTCAGTCATATACTGTGTCATCCTTAGGGAATTTTCACATGACTACATCTCTACTGCTTAACTAGAATATGAAGTACCTGAGGACCAGAACCATGCCTTTTATTCTTCTTTATATACATACACCACAGGGTCTAGCATGGTGTTGTTGTTCGGTCTTCATGACCCTCCCCAAGACTATAACTGTACCAGTGAAGAGACTTTCCAAACCAGTTTTCATGACCCCATTTCTTGGCAAAGATACTAGAGTGGTTTGCCATTTCCTTCTCCAGCTCATTTTACAGATGAGGAAACTGAGGTAAACGGGAGTAAGTAACTTGCCCAGGGTCACACACTTAGTAAATGTCTGAAACCAGATTTGAACTTGGGAAGATGAGTCTTCCTGACTCCAGGTCAGGCACTCTATCCACTTCACCATGTGAGTAACCCTAACTCTAAATGCAGCTCCTGGTGATACAGCAGAAGAGGAGTTAAGATTCATTCCCATCTCAAGCATTCTAGCACCATTTTTTCTTATCCTCTGCCTCCTGGCTTTTTATTTACTTGTTATGGGCACCTGAGCAAGCTTCCAAGTTGGAAGGAGCCTCAAAAGCCTTCTTGTCCAATATATAACCAAGAATATACCTTCCACAATGTGGTTGATAAGCCATCATCCAAGTCTTCCTCATCTGCCCATGCCTTAGTGTCATCTGTTTGGTAGGGCTGATCACACTTGTACTACCTACTTGACAGGGTGGTTGTGAGCAAACCATTATAGGAATGGAGACATCATGATTTTTGCATTTACTTGATAAGGGGGTGTGTGTGTGTGTGTGTGTGTGTGTGTGTGTGTGTGTGTGTGTGTCTGGGTGTGTGTGTGGAGTGTGTGTATGTGTGTGTGAGTGTGGTGTGTGTGTGTCTGGGTGTTCAGAATCCCCTATTCCACAATTTTATCTGACCTAAGATCTCTACTCAAGACCTCAGAGTATCCCCAAACTCTCTTCATCCCAACACTCTATACTAACTGCCTTACTTCCTATCTATCCATGGTACTTTAAACCCAGCAAACCTGAGCTCCTGGTCCCCTCTCTCAAAGCATACTGAGATCCAGCAGCAGGATAGTAAAGATCTCCATTAACACCACCAGCCCACATCCTACTTGTCCCCTAGGTCATTTAGGAAGCATTTGTGCCTTCATTTTTGAGAAGCAGAGTACAGAAGGAGGAGGCCAGCAGTCTAGAAGACACAACAGCTCCTGACAGAGTAACCTTGGCCAAGTCATTTAATCCCTCAGTGCCCCAAGCAAACCATCCAAGACGATAATTGCACCAGGGAAGAGATTTTCCAAACCAGGAGCTCCAAAACCCCATGAAATCACAAGTCTGAACAAAAAAAGTAATAATAACAAGCCTATTAAATCATATTCTACCTCTACTGGGAAACAGAAGACAATTTCACCCATTTTTTCTGTTTTGCAAAGCAGTGTCTGACTTCAGTGACTTGCACTCTGCAAAAGCAAACTACTTCGAACTGTCTTCATGGCTGGGAAGTCTCAGAAAAGGATTCCAGTGCAAAAGATTTAAATGAGCTGTTCATTCACTTGTATTACAGCCAAATCCCAGAAGAGGCTTTATCAGACCAGTGTCCCATAGGTGGGTGATGGGGAGCAGAGCGTATTTCTGAAAAAAGTAACCAGAGAGACTGGACCAAAATTTAATTCCATTCACTTTGCTCAGAACTTAACTATTTTTAGTCACCTTGAAACTAAACAACAATATCAGGTCTTTGTGCTCAGGCAGCCAACAAATGTACTCATCCAATGTAGGTCTCTGTGTTTCAGGGGGCCCCTCCCCCATCCTGCTGCTACATACACCTACACTGACATGGAGACTTGGGGTGAAATGGAACAAGGGAAAACTTGCCTTTCTATGGGGCCATTTCAATTCATGTCTCCCAGGGTGAAGACTTTCTCATCAGTATACTGGAAATACTCATTTCTTCTCTGCTTTTTGTGGTATCAAAAAAGATATGGATTTTTTAGAAATGTTAAAGTCTTTTTCCAAAACAATGTAAGTGTGGTCATGATACACATGCCCTCCCCAGCATCACCATAAAATCATGCCCTATGTGGTGTAGGCCCTCATTAGCACCCACAGAGACTACAGCAACAGCCTCCTGCCTCTAGTCTGGCCCTTCTCCAAAGTCATCCTTCAAGCTGCTGCCCAAATAAACTTGCTAATGACACTTTGCATGATGAAAATCTAAGAGGCAGTATGACGCTGAACAAGGACCAGCATCCCTGTGTCTGTACTGAAAGCCTTTATCAAAGGAATTACAGTGTCATGTCTGCATGTATCTGAAATGGGGAAGGATTTTCTTATCAGGTTGGGGAGGGAGGGGGACCTGGGTTATTTCCAGAGACATGGTCTTTGCCTTTTGGGGTTCCAGGTCCCATCATCCCATCAGTACAGTGGGAAAAGCTATGGATCCAGAGGCAGAGGACCTTCACTTGGATCCTGGTTCTACTACTTGCTAATCTGTATGACCCAGGGCAAGTCATTCCATTCCCTGGGTCTCAGTTTCCTCATCTGTAAAGCAAGGGAACTGAACCAGATGATCTCTCGAAGTCCCTTCCAGCTCTAGAATTATGATCCTCTAACTTGATGGCCTCTAAAGGACAGCTTCCAGCTCTATATCTATGGCTGACATATCGATCCAAAAAGATTTCTAATAAGCTATAAGTAGGATGGGCCACATCTATTAAGCTGAAACTTATGACCCTTGGGATGAAAAAAATCAGCTTCAGAAAGAGGAGGTATAACTAGGCAGCAATCCCCTTTGAACAAAATCTGAGATTTCGCTCAATCTGAGTGCAAGACAGGGAGAAAAGACAAGGCTTGATTTGTGATTTCATTTGTATAGGGCACCCCCAGGATGAAGAAACTTCTACCAATGCAGGTCAGCACCTTCTCTGACACATTTAAATGGTCACCTGGAGCACAACAAGGTAAAATCACCAACCCCAGGATCATGCAGCCAGCATACTTCCAAGGCAGACCTTGAACCCAGGTTTCCCTGACTCCAAGGCAGGCTCTTTACCCACCACACTACACAGCCTCCATGAAGGATATGGTAGCTAAAAAAAAAAAAAACAAAAACTCACGCCCTCCCAGGCTGCGTTCAAGAGGCATGAGCATCCTCAAGAGAGGTGACTGGATCACTCAGCTCTTCTCTGGTCAGGCCACAGCCAGAACAAGATATTCAGTTCAGGGCACATTTTAGCAAAGTCAGAAACAAGTTAGAATATATTCATAAGAGTAAAAAGGATAGTAAGAGGACTGAAAAATGTCCCAGGAGTACTAGCCAAGTAACTAGGGATGTGGAGTCTGGAGAGGAGGAGACATAGGGAGGGAGGACCTTGCTTTTATTGGAAGGCTCTTGCACCAGTTCTGCTTAGTGGAAGTAGACAGAAGTAGGAGGAATGAGTACAAGTTACATAGAAGAAAATTTAAGTTTAATGCAAGGAAATATTTAATGGTATTTAGTGGTATTCAAAAATGAGATGAGATTCCCCTAGAATGGAGGAGTTGCCTCTCACTGGAGGTCTTCAAGCAGGGAGTGGACAACCACTTGTAGGTGCTAGTGTCAAGGAGGCAAGACCTTCCTCTGTGAGCCTCCATTTCATCTGTTTAACGGGTATAACTAAACTTGGTCTAATTAGATGACAAGACCAGTGTGAAGTTCAGATACTGCATGAATTAGAAGGCCTCTTGAGGACCCTTCCAGAACTTAGTGACAGAGATTCTGTAACTTTAGCCAAACCCCTAAGATCAGATAATTCTATTCCAACACTTTCCAGAGTCCCTACTGACTGTGACAAATAAAAGTATAAACTCCTGCCCCTGGTATGCAAGGCCCTCCACAGTCCAGCTCACACCTACCTCTCCAGTCTTTAGCACATACTACGTTCCCTGCTCAGCTTCTCTGCTCTCCAGTGGAAATGTCCTGCCTTCCGTCTCCCATTCTCATCCTGCCTTCTCCCATCTCCATACTTCTGCTTACAGCACCTCTCATGCCTGAGAAAGGGACTCTCATATTCCACCCTCAGTCTCCACTGGAAGTGAATATGGTACATAGCATGGTGTAGCAGGAAGAATGCTTGATGTGGCATCACAGGACCCGAGTTCGAATTCTGCCTCTGCCATTTAATACCTGTTGGCTTTGGGCAAATCATTTAATATCCCTGAGCCTGCATTTCCTCACCTATAAAATCCAGAGTTGGACAAGATGACCTCTAAGGACCCTTCCTGCTCCAGATCTGTGGGCTTCTTCATGCCCAGCCCAGGTGCCAACTGAGCTTCCTTCACGAACCTATCCCTAATCCCTGCACCTCCACAAATTCCCCTGGTTGGTGGTGGGGTTTTTTGCCTTAATTTCTTCTTTACATTTTTATCACTCTCTCCTTCATATCATAATTATCTATGTACTTATTTACTCTCTTTTATTAAGAACAGGAACTGCAGCCTATCTATCTTTGTGCTTCCAGCATGTATACAGAAGGTTCTTAATAAATGTTTACTAAACTGAACTTAGTTTTTTTTTTAAAAGCCTAAAGCTGTTTATTATAGAGGACCCCAAAAATCCAGTGTAATTCTCCTCCAGTGCCCAATCATGAAAGCAGAATAAAAACAACAGTAACCACGACAATAATAACAATAGTTATCTTCCGTATGGTGCTTCAAAGTTTACAATGTATTTTTACACGTAAGTTATTTCTTTGTGATCCTCCACAATTACCCAGTGAAGTAAGTGACATTATTATCATCATGATTATGGAAACTGAGGCTAAGAAAGGTTAAGTGACTTGCCCAGAGACACACAGTTAGCAAGGGGCTGAGGCAAGTTTCCCACTCGGGTCTTCCTGGTTCCCATTCACTCTATCCTCTAGCACTTAGCTGTGGCGATGCAGCTTCTCCCACTCATCAACATGCTGGATGTCAGCACAAGCTCTAACAGGACCTACCTCGTTAGAAAGGCTCAAAAACCAGCCTCCCAAGAGAAGACATGGTGGTTATCTGAGGGCCAACTTAGCTGGTCTAGAGAGGTTCATTAGGGGAAGGCTGGCCACCAGGGAATAACACTTTTTGGTTAAATCAGACCACGAAGAGCCATAAAGAGACTGTGATGTGTCAATGTATTCAAGCATGGCAACCACAGGTGCGAATGACATTCACAAAGGTCTACACACACACACACACACACACACACACACACACACACACACACAGACACACACACACACTCTCTCTCTCTCTCTCTCTCTGTCTCTCTCTCTGTCTCCCTCTCTCTCTCTCTGTCTCTGTCTCTCTCTCTCTGTCTCTGTCTCTCTCTCTCTCTGTCTCTCTCTCTGTCTCCCTCTCTCTCTTATTCAATCCATCCAGGTAGATCATACCATTTTACAACTGACATTCAGAAAGGAGACATAATTTAGCCAAAGCCACACAGCCAGAACCTGGCAAGGCTGGGGTTTGCACAGTTTTCTAAGATTTTTGAGTGCTTTGCACTCACCCGGTGATGTCTCCTTCAAAGCAAGCCATATGCTCATTCTAACAAGGCTGCCCCTGCTCAGAATATTTTTGGAATTCTTGGAACAAATTTACAAAGAAAAAAAAAATCAGTCTCCTTTTCTTACTCCAGGCTCTTCTTTACCCTCCTCCTAGTAAAACTACAACTTCTACCCCAGGAACCCGGGACTCTGAGCACTGGGGAGCTTTCACTCTATCTGGCCAGGCCACTGAGGCCTTCCATGCCACTTCCTGGCTATCTCTGAACCATGGGCCTATTTTGCTCCCCTATTTATACTGTCTGCCCCTATAAGAAAGTAAGTTCTTCATGGGCAGGGAGGAGCTTGCTTGCTTGTACTTGTATAGCCAAAGCTTTATCATAGTGCCTAGCATACAGTAAGCACTTAATAATTTTTTTTAATTTCATTTCTAACCATCACAACTGTTTTTCTCTTTCATTCTTTACCACAGTCACCCCCAGTCATTAAGAACTTACTTTCAGGGCGGCTAGGTGGCGCAGCGAATAGAGCATTGACCCTAGAGTCAGGAAGACCTGAGTTCAAATCCAGCCTCAGACACTTAACACAAAACCAGCCATGTGACCTTGGGCAAGTCACTTAACCCCAATTGCCCTACCTTCCCTCCTCCAAAAAGCAAAAAAAAACAAAAATTACTTTCAAAAAGTATTTGTTATTATTCAGTCGTATCTGACTCCTGACCCCATCTGGGGTTTTCTTGGCAAAGATGCTAGAATAATTTCCCATTTCCTCCTCCAGCTCATTTTACAGATGAGGAAACCGAGGGAAACAACATTAAGTGACTTGCACAGGGTGACTACAGGGGTAAGTGTCTGAGGACAGATTTGAACTCATGAAGATGATTCTTCCTGACTCCTGGCCTGGAGCGCTACCTGAGCACCACTCAGCTGCCCCAGCTGCTAAAACACAAGGGGCTATACAAATGTGAGTTACTATCAGCCACGTTATTGCCCAAACCTTGTTTCACATGACTTCTGGACATTTACAAAATACAAATCCCCCCTCAAAAATTAATGACCTCTCAGTACTGAGGTTTGTTCAAAAAACTACAGACTCCAAAGGTTTTTCCCAAAAGGGATTTCCAGAAATGCTCTGAGTTATGGCAGCATCTTGGAAATGTGTCAGTCCTCCCAAAGAAACAAAACACATTTGACTGTAGAAGTTCTTACATATTTCCAAAAGGAAAAAAAAATCACTCCCACTACTTTATAGTAACACTAGGAATGTGAGAGTGAATTACATGCTTTAGTATTACATACTATATCGGCATAATGCATGTAAGTGAATCATACATTAGCAAGAATTTGTCTGAATATTCAAATCAGGCTCTCACCTACAATGCCTCATCTTTTGCCAAACTTTATTTCAAATTTCAAGAAATTACTTCTGTGTTATTTGCTATTTTGTAGATGAAAGCAATGTCTGACAAAGTGTCTTTGTCCTTCAAAAACTGTCGTTTTGTTCAGATTATTCAAAAAGGGCTTCAAAATTATAGTCACAGAAGATCAGAAATGGAAGAGGCCTCAAAAACCTGAAATGTTAGAGCTTTGAATGGCCTTAGAACGCTGTATAGAATGTCAGAGCTGGGAGGTCCCTTAGGACACAGGATGTCAGAGCTGGGAGGGCCTTTAGGACACAGGATGTCAGAGCTGGGAGGGCCCTTAGGACACAGGATGTCAGAGCTTGGAGTGCCCTTAGAACACAGGATGTCAGAGCTGGGAGGGCCCTTAGAACCCAGGATGTCAGAGCTGGGAGGGCCCTTAGAACCCAGGATGTCAGAGCTGGGAGGGGCCTTAGAACACAGGATGTCAGAGCTGGGAGGGCCCTTAGAACACAGGATGTCAGAGGTGGGAGGGCCCTTAGAACACAGGATGTCAGAGCTGGGAGGGCCCTTAGAAGCCAGGATGTCAGAGCTGGGAGGGCCCTTAGAACCCAGGATATCAGAACTGAGAGGGGCCTTAGAACATACACTGTCAGAGGTAGGAGACACCTAGTCCAACCCCTCATATTCTGAAGAACAGAACTGAAGCACACAGAGGAAAATGACTTGTCCAAGGTCTCATACCCAAACTATAACAGAACTGGGGTTGGAATCCAGGTCTCCTGTCTCCTAATACACGCTCTCACCAACACACCATGTGGTACCTCATCTAAGTTATTTAAAGAGGTAAAGTCAGGATGCACCAGGGTCCTCACAGAGAAATTTTTTTTAGGGGAACATTCTGTCCCCCCCCTTACCTCCTTAGACTCTTGGGCCTCAGAAAGTTAGACCTCTTACTGAGGGGCTAAATCCCCCAATATTCCAGAATGTTACCCTTTCTTTTCTTTTGCTCATTCCAAATCTCAAGTAATCTGCTAAAAAGTTGAAACAATACTCCAAAGTGATCAAAAGTTTTACAAAATTGAAGATTTTACCTGCCACATAAATAAGTTTCAGTGTTTTCAATGCAGATGGTTGGTCAGCACATTGCTTCAGGCACTTCCTAGATGGGTAATCCTGGACAAAACACTTAACCTGTCTGCCTCAGTTTCCCTGCCAGGGTGGTTGTGCAGATCGAATGAGATATTTTTAAGTCCTCTGCAAACCTTACATTAGCATTCTATAAATGTTAGCTGTTACTGTTATTGGTGTGAGGCCCCCACAACCAATGGGGTTGACAGGACATCCCCTGTGCCTTAGCAGAGTGTCTTCATGAATCTCTGTGACTGAAAAAGTCATCCCCTACAGTCAGTCCCACTAGAGATGAGCCTTTCCACACTTAACTAGGCTGCTCCAGGGAAGTAAGACATAGCCTGTCCTGAAGCCCCAGGCTGGTGGGATTTGCCAGAACTTGGGTTACAGGCCTCAGGAGCCCAGGGTTTCCCCGTGATATCATGAGGCATCAGGGGCAGGACCTGAGGGGAAGAACACTTTATTACAGATAATCAGGGTTTGATGGCACCTTGGTGATGGTATAACCCCCTCCTGGTACAGATGAGAAAGTGAAGGGCTCTAGAAGTGGGATGACCACTTACTGGGTAGGTCATGGTAGCCATTCCTTTGGGGAATTAACTGGAATAAAGGGCTTCTGAGGTCCGTCATAACTCTCAAATTCTGTGATTCCAGGTCATAGCATGTGCCTGAGCCAAGACTAGAACTCAGGTGACCCAAGTACCTACCATAGCCTTAATGGATGGTGCTAGGCCCTGTTCCAGTGATTAAAAAAAAATCATTTCATTCAACATTGATTAAATGTGAGGCCTCTTAGCTAGCAATTAATAGGAAACTATCCCCCAGCTCCCAGTCTAATGGTCTATTGCCCAGGTAGTTTGGGGTTTTTTTGGAGGGGGAAGGTGAGTCAATTGGGGTTAAGTGACTTGCCCAAGGTCACAAAGCTAGCAAGTGTGTCAAGTGTCTGAGGACGGATTTTAACTCAGGACCTCCTGCCTCTAGGGCCGGTGCTCTATTCACTGCGCCACCTAGTTGCTCCTATTGCCCTACTTGTTGACAAAGGAAAAAGTTAAGTTCATACTGCAGAAAAAAATTTTAAATTGTATTAATTTATTGCATGATTATTATTTATGTAATTAGTGATAATTAAATTGAATTCATCTTAATAACAGGAAAAGGAAAGCCTTGAAAAGTTCCTAAGGTGTTTTCCATGACTAACTTAGGACAGAAATAATGGCTCTGACACGAGGCGAGAAAATAGGGACCACTCCACTGGGAGGGGAAGATCACTACTGTTAGCACAACAGGGAAAACAGAAAGCAGAAAGCAGAGCAGGAAAGGATAGAGGCTCTTGCTTAAGTGCAGACCAGCATCCTTAAATGGCAGAGAGTATTTCAGAGTGATGGATTCAGAGTTACAAGTCCTGAGTTCAAATGTGAATATTTGCCACTTATTCCCTACGTGACTCTTGGCAATTTATTTGACTCAATCACTTTATCTGTTAACTGGAGAGTGGGACAAGACGGCTTCTAAGGTCCCTTCCTGCTCTAAAAAAAAAAAAAGAAAGAAAGAAAGGAGCTTGTACATGAATCTCTGATTTTGAAACAAGCCCCGTCATGGCCCTGGCTGGGGAGGACCACTAGATACAGTGTGGGAAGGCTTAGGGAAGGCTCTCCCTTTTGTCTTCAGGCTTCAAGGACACCTCCCTTCTGTAGAAAGCTAAAAGGGAGAGGGGAGAAATGGTATGCCACCCAGGTCAAGCAGCTCAGAGCTTCAGACATGGAAAAATACACAAAGGGAAGGAATGAGACATCCTCCAGGTTACATTCTGAGCCACCCCCTCTCATCATCAGCTGGGTGAGATGGTAGTGAGATGCCAAACCCCACCCCTGCCCACAATTTGTATTCTGAACCATCTGCAAGGGACACTGTGGCCAATTACTCCAGAACAAGAATTCTAAAGTTGGAGTCCATTAGCTTCAACCTGGATGGGGATAAAAGTTTATTTCCATTCATTTTTAACTGAAATTTAGCATCTCCTTCAATTATTTAAAAATCTTATTTTGAGAAGGGGTTCATAGGTTTCACTAGCCTGCCAAAGGGGACTACGACACAGAAACAAGTTTAAGAACCCCTAATCTACAAGACGGAGGGCTTTCCTCAGTCTTCTCTATCAGTCCCCAGTTCATGACGGCTACTTAGACCTTCTCTCATTCGCCAAGTAAATGAACAAAGGTGAAATTACAAGGGGAAGGATATCATAACAACATGTCTAGTGCAGAAGACATTGAGTCAAAGACCAGGCCTGACTGGAGACAAATCCTGGGCTCAGGGCCAAGCCCAGACTTCGATCTTGGCCTTGGGTAAAATGCTTGGAGGGGGAGGGGGAGTTCTATTTCCCAAGAAGGGGGGGAGGGGGGAAATATTCAGTTTTATTCCATTTCATATACAGTCCTCTTCCCTGTTCTTTATACGTTGAAATATTTATCTTGTTGATATTTAAGTTCATAAATAAGAAAGATAAAGATTTTAAAAAGGGATGATGCTGACCTCAGTAAAGAGTATGGAGAGCAGTTCGTTCAGTCACGTCTAACTCCTCATGACCCCATTTGGGGTTTTTTTGTTAGAGATACTGGAGTGATTTGCCATTTCCTTCTCCAGCTCATTTTACAAATGAGGAAACTGAGGCAAACAGGGTTAAGTGATTTGCCCAGGGTCACACAATCAGTTTGTGTCTGAGGCCAGATTTGAAGTCAGGAAGATGAGTCTTCCTGACTCCAGGGCCAGCGTTCTATCCACTGCACCATCTTGCCACCCATGGAGAGCAGTTACTTACTAGAGGGCAACATGGAGGAGAAAACTAATGTAGTTCAAGTGGACAGTAGGTAAGTTCAGACCTCAGCACCACAATTTGTATTCCTTGGTTAAATCATTTAATCTTTGGGTCTGTTTCTTCATCTCCAAGTCAAATGAGAGGATTGGACTAGCCATTCTCCAAGGTCCTGTCTTCCAGTTCCAAATTCTAGGATTCTCTAAGTACAACGTACTGTGTGGAATGAAGATCCTCAGAAAACACTTTTGCTGGGCATTTATAGTACAAACAGGCCAAATGATAGAGCAGGTAGATCTGAAGGAAAAAGCAAAAGGGGAGGATCTACTTGTTCAATTGGACCACAGATATTTAAGGCTTCTGAAGGAAAAGGGGGAACTTTTCTTTCTCAAATTCACACTAATTGTTGTGTAGGTCTCTGAAAACTAGAACTTGACCAGGAGGTTGGCTTAGGCCTTCCTCTGTTTCCTGAGCTTGCTATTTCTAGGGTATCAGTTAGAGAACATTTTCTGATCCAAGTTCAGTGACAGCTTCACTTTCTGGAGGGTGTGTGGAATAAATTGCAGGGGATCGAGCTTCCTTCTTGACACCATTAAGTGATTACAGTGGGGCCAATTCCAGTACTCATGAGCCTTTACCAAAGATTCTATTTCTTAAGCAGCAGAAGTGCCAGACACTTCTAAGCCATTGTGGCCAGTCAGGATGGAGAAAGTAACAAAGTTTTGTTTTTTAATTGAAATTTTACTTTGGCTGAAACATTCTCTACTAAAAGAAAAGCTATGTGAAAACAGTTTTAAAAGGTATCACATATTCAAGAGTATATCATTTTCTGGTTCTCTGGAAGGACACAATATGGGTTTCATCTTGTAAGAAAAGTTCAGCAAATAGATCACACACCAGATGGAATAAAATTGTGGTGTCACAGCAGGATCACAGATCCAGAGCTGGAAGACCATCTAACCCAAAACTCTCATTTTAGAGATGAGAAGAGCGGAGCCCAGGAAGGTTAAGCAACTGTTGCAAGGATTTAGTTCACCTAGGGGAATGGCAGAGTTAGAGCGTATGGAAATGAGTGGGTATAATTAATTTCCTTGGAAAACATTTTCCTGAACTTCAGAAAAGAAACATTCCACGTAGGATCTCTAATAAAGAGATGATTGTCTCAATACACTGATAACTTTTTCTTGTTGCTACAATGTAAAACGTCTTAATTATTTTCAATATTTTAAATTTGTATTTAATAAATACTTATTAAAGAATATAATATATTAAAATATTCCATATAATTATATGTTAAAATAAACAAATATTTAAATTTTTTCATTATCTTGATGAACTAAAGGTATCTAATACAGAAAGAAGAATCATATTCTGAAAAGGACGATTAAGAAGGACATTGACTCATTTTAGCATATCCAGAGGGAATACTACTAAGATGGAGGGAGACAGACAACATCAAGGAATTAACCTGGATAATAGAAGATTTGGGCAGGCAGGCAGGTGGGGTGGGGTGGGGTGGGGTGGGGAGGGGAAGAAGCTGGACAAGAAGGGGAAGGGAATACGTAAGTTTTCTTCCTATAGTATCTATCTCAGGGGATGGTGGGTTCCTCTTCACTGAATATCTTCAGCAAAATCTATGTGAACTACTTGCCAAGGATGTCTCATAAAAGAGATTTCTATTCAAAAACAGGTTGGACAAGATGACCTCCCAACTCTGAAATTCAGTGACTCTTGCTTTTTCTCTACTATGAGATGAGAGGAACGCACCAGGTGATGATTTTGCTCATATTCTCAACCCTCCACACCATGTCTCTCTGAAGACGGGTTGGTTTTGATATATAAATGTCCAATAATCATCTCTCAGTTATCTCAATGATCAATGATACTGTACTTAGCACAGTGCCTGACAAACAGTAGGTACTCAATAAATGTTTATTGATTCATTAATACCATTCGTTACATCAGTTTCAGTGTTTTGTGTTAACCACTCCAGAAAAACATTTTTAAGATGAGTTTTGAAACTCAGCCAGCCTGGAAATCAGGGAACTTCAACAAATATTAAATGATTATCTAGTCTTAATTCCGAGTGGAAGAACTGTTTCAAAATCAAGACAGGAAGAAAGCTCGCCTTTCTTTCGACCTTAGCTCAAGTCGTTTCACTTCTATAGCCCTCGGTTCCTCATCTATAAAATGAGATTACGTGATTACTAAAAATCTCTTCCAACTCTAATAATTCTTTATAATTAGATAAGGAATAAAAGTTTCCTGAGTTGAATGGATTCTCATTAAACACAAATTTTTCTCCTAAGTTTTTTCATTTTGATCTAGTGTATAAAATATTTCACATAACTTAAATGTAGTTTAAAATGAAAAAAAAAATACACGTGTTTATTTTAGTAGAAAGTAAAATTTCTCCTGAAACTTTCAAGAACAGAATTCTAGAATTTCAGACCTCAAGTACCCTAGCTTTTGAGTTTAGATGTGAAGCTTTAACCATCCTTGACAAGCAGTCAGTCACCCAGCCTATGTCAGACAGCCTTCAGGGACAGAACTCAAGTCATAACCTCCCTGGGCCTCAGTTTCCCCAGGAGGTTGAACCAGATGGCCTCTAAAGCCCCTTCCAGTTCTACATCTATGAATTTAATCCTCACCAAGCTTGTTTCAATTAATTAAGCAATTTCTATGCCTATTGCTCAATAACCACTGGCATTAGCTTCGATAAATAAAATTACCAAGTCACCAATTTCCTGATCAAGCTACAAAAATAATGGGGAAAGGGAAAAAAGTGATCAAAATGATGAATCATTGGTTTTAAGTTTAGTATTTTTAATGCTTAATAAATAGACCTACATTCATATTGGTTGTGGAAAAATACACGAAGACACTTAAAAATGGAAGTACAATTTTAAAAGAAAAAATATTAAACTAGGTCTTCCAACTTATGATTCAAATTAAGCAAACTAGGATTTCAATAAAAACCTACCACAGGGCCAGGAAGGAGAATAAGTTTGCTACCGACTGGTCTTGGTGGCTTTAAACAGACTTAATTGGATTGGAGGTTTTTATGGTTGTCATCAGAATAAAGTGTGTTTTGCCGAAGAAGCAAACTCAGCCCCCCCTTCTTCATCTCACCCCACCTCACACCTCTTCTAGCCCACTGCTTCACGGTGAAGGCATTAATAACTCAAACAAGCATTTATTTATTTATTGGCCAGGAAAGCATTTTGCAGAGCCAGCACATGGTCAATAACAAAACTCCTTAGGAGCATCTGTGGACAGGACTGGGACCCAACCTTGGTGGGTGACGCCGAGATCACTGCCTTGGGGTGACTGGGGAAGAGAGAGAGAGAGAGAGAGATCAGGGAAGGTTTCACGGAAAAGGTGGCAAGTCAAAGACCAGAAGCATTTCAACTAGAGAAGGCCCATCCCTAGGAAAGAAGATAAACCAAGAACAAAAACACTGGATTATGAGAGGACTAGAGAATGGTTTGTAATCCAATCTGGCTGGGGTGTAATGTGCCTGAGGGAGAGAGAAGTTCCAGAGAGAAGAATCATCAAGGTTGATGGGACCTTATTGATGCTATAGGCCAAGGGTTTCTAACCTAGAGCCCATGGACCACTAAGAGGTCTGTGGATAGATTTCAGAGGATCTGTGAATTTGAATGGGGAAAAAAAACTATATAGTATTATCTTTATTTCCACTAACTTACTCTCACTGGAATCTAACATTAAATTATTTTTTTAAAGCACATTATTTGGAGATAAGAGACACAGACTTCACCAGACACACAAGGGTCCAAGACACGAAAAAAAGGTTAAAAATGCTAGGTAAGGCCAAATTCTTCCTTTTAAAGATAAAGAAAAGGAGGCCCAGGAAGGTTAGGGAACTTGCAGTCTTCTTCCTTCCACAGGCTAAAATGATACTCTTCTCTCACGTTGTAATATAAATTCTATATACTTAATCTGATATCAAGCAACAAAAATTCAGTGCTCACGTAGGAACTGCACATTTGGACAACACCTATGTCTTCACACCTCTGACAACAATTAGCTTACCTGACCATGGGCAAGTCACTTAAATTCAATCAGTCCCAGTTTCTTGATCTACAACACAGTGACAATACCTTGCAGTACTTACCTAACTCAAAGAATTATTGTTAGGTTCAAATGAGGGAGATAGAAAGTTGGCAAAGCATTTAGCAAAAATGAAAGTGTTATGTAGCTGTGGATTTATGCTGATAACTACAGCTATGGTCAAAGTTAGAAAACATTTATAAGCACCATAAATAAGCATTTATATTCAAGAAGATGGTGACAAGACATAAGAAAAGCCAGGTCCTATTATTAAGAAAATTAAAATCTCCTTGGAGAGATAAGACATAGGCTTGTGAAAAAAAAATCAATTAAGGATGTGTCAAATGAGTGATAGAAGCAAAAGGCATTAAATAAATACCTAAGGAATTTGGAGAATGAAGAAAGAGACAATTATGGGCTGGGTAGGCAGGGGGAAGGCTCAATGACCTTGAAGGATGTGTGGGATTTTAAAGGCTAGAGAGATGCTTCAAGCAACGTGGTGGGGAAAGTAAAAAGATAAAGGTAAAGATGTCGACGAGCAAAGAGGGACGCCGTTCAGGGAACAATAAGTGGACAGACCTACTCAAAGTTAAAGGTTAGTGACCGATCAGAAAGGGGAAGAAACAGATTGTGAGAGTCCTTGAATGCCAAGCCAGAAGCTGCTCAAGAATGAGCTTGGCTAACTCCAGAGAAGGTGAGCACCAAGAGCTGCATTTTTGTCAACCAGAACAAATGTCTGCTCCATTACTAGTGAAATCACAGAACCTTAAAATGCTAAAGAGGGAAGATAACTGATGGAGAGGGGGATGTCATCACAGTACATACTGGAGAGGCATTTACCAAAATAAAGTGATACTTGTGGGCAACAGGGATATTCTAGAGGTTTCTTGGAACACAAGGTCTCTCTCAGGATGACAAGAAGCAAACAGCAGAGGAAAGCAATGATATCTGGAAAGGTAACTGCAGCTATAATACAATGATTTGAATGGATCAAGTTATTTTCAATAGCATTTTTAAAGTTTCTCAAATGTTGGGGTGGTACAGTGGGTGGGGTAGGGTGTAAGAGAGAGAGAGGAATGGTGCCTCTGAATTCTGTTTGGTTCATTAAATGTTGTTTCTGACCAAAATTAGAGGACCACATGAGACCTGACCTCTGTGTAAGGGCTTCAAAGTAGATTAAGAGCAATGTAGTGGAGATATCAAGAGAGCCTGGGCATGAGGGCCAAATTGTGTGACTATCAATCTGTCACGTATCTTCTCTAAAACTGATTCCTTATCTGGTGACTGCAGTGCTTGTACCACCTAACAGTGATTCTGACAGAAGGAATTTGTAGACATAAACTTTTCTAAGTGTGAGGTGGCACTGTTGAGCAGTAGAGTTGAAAATAAGGTGGCAATTTTTGGAGTGGGAATAGAACAGGGAAACACAGGAATTTGAGAGATTTCTCTAAAGAAAAAAACAAGCAGCAGGGCTGTAAGAAGTCTAGGGATGGATAAGAGGAATTATCAGAAGGGGGAAAAAAACCAAGATTTGTCAGAAAACTAAGATGTTGTAGATGGGTTTTTTTTTTCACCTGAAATCCTCCATTTATGAAATGTTAGTTCCTAAGGGTTAGATATCAAGGTTTTGAAATACTCAATAGACAAGCCCCTTATCACACAATCCTACATAAAAATATCAGCCTCTGTCCTCTAGTGGCTAACATTTCATAAAGGGAACATATGAATACCCAACTTCCTGCTCAATTTTAACAGCATCTTTAGTAATTGCCACTGTCCCCAAGATTCCTTGAGCCCTAATCTATTTCTCCTTGCCTTACTTACACTAGCAACCCTCATCTCTCCTGGCCCCTTGCTTCTTCACACCACCCTTTAACTTAACATCTCAAATTACCTAGTGAATCTGTCTGGAGTAGGGCTTCTAAACTGAGGGATCATGAACTTGTTTGTAAAATATTTTTATATTTTAATATGTCTCATATTGTTTATTATATTGGTGTTATATATTAGTTACATATTAGTGTCCTATATTAACATATGTATGTTACTATATATAATATGTATTCTATGTGTGCATGTATATACACATGTATACATACATAGTTTCCTTTGTAATTCTATGCATTTTATCACATGCATTTAAAAACCTTGCTCTAAGAAGAGATCCCTGGGTTTCACCAAACATGATACCCTTTCTCTAGATGAAGAACTTAGGGATGGAGCACTGGACTTATGACTCAGGAGACTAAAAAAACCTTTTGAGTCCTGGCTCTGACACTTTCTATCTGTATAACCATGGACCAATAAATCACTTAACTCACTCCTTCAAGCCTCAGTTTCCACATCTATAAAATGGGGATAATGTACTTGCACTGCCTACCTCACCAGTTTTATATATATATATATATATATATACACACAAATATATATATACACACACAAATATATATATATATACAAATACATATACATATATATGTGTATATATATATATATGTATATATATATATATATATATATGTATATATATATATAAGAGAAATACAAAGCTATTACTTTTTCTGGCCTTAACCATGTCACCTTAGTAATCTTTCTCTCTGACCAAATAGGGATGATGGAGTCTCTTCTAATAGTAAATTTCATCAGAGTCTCAGGCACCAGCAGAAATCCCTACCAGGGGGCTATGTGGCAGCAGTAAATAGAGCACGGGCTCTGGAGTCAGGAGGAACAGAGTTCAAATGTGACCACAGATACTTAACACCTAATAGCTGTGTGACCTTGGGCAAGTCACTTAACCCCACCCTCCCTGCCCTCCACCCTCCAAAAAGCAAAAAAATAAAAGAAATCCCTACCAAAAGTGTCCTACCCCCAAATACACACAAAACAAAATGATCTCCCCCAAACAAAATGTCAAAAATGCATAGTTAACATAGTACCACCCCTTTAGGTTAGGGATTGACAGGCTATAGCTTGACCTGGATATGTATCTTATCTTTACTGAACTGCCTTAAAAACTCCCAGAGGTACATAACAAGAGAAAGTATTCACTTTCTGTTCCTGAATATCACAGAGACGGCTTCTACAAGTGAAGAAAGATAGCTAGATACCACCTTTCTTCCCACAACCACCGATCCACACCCCCTGACTGCACCAAACAACTACAACAGAAACTCTCCAGCTGTCTGACATTTCCATCTGGGGAATACCACCAAGCCATTTTATAAAGCGCCTACTAGGTGCTGTCATCAATGTCTATGTTGTCTAAGGCCCCAAACTCAAAACCATCAAGCCCTTAACAAAAAACATTTTCTGGTGAATTTCCCCCAGTAGGATTGGCAGTTGGGTTGGGGGAGCTTTTTCATGCAGTACTCCGCATAAACCCTCTAAAATCACTTCCAGACCTAAATCTATGACACCAAGACACAGCAGCAACCTAATAAAGGCTTGTTTTGTGGATTCTGACAACACTACTGTGAGACAATGGTATGTGTATGTATCCCCCCTTTTCTAAAGGGTAACTTAAGTGACAGGCTAGGTTCACAGAGTTTCTCCACATCAAAACCAGCACTAGAATCCAGGTCACTTTATTTCCAGTGAGTGCATTTTCAGTTAGGTCAAAGTAATACAGAAAAGTTAACTCCTAAGAACTAAAGAAAGCTAGGTCAAATGCACAGAGTCCACAAAAAATAATAAAGCTTAAGTGTAAGGGGGGGGGAACCTGGAGTCAGAAGGAAATCTGTGTGACCTTGGGCAAGTCAATTCAAGTCCACAGGCCTCAGTTTCCTCATCTGTAAAATAACAATGCTGAACTAGATAATCTCTTGGATCAAATGAGATAATATCTGTAATATATTAGTGCAGTACCTGGCACAGGTTCAGTTATTCAGCCTTGTCTGACTCTCGATGACCCCGTGGACCATAGTACATCAGGGCCTTCTGTCCTCCACTATCTCCCAAAGTCTGTCTTAGCTAATGTTCATTGCATTCATAAGACTATCCACCTCCTCCTCTTTTGTCCCATTTTCCTTTTGCCTTCCATTTTTTCCAACATCAGGGTCTTTTCCAATAAGTCTCCTCTTCTCAATTATGTGGCTAGAGTATTTAAGCTTGGCACATAGTAGGTGATTAAATATTTACTTCCTTCCTCCTTCTAAGGTCCCTGACAGCTCTAACATCCTCTGTTTCTAGAAGAATTGCTCATTCTTTTATTCAACAAATATGTGTTAAGTGACTACTAGTCACTGGGCAGGGAGAAATGATAAGAACACGCTCCCTATGTTCAAACAACTCAGTAGGGGTGATCAGATATATAGAGAAATATACTACAAATGAGGAAAGTGGAAAGTATTTGAGAAATTGAAACAATCCAGGAAACTTACATTTCTGGTTTATCCATGCCCCCAACTTCCCAATGACCCCTCCTCCAGTTCGCTCAAATAGATTTTCTTACAATGTTTAGGAAAATAGTTTAATTTTAGAAAGTTGGAAAATTCCACAAAGCAAAGTGATCAAAAACATATCTGCCCTGAGGGGAAATTCTAACCAAAATAATTATTTCTGACAGAAGAATTTTCTACTTGGTTACTTCACTTAGCCATTCAAAACACTCCACTCTCGCAAAGGGGTGATGGAAAGGTGTGTTTGCAAAGTATGACAGCTCATGTTCTCCCACAGAAAATAGCACAGTGAAAAGAGCACAGGATTTGTCAGAGGCAGAGTTCCAACCTCTTGACATTTGCTGTGTGACCCTGGGTAAGTGACTTCCGGTCCGCTAGGACCTGTTTCCTAGTCTATAAAATGAGAGGGGCAGCTAGGTGCCTGGCCCAGAGTCAGGAAGACTCTGCTTCAGGCACTTCTAGCTGTGTGACCCTGGGCAAGTCACTTCACCCTGTTTGCCTCAGTTTCCTCATCTGTAAAATGTGCTGCAGACGGAAATGGCAAAACCACTCCAGTATCTTTGCCAATTAAAGCCCAAATGGGGTCAAGAAGAGTACTGAACAACAAAAAAATGAGTGTGAGATTCCATGAGCTGGAAGGTTCCTCACAGATGGTGGAGACAATTCATAGGAGGAATTGAATGTCCTCAGTTCCGATACCAGGCCGAGCTAATCAGAACTGAGCAGCAGTCAGTAGGTAAAAGAAATGTACCTCAGAGAGACACCACCCCTCAAAACATCCCCACGAGGCTGGGAGGGCCTAGGAGTATTATCCTCAATTGTCAGATAAGACAACACAAGTCCCTTCCCCCAAGGTCACTGAGAGAGTCAGGGGAGGTGGGACCAGCATGGCAGGTCAGTATATCTAGTCTCTAGTCTAGGATGCTTCCTCTTTGGGGGTGTCTACCCCAAGAGTGTGAGAACCGGCTTGGGCATTGCTGAGACAATACGTAACGCTGCTCCCGGGGCACTGCGAAAGGGTCTGACGTGAGGAAGAAATGCTCAATGGCCAGTCGATCCTCCTCGGCTTGCATACCCAAGCTATTAACCGGGACCGCAAGATACCAGAGCGACGGTTAAGAGGGGCCTATGACCTGGAATACTCACTCCCAAGGACATGAGATTCCCTGAAGACACCCTCCCTTCTCTGGAAAAGGATACTCACTCTCAAAACCACAGTTCATGGCTGTACTTCTGGAAGCCATGATTACCCTCTGGGTTTCTGTGGGGAGATCGGCACAGATCTCCTCTGGGAAGCAGAGGGAGGGAAGGAGGGAGGGAAGGAGGCAAGCAGGAGGCAGGCAGTCGGGTAGACAAGCCGCACACTCTGCGGAAAAGTTTAATGTGACTCGGGACTGGGGGGTAGAGGGGGCGGTGCTCCCCCAACGCAGGCATGGCCTCCTCCCCAGGCACCCGGCTTGGTAATTAGCCCCTTCCCCGAGCTCTTCCCGCATTTCCTTTCAGATTCCATCATTAATTAGTTTTAAGGACTGTCTACTGGCAACTTAAACAAAGCAAATGCCTCAAATTCCTTCTCAGCCCATTGGTCTAAGCCGAAACCAGCATCGCCTGGGACAGCAGGCAGGGCAGACAGCTGCTACAGCCACAGAACTGAACTGAACTCCACTCCACTCCGCTCCACTCCCTTCCCTTCCTTTCCTTTCCCTCTGACCTCCCCTCACCCCCTCCCAGGGTGGGGAGAAGGGATTCTCTTCGGACCGCCAGGGCCTCCTTTCCACCCCCAATTCCTGTTCCTGTCCCTTTCCCATTCCCAAACTCTCCCCTCCCCTCCTCGATCTCCCGGGCTCTTCCTGTATGATCACTTCCTTCCTCTCAGGGTTCTCCCCTCCTCCCTGTACAGCCCCCTATACTCGATTGGGGACCCCACCACCACCGCGCCCTCAAATCCTTTAGACTTCATTTTCCCGCCCCAAACCCCTGGATTTCCTGCTTCCCACTCCCACCTTCCACTAATTCTCCTCCGATTTTTACTTCCCACACAGCCCGACCTCTCTCTCACTAATTCTCCCCCTCCTTACCTCGGATTGCTCTCTCCTCACCTCTCCTCTTGACTAGAGTCTTGCTCTCCTAAGTTCTCGGATTCCCCCCTCCCCACTTCTCTCCTCAGATTCTCTTCTCTCCCTCCAGCAGATTCTTCCCCTCCTCACTTCTCCTCTCAGATCTTCTTCCTCCATCTCAGATCGTCCTCTCCTCACCTTAACTTCTCCCCTCCTCGCCTCAGCTTCTCACCTCGGCTTCTCCCCCTCCCCCAGCTCTCCTCGGCTTTTCACCTCCAAATTTCTCCTTGGAGTCTCCTCCCAATCAGTCTCTTTTCTGGGATGATCGAGCCCACCGTGCCGGCCCCTTCCACCTCCGCAGCCTGTCACACACTCAGTAGCATGCTCGCGCCCCCCGGACGCCCCCTCCCTCCCCACCGCTCCGGGGGACTCTCGCCCCTCATTCATCCCCGCCTCGTTCTCCGCCCGGACTGTCAGCCCCGAGCTCCAGCTCAGGTGGCCGCAGCCCGGCGGCCTCGGGCCGCCCCCGCGAGGAGGCTCGGCGCCCTCCGCGAGTGCCCCACGCGCCCGCTCACCCGCCCGGGCTCCTTCTGCCCGGGCTCCGTCCCCACGTCCCGGGCCGCCCGCCCTCGCTGGAGGCCCCTGCCTATCTCTCCCTCAGGCTCCCGCGCCCTCCCCGCGGCCCCGTTCTCACCTGGGCGGCTGCGGCCCCGGCCCCGGCCCCGGCCCGGCCCGCCCGCGCTGCGGAGGCTCCCCGCGCTGGGCTCCTCCGGGCGGCCGGCAGCTCCAGCTCCACGGGACTGACAATGAGGGGCGGGCCGCTGCTGACGTCAGCGCCGGGCCGGGGGCGGGGCTGGGATCCGGGGGCGGGCCCGAGGGGGAGGGGGAGAAGAGGGAGGAGGAAGAGGAGGAGGAGGAGGAGGCCCCCCTCCCTCTGCCCCCTTCTCCTTCCTTCGCAGCAGTTCTCCCTCTCCCTCCCTGCATCCGCTGTCCTACCCCCCTCCCCTTTAGTCCTCCCCCCCTCCATTACTCCTCACCTCTCCTCTCCCCTTCCACCACCGCTCCTCTCCTCCTCCCTCCTCCCACCTCCCACCTCTCCTCCTCGGCTTATCCACCCCTCCCCCCCAGGGCAAGTCTGGACTTAGATATAGTCCAGCGAAACAGTCACTCCCGCCACCCATAGGTAAGATCCTGGGCTGCGCGGGGAGAAGAAGCGCAAAGGGAGGGAGGGAGGGAGGGAAGCACGGGAGACCTGGGATTGGTTCTCCAAGAGCTTCTAGCCCAACCCCCTCATTCCACCGAGTAGGAAACTGAAGATCAGAGAGGTATAACACTCGCTTAGGGTCCCACAGCCACCGAACATCTTAGGGTCGTCCATTTACAGCTTGAAAGAACCTCACAGGCCATCTGGTCGCCCCATATTACAGATGTAGAAACTGAGGCACCAAGCGGCTAAATGACTTGCCCAAAGTCACGCAGCTAATAAATGTCACAGTTTATCCTGTCTCTATTAAGCTTTAATAGCCTAGTAACTTTTCACCTTCGGATTTCTCATTCGAGTCTCCTCCCAATCAGTCTTTTCCGGGAAGCTTTAGTAGCTTAAAACTGCACTAGGACTTTGGGGACAGCCTGTATATATTGTTTGTACATAGTTGTTCTGTTGTCTCCCCCATTAGACTGAGAGCAGCCTTTCTCTTATATCAAGAGCCTGGAATTTAGTAGGGCCTTAATAAATGCTCCGTGACTTGACTTGGTGACTTGACTACCTAGCCCAGCCCCTTCCTTCTCTAAGTGAGGAATCCGAAGCCCTGGGACGTTGTGACTTGCTCAAGGCTACACACTGGTCCTGTCACTGGCGGGATTCCAACCGGTGTCTTCTAACTTCAATCTGTGCTCTTTCCATTACATCTGCAATATTTCAAGGAGTTGGTTTTTGTTTTTGTTTCTTGCTAAACTTGAGAACCCTTGGAGCTATATGAGAGCCCCCAAGCTGAGTACTTTGCACATTATTTTTTTGTTTGGCCAAGATCTGTGATTTCATTGGTTTTGGGACACCGAATGGGGAAACTCCCTTTGTGCCTTTTTATCCGCCACTGTTCTGCAGTTTCTGGTCTTAGAGAGTAGCCTGGGAGCTCTGGAGGAGGGATGGGGGCGGGGTGTTAAGTGGCTTGCCCAGGGTCACCCAAGCAATCTGGGTCCAAGGCAGCTCTTGGACCTACTTCTTCCTGACTCTCTTTGCCTCCTTTTGCTTTGCTCACAGTAAGCAATTTTTACATGTTTGTTGAACGGAATTGTTGACACTGTTAACTGATGGCCCAACTCATTCTCTTGGTCAGTACTTTTCCATCCCTGCAAATACCTGTCAGTAAGTGGTTGCTGCAGAATCCTCCCTGTTAGCTCTATGCCGAAAAGCTGACCCATTTCTGCCTCATGCCTGTCGACTCCTCGTGCCTCCCTCAAAAAAAAAATGTTTTAACTCGCACGTAGCATCTTCTGCAGTGCTCCAGCAGAACTGCAGTGGGCATCCAGGGACATGCTGGACTTCAAGGAGAAAGGGAAGTCTTTGGGATCCTGTCTTTGGGACAACCTCCCACACCCCCATGGACAAAAATGATTGCCCCTTGGAGAAGCTAGGGCAGGGATGAACACAGATGGCGGAAACAGAAGTAACTAGTATGAGGGAGGGGGGCAGGAATCATTCCACAACGCCTGAAGTCTGAGAATCTCTCTTACCTTAAAAGGAAGGTCAGAGCTCTCAGTGAATGAAGGAACGAATGAATGAATGCGTGTAGGTATTATTTGAAGGGCTTACTATGTGCCAAGACACAAGCACCTACTATGTGTCCATCCCTCCTCCAGACCCTGGGGATCTCTTTTAGGGACTAATCAGGATTATGACTGTTCAGTAGCATCACAGACAGGGAGCAGGTTTCCAGCCAAGTTTTTGTAAGACCCTGGATTATTGAGTTGTGGTTTCCAATTCCATCTGGAGGGACATGTGTCTGTCAATTCAATAAACACTGATTCATAGAATCTTAGAAGTACTAAAATGTTCTAAAATGTTAGAGTTGGAAGAGACCCACCATGATGTGCAAAGTACTAGGGGAGGGCACCCAGGACTCCCAAACACACTGATCCCTTCTCAAAATTGTCCTGGAGAAAAACATTCATAAAATCAAATTTCATTAAATTATCAAATGTCAGAGTTGGAAAGGAGATCGAGAGCATTGAGAGCATAGCATCTTAATAAGAACTTGTGTTTCTGTATCATGTTACAGTTTGCAAAGCACTTTTCTCACAATTGTCCTGGAAAGTAGGGAGGGCAAGGATGATCCTCATTTGAGAGGCCAGGAAAGGGAAAGATTAAGTTCATTTGCCCACAGTCACTTAACTTTTCTGAGCTTCAGCCTACGCTAATAGCTATGTCATGGGGAGCTAGGTGGTGCAGTAGAGTCCGGAAGATGTAAGTTCAAATTTGGCCTCAGACACTTACTAACTGTGTGACTCTGGCCAAGTCATTTCACCCTGGTTGCCTCAGTTTCCTCCACTGTAAATGAGCTGGAAAAGGAAATAGCAAACCACTCCATTATCTCTGCCAATAAAACCCCAGTTGGGGTCACAAAGAAGCTGAAACAAATGAACAAAGATAACAAACTACTAAATGTCAAAGACAGGATTAAAACTCAGCCCTTCCTGACTCCAAGATCAGCATTCTTTCTACTATAACACTCTGCCCTCTCTTAAAAGCAGAAAGAAATAATAAAATATAGCCAGGGATGGGGAACCTACAGCCTCGGGGCCACATGTGGCTCTCTAGGTCCACAAGTACACCCCTTCGTGAAGTTTAGATTCAGTCGAAGTGGCACACTTGAGGACCTAGAAGACCCCCACCCCTGATATAGACTGTCCAAGATGAAAGAAATATCAGAACATAGAATGTCAGAGCTGGAAGGGGCTTCAGAACACAGATTGTTAGAACAGAATGTCAGCAGACTAAATGTCAAAGCAGGAAAAGACATTGGAACATAAATTTCATGAGCTGGGAGAGATGTATCAGATTCTATAGTCCATCCTCCCTGTTTTTACAAGATGAGGAAACTGAGTCCCAGGGAAATGAAGTGTCTTATCAAAGGCCACTAGTGAGGTCATGACAGAGTCAGAATTTGAACACAAGTCTTCTAGCAGAGGCTCTTTGTTGTTGTTTTTTTAACTATATCATACATATTCTATTTCTTCTCCCCTCACTAACCACTGTAAGAAGTACCAAGAAACACCATCCAGAGACCTGAGTCACTCATTAGCATTACAATTATATTTATCTGTAATCTTGGTGATATTCTGTGGCACAGAGTGTGGTTTTCCCAAATCACAACGCTTTCCAGATACTGCTGTTCCCCAACACTAATACCCCTTCCCCCAACTTCCTCCCCTTCTCTGATAGGCAACAGGATGTAGGGGAAAAAACACTGGATTGAGTCAGAAGCCCCAAGTCTCTGTCTCTACCACTAATTTGCTGCTGTAGCCATGGCAAAATTACTCCACCCCTCTGGTGGTGTAAAATGAAGGGGTGGAGCTCTCAAGATTCCTTTAAACTCTTAATATTCTGTATTCTAAAGTCCTATCCAGCTCTAACAACTTATGTTCCAGCTCTTTGCCTGAAATTGTCATTCTGTCCTCCATCTCCATACCTTGGACAGTGGCCCTCCTGTATACCTGAACACATTCTCTTCTCATCTCTACCTCCTAGAATCCTTATCTTGCTTCAAGGTTCAACTCAGGTACCACCTTTTCTGGGAAGCCTCCCTTGATATTCCCAAGAGTTACTATTCCTTCCTATTGCAGATAGCCTAGTATTTACGTATCTGTGTATATGTTACAATCTCCTGTAAGTCTATGGTAAGTTCCTTATGCTACTGGTAAGTTATTTAAAGAAAAGAACCATTTCTATATCTGTCTAGTGTCCCTAGCAGTGAGTTCAGTGAATTTTTCAGTTTTGACCTATTATTTCATCAGTGTAGGGAGCTTCTGGTAAAATACTTCCTCAACCAATACCAGTCATTGCCACTGTCATTTATAGCTTTAGATTAGAATTGCCTCTGATTAGTTAAGTGATTTATCCACGGTCACATAGCATGTGTCAGGGGCAAGATATGAACACTGGTCTTCACGATTCTCCAAGGCAAGTTCTCTATTCACTATATTCTACATTATTACCTACGCAACACCCTAATGAGAATTTAATAAATGTGCCTAATTTGCTTAGGTGGCACAGTGTACAGAGTGCCAGTCTGGAGTCAAAAAGACTCCTTGCTGAGTTCAAATCTAGCCTCAGATACTTCCTAGCTGTGTGACCCTGGGTGAGTTACTTAACCCTGTGTGCCTCAATTCCTCATCTATAAAATGAGCTGGAGAAGGAAATAGCAAACAACTCCAGTATCCTTGCCAAGAAAATCCCAAGTGAGGTCACAAAGAGTCAGACACAAGAACAAAAAATGAGTGCTTAATAAATGTTTGTGGGGTTCTGTTATATTGAATCGCAATTGCAATTGTATGGTCAAAGGTCTCTTCTCTAACATAAAATGAATGACATCCTGCGTTCTAAGGCCCCTCCTAGCTCTGACATTCTGGGTTCTAAGGGCCCTCCCAGCTCTGACATTCCATGTTGTTCTGATTCTCTGATATTCTGTATTCTAAGGTTCCTTCCAGCCTGACATTCTGTGATCCAGCATTCTAAGCTCTGCCATTCTATCTCTCCTCTGCACTCACATGCTTCAAGGAGGCAGTCACTTTCATGAAATACTAATA
Source organism: Pseudochirops cupreus (assembly GCA_028627135.1). Lineage (NCBI taxonomy): Eukaryota > Metazoa > Chordata > Mammalia > Diprotodontia > Pseudocheiridae > Pseudochirops > Pseudochirops cupreus. Next base: position 107,073,494 of record CM053582.1, read on the forward strand.
GGACTGCACCAAAATCCCAGGACGTGAGCACAGAGGGGAGGGGAAAGAAGGGGGAGCCAACCAGCAAAGTTTGCTGCAGTGAAGGCTGAGTTCTCAGTGGCTGGAGCCCGCTGTTTCCAGGACTCAGTCTCAACCCACCTTTTATTCCAGGGAGAAGGAAACTCCCTGCTCTACCAGCCACTGAAACTGGGTTCATCTCCCCCAAAGCAGAGCCCAGATTTGCAAGGTCACTAGCCTCCAGTATTCTACTCTGGAGAGCTGGTTGTGGGGAATATAGGAAAGAAGGTGAAGAGTGAGAAGCTCCTGGTGCCCAGCTTTGTTAGCAAAGACCCTGGGCAGGCTGGGAATAGGAAGGTGTTAACATGAGACTGTTTTTGCCCTTCCTCCTAGACCAGGCTTGGGAAGCACAAACAATGCCGTGTGAATTCTCTGCATTTCCGACTGGATCAGCTGGGCGGTGCCAATTTTATTTCCTGCAGTTGTAAAGCAGGCACAGAGGGAGCTGGGGGGCCCCACATCAGGGCAGGTTCCTTGCTTTCTGTAACAATCTCAGTGGAGAATCAGGGCTAAGGTACCTCCCAGTTCTGACATTCCATGTTCTAAGACCCCTTTTACCTCTTGAAGTTCTGTGTCCCTTCTAACTTGGACATTCTCGTCCCTCCCAATTTGAAATCTTAGAATCAAAGCCAAGACACCCTAGACCAGTGGTTCTCAACCTTCCTAATGCCTCGACCCTTTAATACAGTTCTTCATGTTGTGGTGACCCCCAACCATAAAATTATTTTCATTGTTACTTCATAACTGTAATTTTGCTACTGTTATGAATCATAATGTAAATATCTGATATGCAGGATGTGTTTTCATTGTTACAAATTGAACATAACCCACAGGCTGAGAACCGCTGCCCTAGACATTGTCTACCTCAAAGCATGAGTGACTTGCCCGTGACTCTTTAAAGGGAATTGAGTGAACAGTTATATATCAGAATGTAAACCTCCCTTCTTGCCCAATTGTTTCACTATATGAAGAAATATAAACTTATAGCATCTAAAATATACCAGTATACCAGGCACTGTCCCAAGCATTTTTACAAATATTATCTCAAGTGAGCTTCACCACAGCCCTGTGAGGTGGGTACTGTTATTATCCCAATTTAACATTTGAGGAACCTGAGGTTAAGTGACTTGCCCAGGGTCACTCAGTCAGTGAATATCTGAGGTTGGGCTTGAACTAAGGTCTTCCTGACTCCAGGCTCAACTTTCTCCAGGCACAGCATCACCTTGATACTTTGTTTCTAGGAAAGCTTATATCTAGTCTCTCCCCTCCCATCCAATCCTTTATAAAGTCTTTACTATGTAAGCAATGTGCTAAACCCTGGGAAAACGAAGAAAGGGGGAAACGGTCCCCACTCTCAAGCTCAGGGTCTAATGGGGGAAATAACATGCAGATGATTGAGTACAGACAAGATGCATGCAGAGTAAATTGGTGGTAATTTCAGGGAGAAGGCAAATTACATTTAGGAGTATTGAGAAAGGGTGGGATATTGGCGGAGACTTGAAGGAACCCAGGAAGGAGACAAGGGAGGGGAGAATTCCAAGCATGGGAAACAGCCAATGAAAGACTTGGAGTCAGAAGATGGAGTGTCTAGTGGCAGCTAGGTGGTGAAGCAGATCGAGCACCAGCCCTGGAGTCAGGAAAGGGCTGAATTCAAATCCAACCTCAGACATGTATGAGCCGTGTGACCCTGGGCAAGTCACTTAACCCCAATTGCTTCCCCAATTAATGAATGAATAAAAAAAGAAGAAGAGTGTCTAGTTCCAGGAACATCCAGGAGACTAGAGTCATTAGATAGTAGAATATCCAAAGGGGAATAAGGTATAGTGGAAAAAGCATTGAACCTGGAATCAAATCCTAGCCTTTGCCTAGAGGTAGCTAAATGGGAATGGATCTAGACTCAGGAAGACCTGAATTCAAATCCAACTTCAAATCCAACTTACTAGCTGTGTGACCCTGAGCAAATCACTTAATCCCTATGTGCCTCAGTTTCTTTAACTGTAAAAATGAGGATAATATAATCCCTATCTCTCTCCCAGGGTTGTTGGGGGAAAATAAAGTGAGGAAATATTTGTAAAACACTTTGCTAGCTATCATCATTATTAGAAACCTCAGGTTTCTCTGTAAAATAGGGATAATAATTATATTCCTTGCCTCATGCTGTTGGGAGGGAAGGTTTTAGAAACCTTTAAATGTTATCAGAATGAGGGTTTTTTCTTATTATTGAATTCAAGCACAAATTTAAGGGTACATGATGAACCCAGATACTGTGTAAATGGTGCAAAGACAAAAATGACAGTCTCTTTTCTCAAAGGGGTGGGAGGTGGCAAAGGATCACCCACTATTACTATTAGACCTCATATCCCTTTTTAACCAATGCTTGGATCACTGCATCTCCCTCTTCTCTCAGCAGCCCTCAATACCCAGCCTGCCAGCCCCCAGGGTTTTGGCAAAAGCCAGGCTTTCAAGCTGTCAATTCCTGTTAGATGCATTTTCTGCAGGCAGCTAGAGATGCCCTCCTGTCCTGGGCCCTGCCCCAGCCACTTCCTTTCCACATCTTCTCTCTCCTTCTCTTATACTTTCAGTGAATGGCCAGTTTCATTGAACGAGTCTGGCCCTGTGATTTCATTAGTGTAAGAAACTCCCAGGTGAGGGATCTTCCTTTACCGATGAGAGCTTAACCCCTTCTCTGCAACCTACAGAGGTGACTAGGATACCGAGAGGTTATGGGAGTTGTCTAGAATCAACCAAAATTCTTCAGAGTCAGGACTCAAACTCAAGTCTTCTTGGCTCCAAGACCAGCTATCCACTATACCACACTGATTCTCAGGTGGGTGGGCAGAAGCAAAACCAAGAAAGCCAGGAAATTATCATCTTCAGGTTAGTGGCACTGAGGTTAAACTTGGAAATTGTCTGAGGCTACAAATCCATAGAAATAATATGTGCAAATTCCTTGGAAAACAAATTAAGAGGCATGCAAAGTTATTGATTATTTCAGGAATCTGTATGTGACTCCCAACAATAGCAGAGAAACAAAAAATTCATAGCTCAAATAATATATCCTATATCAGAAACAGAGAATGTCAGAGCTAGGAGGGTCCTTACAACTCAGGATGTCCGAGCTGGGAGGGCCCTTAGAACACAGGATGTCAGGGCTGGGAGAGCCCTTAGAATACACAATGTCAGAGCTGGGAGGGCCCTTAGAACACAGGATGTCAGAGCTGGATAATACCTCAGAACACGCTGTCAGAGGTGAATAGAGCCTTAGAACATAAAATTTTAGAGCTCTGAGCACCGTTAGAATATGGAACTTTAGAAAATTGAGTATCACTACTAGATGAAACCTACCCTATCTAACACCATGGTGTGTAGCAGCAAATCTCTACAGCTTCCCTAGCCCTGCCACTAGTGATTAGCTTCACATTAGCCTGCCTACACCTTGCTAGGCCATAGCTGTTTGCATGCTGTCTCCCTCGTTAAACTAGAAGCTCCTTGAGGTCTGAGACCATTGTTTGCCTTTCTTTGCATCCTCAATGTTTAGCACAGTGCTGGGCACATAGTAGGTACTTTAAAAAATGACTGCATATGAAAAAATGTTCTAATTCACTATTGATTAGAGAAATGCACATTAAAACAGCCCTGAAGTACCACCTCACACCTATCAGAGTGGCTAATATGACAAAAAAAGAAAAATGTTGGATGTTGGAGGGGATGTGGGAAAACTGGGACACTTATGCACTGTTGGTGGAGTTGTGAACTCCATTCTGGTGAGCAATTTGAAACTATGCCCAAAGGGTTATAAAACTGTGTATACCTTTTGATACAGCAATACCACTGCTAGGTCTGTATCCCAAAGAGATCCAAAAAAAAGAGAGAAAGGACCTATTTGTGCACAAACATTTATAGCAGCTCTTTCTGTGGTGGCCAAGAACTGGAAATTGAAGGAATACCTATGCATTGGGGAATGGCTGAACAAGCTGTGGTATATGGTTGTAATGGAACATTATTATGCTATAAGAAATGACAAGCAGGATGATTTCAGAAAAACTTGGAAAAATTTACATGAACTGATGCAAAGTAAAGTGAACAGAACCAGCAGAATATTGTACATAGTAACAGCAATATTGTCTGATGAAGAACTGTGAGTTATTTAACTATTCTGAGCAATACAATGATCTAATCCCAAAAAACTAATGATGAAGCATATTATCTGCCTCCAGAGAAAGAACTGATAGCTTGAATACAGACGGAAGCGTATTATTTTTCACTTTTTTTCTTTCATTCTTTTTCTTTTATTCAAATCTTCTTGTACAAAATGACCAATATGGAAATGTTTTACATGATTGCACATGTATAACCTATAT
>CM053582.1:107078411-107134568 GCA_028627135.1 Pseudochirops cupreus
TTTAAATGACTGACTGAAGTCATCCAGAATTGGAGAGGCTGTGTGGTAGAGTGAAAAGAATATTGAGTCTAGATTCAGGGGATCTGGGCTCATATCTTGTCTCTGACCCTTACTATGTGACTTTGGGCAAGCTACTTACCCTTTCCCCAGCCTCAATTTCTACATCTATAAAAGGAAAGCATTGGATTCAATTGCCTCCGAGGTCACTTCCAACCACAGCTATGATGCTCTGTGAAAATACATCTTGAGGCTGCCCATTCCATTGTTTCAGGAAAGAAGGAAGAGAGGAGGGGAGGGAGGGAGGGATGGAAAGAGGGAGGGAAGGAAGGAGGGACAAAGGGAAGAAAAGAAGGAAAGGAAAGGGAGAGGGAAAGGAAAAAAGGGAGAAGGAAGAAAAGGAGTGAGAGAAGGAGGAAGGAAATAAGGAGGGAGGAAGGAAAGGAGTGAGGGAAGGGAGGAGGGAGAGAAGAAGGAAAGAAAGAAGGAGGGAGGAAGGAAAGAAGGGAGAGAAGGAGGAAAGGAGGAAGGGAAGGAAGAAGGAAAGGAGGGAGGAAGGAAGAAGGAAATAAAAGAGGGATGAAGTCAGGAAAGAAGGAAAGTAGAATGTAGATTTTGCCTGAGGTTGGGATTGTTTGTTCTGGGAACAGTGCCTGACACCTAGCAGGGCATAATAAATGCCTACAGAATGGACTGAATGATCTTCCTTGGCTTTTCTGCCAATCCTCCAAATGGGGAAAAAAGTCTTTTCTTTGTATGAGTCAAGTCAAGACGACTAGCATTTATTGGGTGCCAGGCAGTGGGCTAAGCAGTGGGAAGGAAAGTACAAGCAATCCTCCCAGACCTGGCTCAGGTCTCTCTAGTAATAAGTGACATCTACTCAGTGATTTAAGTTTCCACAACACCTTAAATGGGAGGTAATCCCATTTAAGTCCCACAACATCTGTGTGAGGGAGATACTACTGGTATTACGATTCCCGTTTTGTGAGGAAACTGAGGCTGAGACAGGGAGATATTAAGTGACTTGCCCAGGGTCTCACATTACTAAGTGTCAGAAGTGAGATTTGAACCCAGGTTTCCCTGGACTCCAGATTTCGGGCAATTTCCTCAGTCTCCCTAAAGTACTTAAGACATTCTATTTTTAAAATGGCATTTCTTTTTTTCTAATTACATGTAATGAAAAAATTTGAACATTTTTTTTTATTTTGAATTCTGAATTTTCTTTTCTCCCTCCTTCCCTCCCTCTTCTCTCCCTAAGATAATAAGTCATTTGATATAGGTTATATATGTGCAGCCAGGTAAAACATATTTCCATATTAGTCATTTTGTGAATTAAGAAACAGACCAATAAGGGCAGCTAGGTGGCACAGTGAGTAGAGCACTGGCCCTGGAGTCAGGAGGACCTGAGTTCAAATCTGCCTTCAGACACTTGACATACTTACTAGCTGTATGATCTTGGGCAAGTCACTTAACCCCAAATGCCCTACCTTCCCCTCTCCAAAAAAGACCAGAAAAATAATAAAAAAAAAAGAAACAGACCAATAGAAAAAAAAACCACCAAAAAATAAAATGAAAAAAGTATGCTTCAATCTACATTCAGAGTCCTTCAGTGCTCTCTCCGGATGTGAAGAGCATTTTTCATCTTGAGTGCTTTGGAATAGACATTCTATTTTTTTATGACAACTTTGTATGTATTTCTTTTCTCCCTCCGCCCATACTGTAAACTCCTTGCAGCCTTATAAAGGTCTCATACATTTTTCATTTAGCCCCTAAGGACTTTGCCTGTTGTGGGCAGAGAACATAGTCATAGATTTGGAGCTAGAAAGTCACCTAGACTAAGCCCCTTATTTTACAGATCGAAAACTGAGGCCTGGAGAGGTTTGTACGATCAAAGGGTCATTCTATCAGAGCTGATAGCCATTGTAGAGGTCATCTAGTTCACTCCTCTCATGTGACAGATGAGGGTTAGAGGTTAAGGTCATACCCTAAGTGATATTCTAAGAGAAACCATGGAGTCAGTTGGAAAGCACATTGGACCAGCCATCAGACATTTACTAGTTGTATAATATTGAACAAGTCACTTAACGTCTCTGGGTCTCAGTTTCCCCATCTGTAAAATGGAAGACTTAGACAAGGTTGAACTAGGCGACCTGCGGGGTTCCTTCCAACTCCAGCTCTATGGTCCATTGAAAAGTATAATTATTAGAAAATTCGTCCTTATATTGAGCCAAAGAAGGCTCTTTCTAACTTGTGGTGACCAGAAGAAGTTAGGCAGTGTCTCTGGGAGCTGCCAGGCCTTTGAGACAATGCGCCATAGGCTAGGGCTGCCTATGCCACCTGGGGAAATGAACCACTGGGTCTGGGTCTGAGCCTGAGCCTCCAGCTATCTCCAGCGCCCCTGTGGAATATCCCTTCTAAGTAAAACTGCTTCTGGAGTGAGGAAGACGATGGGGAGCCAAAGTGACTTCTCCCAATGTCTCTGTGCCCCCTGCTGGCCCTGCCCGGTATGGACAGGGGCGTTTGGAGAATGGGAAAGAGATCCTGGCCAGCAGCTAGCTAAAAGAACAGGTAGCAGGGGCTGCCTGGGTAGCTCACATAAGGTTGTAACGGCTCTGAGGAAGACACCAGTATTGTACTATCCGGAGAAGCCAAGGCAAGATTGTGAAGGTTTCCCCCTCTCTCTGTTACGTGGTGTAGTAGAAGGACCTGGCTTGTGTTTGATTCTGGGCACTCTCCTACTGTGTAACCTTGGACACAACACTTAACATCTGTAAACCTCGGTTTTCTTTTCCATTAAATGGGGACAAGAATACAGGTGCTTATTTGTTTTGCATGACGATGCAAATTTTTTACAAGGGTTTTGTACTTGTTTCTTTTTTTCTGTATGTTGGGTGGGAGAACAATTAAATCTTTGTTGATTTTTTTTTAATTAAAAAAAAATTACCACCCTCTCAGGGTAGAGTTTTAAAGTATAGCCTTCGTAAATTGCCAATCAATCAATCAATGAGCACTAATTAAGCTTCTATAATGTGTCAGGCTCAGAGAGTACAAAACTAGAAGAGAAAATCCTAGAATCAGAGATTTAGAAATAGGAGAGGGCATCAAGGTCATCCTTTCCAGGCCCTACATTTTACAGATGAGGAGACTGAGGCTCAGATTGGTTAAGTGATTGCCCTGCTACTTAAGTGACTGAGGCTGGATTTGAACTCAGAACTTCCTGACTCCAAGCCCCAGGTCTTCTGCACTATCCTCTGCTGCAGATACCTCTCAAGCCCTGCCCTCAGAAGCCTTACATTGATAGAGAAGGACCAATGAGCATAGATATAGGAATGGGCACAGGCCACACCTCTACCTGCAAAGCGGGGAGTGAAGTCACAAGGGCAGAGCCCGCCGTTCAGTGGCTGGCAGACTAGGTTACTACTGAACACTCCATCAGGTACCAAGGGAGCGAGCCAGATACGACTCCTGCCTGTTATAAAAGGAGAGTCGGGTAGAATATTTAAACACAGATTAAAGGCTCTATGGAGTCATAAAATGGAAGAGAAACTTTGGATTCATAAAATCTTAGAACAGGAAGGGACTTTAAACATTGTATATCAGAAGTGGAAGGGCCAGAAAGTTAGAACACAGAATATTAGAGCTGGGAGGGCCCTTAGAACGCAGGATGTCAGAGCTGGGAGGGTCCTTAGAACCCAAGATGTCAGAGCTGGGAGGGCCCTTAGAACCCAGGATGTCAGAGCTGGGAGGGCCCTTAGAACCCAGGATGTCAGAGCTGGGAAGGCCCTCAGAACACAGAATATTAGAGCTGGGAGAGCCCTTAGAACCCAGAATGTCAGGGCTGGGAGGACCCTTAGAACCCAGAATGTCAGAGCTGGAAGGGGCCTTAGAACACAGAAATGAGAACATAAGGCCAATAAAATCTAAAGAGTAGGGAGGAGCTTTAGATTCCAAACTGTTTTTGCTGGAAGCACATTCTAGGGTCAGCCAGCCCAACTCCTTCATTTTACAGATGAGGAAACTCAGGCCCAGAAAAATCACCTAAAGTGACCTGAGTGCTTGCTCACCAGCAAGGTGAGCGCCTAATAAATGTTTCTTTAATAAAATATGAAAGCTACCCTTGGGGTCTTCAGAGGGTCATTGCCCTCAACCAAAGACAGTAGTCAGCCTTGTTTTCCTGTGATCCCTGACCTTGGCCACGGAAGTGAAACAGGCTGAAAAGTCCTTTCTGGTTATAAATGAGTCTGTGAGAGGACCCAGGAGGACCTGGCAAATACAAGGTTGAGACATCCTGGGACTTCAGCTAGCCAGATGTGTAGCTGGCTTCTTGGCTGCCGGAGTTGGAACAGCTGGAGCCGTTCTTCCTGGCAGAAGCAGCTCAGAAAGCCCCTGCTGCTGAGACCTCCTGCTGAGGTTTAGGGAGGGGAGCTATGGCACAGGAAGATTTCCTGGGTGTGGCTGTGGGTGAGAGTGTGGATCGTTGTGCATGGGTGGGTGTGGGTGGACTGGACACATCTCAGATATGAAAAAAGACTTGTTGATTGGGTCTCTGTTCCCTTCAACACTGAAGTTATTGTGCAATAACAAGAAGAAAACCAGGTTTGGGGTTCAGATTCACTACTTAGCCATTTATTAGCCATGAGACCTCAGACAAGACAGCTAACTACTTTGGGCCTCGTTTCCTTATCTGTAAAATGAATGGTCGGACTAGAGCACGGCCCTCCAAGGCCATCTGGTCCAGCCCACTTATTTGAAATTGAGGCCCAAGGTCATCAGACATAGGATTTGAACCCAGGTCCTCTGATTGCAGAATCAGGGCTATGTTCCCTGTATTTCCCTGCTTCCCTAAATGGTCGCTAATGTCCTTTCTGACTCATGGGCCATAAATCTAAGGGTTTAGAACCCTTCTGACGACCAGCCTGCCCCCAGCCCCAGGGATCAGCACGCCTGCCTCTGATGTTACCTTTGGACTCTAATACATGCTCTGTTTCCTTGTTGTCCCTCCCTTCTAGAATAGAGGATCCTACCTGGCAGGGAGAGCTTCTTTCCTTTTTGTCTCCCCAGGACCTAATACTGAGCCTTGCACCCTGCAAGCACTTAGTGAGTGTTTGGGGAGGTGGGCAGCAGCCTTGGGGTGCAGCAGCATGGAGCCCCGACTATGCAGTCAGAGGACCCGGCAGCCTCCCAGCCATGGAACTGGGCAAGTGACCTCCTCTGGAAATTGAGGACATTGGAGTAGGTGACCTCCAAGTTCCCTCTCACTCTGAATCCAGGATCCTATGCCCTGGAGTTGGCGCATGGCTGTGAAACTACTAGCTACATGGCTGTGACATGACCAGATACATGGATATCATATGACCAGGTCCAATCTGTCACATGACCAGGTGCATGGCTGTGATGTGACCAGGTACATGACTGTGATGTGAAGAGGTACATGACTCTGACCATACATGTCTATGACTATGGCTGTGATATGACTGGGCACATATCTATGGTGTGACATGACCAGTTACATGGCTGTGATGTGACCAGGTACACAGCTGTGATGTGACCAGGTACACGGCTGTGACATGACCAGGTACATGGCTGTGCCACAGCCGGTTGCCATCTCTCAAGATGCTGTAGGATGTGCTGGTGAGAACACTGAGTCACCAGTTAGAAGAACTGAATATGAATCTCTCACTCACCAGTGGATTCATTTTGTGACTGTGGTCAAGACTTAGGCTCTCTGGTCCTCGATCTCATCTTTCAGACTGAGAAGTGCTGGGCAGACTGAGCAGTAGGAATGACCCTTTATGTAGCCCTTTGCAGTTTGCAGATTGCTGGACAAATGTCACCTCCTTTGGTCTTCACAACCTTGGGAGGGAGGTGCTGTCATTATCACTGCTTTGTAGCTGAGGCAGACAGTTGGTCCCACAGCTGTTGAGTGTCCGAAGCTGGATTTGAGCTCAGGTGTCCTGACTTGGGCAGCTAGGTGTCACAGTGGATAGATTACCAGCCCTGCAGTCAGGAGGACCTAAGTTCAAATACCGCCTCAGACACTCACTAGTTGTGTGACCCTGGACAAGTCACTTCACCCTGTTTGCCTCAGTTTCCTCATCTGTAAAATAAACTGAAAAAGGAAATGGCAAACCACTCTAGTACCTTTGCCAAGAAAACCTGAAACGGGGTCATGAAGGGTCAGACACGACTGAACAACAACAGCTTCCTGACTCCAAGTCCAGGACTTTGCCCATTGTACCTCCTTACAGAGTGGTGGCCAACTGTGTGTCCCTTCCCCCGAGTCTGTCTGCCCTCTCGATTCCCATTGTCCACAGATACTGCAGGGCAGAACCTTTCTGCAGCCCCAGCAAGTAGCTCAGAGGTCCGTCTCCTGGGGAGTGCAGATGGATGGAATTCCCCATCTCACAACTTCCTGTTCCCCAGGCTCCCCAGAGGGCAGCCAAGGCCTGGAGGCCTGGGGTCTGGTCATCACCGGCTCCTGTCTGCACTGTCCTTCCTGTTGAATGAGGGGAGGGATGGAACCCAGATTTCCTTTGTATGTCTTCTAGTTTATCTTATGCACCTAAAAGCAAGATTCTCAGGGGCTCATAGGCTTCACCAGACCAGGAAAGAAATGGCACAACACACAGAAAGGCCGAGCCCCCCAGAGATGTCCTCTTCAATTCTAGGTCTCATGATTCTACCCTAATCCTGGGCAGTCCTCATCATGTGCCTCTCCTCCAAGGCTCATCCTCTGCTGGCAATAGCAGAGCTTCCCCTTCCCTGTGCTGGGGCTGGCCAGGCGGTCCAGGGGGTAAGAAGCAGGCCTTGGGAGTCCTGGAGTGCTGAGTTCAAATTCTATCTTAGACCCTTCTTGGCTGTGGGACCTGGGGCAAAACAGTTCACCTGTCTCAATCTCACTTTCCCAATCTGTATAATGGGGATATTTGCAGCATCTGCCTCACAAAGTTATTATGAGAATCAAATTAATTAACACATGTGAAGTGCTATATAAATGTGAGCCATTATCATTATTGTTCTGGGGATATCTGCTCGCTGGATCTCGCTTCCTATGCTATCGAACCCAGCTCTCTTCTCTCCCTGTTTCCCTGGGTTTAACCATGGAGACCACAGGATATCAGATCTGATGGAACTGGAAGTGAATGCAGATCATAGCATTAGAACAAAGAATGTCAGGGCTGGGAGGGCCCTTAGAACACAGAATGTCAGGTCTGGGAGGGCCCTTAGAACACAGGATGTCAGAGCTGGGAGGGCCCTTAGAACACAGGATGTCAGAGCTGGGAGGGCCCTTAGAACACAGGATGTCAGAGCTGGGAGGACCCTTAGAACACAGGATGTCAGAGCTGGGAGAGATCTTAGAACACAGAATGTCAGAGCTGGGAGGGCCCTCAGAACACAGTTTCGGCACCAGAAAAGATTCTACAACACAGGATGTGGGAGCTGGAAGAGACATTAGAATATAGAATATCAGGGTTAGACTAAGGTAGCTTTGAAGTCACTTAATTCAACTTTCTCATTTCACAAAACGGATTTAACAGAGTCAAGGTCATAGAATGAATAAGTGTTTAACTCTAGAACTCGGATTAGGAAGGAAGGGAGGGAGGGAGGAGAGAAGAAAAAAACAAGCGTTTATTCAGTACCTCCCATGTGCCAGGCCCTGTGTAAGAGCCTCACAAACATCCTCACAACAACCCAGGAGGTAGATGCTGTTTAATCCCATTTTACAAATAGGTTAAGTACTTGCCCTGGGTCACATAGTAGATGTCTGAAGCTGGATTCTAACTCCTCCTTCTGAAGTCCCCGCAGTCTCTTAATTCTCTCCTTATCTCAGAAAGGTAAAGCGACCCAATGGAAATTCCCTTTGGGCTGTAGTCTTGACTCTACTACCTGAATGACTTTGAGTGAGTCATTTAACTTTTGTAAATCTCAGTTTCTTGACTCTTTATTAGTGTAATCTCCCCCTGTGTCTCTGCTCTGGCTGCCTTCCCCTTGCCCAGTCCCCCCACCCCAGGTTTCTGGAGGGTGGAAGGTTTGCACTGTCTCTCGCCACCCTTATCATGTGTGAGGTTGTGACCAAGTGTGAAGGAAGGCACAAGGTCCAGACAAACAAGGTGGGAATGGGGAGGGGGAAGACAGCAAAGAGAGGCCTCGTTTGTAGCAATGGAAGCTAGGGTGTTTTTAACTTAACAAAATGTGGTCAGTTCTTTTATCTGAGCTATAGTCTGTACTCTGCTACTAACTCCCCATGGGTGACCTTAGGTAAATCACAGTATTTCAGAGCCTCAATTTCCCCAAGTGAATGACTGAGAGGATTAAGGACCCTCCAACTCTAAAGCATTTGATCTATAAATCCATTCCATCTCTGGAAGTTTGGAGATCCTTTTCAGTTTTAATATTCAGTGTTCTAAGGGCCCTCCCAACTCTGACATCCTGTGTTCTAAGGGCCCTCCCAACTCTGACATCCTGGGTTCTAAGGGCCCTCCCAGCCCTGACATTCTGTGTTTTAAGGCCCCTCCCAACCCTGACATTCTGTGTTCTAAGGGCTGAGTTCTAAGATCTAAGATCTTCCTAACATGTAGTCTCAGGATGGGCCACAATCATGCTTCATTTGTGATACCTGCTATCTGTGATGACCTGCTAGGTCATCAATCTCTAAAGGGCCTACTTCCAGGACTGGTGCTAGAAAAATGTGAGATTTGTCAACAGGACTCCCACCTTTTCCTCCTCTCCTTTCCCACACCTCTTCCTACCTTCACAGAGACCAATGCCTTCATTTGACCTTCCTGTTCCCTCAACTCCCCTCCCCCAATTAAATGCAAAGTCATTAAATATAAAGTTATTTGGGGGGAATGCACTAGCCATTGCAGGGATTAAGAAAGCCTTCAGGTAGATGGTGCTCGAGCGCCGTTTTGAAGCAGTCTGAGGCAGAGGTAAGGAGCGAGTCCATTCCAGGTATGAGGGCCTTTGAGTGCAAAGGCTTAGAGATGAATAAAAAGAAAGAAAGCCAGTTTGATTGCATGGCAGAATGTGGGAGGGAGAATAATGTACAATGAAACTGGGAAAATAGTCTGGGAGCAGGTTGGGAAGAACTTTAAAAACTAAATAAAAGAGCTGATATTTTATCCTTGTGGCATGGGGACCTTCAGGAGCTTATTGAGTTGGGGAATATCATGATTAGACCTGAGTTTTAGGAAAAGCACCTTGGCCATTGCGTGATAGATAGAGAAGGGAGAGGCTTGTGGCAGGGAGACCAGCCAGTAACATAGGTGAGAGGTGATGAGCAACTGGGTTGTGACTGTCTAAGTAAAGAGGAGGGGTCAAGTATAAGAGATGTTGTGGAGGTTAGAAATGGCAAGAATTGGTAACCAATGGTCTATATGACGTGAAGAGTCAAGAATAATACCAAGGTTTTGAACTTGGGGGACTAGAAAAATGGTGGTGTCTTCCACAGAAATAAGGGAAGTTTGGAGGATAGGAATCTTTCCAGAGCATATTTTGAGACCCTTCCATAGACCCTCAGTGACCCCAATTTGGGTCTCAACCAATGATCAAGTGTCCTTAAAATGACCCCACACTGACAGTAGCAAGATGGGCCCAATGATTTCCCTCACCCTGAGAAAGTGGCTCCTGCTTGGGCAATATATAACCTAAATCCTAAAGGAGACCTCACAAGATCCAAAATCTGATTTATTGTAGGCTCTCCACAAACTAGGTTCTTAAGCTGGAGTTTGTGAACTTTTTTTTTTTTTGTAAATTTTGATAACTGTATTCTGGCCATGCACTTAAAAACATTATTCTGAAAAGGAATTCATAGGATTCATCAGATTACCAAAGATAGGAGTATATGGCACATGATATAATATTTAATAACCCCTACCCTATAACTTACCTAGAAGGAGGCCATCTAGCAAAAGAGGAAAATGTCCTATATGTACAAAAACATTTATAGCATTTCTTTTTGTGTAGGTGAGGAATTGGAAAGTGAGGAAATGTTTTCCCAACATTCCCCAACTGGGAAATGACTGAACAAGTTATGGCATATGATGTTGATGGAATACTATTGTTCCATAAGAAATGATGAAAAGGATGGTTCCTGAGAAACCCAGGAAGACTTTCATGAACTGATGCAAAGTGAAGAGAGCAGGACCAGGAGAATTTCTATGTCAGTATCAATTTTGTAAAAATGAACCATTCTGAAGCACATAAGAACTCTGATCAGTACAATGATCAACCATGATGGCAGGGGACACATGATGAAGAATGCTACCCAACTCGTGACAGAGAAGTGATGGAGTAATATGTAGAAGGAGATACATTTTGGGATGTGACCAATGTTGAGAGTTTGGGGTTTTTTTCTTTGACAATACTTGTTTGTTACAAGGGCTTTCTATTTCTTTTTTCCCCCTGGGGAGGAAAAGAGGATGAAAAAAATAAATTCTTGATAATTGGGGGGAAAAAAAGAGAGCATGACATTTTTCAAAAAGAGGCCATCTAAGCTATGCTTGAAGACCTCCAGTGATGGAGAATACATTACCTTATAAGATAGCTCATTTCCCTTTTGGACAAGTCCATTGTTGGGTCATCTTTTCTTAAGACTGAGATGAATTGTATTCTCTGATAACTTCCAACCATTGAAGCTAATTCTCCCACACCATGAAGTGCAAATGAGAATCTAACTCTTTTTCATAATAGAAGAGTATTTGGAGTTTTCAGCACCAAGGATGGTGATGGGTATAGAAAACATGTCACTGGATGATTAGTTAAAGGAACTGGGAGTTTAGCTTGACTAAGCAAAATCACCGGTGAGGCTGAGCTGCATTCCCCATCAAATATACCACCAAGTATTTGAAGGGTCACTGTGTAGAAAAGCATTCTACCTCTCCCCAGTGTGCAGAACTAGGGGCAGTGGGGGGAAGCTAGAGAGGCAGACTTAGGCTTGACTTCACGAAAGACTTTCTAACAATGAAAGAGAATACTCTAAAGGCAGGAATAGGCTATCTGCAGAGGTGGCAAGTAGTCCTTTATTTTTGGTCTTTCAGGTAAGGCTGGATGACCACCCATTGGGGATGTTGGAGAGAGATAAAAGCAGGATCAGATCTCTTCTTAAGTGCCTTCCAACTTGGAGATTCTGTGATTCTGACAAGCCTGAAGATATTTGAAGCCACCTACCATGTTCTCCACTGACTCTTCTTTTTTCCATGCTAAACACATCCAGTTCCTTCAACAAATGCTCATATGATGTGATTTCCAAATTCCTCACTATCCTGGCTGCTCTCCTCTGGAACATGGATGTGACTTTCACTCACATCCTGATTTAACATCTAGATGCCATTCCATTCAGGGCTTAGGAGAAGAAATAACTAAAAAGATCGATATCCATTGATAATTTCACATGCTTTTTTATTATAGAAGACTCCATGTTTTAGAAGCCAAATGACAGTCAACAGTATAAAAATAATTTTGGACAATGCTCCCTTCTTATTAACCCATTTAATGCTCTATCCTTCAAGGGTGATATTACAGTGGAACACAGATTATAACATTGCTACAGTAAGCAAGGGAGCTGCTGGAGAACACTATGAGAAAGGTGTCCTGGACAGTCAGCTGACATTGCATAAGAGAGTGCTGTAGTCATCACATCTAGGGCAAGCAGCATGAGGCCCGGGTGAGTGGGAGAACCCCCACAAATCAGAAGTCAAGACACACAACAAAGTGGCATTCCAGAGAGAGAGCCAAAAAGTAGGGGAATTGCCACGTGAATGAAAGTAGCATGAAGTGGGGGTCAAGTCACATACATGGGAGTTGAGAACAGAATCTAGTGCAAGATGAGCCAAAGTAGGGGAGGAAGCTAATTTTTAAAAATCTGATCTAGGGACTAAATGACAGTTTTCCCTCATTGTGCTTTTGTCTTCTTTGATATTGTAGTGGAAGCCCAATGCCTCCTTCTACTATTTACAGAGGCAATGATGCCTGTCATTAATGTTCATATAGAAGAAATGTGCATGACGGAGTATGAGAGGATCCCTGCCTGTTCTTTCTGGGTCAACCTCCAAATTTCTGTATATCTCAAGCATCAAAAAAAGTCTCAGTTATGGGTTTGGGGTTTTTTTCGTTTCCTCCAAAAGGTGTGTGAAGGAAATTCATCTCAAGAGGGGCTCAGTCAGGGAGGTTCTGTTTACACTGCTCAGGTGCCAAAAGAAATGATACCTCTGCTTGACCATGGGCAAAGCACTTACTCTCCCTAAGCCTCAGTTTCTGAAAGAGTTTTGCATTCTCTAAATGATGTGATTTCTAAATCTAAGTGATTTCTAAAAATATTCCAAACCATATCCACTAGATTGCCTTTGAATCTGGAGAAAAAGAGAAAGAAGACAAGTCTGCATGTATGAGGCTGTATGGTGGTCTCCAGGTACCCCTTTCAGTTCTGGTATTGCTTCTGATCTAGACAACACACACCTGTGTTAACATGCACCCTCCTACTTCACATAGAACAAGAAAGTTGAGTTAGAGAGTTACTAAGATCCCTTCCAGGTCCTACAATACTTTGTGTTCTAGAATCCATTCCAATATTGCACAGTCTTTAGAATCCTAGGTTCTTGCCCTGGATGTCTTCTGGACTCCTTAATCATCCTGAGAACAAAACCAATTCTAAAATCACCAGACTGAACTAACTGCCTGGGCCATCCTGTCCCCAGATTCTCTGCAGACTCAGGAAATCATCAATGGAGCCAAGTCAGTGGGTTCCCTTGATTTTAGATTCCCTGGATCCAAGTCAATGGATTCCCTTGATCATTTATTTTGAAATAAATCCATCACAGGTAAGATCTTTTCTGGATGAATCTTCTCCATGAGCTCAGCTCTTTTTCCCAGGGATCAGAGACCTTCTCTCTTGAACTTCCCCAAGGCAGAAGCCTGGGGTAAGCTGAATTTGTGCCAGCTCCTCTGTTGGGCAAAGTTTAACTGTTTCTGTTTATTTGCAGTCCTGTGGCTCTAGGTAGCTCAAGAACAATGGAGGCATTAGGAAGAGTAAGCCCAGAACAGTGCTCTGGGAATATCCAAGTCCCTGGAAAAAAAAAATTTCACTTCAGACTGGGTCCTGTTGTGTGACTATTTCTTCTTCTCTTATGCTTTTATCATATTCCAATTTGCATCACACTTAACTGTGCACATGTCTTATCTCCTCTAGATTGTAAGCTCCTTACAAACAAGGACTATGATTTATCTTTACATTCTCAGCAGTGCCTAGCAAAGGGCTGCATAGAGGATAGGGATTGTGAAAATATTGGTTCAATTCAATAAATGCTTATCAAGCAGCTACTACGTATAGAACATTGTTCTGTGCACTTAGGGGAGATACAAAGTTTAGAGAAGACGTGGCCCCTGTCCTTGTGGAGCTCACATTCTGATAGAAGGAGAAATAAAAAACACAGATAGCTAGAATATACAGTGTTACATTGAATTCAATACCACAAGCATTTGCTTAGTGCCAGAGATACAAAAGACAAAATCAAGAACAGTTTCTGCCCTCAAGGAGCCTATATTCTGTTGAGAGGAAATGGGTAAGGGTTAAGTAAATACAAAAAAATATACAAACTAAATACGCCATGATAATTGCACTACAGAGGGACAAAATATAGTACTATTCAAGGTCTAAGGGGGGTAAAGTAACCCATGACCTTTGGGCAGTAACGGGGAAGACATTTGGCATTTGAGTTATTTCATGAATAATTTATGAACTGTATGAAACATATGCCCTCTAGATTTTAACACACAAATGGTAACAGGATTCATCAGCAAGCAGGAAAAGATTAAAATGAGGGCCTTCTTTTGAACCTTATTAGTTTTTGGAATGCTTGTTTGAATTCTTCATTAAACCAAGTGTAAATTATTGGGTTAATTAGGGAATTTAAATAGCCTAACCATGTGAAAAAGTCAAAGAGGGCTGGGGGGAACCAGCAGGAGTCTCGGCAGATGGGTAGGACCAGAGACACGACAAAGAAGGGGAGCCAGCAGATGATGAAGGCCCCCAGGATGATCCCCAGTGTCTTGGTGGCCTTCCTCTCCCGAGCTGCTGAGATCCTCTTCCTTTCCAGGAGACTGCCAGCCAGTTTGATTTTCACAGGACCGATAAAAAGTGGTGAGCCCCCTGTGTGGGGCTGCCCCTCCTGGAGGCTGGAGTTGATGGAACATAGGGAGGTACCAGCAGAACCAGTGATGAGATGAGCAGTGGTGAAGCGCTTGCCATACAGGGAAGGTGGCTTCAGGATCCTAGTTCGAGCAGCAGCATAGATCCGGCCATAGAGAATGATGAGCAGTACAGAAGGGATGTAAAAGGCACCACAGGTGGAGTAGATGGTGTAGGAGATCTGGGATGTGTTCACCAGGCAGTCAGCCAGTTCTTCATGAGCTTTGGCCTGCCTCCAGAAAAGTGGGGGCATAGAGATACACACAGAGATGACCCAGACCATGGCAATCATGGCCGCCGCCCGGCCAAAGGTTCGGCGCTTACTATATTTCAGGGCATCGGTGATGGCCCAATATCGGTCCAAGGCAATTACACAGAGATGGAGGATGGAGGCGGTGCAGCATGTGATGTCTGAGGACAGCCAGATGTCACACACTATCTGCCCGAAGCTCCAGGTTTGGGTGACGGTGTACGCAATACTGATGGGCATCACTAGAATGGAAACCAAGAGGTCCGTTACCGCCAGGGAACCGATGAGGTAATTGGCTGGTGTATGGAGTTTCCTAGTAAGGAATATCGTGATGATCACAAAAGTGTTGGAGAGAATCGTAGCCAGAGTTATGATAGCCAAGATCACAGCCAGAGAGATCTTGAGCGCCTGGAGCGTCTGTGCATCCCATGCCCCTGATATTTCAGTTGAGTTCAGGGGTTTGCTGGGAGGGGTCCAGGGGGAGTCCTCAGTTGACTGGTTCTGGAGGGGCATTCTAGAGGATCTCTAGCCTTCCACCAGCGACTTTCACAGACCTTTCTGGGGTTTCATGCCCACGGAATGAGCAGTAGCCTGATTCATCCTTCTGTCAGGTAGGGGCTAGAAATCAAAGGGCAAAGACCATGGTCCCAGGCCATTGAAAGTCACATGATGTAGAAAAAAGGACTTCGACTCTTGACATATGAATTCAGATCCTGGTTCAGGATTTTAATTATTATGTTTGTGACATTAGGTAAGTCACTTTCTCTCTTTGGGCACCTATAACATGAAGCAGTTGAACTAGGTGAAATCTTTTTTTAAAAAATCCTCATCTGCTTTTCTAACACTTTTAAATTCACAAAATAATTTCCTCACCACTACCCTGTGAGGTGGGTAGTAGTTTCCAGTTCTTCTACTCTAAGATTATGAGAGAGAGGGTAAAATAGAGTGCTAGACCTGCAGTCAGAAAGACTTGGATTCATATCCCTCCATAGACACTAGCTGCGTGACCCTGGACAAGTCACTTAACCTCTTTATGCCTCAGTTTCCTTGTCTGTAAAATGAAAGAGCTTGATGGGATGGCCTCTCAGGTCCCTTCCAGCTCTTAGTCTATGGTCCTATGATTCTATGGGCATCTTCATCTTTATAAAGCAGAGGTTGGAAGAGACACTATCTAAAGTCTCCAAGTATAAATCCTACGAGCCTATGATGGTATGAAGAATATGCTACGGAGACTTCTAATTAAGGGTCAAAAGCTATTTCCCTTTTCAATTGTTAATCACTTTTGCTGTTTTTTTTTCTTCTTCCTCTTTTTCTTTTTTCAAATAAATTCTTTGTCATTAGAGATGGTTTTCTGGGAGCAGGGAAGGGAAGTAATATATAGGGGGAAATCTAGGTATTTTAAAAACAAAAAAAAATCAATACATATCTATTTTTTGAAGTTAGTTTCCTACAGATAATAAATCTTTATGAATACGCTTGGAATTTATTACCATATGACCATAACATGGTCAGTATCAGGGTGCCCACTCGTAATTCTGGTGTTAAGATTGGGTGGCTCTCTTCACTCCCAAGTACTTTCTTGACTTCTGACATGGATGCCATAGTTTTTGTTTGTTTCTCTTTTTTTCTGACTCAACACCAGATTCCCAATGACCTAAAACCCAAAATCAGGCTCTATCAGAAGGCTCTATGGTTACCCAGAGCTCATCTTGAAATGTTGAGAATTTTTTTAAAAATTCATTTATATCCGTCTTGAATGCATAAACCCCAGAGAGAAATAACAAATGCTTGTTGGTTAATTGATTGGTCAGAAGAGATAAATTCACATTCTATCTCTGCTGCTCACTGCCCATGCCATCATAGGCAAGTCACTTGCCATCTCTGGGACTCAGTTTCCCAATAAGGGAGTTGGACTAGGTGGCCTCTCAGGTTCCTTCCAGCTGTGACATTCTACGTTTTAATATGATCACCACCTGCTTATCTAATACAGGCCCTACCACATCCTCATGCCAGAAAATTGATTGGGATGGCCCTTTCCTGCCAGACTTAAACTCCAAAGGGAAGGAGGTATCCCATATGGTTCTACCCAAAAGCACAAGCAGCTGTGGAAGGTAAGAGATTCTGTTCCCAGGCACCAAAGTTTCCAAATATGGGGTTCACAGGTCAACAGGAGGACAAATCAAAGAGTTGTGATCTCAGGCTAAAGAGCTGAATTTCAGGAGGAAAGCTGGCTCTTCCTTCTCCAGGTATTTCTAGAAAAAAAAAAAAGAGATTGTTAGTGAAGACAGTGCCAAGCTTGTGACTACTCACGCATGAAATTCTACCTGTGTCTCTGCCCAGGCTGTGCTCCCATGCCTGGAATACATCTGGAATCCTCACCTCTGCCTCTTAGAATTCTGAGCCTCCCTCAAAACTTCGCTCAGGCACCACCTCCTAGAGGAAACATTTCCAGGTCCCCCTAGATGGTAATGTCCCATCTCATTGTCCCATCCCATCCCATGACATGTTATACATTCATACCTGTTGTCTTCCACCAGAGAATGTAAGCTGCTTGAGGTTGAGAACTATTTGTTTTCTTTCTTTATTTTTTTTGGAGGGGGGAAGGCAGGGCAATTGGGGTTAAGTGACTTGCCCAAGGTCACACGGCTAGTAAATATTAAGTGTCTGAGGCCACATTTGAACTCAGGTCTTCCTGGCTCTAGGGCCAGTGTTCTTCTATTCACTGTGCCACCTAGCAGCCCCTGTTTGTTTTTATTTTTGTATCGGTAGTGTCTGACAGGGGCAGTAGGGTGGCATGATAGATAGGTTTCTAGGCTTGGAATCAGGAAAACTCATCTTCCTGAGTTCAAATCTGGCCTCAGACATTCACTGGCTTGTGACCCTGGGCAAGTCATTTAGCCCTGTTTGCCTCAGTTTCTTCACCTGTAAAATGAGCTGGAGAAGGAAATGGCAAACCATTCCAGTGTCTGCCAAGAAATCCCCAAACGGGGTCAAAAGAGTTGGACATGACCGAAATGATGGAACAACAAATACCAACAAAACTGGAGATACGGAAAGTGCAAATCGCCTTTCCCAGCAGGAAAAGCAATGTGTCTCTGCACACAAGTGGGGGGTCAGGCAGCCACCACCTTGCAGCTTCTGCTTCCCACTGGGACTTGGGCCATGAGCCCTGGGGGGAGAATGGCTCGTAACTTCCTCTTCAGCACTCTGATTTCCAAAGCACTCTGTGGGCAGATCACCTTCTGACACAAGTTTTACAAACTGATTAAAGGACATGGGAGACACTGGCACAGGACCGCCCAGCATGGCACACCCACATCAGAGAAGGAGCCGTGCTCTGTGAGCACAGCAGAATTGAGACAGCTCAAAGGAAACAGGATGCACAAATGTGGGGACACCACCTCAAATGTTCACACAGACTATTTGTGCCCGACCTGTGGTAGAGCATCTCCAGCTCGTATTGGTCTGCTCAGCCACAGTCGGACACACAGAAATCAGACTCTAGGGAAGTGACGTCATTTTGGTTCTCTCTGAGAGTGGACAACGCCCATCCTCACTTCAAGGATGGATAAACTTCCTCAGAGAGGGGACTACGCTGACGCCACACAGCTAGTGAGGAGGGGACAAAGTGCTCCAGGCCAGGCCTACCAACTCCATGGCTAGGCTCCCTCCTTCGGGTCATGGGGGCACAGCCTGATATAAAACCCATAACAGGAAGGATGGAAGCAAGCACTTATGAAACATCTGCTATATGCAGGATACTGTGCTAAGTGCTTTAAAAATATCATCCTATTTGATCCTCACAACAACTCTGGGAGGTAGGAGCTGTTATTATCCCCATTTGACAGCTGAGGAAACTGAGGCAGACAAAGGTGAAGTGAATCGCTCAGGGTTATACAGTTGATGTCAGAGAGTGGGTGTGAACATGTCAACATATGTCCTGACTCCAGGCCCAGGGTTCTATCCATTCTAATGGTTTTATCTGGTTCTGAGTAAGAGGAAAAACTGCCTCCTGTCCAGCATGAAAGCACAAAATGGCACCCAACACTGGGGCACTTTTCTCCTGTCCAAGTAGATGTAGAGCTAGGACCAGAGAACACATGTGCTGCCTTTTGCCCGCCACTCCTCGGATTCATGGATGTTCATTTAGTCCTGAAGAACAGGGGATTGGTGCACTGCCCATAGACAGTGGGCAAACTAAGGAAACCTTAGATTGGGAGTCAGAACACTTGGGACCTAGTCTTGACACTGTCACTAACAGACTATGTGACCACTCTTAAGTCCCATCTCTGGGCCTTTTTCTTCCTCTGCAGAATGAGTGTTAGACTAGATTAATGGTCTCTAAGGCCCCTGCCAGCCCTGACAGTCTTGGTTCTAAGATCCCTCCCAGCTCTGACATCCTGTGTTCTAAGGGCCCTCCCAGCTCTAACATTCTGTGTTCTAAGGGCCCTCCCAGCTCTGACACTCTCTGTTCTAAGACCCCTCCCAACTCTGACACTGTCTGTTCTAAGGGCCCTCCCACCTCTGACACTCTCTGTTCTAAGGGCCCTCCCAGCTCTGACATCCTGTGTTCTAAGGGCCCTCCCAGCTCTGACATTCTCTTTTCTAAGACCCTTCCCAGCTCTGACATTCTCTGTTCTAAGGGCCCTCCCAGCTTTGACATTCTCTGTTCTAAGGGCCCTCCCAGCTCTGACATTCTGTGTTCTAAAACCCTTCCCAGCTCTGACATTCTGTGTTCTAAGGGCCCTCCCAGCTCTGACATCCTGTGTTCTAAGGGCCCTCCCAGCTCTGACATCCTGTGTTCTAAGACCCCTCCCAGCTTTGATACTGTCTGTTCTAAGGGCCCTCCCAGCTCTGACCTCCTGTGTTCTAAGGACCCTCCCAGCTCTGACATCCTGGGTTCTAAGGGCCCTCCCAGCTCTGACACTGTCTGTTCTAAGACTCCTCCCAAGCACACTCTGTGCTCTAAGTTCTTACTCTTTAGCATTCTGTTCCATACCAGTGGTTAGCCCAACTCTGGTGTTCTGTGTTATAAAGTCCCTTTCATTTCTGACATTCTGTGATTTTCTGAGGTGGGCTTTTTCCCCATTTGATATTTATGGTACCAAAACACTTTGAAACCCATTGTCTGACATGAGCTGTATAACACTGAGCAATTCACTTCTGAAGTCACTCTATCTTTTGAGGACCAGCCCAGTTATGCATAGAGTGGAAAACCATCACCAGAAGGCAGACCACCAGAAGATGGATTGCTTTTGACCACAGAAAGGCCATCTAGTAAGACGTTGCTTTGGACTTACTGGGATTTCTCCATCATGCCTTCCTTTCCTTAGCAAACTCTGGAGAAATCTCATTATCCTGGAAGACTCACATCTCATCAGTACCCTACCTGAAGAAGAGCTGTGGGCTCCAGCCTCTTCTTAAGGAGGAGGCCCAGTACCAATCTTCTCCCCATTTCCCAGCTACTTCTTTTGGATTTCATCGTGCCCCTGTGCTGCATCCCCTTTTCCCTCTTGACTCCCCCTCAACTTTTCAGCTTTCTTTTGTTCATTGTCTTCTCCCATTAGGGCAGCTCAGTGGATAGAGTGCTGGGCTTAGAGGCAGACGGTCCATCTTCCTGAGTTCCAATCCAACCTCAGATACTTACTAGTTAGGCAAGTCACTTAACCGTGTTTGACTCCTTTGTCTAATTATCAAAACGAGCTAGGGATTTGTTGTTGTTATTTGGTCATTTTCAGTCATGTCTGACTCTTCATGACCCCTTTTGGATTTTTCTTTAAAAAGTTTGCTGTTACTTTCTCCAGCTCAGACACTTCCTAGCTGTGTGACCCTGAGGAATCATTTAACCCTGCCTCAGTTTCCTCATCTGTAAAAATGAGCTGAAGAAGAAAACAGCAAACCATTCCAATATCTTTATCAAGAAAATCCCAAATGTGGCTTACATTAGATTGTAAGCTCCTTGAGGGCAGGGGCTGTCTTTCTTCTTTTGTATGTCCCTCACTCAGCATAGTACCCGCCTTAATAGTATCCATAGTATCCACTTAATAAATGTCTATCTTGGGGTGGCTAGGTGGCACAGTGAACAGGGCACCGGCCCTGGAGTCAGGAGGACCTGAGTTCAAATCCGACCTCAGACACTTGACACATTTACTAGCTGTGTGACTTTCGGCAAGAACCCCAATTGCCCTCCAGAAAGAAAAAAGAAAAAAGAAAAAATGTCTATCTCCTATTGACAATTCTGGAATTAAGATCACCATAGATGGAGAGCCCACATTCCAAAATACTGAAAGTTTTTGAGTATTTTGAGTAGTGAGTACTCCAAGTATGTAAATCTTATCTCTTCCAATAAAACTCTAATTATTTTAAGGGCAGGGACTATGCTTTATTTCCTTAATAGCCTATACTAAGTAGCCCCTTTCCCCCATTCCCACCAGGAATTGCGCCCTATGGATGAGACCTCACCTGAATCCACTTAGCTTTGCTTCTCTTCCTTAGAACTGAGTGGTCTGGGATTGATGAGTGAGTGATTATAATCTGCCATATCTAACCAGCCCAGAAGTGCTTGTTCACATTCCTCAGCCCTGGTCACCTAGCCATCAGTTCTGCCTCCTACTCCCCATCCCACCCTGAATAGCAGACCAAACCTCTAGTGAGATAATTAATCCACTCATCTCTGGAACTCCACCTTTGTACTGAATGGGAGAGCACAAACTCATGTAATCAACACTATCTAACTGACCCTAGGGCAAATTTCACAGGCATCCATATTGCTGTCTGCCCTAAGGTCACACCCATTCTACTGTTCTCCCTTCCCCCTTTTCCAACTCTGGTTCTGGGAACAGTAATCAATTACTCCTACCATTCCATTTGGTAAGGGCATAGAAATGAACTTGTCTCATTGTTCCACTCACCACTAGATCAAGCTTCCTCCATTTAAGAAGCTGGCTGGGTATGACCATCTCTTTCCCCATCTGGCTGTCCTACTTTCAGGTTTCTCTGAGCCCTCCCTAATTTCCTTCTCCCTGTTTTCTCCTTCTCCAGCTCAGACACTTCCTAGCTGTGTGACCCTGAAGAATCACTTAACCCTATTTGCCTCAATTTCCTCATCTGTAAAAATAAGCTGGAGAAGGAAATGGCAAAGGGGAGGTCCCTTTTCAGCTCCCCTTTGTGTATTGTCTTCTCCTGTTAGACTGTAAGCTCCATGAGGGCAGAGATGGCCTGGAACACTCGCTGCCACTACTCTTTATGTGAGATCTTCCCTTAACTCCTAAATAAGGAAATGCATTTCCCTTCTTTGGAGAGATAGGGGACTACCAAGTGTGGAACAGTACATATAAATCAGATTTTGTGGATTAGTCTTGCTACATTGTTTTCTCTTTTCTTTTGTTATAAAGAATGGTTGTCTGAGAAAGAGGACAGTGATACATTAGGAAGTATCAGTGATATAAAAACAAAAATATGATACATTAAAAAAAACAAGCACTACACAATTTCCCAATTGTGTGTGTGTGTGTGTGTGTGTGTGTGTGTGTGTGTGTGTGTGTGTGTGTGTGTGTGTGTGTGTGTGTGTGTGTGTGTGTGTGTGTTGGGTGGGGATCATGGAATAAGCCCCTGGAAGGCAGGTCCTGTCTCACTCTTATATTTCTATCCTCTCTGCTTAGCACTGGGCAGTTAGATGGTGCAATGGACAGACAAGCCAAACCTGGAGCCAGGAACACTCATCTTCTTGAGTTCAAATCTGACCTTTGATACTTACTAGCCATGTGACCCTAGGTAAGTCACTTAACCCTGGTTGCCTAACTTTCCTCATCTGCATAATAAGCTAGAGAAGGAAATGGCAAACCACTGTAGTATCTTTGCCAAGAAAACCCCAAATAGGGTCATGAAGTGTCAGATACAGCTGAAATGACTAAGCTTAGCACAGTGTCTGACTCAAAGTGGGCATTTCACAAATGCTCATCCTCAGACAAGAGAGATTAGCATTGTTCTGCTTGAACTCTGAAGACAGAATGAGATTCCACAGGTGGAAGCAGCAGATTTAGACTTTATGTAAAGAAACATTTCTCAACCACTAGAACTACCTCAAAGTGGCATGGGCTACCTTAGCCAAAAGCTGGACGTCCAGAGGACTCAGCGGACAGAGCGGGTCCTTGGAGTTAGGATGACTTCAATTCAAATTCTGCCTCAGAGCCCAACTAGCTGTGTGATCCTGGGCTAGTCACTTTCACTTACCTGCTCCTGCCTCAGTTTCCTCATCTGTAAGGTAAAGATCATAACACCTGCTTCTCAGGGTTGCTGTGAGGCTGGAATGAGAAAATATTTATTAAGTGCTCTGTAAATCTTGGAGCCCTATGGTATTGCTAGCTCTTACTAAAGGTCTTTTGGGGAAGCCTGTATAATAACTTATTAGTGTTGCTATAGAGAGGATTCCCATAGAGATGTGATGGGACTAGGTGCTTTCTGAGGTCCTTTCCAGCACTGAGATTCCAATTCTGTATTTTACAAGTAATGTCATGGATTTCCAGCTCTGACATTCTATGGTCTAACATTCCATGTCTATTCATTCATTCATTTTTCTTTTTGGAGGGGGAAAGGCAGAGCAATTGAGGTTAAGTGACTTGCCCAAGGTCACACAGCTAGTAAGTATTACATGTCTGAGGTCACATTTGAACCCAGGTCCTCCTGACTCCAGGGCTGGTGCTCCATTCACTGTACCATCTAGCTGCCCCTTCATTCATTCATTCAACAGTCATATATTAAGCACATCAGAGCCTGGTGATAGGTGCTGTGGTGATATAAAGCTTAGATCAGTGGTTCTCAACCTTTCTAATGCCGTGACCCTTTAATACAGTTCCTCATGTTGTGGTGACCCCCAACCATAAAATTATTTTCGTTGTTACTTCATAACTGTAATTTTGCTGCTGTTATGAATCTATCTGATATTCAGGATGTATTTTCACTGTTACAAATTGAACATAACCCACAGGTTGAGAACGGCTGGCTTAGATGCTCTAGTAGGGGATATGATGCAGACACAAAGAATATAAAGCAGTCCAAGCACAATTAAAGTTAAGTACCTACTGATGGCAGCTAGGTGGCGCAGCGGATAGAGGGCTAGGCCTGGAGTTAGGAAGATGTGAGTTCAAATTCAGCCTCAAACACGCATTAGCTGTGTGATCCAGCTAGTCACTTAGCTTTAGTTTCCTCACATGTACAATTGGGATAATAGCTGCACAGGGTGGTTGTGAGGATCGAATGAGATCATATCTGTAAAGCACCTAGCACAGTGCCCGCGCATAGCAGGTGCCACATAAATGCTTCTTCACTCCCTCTCTCCCAGGTAGTGCACTGGGTTCTGGGGAATACCAAAATGTCCAATAAGTGCATTAGAGCAGTGCAAGCAAAATGCATGAAGATATCCTAGGAGAAAGGCTCTTTGCCAACTGGGGCGAGGTGGAGGGGTAATCAGGGAAGGCTTCCCGGAAGAGCTGACATTGGAGTTGGGTTTTAAAGGGTGGGTGGGTAGGATTTGGTAGTTGCAGAATAGAAGGTAAGGCACTTCAGGCATAGAGAGCTACATAAATAAAGGTGTGGATGGAGGAACGCTCTAAGCCTGGCTACTAATGTGTCTCCTCCTGCGGCTGCTGTTTGGCCATTTCAATTGTAACTGACTCTGCGTGGCCCCATTTGGGGTTTTCTTGGCAGAGACACTGCAGTGGTTTGCCATTTCCTTCTCTAGTTTATTTTACAGATGAGGAAACTGAGGCAAACAGGGTGAAGTGACTTGCCCAGGATCACACAGCTAATAAGTATCTGAGGCTGGATTTTAACCCTCTAGCTGCCCTGGCCTTGTAGTTAGCACATAAATGGATGTTTGTCGATTGGTTGTGGAGGAAAAGGACTAAACCAATGTGACTTGAAGGAAAGAAATAAGTATATTAAGCACCTTCTCTACAGATCAGTGCTTTATAACATTATCTCATTTGATCCTCACAAAAACCTTGTGAGGTAGCTGCCATTATTATCATAATTCCCACTTATGATTGGGGAAACTGAGGCTAACAAAGGTGAAGCGACTTGCCCAAGGTCACAAGGTAAGTATGTGAGGCTGGATTCTTACTCCTAGCCCGTCGCTCTATCCACAGCGCCACCTAGTGGTCGCGGCAGAAGCGTAGAGTGCATGTGACTAGGAATACTATGAAAACAAGGCTGGAAAGGTATCAGACTGGGACAGGCCTGAAAAATGAACTTTCCTCGTTAGGCAATAAGAAGCATTGCACATTTTTTGAGCATGAGTAGTAATGAGCAGATCTGTGTAAAAGAATGATGAATCTGGTGGCAGAATTCAGGATGAGGTCGAGAGGGAAAGACCTTGGCAGGAATCTACCTATTGCAAGAGTCCAGTCCTAGCATGTCATGAGGCCCAGCATGGGGATGGAAGCATGGAAAGGCAATCGATCATTCAACATTTATTAAGCACCTACTGTGTGCCAGGCACTGGGCTAAGTGCTAGGGACACAAAAAGAAGCAAAAGACAGTCCCTACCCTCAAGGAGCTCCCAGTCTAATTTATGTGAAGAAATATATACAAAGAAAGCTATAGACAGGATAAATGGAAATGGCCAACAAGGGAAGAGATGGGCACCAGAGAAGGTCAAGGGGTAGAAGTGATGTTGTGACAGAGAGGATCCTCACCCCCACCTCCATCCCCTGCCTTGGGAAGCAATGGTAGTGTTGTTTTGATGGCTCTTCCCAAAGGAAGGGGTTGAAAGTGGGGGGAGGGTGTTTAAAGAGCAGAAGCCCGGCAGAAAGTTGGTGGTGAAGCAGTGGGTAGACTGGGGATGGGCAAACATGGTGCCATCTCCCCAAAGAGAACAGCACAGTTTTAGGTCAGGAGCAGGAGGTCCAGTCAGGAGGGCACTGCCACAGCAGTGGAGAGCAGCGGCGTCTGCAGTGCGTGGGGAAAGGGGTGAGATAACGGCAGGGAGCCAGGAGCACTGTGAATCTGTGACCACACAGGGGCATTTGAGGAGAATGGATATGCTCACATGGGGGAAATCTCTCAAAATGCTGTGAGGTATTGTAGCAGTCAGGAACTTAATAATTACTCATTAGGAAAGGGGGCTATGACCCCAGGGAGAACACTGGGCTTGCAGTCAAAGGATCTGAATCCTGGCCTGACTACTACTTCCTTTCCATGTGACCTTGGGCAAGACAAAATGTAACCTTCCAAAGTTACCTCCAACTCTAAATCAAGGAACAAAAGAAGAAGGGGGAGGAAAGAAGGAAGGGAGGAAAGAAGGAAGGAAGGAAGGAAGAGAGGAAGAAAGAGAGGAAGGAAGGAAGGAAGGAAAAATGGAAGTCACTTACAACTCTAAATCAAGGAAGGAAAGAAGAGGGGGAGGAAAGAAGGAAGAGAGGAAGGGGAAGAAAGAGAGACAGAAAGAGGGGGAGAGAGAGAGAATTATTTATCTAATGCCTACTTTGTGCCCAGCATTTTGGTAACTGCTTTGACAAATATTATCTTATTTGATCCTCACAACAGCCCTGTCAGGTAGGTATTATTATTATCTCCATTTTACAGTTGAGGAAATAGAGGCAGAGAGAGGTTAAGTGACTTGCCCAAGGTCACAAGCTAGTAAGGGTCTGAGGATGGATTTGAACTCATCTTCCTAAAGGAAGGGGGGAAGGAAGAGAGGAAGGAAAGAAGAGGAAGAGATGAAGGAAAAGAAGAGAAGGAGGGAGGGAAGAAAGCAAGGAAAGAAGAGAGGGAAGGAAGTGCTTTACAAAATTACCTAATTTGATCTTCATAACAGTCCTGAGAAGGAGGTGCCATTTCCCTCTCCAGTTCATTTTATAGTTGAACAAAGTGAGACAGATAATAAGTGACTTGCCCAGGGTCACACAGCTAGGAAGTGTCTGAGGCTGGATTCGAACTCAGGTCTTCCTGACTCCATGGCCAGTACTCTATCCACCATGTCAGCTAATTGCTGACCAGTGATCTTCTGAGCATGCCACAGGAAACAGCACTTTTTAATCCTGGCCTTTGACCACTGTGCAAATCACTGAAAATTGGGGAAAATGGACTATGAGTCATGGAAGTGAATGTTACAGCTTAGAGATCTCCTAATTCATCCCTGTCACTCCACCTAAAAAGGAGCTGAAGTCCAGAGAAGAACTAGCTGAGGACAGAGCTGGGGCTGCAGTGCCCAGCCTCCTACTCCAGCATCTTGTGACCATAGCCCACTGCCTACAGCATGGAAAGGACATTGGTCTTAGAATGGGAGGGCCTGGGTTCAAATCCTTCCTGTGAGTGAGCCTCAGTTTCCAAATCTGTAAAATGAGAACAGTACTGGCCCACTGACTGACTGAACTCCCTTACAGGGCCCTGTCAGGGGGTGGGAGGAATATTACAAACCATTATAGTGCTCTGTAAACATACTGAGCTGTTTGGCTTTATACCACTGCCCATAGGAGCATCAGAAAAACCAGAGAACAGATCACAAGATATAATCTATCAATAGGCACCTGCTATGTGCCTGTGCTAGGCACTGGAGAGATAAAACCAAAAATAAAGCAGCCCCTGCCTTCATAGAGCTTACATTCCATTCATCACAAAGATGAAATGCAACACATTCATTTCCTGCCCTAGTTAAAAGCCCTAGCATTTCATATTCATTATTTCATCTGAATCTCACAACTTCCCTGTCAGAGAAACAGAAGAGGAATTATTCTACCCATTTTCCAGATGTAGAAACCAAGGCCTGGAGAAAGTGAATTAGGTTGAAAGCCCACAAGTAAGAGGTGAGGGGCTCAAACCCAGGGATCATCCCCCCACCCCAGCATATAGAAGGTGCTTAATAAATGCTTATTCCCTTGTCCCCTCTTCCCTTCCCCGCCATCTACCAATCAAGGGTGCCCTTTACTCCACTAGCTCCCTCTGTTACTCTCTTGCTTATTACAAATCAAAAGCATCAGATGCTTCCATTTCTCCTCCTCTCCTTCATGAACAAATGAGCAACTTTTAACAGAAATTGATGAGGATGAGTGGCTCCCCTGGGGCAGTGTTCACAGCAATATTGTCTGACCCCTAGGGATCCTCTGCCCAGCTGATGTCCCAGTCTGGGCCCAAGGGAGTGTTTTAGCTGATGAAATCAAACCACTTTGAGTCAAGAAGAGGGATTTAATCATCCCTGGTCTGGATAAACAAGGTACTAATTACATGAATTAGTTTCCAAGAAATTAAACGTTTTGTGCTTTGGTATTCACATGATCCAAATAGCAGAGATGATCACGTCTCTGGTCTTTCAGGTAAGTTTCTTAATTCTGTTCCTGTCTAGTTCACAGAATCGTAGGACCCCAGAGGCCATCCAGACTAACCTTTACCCTCTACATCAAACCTAATGAGTGGTCACGAGTTTTTGATTGAAGACCTCCTATAAGGAGGAGGCCCCTTAACTTCTGGGGCAGCTTATTCTGCTGCTTAGAGAATCCTTATTGTGAGGAAGGGCAGCTTATGTCCAGATGCTGCACAACAGGACAGGTTAGAGATGGCTCCATGCAACCCACACCTGCTGTCAACAGACCAGCATGCACTTTTAGAGAGGTACTTAGCCCTATGCTAAGCTAGTCTGGGGGAACACGAGAGAATGAGGGAGACAGAGAGAGAGTCACAGAGAGAGGGAGGGAGGGAGGAAAAGAGAGACAGACAGAGAAAAAGAGGGGGAGAGAGACAGAGACAGAGTCAGAGTAGGGGGGGAGAGAGACAGAGACAGAGACAGAGAGAATCAAAGACAGACAGAGAGGAGAGAGACAGAGAGACAGAGACAGAGGAAAGGAGGGGGAGACAGACAGAGAGGGGGAGAGAGAGAAGAGGAAGAAAGTCAGAGAGAAAAGAGAGAAACAGAAAAAGAGGTAAGGGGAGAGACAGAGACAGAGAGATAGAAACAGAGGGAGAGAGGGAGGAAGAGAGAGAGAAAAGGAGGAGGAGAGAGACAGAGAAAAAGAGGGAGGGGGAAAGACAGAGATAGGCAGAGAGGGAGAGAGGAAAAGAGAGAAAAGGGAGGAAAAGTCAAAGATAAAAGAAGGAGGGGGAGCAGGAGAGAGAGAGAGAGAGAAACAGAGACAGAGAGGAAGGGATGGAGGGAGAGAGAAAGACAGAGAGACAGAGAGACACAGAGAGAAAAGAGAAAGAGAGAGAGAAAAAGAGTGAGAAAGACAGAGAAAAGAAGGATAGAGACAGAGACAGAGAGGAAGGCATGGAGGGAGAGAGAGAGAGACAGGCAGACAGACAAACAGACAGAGAGACAGAGACAGAGAGACAGAGAGAGACAGAGACACAGAGAGTCAGAAAGAAAAAGAGTGAGAAAGAGAGAAAAGAAGGAGAGAGACAGAGACAGAGAGAGAAACAGAGACAGAGAGGAAGGCATGAAGGGAGAGAGAGAGACAGACAGATAGACAGACAGACAGAGAGAGACAGAGAGAGTCAGAAAGAAAAAGAGTGAGAAAGACAGAGAAAAGAAGGAGACAGAGACACAGAGAGAACTAAAAGATTATAGAAAATGAAGAGAGACCTTAGAACTCATCTAGTTCAATCCTCTCATTGTACTCTCTGAGGCTCAGAGAGGCAAATGACTTTTCCAAGGTCACTCAGGTAGTGAGTAGCAGAAGTGCAATCTCTGCCTTCTGAGCCAGGGCTCTTCCCTTCACCATGTTGCTTTCTAAGACCTAACCCCTGTCCACTAAGGAAGTAATTCAATCTAATTCACTCAACATTAATTAAACACCCATAGTGTGCTGGTATTGTCTCTATCCTCAAGGAACTAACTCAATATTCTCCTGGGATAAGCAGATGGGAACAACATAGTCAAGAGAGGCCTGATGGAAGGTAGGTGTTGGGAAGGTGAAGGAGAAATCAGGTGGAAAATCTGAATGGGGGAGGGGAGTCAACGTTTGGCTGAGGGATCAAGGAAGGTTTCCCAAAGGGGTTGACAAATCAGCTTGGGGAAATATAAGGATTCTGAATGATAGAGACCAAAAGCCTGCAGAGTTCCAGCTGGAAGAGACCCCAGAGGCCATCTAGCCGACTTCTCATCTTACTGAGAAGGAAACAGAGGATACTATATGACTTGCCCAAGGAGGGGGGAAAGGGAAGAAGGAGATGCACCCAGTGCTCTGGAAGGTGATTTATAAGTATTATCCCATCTAATTCTCACAACCATTTAAGGTAGGTGCTATTATAACCTCCATTTTATAATTGAGGAAACTGGAGCAAACAGAAGTTAAGCGACTTGTCCAAGGTCACACAGCTAGTAAATAGTAAAAACCATATTTAAACCTAGGTCCTTTGACTCCAGAAAGCTGAGGAAGGGAGTGTATTTCAGGAATGGGGAATAGTCTGGGTAAATGCATGGAAGTGGGGGATAGCCTGTTTCGGGAGCAATCTATAGTTCAGTTTGACTGGAATACAGCATATGAACAGCAGTAATGGGAAATAGGTCTGGAAAGATAGCTAGGAGCCAGATCACCAAGTGTCCTACACACGGGGCTGTGATGTTTTCATTTTATCCATGAGGCAATAGGGAGTCATGTGAGGTTTGTTAACAGGGGAGTGGGAGGGCCAGAACTATGACCAGATGGGTTATTTTGACTGTAATGTGCAAGATTTATTGGAGAGGGGAAATAGTGAAAACAGGATTGAGGAACTTATAACATATACTGTAGCAACCTCATGGAGAGAATGGGCCAGACATGACAACAGTTGTGAAGACAGAATTGACAGGACTTAGTAACTGATTATGGTTTGGGGATGAGGGAGAAACTTGAATCAGAGATGCCTCCTCAGTTTTGAGCCTGAGTGCCTTACAGGATGCAATACCCTAGGAGATAGCTAGGTGGTACAGTGGAAAACACCAGTTCTGGAATCAGGAAGGCCCGAGTTCAAATCCAGCCTCAGAAACTTATTGGTATATGAACCTGGGTAAGTCATTTAACCCCAATTGCCTCCAGAAAGAAAGAAGGAAGGAAGGAAGGAAGGAAGGAAGGAAGGAAGGAAGGAAGGAAAGAAGGAAGGAAGGAAGGAGAAAGAAAAGAAAACAAAGAAAAAAGAAAAGAAAAAAACAAGGAAGTTAGGAGGAAGGGAAAGCTTGGATGGAGTTGTCCAGCAGGCAGTTGGACTGGAAAGCTGAAGACAAATTCAAGCTAGATACAAAGATTTTAGAAACACTTAGAAAGAGGTGATAACTGAACCCATGAGAGCAGATGAAAGGAATATAAAGAAGACAAGAAGGGCCAGTACAGGACCTGGGGGAACACCCACACTTGGGTGGGGGAAGAAGACAACAAAAAAAGCCAACTTAGAAGGGGACTGAGAGTAGGACAGAGAGCAGAAGACCAGGGAAGGCACAGAATCCAGGAGGAGGAGGTGTACAATAGAGCCAAATCCTACAGAAAGACCAAGAAGGATAAGGCCTGAGAACATTGCTTTGGATTTAGGGCTTGAGACAGGCAACCTTGGACAGAGCTTTTAGGCAAGAATGGTGAAAACTAAATGGTAAGGGCTTAGAGAGTGACAGCAGCCACTCGTCAGAGCTAGAGGGACTTTAAAACCTAGAATGGATCTTAGACCAGAGAATGTCCGCATTAAACGGGGCCTTAGTACATAGAATGTTAGCTTAGGGCAGAACTCTAGAATATAGAATGTTAGAGCCAGAACAGCCCTTAGAGCACAGAATGTCAGTGCTAGAAAGGCCCTCCTTAGAACAGAAGATGTCAGAGTTGGGAGAGACCTTAGAACAAAGAAAGTCAGAGCTGGGAGGGCCCTTAGAACACAGAATGTCAGTGTTGGAAAGGGTCTTAGAACAGAAAATGTCAGAGCTGAGAGAGACCTTAGAACAGAGAATGTTAGAAGTGGGAGGGCCCTTAGAACACAGAGTGTCA
Source organism: Pseudochirops cupreus (assembly GCA_028627135.1). Classification (NCBI taxonomy): domain Eukaryota; kingdom Metazoa; phylum Chordata; class Mammalia; order Diprotodontia; family Pseudocheiridae; genus Pseudochirops; species Pseudochirops cupreus. The sequence goes on from CM053582.1 coordinate 107,109,781, forward strand.
GAGGTGGGAGGGTCCTTAGAACACAGGATGTCAGGACTGGGAGGGCCCTTAGAGCACAGAATGTCAGAACTGGGAGGGCCCTTAGAACCTAGAATGACAGAGCTGGGAGGGTCCTTAGAACACAGGATTTTAGATCTAGGGAGTGGGGAGATTTAGAATATAAATATTGGAACATAAAAAGGACAGAATAGAACAAGAGAGCCTCTGTTCCAGCTCCCTCCTTTTATAAGTGAAGAAACTAAGGCTCAGAAACTGATTTACTCAAGTTCATATGCAAAGTTATAAGCCTGGAGAGGGGGGGACCACTGGAACAATCCTGACTCCCACACCAGGGTTTTCTCTAACTGAATGTAAGGGGACTAAGGGCAGGGAACACTGCACAATTATCTGACTGAGTAGATGTATTTTTTGCTTTCCTTAAACTACTTTTTTCCCTCTTTTTTTTTAAACAAGGGAAAGCTCACTGGGTAGGAGGGGGGTAAGGGATTCATTTGGAAATTAAAGTGATATAAAAAGAGATACCACTACATTTTTAAAAATTCTGCAAGTTGCAGCCAGAAGGGAGAACCCGGCTTTTTTCCCCCTATTACTCTTCTACATTTACTGAAACAAGTGCAAGTTTGGGAGTTGAGACACAGGTTTGAATCCTCCAGCTATTAGAAATCCCAGCATGACTTTGAACACCTCATTTTACTCTTCTCTGATCCTCACACTGTTCGCTTGTAAAATGTTAAAAATGAGTCTAGGCAATCTTTAAAAATTCTTTTAGCTCTGACATCCTGGGTTCCCAGGGCCCTCCCAATTCTGACATCCTGTGTTCTAAGGTTCCTCCCAGCTCTGACATCCTGTGTTCTAAGAGCCCTCCCAGCTCTGACATCCTGGGTTCTAAGGGCCCTCCGAGATCTGATATCCTGTGTTCTAAGGTTCTTCCCAGTTCTGACACTGTATTCTGTGTTCTAAGGGTCCTTCTAGTCCCAACAATCTATGATTTAAAGACCATAGGCTCATAACCACAGGAGCCTAGGTATGTAATCCAACTTCATCTAACAGATGAGGAAGTTGAAGTCTAAGGAGGCTGTGCCTCGGCCAGGGTAACATTTGAACCCATCCCCTGGGGTTGCAGTCAACTCCTTCCAGTCCTGACGTTCTAAGGTTCTCTTTCGGAACAGGGCGGACCCCATGCTCCGGTCTCGCCAACTCGCTCCCAGTGAGTTTAACCCGATCCTATGCTGACCGACCTTGGCCGGCGTTGGCGCACGGCGGGAGGCGCGGCCCGCACTCGCCACCAGGGGGCAGGGTCGAGCTTTCCCGCGACCGTCCGACGGCCACCTGGGACCCAGCACCTGTGCCCCGATCGCTGCCCTAGGGCGCTTGGGGAGCCAGTGCGGGCTGAGCGCGAGGTGAAGCTGAGCCCACGCAGGCTCACCCGTCTCCGGCCCCGGTGGGCGCCTCGCCCGGGGCTCCGGGAGCAGCCGCCCCTTCTCCAAGGCTTCGAGCGGCAGGGCCCCTTCCCCAGGCAGGAGGGCTCCCCGTTAGATGGACCTGGGGGGCAGAGGGTGGGAGGTGGAGGTGGGCACCACCCTCTTCCTACTCCCCACCCTCCCTTCCTCCTTGTTTCCTTCCTCTGGGTTTCCCCCCGGTCATCGGCCAGCTTCTCCGCGACGCCCTCTACCCTTCCCGGGACTGCAGATGCCCAGCCGGACGCTCGCCACCGCCCTGCCCCTGAGAGGGAGGGAGAGCCCCGAAGATCTGGTGGGGAAGGAGGGAACGGCTGAGGCTGGGGGAGACACCCAGCACTGCTGCTCCCTCCCAGCGGGAGTCAGGCAGGGGCTCCGGGAGGCGGGGTGGAGGTACGCCACTTCCCCAAGTACAGCCCCCTCCTCAGCCCCGCAACTGGGTGCCGGCTGGGGACTGGGTACCACTCGCTCACTAGAAGCAGTGTGCCTTTTCGGGCTCAGGCTGCAGCCCTCCTGGCCGTTCAGCCACTTGGGAGGGGCGCCTGAGGTTATGGGGGGGGGTCCTCCCTTACCAGTTGGTCAGGCGCTGTCTGGGCAGGGCTCCGAGATCGCCCCTTCGGCTCTCCCCTTTGCAGGGGGGCTGCTGCCACTGCTTCTCTCACCTGCCCCGCTGCTCTCCCAGCTTCTTTCCCTGCCTCATCTTCCCTCTCTCGCCTTCATCCTTCCTTCTTTTCTCCTGACCTTTTTATGTCTCTTCCCTTCCCTCCAGCTCCTGCTTTCCCCTGTCTCAGGTCTTTCTCTTCCTCCCCGCGCTCTCTCTCCTCCCCTCCTGCTCAGTCTCTCACCGACTCCTCCTCTCTTCCCCTCCCCATTCGCCTTCTCCTCCCTCTGGCTCTCTATCTTCCCACCTCTCCTCCACTCCCCGCTCTCTCTCCCCCCTTCCCCCTACCCTTCTCCCTCTCTTTCCTCTCTTCCCAGTCAGTGCTCCTCCCCCACTACCTCCCCTCTCCTCTTCTCTTCTTTTCTTCCATCACTCTCTTTCCTCCTCTCCCCCCAGCCCTCTCTCCTCTCTCTGGTCTTTCTCATCTTCCCTTACCCTTCTTACCTTCTGTGTTCTCTCAATCCTTTTCTCTGTCTTGGAAGCTGTTTCCTTTCTCTCATTCCCCATTCTTAATAATAATAATCACTCAGGCTTATATATGGTTTTGTTTGAACCTCATAACAAATTCCTTGAAATACATACATTACCTCCCTGGAGTAATACTATAGTATCCCTATTTTTTTTGGAGGGGGGAAAGGCAAGGCAATTGGGGTTAAGTGACTTGCCCAAGGTCCCACAGCTAGGAAGTATCAAGTGTCTTGGTCAGGATTTGAACTCAAGTCCTCCTGACTCCAGGGCTGGTGCTCTACTCACTACAACCTAACTGCCCCAGCATTCCTATTTTAAAGAGGAGGAAACTGGAGCTCAGAGAAATTTCATGATTGGCTGTCCTCTTCTCTCTCCCCTTGCTTATCTCCTCTTCTCCACATTCCTCTTGGGCCTGCCTGGAAGGCAACAGAATGAACTCCAACCTTACTTACACTATTGAGGGTAAGTTGCCTCTAAGCAGTGGGGGGGAAACCCACTGGTTTGGGAGTCAGAAGACCTGTATTCAAATCCTGACTGCCATTTCTGCTTGTGGCCATTGACGTTGACTTAACCTCCCTGGCCCTCAATTTCCTCTCCCATTAAATGAGAGGCTTGTACTAAGGTCCCTGGATGGGTGATTGTATCATCCTGGTCCAACCCTAGGAGATAAAGGCAGGTTTCATTTCCTCTAGGGATCTGTCTACAGCACACAAAGACAATTCTGAAATCGACAGACTTTTCAGCGTGACCTCCGTGTGGCTCAGATGCATCTGCCTTCAGTAAATATTTACTAAGTGCCTGGGTGCTTGGGTGGGGAAAGGAAGGGACTGGATAGGATGTAGGGAAGTAGGGAAGGGTTCTAGGAAGGCAGATTTGACCTCAATAAAAGAATTCCCTCCAGGAATTAGATCCGTCTGACCTTGGAACAACAACAGTATTAGCTAACCTTCATAAAGCACCTACCATGTGGACGCTCTGCTAAGCACTTTATAATTCTTACCTCATTTGATCCTCACAGTAAACCTGGGAGGTAGATGCTATTATAACCCCCATTTTACAGAAACAGAGACAGCAGGGGTTAAGTGACTTGTGCAGGGCCATACGACTAGTAAGTGTCTGAGGCTGGATTTAAGCTCAGGTCTTCCTGATTCCAGGCCTAGCATGACCTATCTTGCAAGATACTGAGTTCATTGTCTCTAATAGGGTTCACAGATCTAGAGCTGGAAGAGTCCACCTAAGATGTCTAATTCTATCCCCCATTTTACAAATGAGGACGTGAAGTCCAGGACGGTGAAGTGATTTGTCCAAGGTCATGGGCAGTAAGCCTCCGAGCTGGGATTCAGACCCAGGCCTCTGGCTCTAGGGGCAGGGCTCTTTCTACTCTACCATGTACCAAATGACCACCTGACTGGGATATTGGAAAGTGAGCTCACTGACACTTGACCAGGGAGTAAGGATATGACTTAGCCTACAGGACATTACCTTTATATTCCAGGGACCTATTACAAACACCTCATGGCCTCTCAGGGATCCTCTAAAACCCTCAAGTTGGAAGTCACTGACTGCTCATCTAAGCCAGGTTCTGGGGATAATCAGAGGCTGGAGACATTGTGAAGGGCTTGAAATGCCCAGAATGGGGAAAGAACCCCATCAGAGCAGGGTCTACAAAACCCAGGGAGGAGAGAAGTGTTTAGGGACAGGAGGAAAGCCGGCCTAGAATGAAGGGGGTGGGCAGTGGAAGATCAGGTTGGAGAACTCATTTTGGGACCCTACTAGTGTACTGTCCCTAGAAGGAAGGAATGCACATGAATGAAGAGGTAGGTTGGGGTCAGACAGGGGACAAGGCCTTGAATGCCAGGCTAAGGTACTCCAGACAGTCGGAGAAACTCCTTTAAGGCTATCAGTGGTCTTAACTTTGTCAATAGACTTTTTCCAGTTTTGCCAGGCCTGGGGTCTGACATTATTGGTCTGCCTCCTGGTTCTGAGTTCAAATTTCATCTCTGCTGCTTACTACCAGGGTAATCTAGGTCAAGTCACTTACTCTCCAGGCCTCAGTTTCCTCATCTGGAAAATGAGGAGGTTGGAATAGTTGGCCTCTGAGGTCCCCTCCAGCTCCAAACCTATGATTCCCCCAGAACCACCAGGGTCATTGGCTAATTTGGGTGAGGGAGTATTCTGAAAAGTGCAGGGCTAACTGGAAGTGGGAGTGGGGAGAACTGAAGCAGGGCTGGACTAACAGACTGTGAAAGATAGATGGATGGAGAGTCGGTGAGGGAAGAACTGAGAGGCTGAGAAGGGGCTTTGGGGAGCAGGACTAAGGTGCTGGAGGAAAGAAAGGAACTGAGAGGAGATGGGGGAAATAGGATCTTGTCTCAGGACTATAAATCTGGGTTCTAGGCTCTCTCAGGGATCCAGAACAAAGGGTATGTAGTTTGCAGAGGGGGAAGGAATGATACCAGAACTATGAGGTCTTGGGCTTATAGCCAAAGAGGTTTGTGGAGAGCAGGGTAAAAGCAGGAGGCCTGAGGTACCAATTCTCCTTTGGGAGTGGGAGGGGGGAGCGGATTTGGCCTGTGCTGAAGAACAGGCAGAACTGACCTGGGTGGTTGCAGGAAGGGTCCAGAAGAGGCCTGTGGCCTGGCATCCTCAGAACTCACCTGGCCTGCTGGGTGGAAGCTGTCTAGAAGAGACAATCGATCAGCCCACTGCCTGATTCACTGTCCCCACCGGATGGAGATTTGTCTCCTCTAGTCCTTCTGTAAAACCCCAGACCCGGCTTGGTCTGCATCTCCATGGTAAAAATGTCCAGGAAGTTAACTTCACTTTTTTCTTTTGACCTCAATGCTTAGCTAAAACTAAAACAAAAGCATTGAAAACGTGTCTGAAGAATTGTACTGAAGTTGGGCCTAGCCCAGGTTGCCGAAGAGATTCAGCCTTGGAAAAGAAGCCTTCATAGCTATTTCAAAAATCTTCCCCAGAGGAAAACAGTATTAAGATTCAGTGAGATTGACTGTGGTCAGGCAAGATGCTGTTTACGTGTATCTGAATTTAAGGACTGGACTCTTGGTCATCTGCTAAAGACCCCCTCTTCCTCCAAGACCCAACTCCAATGTGACCTTCTCCATAGAGTATCTCCTGCTAACAACCCCACTACCTCCACCCGGAAAAGCAACGTTTCCCTCCTTGTGTATCTCCTAGCACTTGGCTGAAAGCAGGGGTCAATGGCCCCCAACATGGGGAGAGGCAGTGGACCCCTGAGGGGTCACAGGATGTTGGAAACTGTTCCCTGAATACCTAGCCGGAAGTGGGGAATCTGCAACCTCAAGGCCACTCATGTCTCTCCAGGACCTCAAGTGTGGCCCTTTGGCTGCATCCAAACTTTACAGACAAATCCCCTTAATAAAAGGCTTTGTTCAATAAAACTTGGACTCAGTCAAAAGGCCCCACCGAGGACCTAGAAGGCCACATGTGACCTCGAGGCCACAGCTTCCCCACCCCTGATAGGTACACAAATATACCTCCTGGAGGCAACCATGTGTCTTGCACATGCATGTATTATTTTTGTTTCTTTTAAAAATTACATTTTTTAGGGGGCGGCTATGTGGCACAGTGAATAGAGCACCTGCTCTGGAGTCAGGAGGACCTGAATTCAGATCTAGCCTCAGACACTTAACACACACACATTAAAAAAACTAGCCGTGTGACCTTGGGCAAGTCACCTAATCCCAATTGCCCTACCTTCCGCCCTCCAAAAAATAAATAAATAAATAAATGAAAATTACATTTTTTTCATCTAACAAAAAATTCTCTTCTTTCCTACCTTCCAACTGCTGAGAAAAAACAAACCCTTGTGATTAATATACATACCCAAGCAAAACAAACCTACATACTATTTTTCAAACGTATTGCGATGTTCTTATAGCTAATAAAACACAATTAAAAACATCGCTGATTTCATAATTTCACCATTATATATTTTCTAAATTAGGTCGTTCATTAAGCACCTACTATGTGCCCAGTGCCAGCCATGCAGAAGCAGGCAGAGACAGTCCCCCCCAAGCCTCAAAGGGCTCACAATCTGATGGTCTGCCCACAGTCACTCAGGTGGGGTGTGCAGGTCTTCCTGGCCCCAAGGCCGTTCTGCAAGGCTGCCTGTCCTTGAACAAGGTAGGGGCTTGAGAAGGCATCGGTTGATTTGAACATGATCCCTGCAAACCGAGGATGGCATTCATGCAAGCTGATTGTCACCGGCATGAGGGCTGGCTGGGGCATCAGACCAGCTCTCATGTGCACAAAAATCGATGGTTGTATTTCAGAGGATTTACAGAAAAATAGGAGTGAGGATGGCACACAATGAAAGGCTGCTACCTGCATCAGTGGAGGGATGGTGCAGTGGATAGAGGGCTGGACACAGAATCAGAGAGCCTTGGGTTCAGATGCTGCCTCAGACATGTACTAACTAAGCCTGGTGCAACCATTTAGCTGTCATTTGCCTGTTCCTTCATCTGTAAAATGGGGCTAATAACAGCACTTACCTTCCAGGATTGTTGTGAGGCTCAAATGAGACAATAATTGTAAAGTACTTTGCAAAACTTAAATTGCTACGTGAATCCTAGCTATTGCTATTATTATTAATAATAACACTGGTTGAGAAGTATTTATTAAGCACCTCTTCAATGTTCTGGGGACAAGAAGACAAAAATTAAACAAGTCCTGCCCTCAAAGACCTTGCAGTCCATCATGGGAGACAGCATGGGTATGCCCAGATCAGTAATAATAAATTAAGTATATAATATAGATGCCCAGTAATTTGGATAGAAGGTACCCATGACTGGGGAGATAAGGAAAGGCCTCAGGTAGAGGTTGGCACTTGAGTCAAGCTTACTTGTGCCAATAAGGGTTAAGTGACTTGCCCAGGGTCACACAGATAGTAAATATCTGAGGTCAGATTTGAACTCAGGTCCTCCTGATGTCATGGCTGCTGCTCTATCTGCTGCACCATGGAGTCAAGCTTTTAGGGAAAGCAAGGATTCTAAGAGACAATTCGCTAATTCATGTTACCACAATTTGTTTAGCCACTCCATAGTTGATGGGCATCTACTGTGTTGCCAATTTGTATCCCTAAGCACTTAGCACTGTGCTTGGCACATAGTAGGTACCTAATTAATGTTTAGTGACTTACTGGTGGACAGTAGGGGTGCCTTGAAGAGGGCCAATCAGGGTGCCTCCTTCCTGCCTCCTAGTATTTACAAATGGCTCAGAGCTGCTCAATGCCAAGCAGAATGGGCTGGGGACTGTGGCTAGGACGACCTTTTGGCATCAGCCTGGTGCCAACAAAGGAGCCAAGCAAACCAAGGGTTGGCATCAGGAAGTCACAAATTCCAATTCTGCCTCAGACACTTACTAGCTCCGAGATCCTTCCCGGAGCTTCCATTTCCTAATCTGTAAAATAAAGGGGCTAGAGTTGATGAAATGAAAGGTCCATCCAGCCCTAAATCTATGACCCTGCATCTCCTTCCTGTACCATTCATCTCTTTTTTGATTCAGTCATTAATCTGCTCACAGCCAACCCATACCAAGTATTTTCTCTGAAATGCAGGTGCCAGGCAGAGAGGATATCACTTGTGAAATGGATGCCAGCTGATCACTGTGCCCCAATCCTGCTTCGGCACCCCAGAAGCAAAGGAAACAGCATTTCGGGGAGGTGGCCAGTCCCTAGCATAGAACAAGTTGCATAGAGAAATTTGTCTTCTGTTTTTGGACTGCAACTCTAACTGTATTGTTATGGGGGGAGGGTCCTGAGTGAGGGCCTCTCTATCCCCCTTTGCTCATGCAGAGCATCACCTGCTCTAATTATTATTTTAAAATCCTTTTTTTTGGACAAGGTTACTAAACTGGTAGATGAGGGGATGTTATGGATATTGTTTACCTAGATTTTAACAAAGATTTTTGTTTAAAAAATTTTTTTATTGCTATCTTTCCCCCCAGTATCCCTACTCTACCCCTTCAAGTGAACAATCCCATATAACAAAAAAAATAAATTTTTAAGAAAAAGAGGGAAAAAATCAGCATAACTGATAAATATATTGAAAAAATATGAAAATGTGTGCAGCGTAGAACATTTGTGGACTTTCCATATCTGTAAAGGGGTGGGTAGGCATATTCTCTTATATCCCTTCTTCCCAAGAGCCTTTGGTTCTTCCTAATTTCACAGCGTTCCCATTTGTTTTGTGGTGGTTCTTTTCATCTACATTGTCATAGTCATTAAACATATTGTTTTCTTGGCTCTGCTGGCTTTACTCTGCATCAGTTCATTTAGATCTTCTCATAATTCTCTATATTCATCACATTTATCATTTCTCACAGAACAGTAATATTCCATTATATTCATGCTACCACAATTTGTTTAGCCATTACTTTGTTGCCAATTCTTTGATACAAATGTTATCATAAATATTTTGGTGTGTATATCCCTCCCAGCTCTGACATTCTCTGTTCTAAGGGCCCTCCCAGCCATGACATTCTGTGTTCTAAGGGCCCTCCCAGCTCTGACATTCTGTGTTCTAAGTCTCCTCCCAGCTCTGACATTCTGTATTCTCAGGGCCCTTCCAACCCTGACATCATATGTTCTAAGGGCCCTCTCAGCTCTGACATTGTGTTTTTCCTTCCAGCACCAATATGCTACAACTGTGTGTGGCCTGCAGCATTTTGTTGTTCAGGGATCAATGATGATTAATAATGCACAGGTTCTTTTTGTCTTTTCTTAGCGCAGATCAAAAGTAAATAAACACATGCTCTCAGTAACCGCATCTCCCTCCAGCTCTGCTCCACCAAGACTTTGGCAGTTGCAAACTGGGTGATTGAGTGATTCCAAATGCAGTGATTCCCAGAATAGGTTCCGTTGCCCCAAGGAAGGTCCTGATTTAGCAATTATCATTCCATTTCATTCAATAAACATTTACCAAGCCTGTTCTCTGACAGTCCCTTTGCTGGGCCGGGGATGCAGGGGAGAGTGAGAGGCAGACAGGCCCTGCCCTTGCTGAGATATGGCCATGAGTAACTGGGATAAAAAGTAGAATGTGGTGTGCCTGGGAGGGCAAGGGACAGCCTGCACGGTCTGGAGCTGGCCACTTCCTCTCTTAACTTCCGAGACTGTCTAAAATGGGAAGCTTGGGGGAGATCATCTTTAAAACCTCTTCCAGTTTTTGAGTGTGTGAAAAAAGGAATTTTTTTTTAAGTGTTATAAGATTTGAAAAAGTAGGGATCACTTCTGGTTGGAAGGATCACGGAAGGCTTCAAGTTGGGGGCAGCACCTAGAGGAGAAGACACTCTAGCTCCAACATATCTCATGGCATCCTCCACCTAAATATGGAGGGAATGTCAGAGACCATCAAGTCTAACTCACTCATTTTACAAATGAGGAAATTGAGGCCCAGAGAGGTGATGGACCCCTCAGGGTCATATTGTGAGTAAATGTCTGAGGCAGGATTTGAATTCAGATCCTCCTGACTCCTAATATAGTGTCCTATCCTTTAAGCCACTTAACCTGACAGCTCCCCAGTGTGAGTGTGCCCTTTATCCATCCAAGCAGTTCGATATTATCTGTAAGTGGGATCCTAGGGTGGGAATCTCACTTTTCAAGGGGAATCCCTCTTCACCTTGGACTCTACACTGGACCTCCTCCATGACAGTGCTGAGCACCTGGGGGGGAGGTGATGGTGGAAATTTTGCCTCATTGTTTTATGCCTAAAAACCACAAATCCAGACCTGTAGTTTCCTAAGAAGGCAGATGATCACCCACTCTGCACCCCACAGTCTCAGAGAATTTCCTGGCTCACCCAGGATCACACGATAGGGATGTCGGGGCAGGGCTCAAACTCAGGCTGTTCCATCGCTGAGGCCAGCTGTCTTTCCCTCCCACTGTGATGCCTCTTGTATGCCTTCCTCGATACTGATATTCATAGGGTTTATAGAGCTAACCAGGAGGGACTTTAGTAGCCATTACATCTCATCCCCTCATTTCACAGATGAGGAAACTGAGGTCTAGAAGGAAGCTAAAAGGTTAAGTGGCTTGCTGAGAGTCACACAGCAAGTGTCTACAGAAGGATTTGAACCCAGTGTTCCTGATTCTGAATCCAGTGTTCTAACCACTGTACTGCAAACAAGATTTTCTCAGTTGTTCTTTCTTTTTTTGCGTGGCTGGGTCTCTTTATCTGTCCCAGGCTGGAAGTCTGGTGTTTCCAGCTTGGGTTGTTCACTCCTCCTTACATAGTCTGCTGGCCCCCTGCTCCTGGAGAGGGGTGGTTTGTTATATTGGGGCCAGACTTAGTGCAGACATCTGATGGGCACTAACATGAATGCAACTCAGAACTCCCCAGCCCAAGCAATTCATGAGTCTCCCCAATAGCAGGATTGCCCTACACCACCATGCCCAACTGTCTGATTGAGCTGTCAAAGACCCTGGTAGAATTTTGAAATATGTACTACATTGGAGAGTCTTTCATGATAGTCAGATCTTAAGGGGGCATTTTGCTCTACAAATAATGAGAAAAATGTAATTATTTTCTCCATCATTCAGTCAATTGTGTTGTGGCAAAGATGTGGACTATTGGGGAAAAACACAAGCAAAAGAACGGAGGAAGGAAGGAAGGAAGAAAGGAAGGGAGGAAGGAAGGAAGGAAGGAAGAGAGGGAAGGAAGGAAGAAAGGAAGGAAGGAAGAAAAGGAAGGAAGGAAGAGAGGGAGGAAAGGAGGGAAAAAGGGAGGGGGAGAGAGGAGGGAGAGAGAGAGAGAGAACAATCATTTATTAAGTGCCTACTTTGTGCCAGGCATTTCGGTATCCACTTTTATAAATATTATCTCTGGGGTGGCTAGGTGGTGCAGTGAATAAAGCACCGACCCTGGAGTCAGGAGGACCTGAGTTCAAACCCGACCTCAGACACTTCACACTTACTAGCCATGTGACCTTGGGCAAGTCACTTAACCCCAATTGCCCTGCCTTCTCGCCTCCAAAAAGCAATAAATAAATAAATATTGTCTCATTTGAGCCTCATAGCAGCCTTGTGAGGTAGGTGCTATTATTATCTACAGTTTACAGTTGAGGAAATTGAGGCAGACAGAGATTAAGTGATTTGCCCACAGTCACAAGCTCGTAAGGGTCTGAGGCTGGATTTGAACTCAGGTCCTTCTGACTCCAGGGCCAGTATGGGTTGGGGGATTAGGGGAAAGGAGCAGTGCTCTCACTCTGGCTAGTAGGTCTGCATGAACAAAGTATGTTGGGCTGAAACAGGGAAATGCTATTGATGTGTGATTATAACGACCATGTTTGGACCCAGAGAAGAGAGGAGAAAATGTAATTCCCTACCTTCTTTTCAGAGGTGGGGGCCTGTGGGTGTTGAATATTACATATTTTTTGGACTCAGTTGATATGCTGGTTCAGTCAATCACTGAGATATCAGTTGGTTTTTTGAATAGTTCCCCCCCACTTTTTTTTTCTCTTTTGTTACAAGATGGCTCCTTGGGTAGCAGAGGGGAAAGAGCTACATTTGGAAATGAAGGTGATGAGAAAACAAAAGAGACCAACAAAATAAGAAAAAGAAATGTCTACACAAGATCACTTGCCTGCTTTTCCCTTTTTCAGCCCCAAATATTTTATTAAGATCTCTCTCTCTCTATCTGTCTCTGTCTCTGTCTCTGTCTCTCTCTGTCTGTCTGTCTCTCTCTGTCTCTGTCTGTCTTTCTCTGTCTCTCTCTCTGTCTCTCTCTCTCTCTCTCTCTCTCTGTCTCTGTCTCTGTCTGTCTCTCTGTCTCTGTCTCTGTCTCTCTGTCTCTCTCCTCTCTTTCTCTCTGTCTCTGTCTGTCTCTGTCTCTGTATCTCTGTCTCTCTCTGTCTCTCTCTCTGTCTCTCTGTCTCTCTCTCTCTCTGTCTCTCTGTCTCTGTCTCTCTGTCTCTCTCTCTTTGTCTCTCTCTCTCTCTCTCTGTCTCTCTCTGTCTCTCTCTCTGTCTCTCTCTCTCTCGATACAATCTCAAAAAGGAAATATTTCTAGAAGCTTCCTTTGCCAGGGCTTAGAAACAGCAGGGGCAGAAGGAGAGCAGCCAAGACTTTTTTGCCGTCTTAATGCTTACTAATTAACAACTGTTAGGAAAAGAAAACAAAACAGCTGAAGATGGTAAATAAAATCTCAGCGATGGTTTTTTAAATCATCAGGTCCCTTATTTAGTAACCTCCCCCACCTAGAACCCCACTGAGAACAAAGAAGGAAACAAACCCAATGTGCCCAACTGAAACAGCCATCACAAAGCCCATGCACAAAAGCTCATGCACTTTACCTGGAACTCGTGTATTCTACAGATAACTCTAATAGGGGAGGCTACATGAGGCTAGAAGAGATGCCCTGCTGGGATGTGGAAAGTGCTGGAACTAGAGTCAGGAAACTGAAGTTCAAATCCAATCTTCAGCACCTACCTCAGTTTCCTCATCTGTAAAATGGAAGTAACAATCCTTGTATAGCGTCCTTCAGAGGCTTGTTGTGAGGAAAGCACATCATTAGTTTTCAATTGCTGTAGAAATGTGGTTTATGGTTACTATGATAGGGAACTCGGATATCTGGTTCCTCCAGGAATCAGGAAATGAGAAGGGGAGGGAGCCTACTAGAGAAGCAATTCTGGATTTGGAATCAGAAAACCTATATTTGAGTCCTGATTTATTCACTGTTTGACCTTCAGGGGCTCACTCAACTGCTCTGAGCCTCAGTTTCCTCATGTTAAAACTGGATAATAATCCTTACATTACCTGCCTCACAAGGTCTTTGTGAGTAAAGTGCTTTGCAAATTACAGCACATAAAAATGTGAATTATTATGATGGCAGTGAATGACATTCAGAATGAGAACTAGAACCCTCCTTAGGAGATTGGCTGATGCTCAGAACTCTCTTTTTAAGAAGATGGGGGAGAAGGGGTGTGAGAGAGAGAAAGATAAAGAGGCCAGAGACACACAGATAGAGACAGAGAGAGATCATCAGACATGAAGAGAGAGACAGAAAGAAGAGACAGAGAGATGGAGAGAGAGAGACGGGGGGAGAGAGAAGGAGAGAGGGGAGACAGAGAGACAGAGAGACAGAGACAGAGAGAAGAGAGAGAGAGGTGAGAGAGAGAGACGGGGTGGGGAGAGAGAAGGAGAGAGGAGAGAGAGAGAGACAGAGACAGAGAGAGACAGACAGACAGACAGAAATGTTAGAAAGATTTCTACATGAAATGGTGAAAAAATCCTTTGACATCTAAAGGGATATGTGTCAATTATGTAGAGAATATTCTCTGTGGTACAGCGCTCAACCACCAACCAGGCCAGATAAAGGGGGTGTTGCTGGAGGAGGAGGGAGGCATCATGGGGAGGAGGCTGTTTGCCATCCATCAAACCTGCAGGGAAGATTGAGGGAAGGAGGAGGAAATGACTAAAGAAATAGAGCAGCAGAGAGCAGGGGTGTGTGTGTGTGTGTGTGTGTGTGTGTGTGTGTGTGTGTGTGTGTGTGTGTTTGTAGAGAGGGCGGGGAAAAAGAGAGGAGAAAATAGATGGAAGGAGGAGAGAGGAAGAGGAAAGAAGAGAGAGAGGAGAGGAAAGGAGGGAGGGAGAGAGAGAAAGAAAGAAGAGAGAAGAGAGACAGAGGGGGGATGGATGGAAGGAAGGAAAGAAGGAAGGAAGGAAGGAAGGAAGGAAGGAAGGAAGGAGGTAAGGAAAGAAGAGAGAGATGATAAAGAGGGAGGGTGAAGGAGAGAGGAGGGTCAGAGAGAGAGGAAAAGAAAAAAAAGAGGGGAGACAAAGAGGGAGAAAAATTGGGAAGTGGGAAAAGAGAGAACCTTTCTAATAAGCAGAAAACCGACAAAAAAGAGAGAAAATATGGGGAAACCAAAAATTGCCAAGGTCGTTGACAGTTGAAATAACAATATTATCTCTGTTCTTTTTGGACATTACCCTGAAGCACTTCTCCCACAAGGGGCTCCTCCTCCTATCTTCTGGCAGAGTCTGCTTCCACAAAGAGGAGCTGGCCTTTTTGTCTGTCTCTGGCTCATTATATCTCCCCCCCACCCCCAACCCCAGTCCAGGGAAATTCTCTACAACAAAGCTTAGCAATGGCTCATGTCTAGAATCTCCCTCTGCAAAGGGATTAATAGTTTCTTCTAAGAAAGGTACTCAATGTGCAAAGTAGACATGAGGTACATTTATTTATTTCTTCCATCACAAACAAAATGCTTAAGGAGCAAAAACTCAGAAGTGCACATTAAGAAATACTTAAAACATGAACTCATAATCCATGACTCCTGCTACATTCTCTTGAGAGGTAAAGCCAATTTGGTAGGAGTGCCAACCAGACATTTCAGATTCACCTTGGACTTGAACAACTCAAAGGCCAGATCACTTTTGGGCAGCCAAGGAGTGGGCTGGGCTTCCTTAGTCCTGTCAAGGCAGCGTCCTTCTGGTGGTGATCTCCTCGGAGAAACAGCATGCGCTTCCCACAGGGCAGCCAGCAGGAACTCCCGAATTCTTATATCTGTCTCTCAGGGTGGCTTTTTGTTGACAGGCTCAGGGAAAGAAAAATAGAAGAGGTAGCCAGGGATTTCTGGTCTGATCTCAGGCTTACCTAGGCAAGTGCAACATCTTATGCTCTGCTGCCGGAGTGTGTGTGTGTGTGTGTGTGTGTGTGTGTGTGTGTGTGTGTGTGTGTGTGCAACCATCATAGCTGTTTCATGGAGGGAAGGAGGCAGGAAAAGGAAAGAAATCTTCTTGTCTCCTCTCCCCCCTCTCCAAAAGTCTGAAGAGTTGGTGGAGTCCCAAATTGTTGTTCAGTTAATTCAATCGTGTCTGACTCTTTGTGACCTAATTTGGGGTTTTCTTGGTAAAGATATCAGAGTGGCTTGCCATTTCTTTCTTCATCTCATTTTACAGATGAAGAAATTGAGGCAAACAGGGTTAAGTGACTTGCCCAGGGTCTCCTAGTAGGTAATGCCAGATTTGAACTCAGGAAGATGAGTCTTCCCAACTCTGGGTCCAGCACTCTATCTACTGCTCTATCTAGCTGTTCAGAGTCCCAAGAGACATGGTCAAAAGAACAGAGAGGTAGTTCAATGGTCATCGTTGACCCAGCCCTTTGGTCCCAGGGACCACAAACACATGCCCATCCCCACAAAGCTAGAGTGCACCTGCCCAGCTCCACAGGAGGGGTCCCAGTTCAGGAAGTTCCCCTTATCACCTTGACTGTAGCCAAGATAGGAAATGTCATATCTTCATACAGACATGCAAGGGGAGGGAGAGTTTGAACTTTATCCTAGAGGTGACAGGAAATCACTAAAGGTTTTTGAAGAATAATCTCTATCTTGGGTCTGCCAAGTCAGTGTTAGCAGAAAGAGAGCTAGATTTGGAGTCGAAGGACCTGGGTTCAAATCCTGACTCTGCTACTTACTACCTGTGTGATCTTGGAAAAGTTACTTTAAATTCTCTGGGCCCCATTTTTCGTCATCTGTAAAATGAGAGAGTTGGGGTCCTTTTTAGCTCCAAATCTTTAGTCTTATTCAAAGGGCAACCATGATACATATATCTACTAGGGGTCTCTCTGGGTCAAAGGGAATTTTAAGTACTTTACAAAACAATTGCTTTCCAGAACAGGGGCACTAGTTCATGATTCCACCAACAATGAATTAGGATGCCAGTCTTTCCACAGTCCCTTCATCACTGACTATTCGTCGTGTTCACCAGTTTGGGGGTGAAGTAAAACCTCAGAGTAGTTTTCATTTGTACTTCTCTTATTATTAAAAGTTTGAAACCTTCTTTCATGTGGTTAATAGTTCATAATTCTTCAGCTGAGGACTGTTTGCTTTTGTCTTTTGACTATCTATTGGGCAATGACTTTTGATCTTATATACTTTTGTTATGAGGGCAACCTACAGGTCTCAAACCCATCAGTGAGTTAGAGGGAAGTCTAATCTACCCCAAATATGGGATTACTTCTTCTGGTGGAGTTTTTTCCAACAGCCATGAAGATGGAGTGCTTAGAGCTTGGTCACATATTGAAGACACCAAAGTCATCAATGACCAGTCTCTTGACTTTTGTCTTGCCACTGGACTTCGATGATTCTGGAAGAAAGAGTGAGGCTGATGACTCTGCACAACTTTGCCTCACTTAAATCCAATTCGAATGCAAGTCATCACCCCTTGATGTTATTGGTCCTCTTCAAAATTAAGGAAAACAACACAATATATATCTTAGATACCAATCCTTTATCAGAAATATCCTTTGATAATACAATTTCCCCAATCTACTGCTTCCCTTTTATGCTGGATGCAATGATTTTGACTGTGCAAAAGCTTTTCCATTCCATGTAATCAAAGTTATCCATTTCATATTTTATAATTCCCTCTATTGCTGTTTGCTTAAGACTACATCTTCTTCCCAAAGCTGGAAGAGGAACGTGATCTGTTCTTCTCATTTTTTAAATAGTAGGACCTTTAATATACAGATCATATATCCACTTTTAATTTCTTTTGGAATATGGTTTAAGGTGTTGGTCACTTTGTGTCAGACTGCTTTCTAGTTTCCCCCAGAAGTTTATGTCAAATGGGGAGTTCTTTCATAGATACCTTATGTTTTCAAGTTTATCAAACATTGAGTTATTAAGTTCCATGATTTCTGATTTTTTGAACATTCTATGTTCTAAGGCCCCTCCCAGCTCCAACATTCTGCATTCTAAGCCCTCCCCCGCCTACCCAGCTCTGATATTCTGTGTTCTAAGGGTCCTCCCAGCTGAGACATCTGGGTTCTAAGGGACCTCCCAGTTCTGACTTTCTCTGTTCTAAGGTCCCTTCAAAGTCAGATTCTAAGCATTTGGGGAGAAGAAAACAAAGCAAAGAGGAAGGCAAAAGTCTGTAGCTTAACTAGTTTTGAAGTCTGGTCAAGATTACCCTCCATGGTTCAGATTTTCCTTTTTTAAGGGGAGAGATAGCAAAGTCAGACACTCCTGCTTCTGAAGATAGATACATTATTGATCAATTCTGTTTTGAAAGTCTCTGGAAACCTGATCTCTGGAAGTTTTGTCATCAAAATCATTCCCCTGAAATGTAGCAAAAACCAAAGATGACCCCATGAAGGAATTTTGGCAGTATCCAGGTTTGGGGGCAGATATTTAGGGAGGCGCCATTGGGATGAGAAAAGGGTCATCTCCTTACAATATTGCCTCTACTCCTCCTAGCCATGGTCCTCATGTGCCCACAATTATAACCTTGGACTCCACCCATAGGTCACTTGACTCTGATAGGTGAGATTATATTGTCCAGAACCAGTCCTCCTTGCCATTTCCTGGCCATCTTCACCCTATTTATGCTGCCTTTCTCACTCCCTCTTTATATGTTACCTGAAGCTGGGTGGTACAGTAGATAAAGCACCCAGCCTGGAGTCAGGAAGACTCATCTGCATGAGTTCAAATCCAACCTCAGACACTTAGTGCTGTGTGACCCTGGGCAAGTCGTTTAACCCTATTTGCTTTACTTTTCTTATCTATAAAATGAGCTGGAGATAGAAATGGCAAACCACTCCAGTATCTTTGCCAAGAAAACCCCAAATGGGGTCACAAAGAGTCAAACATGACTGAAAAATGAGTCAACAACAATAATTCTTCCATTAAAATGTAAGCTCCCCCAATGCCATTCCTCAATAGAGAAATGGTAAAAAGATATGAGCAAACAATTCTGATAAGATTTGCAAATGATGAACAAGCAGATGAAAGAATTCTCTAAATCACTAATAATGGGAGAATTGCAAGTCAAAACAACCCTAAAGTTTAACCTTACACTCAGCAAAAGATGGGAATACTCAATGTTGGAAGGGGTTATAGGAAGACATGGAAATTAGTGTACTATTGCTGGAGCTGCAAATCAGTACAATCATTTTGGAAAGCAATTTGGTATTACGTAAATTAAGTGACTAAAATGTCCATACCCTTTAATCCCAGAGATTCCACTGCTAGGCATATCCCCCACAGGAAGTCGTTGATTAGAAGAAGAAGGTCCCTCTATACACCTGAATGTTTGTAACAGCACTTTCTATGGTGGCAAAGAATTGGAAACAAAGTATTTGACCATCAATTAGGGATATCAATAAACAAATCCTGGTGCCTGGATGTAATGGAATATTATTTTGCTATAAGAAATTATGAATATGATGGATGAAGACAGAGAAGCATGGAAAGATTTACATGAACAGATACAGAGTGAAGTCAGTAGATCCAAGAAAACAATGTGCACAATGAGTACAACAATGTAAATGGAATGAACAACCACCACAAAGCAATCAAAAGTGAATATTGCAAGATTAAAAAGAGTAAGACCGGAAAGAAAAGATATGAGAAAACACTTTGCCCTTACTCCTTTGCAGACATTGGTGGTTCAGGGGTGTAAAACATCACATAGATATTCAGATTTTTCTAATGTATTGATTAGTTTTACTTATCCCCCCCCCCCCTTCTTCCCCTTTTTCTTTAAAAATATGCTTGTTCTATGGGATGTTTCTGGGAGGCAGAGGGGAACTCTGGGAGAATTTTTGGTGGTATAAAAAGAAAAGATATCAATAAACATTGTACTTAAACTTTTTAAAAAGAATGTAAGGTTCTCAAGGGCAAGAGCTGTTTCACTTGCTTATATTTGTAGTCCCAGTACTTAGCACAGTACCAGGCATACTGTAAGTGCCTAATAAATGCTCTATTTATCTACCTTCTCTTCTGTTTTTATAAACAAAACAAAACAAAACAAAAAAACATGTGTAGCCACAATTAGAAAGTATCAAATGGGGGGAAATTTGCAACATGTATCTCTAATGAAAGTCTGATGTTATATATGGGGGCGGTGTATGGGTATGTGTATGTATATGTATGTATGTAGAACTAGCACAACTAACACAAATCTATAAGACTAAGAGACATTCCCCAATAGACAAACGCTCAAAGGATATGGAAACTCTCTCAAAACAATTGGAGAATACCAAGAACCATATGTCAAAGTGCTTCAAATCATTGACAATAAGAGAAATAAAAGCCAAAAGAATTCTGAAATTTCAACTCATGTTTGTCAAACTGCAAGATGACAAAAGATAAAAATAATGAATGTTGTAAAGTGACAGCAAGTCAGGTACACTGGTACATTGTTGGCGGAGATGAAAATGAGTGAAAACACTCTGGAAGACAATTTGCAATTATGCTAACAAGTGTTAATAAGACATCCATACTCTTGATCCAAAGGTCCCACTGTTAATCATATACCCCAAGGAGGTCAGACTCAGAAAGATTCTATACCAATAAAAATATTTATAACGGTATTTTCTTGTTGTAGCAAAAAAAATGAAAAGAAAGTAGGCATCTGACATTTGGCTAAATGGTTGAACAAATGTACTATGATATTATTATGCCATAAGAAATAATAAATGCCAGGAATTCAGAGAAATGGGGGGAAACTTGTATGAACAGATGTAGCCTCAAGTCAGTAGAACCTATAGCATTATGACTGCTGGAAATAATACAAAAACAAAGCCCTGAACTGTTTAATAATAAAAAAGACCAACTTTGTCCCTGGAAAACAGATGAGAAAATACAACTTCTTCTTTTCCTTAAAGAAGTGTAGCACTATGGGTGCAGAACACTGCCTGTCTTGTCACACACTCCAGCTATGCCAGCTGCTTTTGTTTTCCTGTTTTTCTTTGTTACAAGAAAAGGCTTGCTGGGTGGCTGGGAGTGACCACGATATAAAAACAAAAGGCATTGGTGAAACATGTCGTTAAAAGCTCGTATACACACAACCAACTCATAAATCCCCCACAATCTCCCCAAGGCATCATATGTTACAAATAAAAGGTACCTTAAAACATAAGATGGTACAACACAGGATTATAGAGCTACAAGATACCTTAGAAAAGAACCTTAGAAAATAGAATATCAGACCTGATAAAGACCTTAGAATAGAGAATGTCAGAGCTGGGAGGGCCCTTAGAACACAGGGTGTCAGAGCTGGAAGGAGCTTTAGAGATTATTTTATTCAGTTTGACTGAGGCCCTGAGAGGAGAAGCAATCTGCCCAAGGAAACTTGAGTCACTGGCAAAGCTGAGAAAAGAAACCATGAGTTCTACCTTATTCAGGGGTTTTTCCCCACTTTTCCACCCTAGAAAAGCCACTGGCCTCAGGAATAGGAGGAAGTCTTCTTTACCAAATGCAGTTCTAAGAAGCTCAGGCAGAGCATCTGGGGAAGAATCTGTTGTCCAGGAGTCTGCGGTTCGTAATTTCCCCAAGATGATACCTGTCTAGACAGAGGGGAGTTCTGTGCCTGTGGAGAATGCAGATAGCATCTGAATAAGAATTCCCAGCCTGGCTGAACTCTTCTACTCTCGGAGGGGAGGCTCTGGAAACCGATGAGAGATAGAGCGAGCACGTGCTGTGTGTCCAGCCTCGGTCTAGCCATCAGAGAGGGCATGGACGTGGTCTGGAGGAGAATTCACAGAGTGACAGCTGGAGGGGACCTCTGACTATAGACTGTTAGAGCAAAGAGCTGAGACTGGGAAGGGCCTTTTATTTTGTCCAGACTTTCAATTTCAAAATTCTTCCTACCAATGTAGATCAGCTTTTGTTGTTCACTTGTTTTTCAGTCAGGTCTGCCTCTTCCTGAACCCATTTGGGGTTTTCTTGGCAAAGATCCTAGAGTGGTTTGCCATTTCCTTCTCCAGCTCATTTTATAGATGAAAAAACTGAGGTAAACAGGGTGAAGTGACTTGTCCAGGGTCACACAGCTAGTAAATGTCTAAGGCCAGATCTAAATTCAGGAAGAGGAGTCTTCCTGATGCCAGGCTGACTCTCTGTCCACTGTATTATCTAGGTGTCCATAGATCAGATCAGCTCTTCAAGCTGTGATTTAGAGAGAGTTGCTTGGGGGAATTGAAAGATCAAGTGATTTGGCCAGGGTCCCCCAGCCAAGTGTGTAGGACCTGAACCCAGGCCTTTCTGACTCCAAGTCCAATTATCTATAGATAATAGAATGTCAGAGCTGAGAAGGCCCTTAGGACCCACAATGAGAGGGTTCTTAAAACATAGACTATTGGAATTAGGAGGCCCCTTAGATCACAGAATGTCAGAGCTTAGAGGGCCCTTAGAACCCAGAATATCAGAGCTGGGAGGGCTCTTAGGACACAGGATGTCAGAGCTGGCAGGGGCCTTAGAACACAGGATGTCAGAGCTGGCAGGAGCCTTAGAACACAGGATGTCAGAGCTGGGAGGGCCCTTAGAACACAGAATGTCAGAGCTGGGGGGGCCCTTAGGACATAAAGTTTTAGGACTGGAACAGTATTTGAGCCCATCTTGTCCTAATCTCTTCATTTTACAGAAGGGAAAAATGAGAAAGGATGTGACAGGAGAAGTCAGTGTATCAGAAACAACACCAAACCTGAAATCCAAAGACCCGCCTTGGTGTCCTGGCTCTGCCACTTCTTAAAAAGGTGCTTTGCCTGTCCTGTGCTCAGTTTCTTCCCCTGTATAATTAGGTGTAGGCCATCCACGCTTTCCTTCACACATGTGTTGCTTCTGGGAGAGACTGGCTTGAGAAGTGCCCAAGCCTAAGCACTTCCCCCCTCCACCTTCCTTTACCCCTCTTCCCTCCTTTCTGAAAGCCCAGCATAAGCAGGAATGGGTGACCTCAGCCCAATGACAGACATTGCTAACCAGAATGAAACACACACTTGGACCTGAAAAGATGAAATGATGCATCACGTAGACTGAAACCGCAGATAGATTTAATTCCCACACTTCAATTTCCTCTGGTCCAAAGAGTCTGGAGTCTAAGAAGGGGCTGCTACTTCGGGGAGGGGAGCACCAACCGGAAATTCTCTTCAGACTAGAAAGAAATGAATGTTGGAAAAATGATGCTTATCTCCCAGGAAAACTTGTTAGCAAATCAAGGTAGGGCAGCAGCAGAAATCCAAAGGGTGGTCTCTCCCCAGAAAGGCAAGACCTAGCCTAGTATGAAGCATTTCCAGGAGGTCACGCTCCTTTGCAGAGGTGGGGATCCATAGATAGGAAATATTGCATATATTGTCAGATATTTTTCTATGCATTGATCAGTTGGGCTACTTTTTCAATCCTTCTCTTGGAAAGTATTCATTTCTAAGAGATGGCTCTCTAGGAGGGGAGAAGAGGAAGAGGAATACAGAGAGAAATTTGGTTGAAATCAATAAAAATTTAATTTAAAAAAAGAGATAGGGGGAGGCCTTATTCCTTTGCAGAAGTGCATGGGGTGTTCTGTGGATGTGAAGCCTTACATATGACACATCCGATTTGTTTCCTATGAGTTGACCGGTTTTGCTGAAATTTTTCCCTCTTCTTTTTCTTTTCTTAAAGAAATCTTTGTTATAAGAGATAACTCTCTGGGAGAGGAAGGGGGAAGAAGAAAAGGAAAAATCTAAGCAATATGAAAACAACATATATTCATAAAATCTATGGAAAAAGAGGGGGGGTGATGTTTGCTGATAGGAGGTAAAGGGGAGTGATTCCCTATTTCTCCAGTTCTCAGCAATGGTCAAACTGTAATCATTTCAAACTGTAGCCCAGGGAGGCTGGGTTGGGTTGGTACAGGAAATTTGGTCTGACACCAAGAGGTTGCTTATCCCTTCAGACAATCTGAAGGTAGGGTCTTTAGATCGCTAGTAAAAAGAGATAAGAATGGTCTCTGTTGTGCCCAGCACCTTATTCTGATGCCTTCAATGCTGGGGTGGTTCCAAAGGGCATCTTGGTGAGAGACAAATGGTTTGTGGATAGGAGTTAATCATAGGCACAGCCCTGGGCCATTTTATCTTTTCAGATAATGGCTCCCTTTAGATTAAATTTCTATTATACGCAAAGCAGCATGGCCTTGAGCTGGAAAAGTATTCAAAGGGAGAGTAATGGGAGGCCTGGGGGGGGGGGGGGACAGAGCATAGCCTGATCCTAAATTGGCTGTGACTTGATGCTATGGGGGCAGGGTGTGATCTAGCCAATCAGTGGATAGGAAGATGGGTTGTATCCATCCCATCTTCTCCAAGACAGTGCCCAACACAACCACTCCTAAGTCTCTCCCTAACACTCCCCTACTGGGCTCCTGCCAAGCTCCCTAACTACCCCCTTTTGAGTCAAGAGACCACCTAGAATCTGACTGCTAATAAGGTACATATAGCTGCAGCTAAAATGGCATCGTGGGAAAATCCTTTCCTTCCAAACATACCCACTCTTGGACTGGGCTCAGGGATGGTGATCAGTAAGTAAGATGCCCACTCCAACCCCTTTCCATTTTGGATGGGAAAGAATGAGTTAGTGGCACAGGGTAAACAGACAGAGATGGGTAGTGATCTGCATCATGGATCCCATTACATTTTCTTTCCCCCTAAACTCAATCGACCATCTTCCAAACTTCCTCATCATTGTCAAGAGTACAGCCATCGGGGGTGGAGCCAAGATGGCGGCATAGGAGCAGCAACATATCGCAGCTCTCACATAGCCACCCCAAAATACCCATAAAATATGACTCTAAACTAATCCTAGAACTCCAAAATGCACACAAATATACTTTCCATTAAAGTCAGCTTGGCTACGAGGAACCATATCAGCACTGTGAACCAAAACCAGCCTGGCCTGCTGTGCCCCGGGGGCGGCTGGACTAGAGGAGCCGAGCCCCGGCTGGAGCTTCAGGTGAGCGGATTGGCGCAGCTGCAGCAGTGTCCAGAACTAGGTCAGTGGGACTTGCCAGGTCATGGGTGAAAAGCAGTCTGGCGGAAATGCCTCCAGGGCTGAGAAGCGAAAGGTGGAGGTCCTGCACCTGCCTCTGCATTGTGGCTTCAGCACTCTCGGCCTGCAGACTGCAGGGCGACAAAGCAATCGTTCAGAGGCCAAGTTTTCTGGCGTTGAGCGGCCTGGATCCGGATTGTGGTCTTGGGCTTTGGTCTTGTGGTCCTTTTTCCTTCAGTGAGCTGGAAGTGGGGAAGGGACCCAGCAACTTCCTGAGAGCTCTGGCAGCTGGGAGGATCCCAGCGATTTGGGACAGAGCTTTCCCCTCTGGAAGCAGAGCTCCACAGAGATTTAAAAAAAAAATCATGGACTGACCAACCATGAATAAGAATAAGCATAAGAAGCAAAGTAAGAACAGCAACCAAACCCTA
>CM053582.1:107135068-107171529 GCA_028627135.1 Pseudochirops cupreus
AGGATGTCAGATGTGGGAGGGCCCTTAGAACACAGAGTGTCAGAGCTGGGAGGGCCCTTAGAATACAAGATATCAGAGCTGGGAGGGCCCTTAGAACACAGGATATCAGGTCTGGGAGGGCCCTTGGAACGTAGAATGTCAGAGCTGGGAGGGCCTTTGAACGGAAAATGTCAGAGCTAGGAGGGCCCTTAGAACATAGGATGTCAAGGCTGGGAGGGCCCTTAGGACACAGGATGTCACAACTGGAAAAAATCTTAGAATAGAATAATAGAGTATAGAGTGTTAGAATATTGAATTCACCTCTAACTCTTAACTATTAGGGGAACTTGGGCCAAGTCACTTAACCTGCCTGTGTCTCAGTTTCCACATCTATAAAATGGGAGGGTTAGACTTTTGTGGTTCTTTCCAGCCCTTGATCCACGATTTTATGATTCTGCGAATGTCACCGATGGAAGGGTACTCAGAACATAAAATGTTAGAGCCAGAGAGGACCATTCAGAGAGCTGAACTGGGTAGCAGGGCTTCGGTTTTACCCAAGGTCCTCTGATGGTAAATTCACAAATCTTTCTACCATACCAGGATGATTCTGTCCAGTTCTGAGCTCATCCCCTACTCCCCCCAGACCTCAAGAGCATATGGGGTGTGATGGAACAGAGGGTAGTAGAAATATATCCCAATGGTAGACGACAATGAGCAGATCACTGGGTCCAGAACAATTAGAATGGGGCACTTGGTCTGAGCAAAAGAAGGGAGGTTCTTGTAACCAGCATATAGAAACCTGTGGTGTGGAACCAACAGAAAACAGAATCCCAGGAAAACTGGCTTGGAGTATTAAGAAGAGAGGAAGCATGCTGTTCTCAATGTGGGCACAGAAGGACAAATCTCTACCTGTATCATTGGACAAAGGTAGGCAGGTGTGTGTGTGTGTGTGTGTGTGTGTGTGTGTGTGTGTGTGTGAGAGACAGGGAGGCTCTCTGTGTATTTGTGTGGCTTTGTGTGAGAGACTGAGTCTGAGTGGGTTATAAAATGCTGAGCGTTTCTGTGTGTGTGTGTGCGCGCGCCGCATGCACACAGCTCTTTGTGAGCAAGCAGGCATTTCTGTGACAGCCTCTGAGAGCCCAAGGCACCTGGTCAATCCAGCAGAATTTGCTTTCAAAGCTCTAGGCTGCTGTTCCAGGGGAAAGCAGCCACATTTCAGCATTGTCTCTTGGGATAGATTTAAAAATAATCTTACTAATTCCTTAGCCCGTAGAAGCAGCAGCCCCTCCTGCCTCTCCTCACACGTGGGGTGAGATTAGACACGCATTATGATTAATTATTTCAAAAAGAACTGGGTTGGCTGCTCACTGGCCAAATCACAAAGGTTATTAATGCCCAGTAGCTTTTAATTACCTTCCAGGCACACAGACCTGCCAGTCAGTCACCACAAGGGGCCTCCTAGGGAGGGGGCCCGGAAGCTGTGGACTCAGATTATACAGCTGTCAGTTGTAAACTGTGTGGCCTCTGTGGGCCTCACTTTTCTTCTTGAAAATGGGAGAGTTGCACAGTGTGCTCACTATGGAGAGGTTCTGCGTAATTTCACATGTTCAGCCTGTATTTGATTGCTTGTCCTTCCAGTGGCGATGGGTGGTGAGGGAGGAGGAGAAAGAATCTGGAATCTGGAGTTCCATAATCAAATGTTATGAATGTGTATCTATCTATCTATCTATATCTATATATATATGCAATTATTATTATTATTATTGACTACACCCAACTGGAACTTGAGATACACAGGCACTGCAGTTGGGAGATCCACCCTGCCCTACCAAAAAGTGACATAGGAGAGAATAGACTGGGGGAGGGGGGACACACTGGGATGGCTGTTTTGGGGCGGTGGGTGGGGGAAAGACGGGGAGAAAATATGTAATTCAAAATCTTGTGGAACTGAATGATGCAAACTATAATAAAACTTAAATTAAAAAAAAACATCGTAACATTTAAAAAAAAAAAGAAAATGGGAGAGTTGGATGTTCTCTAACCTCTTCCAGTTTTACACTTTGGAAATTGATTATCAGATTCTTTACTGAGCAGAGACTGTCTTCCTGCCCTTGAAGAACTGTTTTAGGAAGCCAGAGGACAGTTTTCAATCTCAAAGACCTTCGAGTCTGGCTTGAAGGACCAGTCCCATATAATGAATAATTGGAGAATGAAGAAGTGTAAAACTGCATGTTATTTGTCGGAAGTAAGATGGTCAAGGAAGAGAGAGGTTGCGCACTCATAGGACCTTGAGCCAAAAAATCATAAAGCATAGAATGTTAAAACATAAGATGTAAAAATTAGGAGGGGCCTAATGTCAGAGCTGGGAGGGCCCTTAGAACACAGGACGTCAGGGCTGGGAGGGCCCTTAGAACACAGAATAGTGAAGACAGAAGGGACCTTAAAGTCAATAGTCAGTCAACAAACATTTGTAACATGCTCACTATGTGCCAGTCACTATGCGAAATGCTGGGGATACAAAGTGAGCCAAAATCATAATATCTCAGAAATCATCACGTCCAATCTCCTCATTCTGGGTTGAAGAAATTAGGCTGCAAAGAGGCACAGCCACTCCTCCCATGTCCCACAGGCTTCACAGCAGGGGCAGGATTCTTGCTCAGATTCTAGCCCTGATGCCAGGCCCAGCACTTCATTCACTCTGCCTCTCACCTGCCTCTGAGCCTCAGTCTCTTCATCTGTAAAATAGGAGGTTTATTCTGGATAATTCTTCAGGATCCCCTCAGGCTCTAAGACTGATGATCTCTGTGCTCCCTAGTGTACAGTGAAACAGCAGGAACAGTGCATGGAGGGTTGTGGCACTGGAGGGAGAAAGAGCTATGTACAAATTAGTTATGTGGCCTTGGAACCTGCCACTACCCTCTCAGTGTCCAGGCGATTCTCTAAGACTATAGTGTAGAGAGAAGTTGCTGGTCTGTATCAGTGGAGAGAGTTTCCACGCTAAGAAGTTCTCTGCACAGATGAAATTATAGGTCCAAACCATCAACTAAGGCAAGCAGGTGACTTGCCCAGGGTCTTGCAGCTAGTAAGAGGCTGAAGCCAGATTTGAACTCAGGAAGAAGAATCTTCCTGACTCCAGACCTGGCACTCTAACCACTGTGCCACCTAGCTGCCCCAATTGTCTTTACAATGTTGTCACAGTATAAAGTCTTCTCCAGGTTCTGCTCATTTCACTCTGCATTAGTTTATGTGTCTTTCTAGATTCCTCTGAAACCATTCCTTTCATCATTTCTTAGGGCAAATGGGAGGCCATTCCAGTCATTCTGATCTGTATCTTGCCACTGGACCCAGAAGGATTCTGGAGGAAATAGTGAGGCTGGTGACTTTGCACAGCCCTGCCTCACTTAAATCCAACTCATTTGCAAGTCATGGAATCACCTTCCTGATGTCATGGTCCTCTTTGAGAATGAAGAACAAAGAACAACAAGGGCAAAATGATGTCCCTTTACACTCATATAATACAGTTTGTTCAGCTATTCCTCAATGAATTAATGCTGTCTTCAGTTCTGGTTTTCTTGCCATCACAAAAAAATCTGCCATAGATATTTGTGCATATGTGTTCTTTGGTCTCTTTAAGGTATTGGGCTGGAAGGGGTACCACTGGTTTAAAGGGAATGCCCAGCTTTAAGACGTTTTGAGAATACTTCTGAACTGCCTTCCAGCATGTTTGGACCAGTTCACAGTTCCATCAACAGTGCATTAATGTACCTGTTTTCCCACAGCCTTTTGGGCATTTATCATTTTCTTTTTTTGGCAGCTTTGCCAATCTCATAGGTATGAGGTGGAACCTCAGAGTTGCTTTAATTTGCATTTCTCTGAGTACTAATGATCGGGAGCATTCTTTAATAAGGCTATTGATAGCTTGGATTTTGTCCTTTGAGAACTACCTGTTCAGATCCTTTGACCATTTATCAATTGGAGAATTACTCATATTCTTATAAATTTGAATCAGAAATTTACTGCAAAGATTTTTTTCCAATTAACTGTTTCCCTTCTAATCTTAGCTGTATTCAACCTACAGACTCCTTTAAAACTTAATTTTTTTAATTGAGGAAATCCATTTAGTCTTCCTTCCACCTCCCCTCCCCCGAAACCAATGGAAAAAAAGAGAACAAAACATTATAATGAATATGCATAATTAAAAGAAATGAGCTTTTACATTGGCCAAGAACAAAAAAAAAGGTTTCCATCTGTACTTCAAGTCCATCACCTTTCTGTCAGCATGCAGGTAGCATGTTTCAGTACAAATCCTGTGGAACCATCGTTGGTCATTGTGTTAATTAGAGTTTCCTGTCCCTTCTTCATGTTTCTATGATTCTTGTGTTTGCATGTCTATGTTGTTATTTTTTGTGCAGCTCTGATATTTTAATCAGGGATGCTTGGAAGTCCTCTATTTCCTTAAAGATCCATTTCTGTCCTGTATTATACTCAGTTTTCCTGGATAAATTATTTTAGGTTGTAAGTCTTTTGCCTTCTGAAATATCTTATTCCATACTTTCTGATCCTTTATAATGGTGGCCGTTAAATCTTGTTCAATCCTGACTGTGGCTCATTGATACTTGAATTTTTTCTTTATGGCTGCTTGCAGAGTTTTTCTTTGGGGAAGCTCTGAATTTTGGCCATAATATCACTGGGAGTTTTTATTTTGGGGGTTCTTTTACAAGTTAACCAGTATGGTTTTTTTTTCTATTTTTACTTTGCCTTTTGGTTATTAGAGATCTAGGGGATTTTATTTTCTGACTTTTAAAAAAATTATGTCTGGATTCTTTTTTTTAAATTTTCAAATAGATCAATGATTCTTAAGTTATCTCTCCTAGATACGTTTTCCAGGTCACTTGTTTTTTATATTAAACTTTTCTCTCTTTTGTTTTTTAATTTAATTTTACTATTTCTAGTTATCTCAAGAATCATTAACTTCTGTTTGGTCCATTCTAAATTTCAAGGAATGTTTTGCTTGTGTAAAGTTTTATACATCTTGTTAATTCTCTTTCCAATTATTTCTTTCATAACTTTCATTTCTTTTCTAATTATTTCCTCTAGAGCTCACATTTAACTTATAAAATCACTTTTAGCTCTTTTTAAACTCTTATTTCATCTTTTCCAAGAATTTTAGTTGAACTTGTGATTAAATTGTGTTTTTCTTCTAGCATTTGCTCATAGATGTTTTGAAATTATTCTCTTCTTTTGGATTTCTTGAGTATTCCCATCACCAAAATAGCTCTGTGTGGTGGGATTCTTTTTTTGTTTGCTCATTTTTGAATTCTTATTTCCTGACTCTAAACTTTGTTTTAGAGCCAGCTGGAGCAAATTGTTGGACCATAATTGGCCCTATGATGTATCCTATTGCTACTTTCTTGGAATATTGAGTGTTTTGTTATTCCAGGATGTCAGGGACATTCAAGGCTGGGAACTTGCAACATTTCAGTCTTCCCAAAGCAATCTGACCTAGGGCAAAGTCTGAGCACTGCTTTCCTGATCTGAGCCCAGCACTCTATTGTGCCACCACTATGTCTATCTAGCTGAAGTATTCTGTCTCTCTCTTGCAAAGAGGTGGCAGACTGCAGGTACAGAATGAGACAGACATACATTTTCAGACATGGCCAGTGTGCATGATTCATTTTGCTCAACTATCTCTATTTTTGGTAAGGGAGCATATGGGAAATGGTATTAGGGAGTGTTAATGATGCAAGATAAAAAGAAAACATCATTGAAAATACACAGAAGAAAGCAGAAGGAAAGAGCAGAAGGAGACGAAAATAAATAGGGCAGTGTATACATAAAAGAGATTCATGGTTTCATAGCTAATTGTCCTTTTTGGTGCTTTGTATACGAAAATTTCATGTTGTTGATTTTTGTTAAGCTCATAATACAAGATATATGTGGTAGCCGCCTAATATAAAAATATGACTGGTTTAAAAAAACAACATACACAGTGATTATAATAATGTAAATAGAAAAAATGAGCACAAAACAATCCAAAATGGATGCTGCAAATTTACAAAGAACAAGCATGGCCCGAAAGAAGAGAGATGAGAGGACTCCCCCATCCCACTCCTTTGCAGAGGTGGGAAGTCAACAATTGGAGAGCCTTGCATGTATTTTCAGGTTTTTTCAGTATATTGATCAGTTTTGTGGATTTTTTTCCTTTTTTTTCTCTTCTTTAAAATTATTCTTTTTCATATGGGATGGCTCTCGGGAACGGGAGAGAAATAGTGGGAGAAATTCCAGTGATATAAAAACAAAAACTATCAATAAAAATTTATTTTAAAATGTGAAAAGAACTAACTTACGTGTCACATTGGAAAGACATGATCTGGGATCTGGCCACCCCTTTTCAAAGATTGTAATTTCTACCTTTGTGGGGAGTAAGAGGAGGTGAGGGAGGGACAGGCAAGATCAGGGACTTCCATAGCTGGGTGGGCTTCCTTATGCTCTCCAACAAAGGTATCAGCTAAAATGATACTGATAACACCTCAAATACCTGTAGTGTAGGATTAAAATAAAGGGCACAGAATAAAAGACACTTTTCCTGATCATTTTCAAGGGATGAGTAACACTTATCTTACTATCACCAGCTTAGCTCCTTCTCACCAAGGACTGGTTACGCAAAAGACCATCATGAATTAAAAATGCCTACTAATAAACCTCTTCATCAAAGTAAGCAATAACAGAAATTGGGGGAGTTATCTAGACTAGAATAATCTTCACTTCCCATATGGCTGTACACTTGGACTTCTCCATCATGCCATAGAACTTCATTCATACAAGATACCTCAGCCCTGGAAATCACACCTCATCAGTATCATCTGCCCATGAGATCCCACCCTTCCTCTGATTGGAGACTTTCCTTCCAGAACCTCCATTTAAGGAGTGAGTCCAGGTCCTCCATTTCTTTATTTCCTCTGGACTTTTGACTCATAGTTCCATGCTGGGTCCCTTCACCTAAGCCTCCCTGCCTTTTCTACTTCCTTTCATATATTGTCTTCCTGGATTAGAGCATAAACTCCTTGAGGACAGAGACTGTCTTTTGACTTTCTTTTTATTCCCAGAGCCTGGCACATAGTAGGTCTTTAATAAATACTTATTGACCAATTGACTGAAAGAATATATAATTAAATGAGCTGTTCAGTTGGGATCAAGATAAGGTGGTAAGATCTCAGCTCCCCCAGGGAGAAATAAAATGATTTTAACAAGGGAGTCTGCTCTTAGCAGTCTCTAGGATTGCAAGCCAGGTATCGTGGTGGGGGCTGGTTTCCTGCCTCTCTGCAGCTTCAAGGAGCTCTCTAGTCTACTATTTTAAAGTCTCAGTATCCTGGGCTCAGAGGGCTCTCAGATAATCAAGAGTAATGTTTCCTTTCACATATGCAGCATAACATGAAACATCAGAGGGCTGCCTTAAAGGAAACCCCTTGGATTGGACAAAATTGGAGTTGCAATAATTTGAAATAAGAAAAAAATGAAACTAGTCTTTGAAAATAAAATCCTGGAAAATGGATGATTCCTAATCTTGCAGCAGATTATGGTAATATGTGTAACTATAATCTTAACTGGGCATAGATTAGCACTTGATCTGGCAGATATTTATGCCAACAATCTCAAATCCTAATTTCTCATTTTTAGTGGCAAACTATGAGAAAAAGCAAACTTCTAACATTTGCCAATGTGCAAATGTTTATGCCTTTGCTTGTGACCTTATAAGTCAAATATCTAAGATATAGATATTTGGGAGAAAAAAATAAGTGGGTTGTTTTGGGTTGGTTTTTTTTTTTTGGTTTTTGGTTTTGTTTTACTGTTAGAGTTGGAAGCTACTCTCAAGGTCCAAGTCTGATTTCAAGTCTAGTGCTCTTTATCACAATACTAAGCTGCCCCCCACCATCACCTTTGCAAAAACATGATTTTTGAGAACAGCGACACATAAGCCTTGAGACTCACTGTACTTTTCAAAAAGCTTATTCATAATTAGACCAAGAATTAAATAACTCCAACCACATCCGCGTAACTAGATACCTTTTTGACATTATTGATCACCCCTATCTTCTTGTATATTCAGTCCTCTCTGAGTTTTTGTGACATTACTTTCCTCTAGTTCACCTCTTACTTGTCTGACTCTTAGTCTCCTTGGCTGGATCATCAAAGTACTGTTGCTTATATGTGGGTGTACCCCAAGGTACTCTTCTCTCCCCTCCCTCCCTCTGTCCTTCTCTCTCTCTCTCTCTCTCTCTCTCTCTCTCTCTCTCTCTCTCTCTGTCTCTCTCTCTCTCTGTCTCTCTCTCTTTGTCTCTCTCTCTCTGTCTCTCTGTCTCTCCCTCTCTTCTCCCTTACCTCCACCCCTTTCTCTTTCTGCAATCTCATCAACTGCCATTGGTTCAATTATCATCTCAATACAGGTAACTATAAGATCTATATCTCCAGCCCTAATCTGTTTCTTGAATGTTAGCCCTACACCACCAAATGACTATTGGACATTTCAAACTAGTTTACCCATAGATATCTCAAATTCAACACATCAGAAACAGAACTCACAGCTAGTTGTGTTGGTGTATGCCTGTTAATCTTTCCCTCCAGATCTCTTGAGCTTGGGAATTCTGAGCGGCAGTGGGCTCAACCAACCAAATGTTGGCACAAAGTCAGACATCAAAGCCCTGGGGGTCCACTAATGAGGAGTAAAGTAGCCCAACCTACACATGGAGCAGGTTAAAATTCTGTGCCCACTGGCAACAGGATTAGGTCTGGAGATAGCTCCTGCTCTTCAGCCTGGGTGAGAACTCATTGAACTCATTGTCTTTCCCCTCAAACCTATTCTTCTTAACTTTCTTATTTCTGGTGAGGGCACCACCATTTTTCTAGTTACTCAGCTTTGAAACTTCAGGGTCATCTTTGACTCTTTACTCTTTCTCACCCTTCCTTACCCTTCTTGGGTAATCAACAGAACTCAAACCCATCGATGAGTTAGGGCAGGGACGGAGAACACATGTGGCCCTCTAGGTCCTCAAGCATGTCCCTTTGACTGAATCCAAACTGAAGTTCCTCACCCCTGATGTTAGGGGATGTCTACCCCAAACACATGAAAACTTCCCCTGGAAGAATGGGTGGGAGAGATCAATTTGTTCCAATGGCCACAAAGGCGGCTGAAGTAGGTGCTGTGGAGCACTTAGAGCTTGGTCAGGCATTGAAGACACAAAGATCATCCATTGCATCCTGGGCCATTGCCAGTCATCCTGACTTTGGTCCTGCCACTGGACTTTGATGACTCTGGAAGAGAGAGTGAGGCTGACAACTTTGTGCCACTCTTCCTCATTTAAATCCAATTCATGCACAAATCAAGACATCATCCCACAATGTAATTGATCCTTTTTGAAAATGGATGATGAAACACAAGAATTTCTCACCCTATAGATCCAGTCCTCTGTGAGGTCTCATAGATGCTAACTAAATAACATTTTTCCATTCATCTTTTCTCCACTCATAATGACCCTGCCCTTGCCCTCATTACCTCTTACCTGGATTATTGCAGTAGCTTCATAAATGGTCTTGCCACTTCTTATCTCTTCCTTGCTAATCAATACTATACACAGCTAGGAAAGTAATATCTGACAACGTCATCCCCTGTTCCAGAAGTTCCAGTAGTTCCCTCTCCTCTATAAGATCATATATAAATTCCACTGACATCCTGTGGTCCAGCCAAACTGACCTCACTGCTCTTCATACGTATATTTTCCTATCTCCCATTTCTATGCCTTTGCACAGGTTGTGTCCCATGCCTAGAGGGTGCATTCCTTCACCTTCACTTCTTAGAATCCCTAAGTTGCTTGAAAGTTAAGCTCTAATGCTGTATCTTACTGAAGATCTTTCTTCATCTTCATAGGTGCTGGTGTCTCTCCATCAAAATTTGTTGTTACTGTTTTTGTTGTCCACTCATTCAGTGATGTCTGATTCTTCATGACTCCTTGGATTGTGGCACACAAGACCCTTCTATCTTCCACTATCTCTCAAAGTCTGTCCAAGTTTGTATCCATTATTTCCATGATATTATCCATCCATCTCATCCTCTGCCATCTCTTTCTCTTTTTGCTTTCAATATTTCCCAACATCAGGGTCTTTTCCAATGAGTCCCATCTTATTATGTGGTCAAAGTAGTTAAGCTTCAGTTTCATTATTTTACCTCCCAGTGAACAGCATGAATTAATTTCTTTAAGTATTGATTAACTTGATCCTTTTGCTACCCAAGAGACTCTCAAAATTCTTCTCCCGCGCCTCAATTTGAAAGCATCAATTCTGAGGTGTTTGGCTTTTCTTATAGCCAACTCTCACATTGCTACTGGAAAAACAGAGCTTTTACTATAGACTTTTGTCAGCAAGGTGATGTATTTGCTTTTTAGTATGCTGCTCAGATTTGCCAAAGCTTTCCTCCCAAGGAGCAAGGGTCTTTTCATTTCATGGCTGCAGTCACCATCTACAGTGATCTTTATGTTAACTTTTACACTTTCCTCTTTTACCCTCATCAAGAGGCTTCCTAATTTCTCTTCACTTTCTCTCATTAGGTATTATCTGCATGTCTGAGATTGCCAATATTTCTCACAGTCACCTTAATTCTAGCTATTGATTCATCCAGCCTGGCATTTGCATGATGTGCTCTGCATAGAATAAGTTAAATAAATAAGGTGACAATATACAGTCTATTGTATTCCTTTTCCAATCTTAAACCAATCAGTTGTTCCATGTTCAGTTCTCACTGTTGCTTCTTGGCCCATATATAGGCTCCTCAGGAGACAAGAAAGATGATCTGGTATCCCCATCTCCTTAAGGATTAATCACATTTTGTTGTGATCCACATAGTCAAAGGTTTTAGTGTAGTCAGTGCAGAAGTAGATGCTTTTTTCATGAAATTCCTTTGCTTTCTCTATAGTCCGGAAAATGTTGGCAATTTGGTTTCTAGTTCCTCTGCCTTTTAAAAAACCAGCCCACTCTGCCAGTAATTCTTGGTTCACATATTACTGAAGCCTAGCCTACAACATCTTAAGCATAACCTTGCTGGCATGTGAAATGCACATAATTGTTCAGTAATTTAAACATTCCCCAGCATTGCCCTTCTTTAGGATTAGAACACGAACCGACCTTTTCCAAGCCAGTGGCCACTGTTGAGTTTTCTAAATTCACTGGCATTTGGAGTGCAGCACTTTAACAGCATCATCTTTTAGAGTTTTAAGTAGCTCAGCTGATATTCTGTCACCTCCACTAGTCTTATCGTTATCAGTGCTTCCTAAGGTCCACTTGACTTCATTCTCCACAATACCTGGCTCTATATCAGTAACGACACCATCACAGTTTTTGGTGATATGAAGATATTTCTTGCAGAATTCTTTTGTGTGTTCTTGCCACTTCTTAATCTCTTCTGCTTCTGTTAAGTCCCTACCATTTTTGTCTTTTATCAATGTCCATTTTTGTGTGGAAATTTTCCCTTGATGTCTCTAATTGTCCATTGTTTGTCGTTTTCCCAGCCTATTACTTGACTTTTAACTGTTGGTTAAAGTGCAGCTCTGCTTCCAAGGTGGTGGGTACACTATCCCAAGCTTCAGGGATTTTGTGCAGTTGTTTTCAGAGACACTTCTAGAAACCCATAAGTTTTCAGTTCTTCCAAGCTGGTATGATCTAAGGAGAGGTATTTACTCCTCTCCCGGCCTGTGCTCTGGTCTGTGAGTGACCACAAAAACTCTTTTCTGCCCTGGAACTGTGAGGAAGGTCCCCCTCCACTGTGGCCACAAGCTTTGCCATGCCAGCACTCCTCCTCACCCGGGGACTGTCACCTAGGACTGTGACGCAGATCTGAGTATGGACAAAGCAACAGACCAGTGTCTCAGTGCTAGCCAAATGACTCCTGCACTCTCCTTCTGATCAGGTGCTTGATCCCCTTACTGTCTGTGAGCTGAGAGCTCTAGAAGCAGCTCCTGCCACCATGGCTGCTGATCCATTCACTCCCAAAGCCTGCTCCTGGTTTGGTAAGGCCAGGGCTGTGCTGGTGTGGCCTGCGCTAGACTGCACACTTCCCTCACTTTGGTGCAAGAGTTTTCCTGCCAACCTTCCAAGTTTTCTTGGGCTGGAAATTTGTTTTACTCTGTCTTTTTATGAGTTCTGCTACTCTAGAACTTATTTAGAGTCATTTTCTAAGGTATTTGGAGGAGTTTGGGGGAGAGCTCCAGTGAGTCCCCGCCTTGACTCTGCCATCTTGGCTCTGCTTCAATATCTCCAATTTTCTTGAAGAGAATTCTTGTCTTTCCCATTTTTTGTCTTCTCTTATTGTTGTTGTTTGCACTGCTCATCTAAGAAAACCTTCTCATCTCTCCTTGCTTTTCTCTGGAATTCTGCTTTCAGTGATAATGTCCTTCCTTTTCTACTTTACCTTTTAATTTCCTTCTTTCCTCAGCTATTTGTAAAGCCTCATCAGACTTGCTTCCTTGCTCTTCTTCAGGGGGGGATTTTTTTTTGTTCCTGCCTCCTGTACAATATTGCAAACCTCTGTGCATAGTTCTTCAAGTTCTCTATTTACCAGATCTACATATTTTGCCATATAATCGTTGCCTCCACATAATCGTCGCACCCTGGTTTTTTTTTCCAGTATAAAAATTGGTTTATAACTTTTCATCGTGTAATTGCCACATGGTATAATTCTGTTTGTCATGCCACTTAAAAGATCAGCAGCAATGTATTCACAGAATTCTCAGCACATGCACATTGTCAGCATATTTCCAAAAGCCAACTTGCATGGTTTGTTTAGAGCGCTGCAGTACAAATGGTATTGTCACTCAACCCAATGAAGAATCGTAAGCAGGAGAGATGAGCAGGCAAAGCTGCCACGAGTTAGTCACATGATATGGTAAGAGCTGCATCTTCCCAGTTTTAACATATACTCACAAGCATTCCATGCATCCTAGTCTTGCACCAAAGACAGTTTCGATTTTTAGGTAATCCCAGCACAGTTTTTTGAAAACTTCACATAATGGTCACACCCCATTTTGGAGCAAAAATTTGGCATGAAATTTGTAATGATTATGTGGTGAAATATGGTAATCCCTTAAATCCTTTCTTTACTTCCACTGCATATTCATAAAGGATGTTATTTAGATGATACCTATACAGTCTGATGGTTTTCCATCAAAATTACATTGTATTAGCTCTGAATATATTTTGTACCTATTTACGTGAATACATGCTATTTTCCTTCATAAAATGTAAGCTCCTGAAAGTCAGATGGTTGAGTTGCTGTCTTTGCCTCCTTAGTCCTGGCACACAGTAGGTGCCCAATACATGTTTCATGACTGATTGATTATTCTCAATCTTTAACTGCTATTAGGCAATAGAATATTTCCTTCAACTTAACCTGGATCTATTAACTTGAGTCAATTACTTAAATCAGAATCTTTCTGGGGCATATACACAATTCTGCAGGACTTTTTTAGGGAAGCATGGCATCAAAAAAAGCTCTTGCCAATGAGTTTTCTAATTCAATTAAATTCAGCAGACACTTACTGAGCTCTTACTATATACAGGGGGACTTTGTCTAATGCTGGGGATACAAAGTTGGAAAATGACATCATGAGTAACCAACCTCACACAGTTTACACTCCAATAACAGTTTCCTTCCCGGCTGCAAGATCTATTTGGCTGGTGTTGTTCATTGAACCCGAGTCCTCTCTGGGTTACTAATTAGCAGCATAGTGCCATGGACAGAGTACTGAGGTTGGAGGCAGGGACTTTGGAAGCACACCCTGTCTCTGCTCCTTATTTTGTGTGTGACCTTGGGCAGGTAATTTCACCCACTGAGGCTCTGCTTTCCTCCTCGGTAACACAAGTGGGTTGGATAGACAGCATTTGCAGTTCCTTCTCTCTGAAGCTATTATACTCTGACTTGAAACCTTCCTATTTCTTCCACCTTATTCCCTCTAGATCTTCTGCTCCTAGATTTTTTTTGCTATCCATCCGTCTGAGGATAGAAAACAAAGAAAGATGACAGAAATGACACGTGTGTGTGTGTTCCTTCACCAATCATGAACCCAAATCACGACTGTTCTTTTCTCCAACTGGGAAAAGGCTTCTCCCTGTCTGTCTGACTGGCTCTTTCTTTACTTTCTATTTCTTTTGTGAGGAAAATTGTTCTGCATTCCCCATCCCTCCCTCCTGACCAATTACTTAGCTTGCATTGCCGTAGTATAAAAGTTTACATCAAAATGTTTCCATGGCAACCATCACACATGAGATCAGATACATCTGCTCCCTGGTTTTTAAAGCAACCGAATCCCTTTCCCTGTTACAAGCCTGACCTTCCCAAAGCTTAATCCTCTGTAAAACACAGTGAAGCAAGATCCACCGAGCCCAGAAGGGGACTATGCCAGGATCGCCCCAGAACAGGGGTGCCTCGCTACCCGGGAAAGGACTGCTCTTGAAAAGTTATTGGCAATAATAATAGTTAATAGTATCTATTGCTAAATTTTAATCACTAAATTTTATTCATGGTTGCTGAATTTTAAATTTTGATTTTAATTGCTAAGGTTTGCTAAATGCTTTACAAATATTGTCTCTTTTGATCCTCACAACAACCCTGGGAGGTAAGTATTATTATTATCCCCATTTTACAGATGAGGAAACTGAGGCAGACAGTGGTGAAGTGACTTGCCCAAGGTCACACAGCTAGTAAGTAGGTGAGGTGGGACCTGAACTCAGGTCTTCCTAACTCTGACCCTGCACTGAACAGTCTCAAATCTCTACATAAGGAGCTTGTGAAGTTTTTCATATGAAAAAGAATTTTCCCATTTACTTTTCTATGTGTTCCCACAGAAAACATATGAGACCTAAGTCTAGCAAGCTGATAATGGGGCTGCTGTGGCCATACCAATGTAAGATGGTGCTGCCTTCTCCCCCGAAAAGGTATCTGATGAGTCTGGGTTTGGGATCCTTTGGCCCATGTCAACCTTTCGGATGTGACAGACCCATGATATCTGCAGGGCATAGAGCTTTGCAAGAAGGGCTTTCCAATAAGGTGGTCCAGCCTAGCCCGTGGACAGAAATGTGGCTGGTTAGGGTCACTCACCTGGAAGGGCCTCCCCTGACCCCTGAACTTTTATGAACCTTTCATAAGATCTCCTGACATTACCTAGTAACCTCTGGACCTTGCCATCTGTACTGATGCTGCTCCCTTTGGACTTGGAGATTTACTCATCTCTCTTGAAACTGAACGTAGTCTCATGTGTTGTCTGCTCCAATTATAGCAAGAGTTCCTGTCTTGACCTTTAAATTGGTATCTCCAGCACTTAAGCACTGTGCCTAAACACTGGGACTACAAAGAAAGGCCAAAGACCACCCCCCCTGCCTCAAGGAGCTCGAAATCCCAGAGACTGAGCCCAGTGCTTGGCACTAAATGCAGTTCCCTTCATCATGGATCCTGAGGCCTGGGCAGGCTGCAGGCAGAGCAGCTCGGCAGCTGTGTCCTGCCACCGGTCAGTACCACTCCAGCCACCTGGGATCCCCTGATGAATGATCTCAGAGAGCTCGATTGCAGGGGTTGGGGAGCCCTGCCCCCTGAAGCGGGGAGAAGCATTCAGAGAAGAGGCAGGAGGGAGCTCTGATGGGCTCTGTTGGCTCTTTACCATCCTGGCTCCCCACTTTTCTTCTCCCCCCAGTGTCAGACTCACTTTTGCTTATCTCCTTCCTTTACCCTCATAGACAGTTTCTTCCTCTCTTTGTTTCCTCTGCTGATTTGATCCTACTTCTCAATACCCCTACTCCCATCTATGTCCTTTAGCTAAAGGCAAGGTAAGTCAAATAGAATTTATTAAGTCCCCTAGGCCATCTTTCCACCATATCCCTGCTGGCCTCCAACTTGGTCTAACAGCTCCCTGGGACCTTGCTCTCCTAATTGGTGAGAGTTTACCAAAGCTACCTGACCCTGGATATGCCATGCTATACTCCAGCCACAGCCCTGCCCCAACCTGCCTCTCTGTCTCTTGCTCTGGGAACATTAATTCATGCCACACTCCCATTCCTGGAATGGAAAGTGCAGGCCCACATCTAACCCTATGGTTCTATTCACCATCACGGTGACTTCCCTCCCAGGCCACCACTCCTATTAAAACATAAGCCTCTAGAGGGCAGAGACCATCTTGCTTTTTCCATTTGTAGCTCCAGTGCCTGGGCAGTGGCTGGCACACAGTGAGTGATTAATAAATGCTCCTAATAGTATTGTCATTTTGGTCCTCTTCAAGAACAAGGGACAACAGCCATGCTCTGTGCCCAGTCCTGTGCATCCTTGGAGACAAGATCTCTGAGTGCTTACAGTCCCATTAGGGAAGTAAGCCCCTTGAACCAAATGGAGACCACAATAAGACTGGGCCAAATGAAAAGTTAGAAGGTGTTCATCTTGTTTCTGGATCTACATTCTTCTGACCCATTCATCCCTTTTGTCAGTATCCCCCAACCCTCTTCCTTCCATTTTCCTGATTCATAATCTAATGTTGAGGAGCTGCTTCTGGACCCAGAGGGCTGGGGAGCCTTGCCCATCCCCTCTCCCTAAGGGGCCTCTCTACTTTGGACCCATGCACGTGGTCCAGCCAGACTCAGTCCTATGAGTGGGAGTATTCTCTCAGAATCCTTCTCCCTACCCATACTCCCCCACTTGCAGGCTTCTCCTTCCCTAGTTCAGTATTCTTTCCACTCAACCAGTCTGCTCCTACTTCAGAGACACCTCTGGAAACTCAAAAGCCTTCAAACACCAAAAGAATGAATCATGAAAGGTGGAATTTCAGGCCCAGGGACAGGCGGTGGTTATATTTCGGGAAGGGGGAGCTTCCCTTCACACAGGCAGCCACAAACTGCCAAGGAGTCAGACTACCTAGACTGGAGGGGTTGACTTGGGATAAACCATGCTCTCTGCTCCCCCCAACATTGATATCCATATGAAATGTGCTTCCTTTGAAGGGAAAAGGCAAAAGACAAACCGAGAGGGTTCTAGGAAAGGCCAGTGGGGTGGAAGGAAGCCTTTGTCTAAGCTGATGTGGTAAGAGTTCTTAGCCTGGGGGCTGTGGACTTGTTTTTTTTTTCAGCATTTTAAATAAAATTAATTTTCTATTATTTTACTTTATGCACATAGAAACATTCTTCTGAGAAGGAGTCCATAGGTTTCACCAGACTGTCAAAGGATATTGTTATCATAAAGCACAGGACTTCATGCATAGTAGGCACTTAATAAAAGCTTGCTCCATTCTCCCTTTTCTTCCCCCACTCTCCACCAAAATAAATAAAGAATTCTCAGACACCAGAAAAGGCTCTGGGGGGGATGTCTGGCTGTGTGCGTCTATGACTTTCCATCTCCCTCTCCCCTGCAAGCCCTTTCCTGAGTTCCTGCCTAATGGTCCGAAGAATAAGGCCCTTCAATCTTCTCATCCCCTAGGGACTGACTGAACCAGGCATGCCAGCAGAAGATGCCTTGAGTTTGCTCTGAGTCTTCTCTCACCTGCTAGATGTGCCGAGCCGAAAGGCAGGACTTCAGGGCCACAAACTTGCTGTATGTTCCCTGGGCAATCCTTCCTCAATTGCCTCCTTGGGGGCAGCTAGGTGGCAAATCTGACCTCAGACACTTGATACTTACTAGCTTCGTGACCTTGGGCAAGTCACTTAACCCCAATTGCCTTGCCTTCCCCCCCACCAGAAAAAAAAAAGACCCAAGTCCAAAACCAGCCTCAGACACTGAGGTGACTCTGAGCAGGCACCTTAACTTCTCTATGCCTCAGTTTCCTCAATTGTAAAACAGGAGTAATAATAGCACCTAGCTCTCAGGGCTGTCGCAAAGGTCAAATGAGATAATACTGGTAAAGTGCCAGGAACACAGTAGGCAATAAATGCTTGTTTCCTCTTTTTCTTCCTTTGTTCCTTTGTTCCTTTGTTCCTTTGTTCCTCCCTCCCTCCCTCCCTCCTCCCTCCTTCCCTTCCTTCCTTCCTCCCTCACTCCCTCCCCTCCTTCCTTCCTTCCTTCCTTCCCTCCTTCTTCCCTCCCTCCCTCCCTTCCTCCCTTCCTTCCTTCTTCCCTTCCTCCCTCTCTCCCTCTCTTCCTTCCTTCCTTCCTTCCTTCCTTCCTTCCTTCCTTCCTTTGTAAAAT
The DNA here is from genome assembly GCA_028627135.1 of Pseudochirops cupreus. Classification (NCBI taxonomy): domain Eukaryota; kingdom Metazoa; phylum Chordata; class Mammalia; order Diprotodontia; family Pseudocheiridae; genus Pseudochirops; species Pseudochirops cupreus. Next base: position 107,153,247 of record CM053582.1, read on the forward strand.
CAGCAGGTTGGACTAGGTGATTTTCAAGGTCCTTTCCAGATCAAATGTTCTGTGATTCTATACAACAACCTCCTCCAGACCATGAATGAATCATATCTTCTTTTTAAGAAATGTTTTACTGATGCTTTAAAAAAAAGTCCACAGCTGTCATTTCTCAATGCTATACCACCTCGCCCCCCTCAAAGAACCTGCTGGATCGACCAGTGCTTACTCATTTAGTGCCTACTATGGACCAGGCACAGGGACTGCAGAGGCAAAAGTTAGAGTCCCCGCCCTCAGGGACCACAAATCTAGAGCTGGAAAGAAACAACGTCCTTATATGGAGGGTAAGTGACTTGTCCAAGGTCATACAAGTAAGTACTTGAGGCAGGATTTTAATCCAGGTGTGTCCACAATATGATGGCTCCCTTACTTTCTCTTGGGGATGGGGGGAGATAGCATGTATACACAAGGTATTTACACAAAAATAGGTACAATGTAATTTTTTAGGGGACCGAAGTTAGATGGATCCATAATGCATACAGCCTCAGCCCGGGAGTCAGAGGAAGACATCCTTCTGAGTTCAAATCTAGCCTCAGACACTTATTAGCCATCTGACCCTGGGCAAGTCATTTAACCCTGTTTGTCTCAGTTTCCTCATTTGTAAGATGAGCTGGAGAAGGAAATGGCAAACCGCTCCAGTATCTCTGCCAAGAAAACCCCAAATGGGGTCACAGAGTAGTACACGACTGAATATGACTGAACAAGGACACTATTACTCTCTTTACAAAGAAGCAATACGCCCTGATCTGTTGATCCCTTGTGATGGTGGAGCCTCGTTCCACCCTCGCAGTCCCCCTAGAGGAGGCATCACCTTCGGGACTCACCTTCGGGCCCTCACCTGGGCCCCCGGCCCCAGCACAAGGTTGGGGAGAAGGCGGCGGCTCTGCGCGCACGCTCTGGGACTAGGACGCAGAAGCCGGAGCGGAGCTGGGACTCCGCCCTGCTCCCCCGCGGCTGCACAGCGCCCACGTTCCCAGCAAAAGCCCCGCTTCGTGCGGCAGCTTCCGAAGCCCATTAAAGACTTAGTGCCTCTCCTCTACCCCAAATGCATCTGCCAGTTGTCAGCCACTTATCAGCAATTAAGCCTCCGTTTCAGATGTCAGCCCAGAAATACATCTCGCTCCCGCTCCCATTTGCGCTGAGTGGGGCGGTGTGCTCACATCCTGGCAGAATGACTTTCCCAACACTTCCCCTGGCTTAGCAGACATGTTCAGCAAATCACAGCCTATGCCAAGGCCCTGGAGACCATCTAATCGAAACTGTCCCCACATACTCTCTTCCTCTCTCCCTCTCTCTCTCTCTCTCTCTCTCTCTCTCCCTCTCTCTCTCACACACACACACACACACACACACACACACACACAGCACAGGCTGAGAAACTGAGACCCAGAGTGGGAGAGCCAATCAGGGACAGAGGTGGAAGGAGGAGACCACCCACACCCTCATGGAGAATGTTGGGAATGGGATGGAGGGGATCCAAACTCCAGAAGTTGTTCTCAGACAATGTTGTCAGCTGGGTCATTTCAGTCCCAGAAAGAGGGAGAAGACTTTTTGGGACAGTTTTATAAGAGTTGGAAAGTACTCCAAGTGGCAATCAAATTCAACACTTTCATTTAACAAATGGGGAAACTGAGGCTCTGAGAGGCTTCATGACTTGCTCACAGTCACATAGCTACTAAAGCAACTAGATGGCTCTTCAGATAGAGCACAGGATTTGGAGTCAGGAAGACCTAAGTTCAAATCTAGCCTCAAGCACTTACAGTTGTGTGACCCTGGGCAAGTCACTTAGCCCTGTTTACCTCAGTTTCCTCATCTGTAAAATGGGGATATTAACACCTACCTCATTGGGTTGTTGTGAGGATCAATCTATCATTATTATTATTATCATTAAGTGGTGCGACTGAGATATGAATTTAGGTGCTATGATTCAATGGGCTCCACATTCAGCACAAAGGAGAATCAGGCAAAGTGCTATGAGAAATGAGATATGAGAGAAGTCTCTTTCACTGGAGGGAGAGAGAACAGTGAAGAAAACTTCCTGGAGGACAGAGCACCTGACTGGGTCTTGAAGAAGAGAGGTATTTCAGTGGCTGGGGAAAGTCCATTTCCAGCACGGAGGATGGTCCAAGGAGACATGCCTGAGGTGTGTGATGATCCGGTCAGGTTGGAGAGGAGTCTAGTAACCTCAAATGCAAACTATGTGATGAGGATCAATATGAAATGTGGCTGGACAGGTAGGTTAGAGCCAGGTTTTAGAGGACATTGAGTGCCAGGATCAGTCATTTGAGCTTTATTTGGAAAGTAATAGGAAATCACAGAAGATTTTTGAGGACAGGCAGGATTTGATGATAGTGGGATACTGGGCAAATTGCCTGGTATTTATGGAGACAAGTTAGAGGGCAATAGTCTAGGAGATGAAGGCCTGTACCTCCCTTTTTTCACATTTTCTCTTCTATTATACTTGTTGCTCATATATCATATGCTCTTTGAGGGTAAAGACAATGTCATTTTTTCCCCTGTGTATCCCTAACACCTTGCTTTGCACACAGTGGGCTGGATGTATGGGTAACTTCCCTTGGACTTGACCAAGATGTAGAGAAAACATGGGAGTGAGGGCAGTAATGGGGGATGAATCCAAAATATGGCATGGTCCCAGAAGAAGAGTGTCCAGACAGCCAAAGGCCCAAGTGAGGGGAGACTGAAAAGAAACCAATGGGAAAGGAAGAGGTTTGATGGGACAGAGGGCAAATGGAGGTGACTGTCAAAGAAAGAACAGAGTTGCTCTTCAGGGGAGATGATGGGGAGAGGATAATGGATGATGAATGACAGAAAGGAGGCAGAGATGCCCCATTTTTGTCCCACTTTACTTTTCTCTCTCAAAGGAATGATCTTTGGACTGGAAAAGACAGAATAAAAATGATTAATAGGAAGACAATAGGGGCAGCTAGGTGGTGCAGTGAATAGAGCACAGGTTCTGGAGTCAGGAGAACCTGAGTTCAAATCCGATCTCAAACACTTAACACTCACTAGCTGTGTGACCTTGGGCAAGTCACTTAACCCCAATTGCCCTGCCTTCCCCCTGCAAAAAGCAAAAAAACAAACAAACAAAAAAACATTTAAAAAGGGGAGAGAAGGAAGTCTGCAAACTAGAGGCCAACTTAATCTTGATTCCTGGCAAAAATCTGGAATACATGATTAAATCGTCATCAAGCCAACAATCATTTATTAAATGCTTATTATGTGCCAGGCACTGTTTTTAATGGGATGATTAGTGAATATCTAGAAAGTTTTTTTTTAATTTAATTAATTAATTTACTTTTAGTCTACAACATTCTCTTCTCTCTGAACCATTCCCCACAGGACTGCCACAATAATCTTCCAAAGGCAATGTTGTCTGACCAAGTCACGCCTCTGCTCAAAGGCATACTCCCAATTGCCTCAAAGATGAGATACAACGTCCTCAGCCTAGTGTCTGAGGTCTTTTACAATCAGGCTCCAATTTGTCTTCCCAACCTCGTTTCACATTATTTCCCTTTAATGAACTAGACGTTCCAGACTAACTGAACTGTTCCCCAAACCTCCCTCTTGCATGCATTTACATAAGCCATCCCTGCTGCCAGGGATTCACTCCTCATTTCAGCTCATAACCTTTATCTGTTTAAAATCATTTATTTTTTAAATTCAAATAACAAGCATTCATCTTCTCTGTCTCCCATTTCCTCCCCCACCCCCCAGCCAGGTGGGAGGAACAACTCTTATAGCAAATATTCAGCTAAGTAAAACTAATTTCTGCATTGGCAATGCCCAAAAATATATGTCTGACTCTGCTTCTTGAGCCTGTCACCTCTTGTTTCTTTTTTTTAAATCAAATTAACCAAAGGTTTATCTGTTTTACTGGGTTTTTCCCCCCCACAAAACCAGCTCTTTGTTTTATTAGTTCAATAGCTTTCTTAGTTTCAATTTTATTAATCTCCCCTTGGATTTTCAGTATTTCTAATTTGGTATTCAATTGGGGATTTTTAATTTCTTCTTTTTCTAGCTTTTTTAGTTGCATGCCCAATTGATTGATCTCCTCTTTCTCTATTTTATTCATGTAAGCATTCAGAGATATAAAACCTCCCCTAAGAACCACTTTCACTGCATCCCATAAGTTTTGGTGTGTTGTGCCTGTCACCTCTTGCTCAGAAGATGGGGATCAGGTTTCCTCATCAGTCCTCTGGAATTGTGATTGGTCACTGCAACGATCAGGGTTCTCACATCTTTCAAAGTGGTTTGTCTTTTCAATGTTGTTCGTATTATCTAACTTTTTCTCCTGGCAAAACCTTTTATTTTAAAGCTCAGCTCAGATTTCACCTTTTCTGTGAAAATCTTCCCTGATCTGACCAGTTCTTGGTATTCTCTCCCTTCCCAAATTACTTTGTCTTTATTTATCTGTATAAGACTCAGCAGAAAGTAAGATCCTCGAGGGCTGGGGCTGTTTCCCTTTGTCTTTCTAACCCCAAAATTCAGCACAGGCGTTTAATGAATGACTGCTGAATTGAACACTGAGTTCTTAGGTCCCTGCCAGCTCAAATCTCTGAAGATTCTGACAATACTGGCCTCAGGGGGGACAGAGGGTGGGGGCTCCTTCAAATGACCAGGAGAGGAGAGTCTGTCTTAGGTAAAAAGCACCAGCATCCCTCACCCCTCACACTGCTCATCACTGTCTCCCTCCAGCTCCCTGGAGGACAAAAGCACATAAGTTCCTTCATCTAAGAATAAAATATTTCACCTCATTATTCCCCGGGGACAATTATGAGTGTTTGGGGGGAATTGTGTGGCTGATTACTCTCTATCATTTCACAACTCCCGAATAACTTGAGGTTGCCATGGTAACATTCCACAGGGGGAACTAATATTGTTCCCAGATCCACGTGGGAATCAGCAAGTGTTCCTTTAGGGAAACAAAAAGCCCTGTGGGGGTTGGGAATGAGACTTGTTGGGGACCTGTACTCTGGGATCCCCATGATTCTTTTTCTTACCCCCCAAAACATCAATGCAGGAACCAGAGTTCTGATATCTTTCAGTGTTATTTTCTTTTACATTATTATGATTATCAGGAAAATTGTTCTCCTGGTCTTACTTTGCCTTACATCGGTTCATCTAAGTCAGTTAACCATTAAATGGGTCAGGGGTTATGAGCATTTTAGTCACTTGTTGGGTTTTATTTTTGCCCACCATTCTAAATGTTAGGGTTACAAAAATGGGCAAAATCAGGTCTTAACGAGCTCATACTCTTCCCATGTTTCTCCAAATCTTTCATATTTATTTTTTCTTAATGTCACAATAATATTCTATCACATTCACATGCTAACACTTTTTTCAGCCATTCTTATCTATGGTCACCTACTTTGTTTCTTGTTCCTACTACCACAAAAAGTGGTTGTCTTAAAGAACTCATGTTCTTCCTCCAAATTCTCCCTTTCTTTAAATTCTTAATGTGTGTTCACATACACACACATACACACACACATATACACAACAGTTGTGTCTGACTCTCCATGACCCCATTTGGGGTTTTCTTGGCAAAGATACTGGAGTGGTTTGTCATTTCCTTCTCATTTTACACATGAGGAAACTGCGACAAACAAGGTGAAATGACTTGCCCAGGGTCACACAGTTCTTAAGTGTCTGAGGACAGATTTGAACACAGAAAGAAGAGTCCTCCTGACTCTAGGTCTGGCACTTTGTGCACTATGACGCCATCTAGTGGTCCTATATATATATATATTCATACATATACGTATACATAAACACACTATAATTTGAAGAAATAGATTAGTCAGTTCTTTACTCCCACAAAAGTGTTGCTATAGTTTTTGCATCTATGGGCCTTTTCCCTAGTCTTCGCCCTCTTTGAGGTATGTGGACTGTCAAAGTTCAGTAGCTCTTACTGATTAGCCTTTCTGAATTAATTCCAAAATGGTGCCACGAACTCCCAAGTTCTCCCAGCGTGGCATTGTTGTGTCTGTCTTCCCAGAGTCCTTTAACAACAACTAGTTTTTGTGTTTAGTTACCATCGCTAAGCTGATGAATATGAAGGAAGACTTGATTAGTAAAAATTCTGATCACTTTTCATATGGTTGTTGAGTTCTTTGAAAAACTTGATCTCCTTTGACGTTCTATCCTCTGAGGAAAAGGCCTTGTTCTTATGTACTCACATCAGTCGACACCTTGAATATCAGACATTTAGCAAATTTATTTTTTGCAACGATTTTCTTCCAATCAACAGTTTCTTTTTATTCTAACAGTAATGATTTTATGAGTGCAAAACCTTGTTAATTTTATGCAATCAAGAGTCTGTTTTACTTTTATTTCTTGCCTCTAGCCCTTATTTGCTTAAGAATTCTTCCTGGGCCAGTTATGAAAAGGTACCCCTTCTATCTTCCTCTAATATTTTTTTGTTATGTTTCATATTCTGCAAGAGCCTGAGATGATGTAGCAAGTTAGTCTAAACCTAATTTCTGCCAAACTACTTTGTCTTTTTCCCAACGGTTCTTACCAATAAGGAAGCCCTTATATTCTTACATTTATCCAGAATTAGGCTACTCTATCTGTTGTTTCTGGTCTTGCTTGCTTAGCCTGGTCTGTTGATCAACTTTTCTATTTTTTAACCAATACCAAATAATTTCAGTAATTGTTGATTTACAATACAATTTGCCCTCTTAATTTCTTCTTTTATTTCTGTCTTTTCTTCCTTGAGATTCCTGATCTTATGTTTCCCTAGGTAAGTTCTAGTATTTTGTCTAGTTCTAATTATGTTTGATTGACATGCCATTCAATCTGTAAATTAAGATAGCATAATTTTATCATATTAGTATTAGCCTAACCATGAATAATTATTATTTAAATCTTCATTTTCTTGATCACAAAACCATTTTGGGATCTGAAAGGTGAGCTTTCACCTTATCTTGACCAGAATCAGGATACTATCCCATTCCATGGGCCATTTCCACCCATGGCTGTGATACATGTATACCTTCCCCCCTATCCAGCTTCTCTATGTGTGTTTCTTCCCTAAAAGGTAAACTCCCAGAGGGCAGGAAATGTCTTATTTTCTTCCATTTCTATCCCTAGTACTTGGTATATTCCCTGACATGGTAAGATTAATAAATGTTTTATCATTTATTCATTCATTCATGTCATTGTGTATACATACTTTTTACCTTGTACTATTTACTTCATTCTACTTCAGTTCATTCCTCTTCCCACATTTCTCTGATCTCCTCATATTTACTATTTTTCTTGTGGCACAATAATATTCCATTACATTTATGTAATTTTCATATGTATGCATGTATATAATTCCATTACAATTATGTCTAATAACAAAAAAAAACCATTTGCCAATTAATGGGCACCAACTTTGTTCATTGTCTTTGCTCCCACAAGAGTGCTATTAAGAATACTTTGGTATATATGTGATCATTCGTTTTTTTCCTTGACTTCCTTGATGCCTAGCCCCGAGTTCTGTGGGTCAAAGGCTATGAACATTTCAGTAACTTACTGGGTCTTACTTTTGCCCAATTTCAAATTGTTTTCCAGAATTATTGGACCAATCCACAGCTCCAGCAATAGTACCTGTCTTCCCACAACCCATCCAACATTGACTATTTATCCATTTTTTAAACTTTGCCAATTTGCTGAGCGTGACATGAAACCTCACGGCTATTTTAACTTACATTTTTTTCTTACTTTCAGAGATTTGTAGTAATGTTTCCCATAGTTTTTATGGAACATCTCAAATTCTTTGTACACTTACATAATGAGGAATTGTTCTTGGTCTTAAAACATTTGTGTTATTCCTTACGTATCATCAACATCAGACCTTTATCAGAGAGAGGTCATACAAAATGTTTTTCCAATTGACTGTTGCCCTACTTAGTCTGCAGGGTGTCCCTAAAGTCTGGACACACATGAAATTTCATTAACTGCATATTTTGAATGAAATTTTCAACAAAATTTTATTTAATTAGCATAAATGAGATTTCATAGGAAGACATACGAGACACATAAGAAATCTCATTAATTAAATTAATCTCATTAATATGAAAATAGTCTCCAATAGCTAATGAAAATTTTTATTCTATATGAAATTGTCATGGCTAAAATTTATGCTAATTAAATAAAATGTTGAAAATTTCGTTCAGTTCCTTGAAAATATGCATAGTTGATGAGATTTTCTATGTGTCCAAACTTTAGGGACACTCTGTAGCTTGATTTCGTTAGTGCAAAATATTTTTAATTTCATGTAGTCAAATTTTATGTCTTAAGAAGTTTTTCTCCTAATCAGAATTGCGAGAGGCCCAGCCTTCCTTTTTCCTCCAGTTAAAAAGAAATACTATCATCTTTTACACTTAGGCTGAGTCTCCATCTGGATAATGTTGTGCTATGTATTATAAGATGCTGATCTGAACTTGCCTTTTACAAAACTGATTTCTCATTTTCCTAGCAGATCTTATTGAATAGGGAGTCCTACGTGGTTTCGGTTTTCGGGTTTACCAAATGCTGGGCTATTTTTTGCTTCTTGCTTAACGAGTCTGCCCTGCTCTATTTCTGTAAAGCCATCTGTAGTAGTATTTATACGTCCTTAGCATGTCTTGATAGTTTGACCCACAAGCTAGGAATTTTGAGGTTAGTTTTAATTGAATTACTTCTTCTACCTATTCTTGTTTTTTAATAGCATGAAGTTTGATGATTTTTATGGTTAGATTCTCCCTTTCAAAGTTTAACAGAGAAAAGAGAAAAATAAATCCCAGCTCTTTTACTTATTAGCTATATGACCTCCTTTCAGAGGCTGTTTCCTCACCTGTAAAATGGCCATACCACTTGCACTACTTCCATTATAGAACTGATGTAAGATAAGGGTTGTGAGAGTGCTCAGCAAGACTGATTTCATTCTTTGTCTCTCCAGGGTTTATCACAGTGCACATAGCAGACACTTAATAAATGTCTGTTGAACTTAAATTTAGATTTTCAATCACTAGAAATCCATTGTACCCAAACCTTCCTCAGTTCAAATCTTCCATTTCTATCTAGCTTTTAATGGTATGTGGTCCTGCATTCAAGTTCCACTTCTACTCACTACCTGAGAGACATTCGGTAGATTATTTCACCTCCCTGGGCTCCAGTTTCTTTTTGGGGGGTGGAAGGGATAGGGGCTCTAATTTCATTAAAATGATGGGGCTGTGCCAGCTCTGTATGTCCTCTACTTCTAAATTCAGTGACTCTAACCGTCCTCTCAGTGTTAAAAGCTGGTAGCCATCTTTGATGACTTGCTAATCTTCACCCTCCAGGTCCAGTTTCTCACCAAGTCATGGTGAAGCCTTTAGACAGAAGCCCTTAGCTTTTTGTGTCCTAGACTCCATTGTACAGTCTTGTGAAGCCTATGGACCTCTTCTCAGAATGAAGTTGCCAAATGAATAAAACAAAATGCATAGGACCACAAAGGAAACTAATTCTATTGAAATACAATTACTGAAATATTTGTAAAACAAGTCCACAGCCCCCGTGTTGAGAATCCCTGCTAGCATTTCTGTCTGTGGTTGTCCCTTCATCTCCATTCCCTCTGCCACCTCCATAATGGGTGTTAGTAGAGAGGCAAATTTCAACTGGTTAAGAGAAAAATCTTCCTAATGAGAGCTGCTGCAAGTGGAATGAATGAGTTCGCTCAAGAAGTGAATTCAATTTAATACAAAAGAAAACAAAATACATTAAATGAATACAAAGAAAACAAAGTCGACAAATCATTGGAGATTTATTTTCCAGTAGATGTTGAACCTGTCAGGAAGAAGTGTTTCTAAAACAAATCTGATCATGCCAACCGACCTTACTCAATAAATTCTAGTGGCAATTACCTTCAGGATCAGATATAAAGTTCACTATCTGGCATTGAAATATCTTCACGACCTGCCTCCTGCCTGCCTTTCCTAGCTTCGAACACTTCGCTCTCCTCCACGTGCACTTCTCCCATGCAGCAACACTCATCTACTCAACAGGAAATGCCCTGTGCCTTTGCCCTCTCCAATGCCCAGAATGCTCTTCCTACCCAACTCTGAATCTTAGTTTCTCTGCCTTCCTTCAAGACTCTTCCTCTTTTTCTGATTCCTTGCAGTTATTAGAACCTATCTTCCATTTCCTCAGTATATGCCTTACAGGTACCCAGTTATTTGTTAGACATCATATTAGAATGAATACCTTAAGGACGTAGGTTGTTTTTAACTTTTTCTGTATCCCTGGTGCCTAGCACAGTGACTCACAATACTGATTAACTGGAAGCCACGCATCCTTAAAGCAAATGCCACTCTTTTCTGTATTATATTAATAATGAACATCATATGTGTGTACCTGTGCTCTTCCTTCCCCTTCCCCATTCTCTCTGGCTTCTTGTAAGACTCAGCTAAAATGCCAAGCAAGAAGCCTTTCCAAGTACCCCTTAATGCTAATAACTTCTGAGATTATCTTCAATTTATCTTGTCCATATTTTGCTTATACAGTTGTCTGCATGGTACCTCTCCCATTAGCCTGAGTTTCTTGAGGGCAGGAGCTGGCTTTGACCTTCTTTATATCTCTAGAGCTTAGCACAATGCTTGACAAATAATAGGTGTTTAATAAATGCTTGTGTTATGTCTCTGTCTCCAGGCTATGTCTAGTGTGGTGCCTTACTCATAGTAGATGGTATTTAAATGTTTGTCGATTCAAATGAAGCACCTCGCAAATCAAGAAACAAAAAGGGTTCAGATATTCCCTATCAGTCAAATCTGAACTCTACCTGGCTTTTAAAGTAGCCCCCAATCTGAGTCCACTCTGTTGACCACTGCTTCCCAACTTACATCTTTTATCTTTGCACCCTGAAATGCCTTCTTGATTCCCAGAGAAACCCTTTCAAAACGTAAGAAGTTGTGGGACAAGACTTTGGAGGAATCAAGATAATGGGCATGAGGAGAGACCAGGCTTCTTCTTTTGGTTCCAGAGGGCAAAACTCGATACAACAGGTGTGAGTTCAGGAGGCAATCCTGACCTTGATGTTGGGGGGATCCCCCCGAATCTTTATAACTTAAAACTCATAAAAACAAGGATAGCTCTCCCAAGCAGAATGGGCTACCTCGAAAGGTAAGTGGGTTCCTCTCACCAAAGGTCTTCAAGCAAAGGATAGATGACTGAATGCCAAGTATGCTTTAATTTGCTTTCAGACATTGAATGGGATCAGAAGAACTGATGACATCAACCAACAAAGCACTATTACAAAAATTAATTTGTAAAGTATTTTACAAATGTCATTTTATCCTTGTAACCTTGGGAGATGGGTGCTATTATGATCCCCATTTTTCATGTAAGCCCTATCCCAAAGGGGCACTTGGTGAGACCAGAAGAGGTCCAACTCTCTTCAGTTTTCTTGGGGACTCCAAGCTGATTTGGGTACTTCTGGCTTGCAGGTTTAAGAGGGAAGATGGACAAGGACAAGCCCATTCTATGTCACTGAAAGAAAAGATTCTAGGAAGACATGATGGGAGAGGGTAGTCTCCATCCTGGCCCCATCCCCTAGTTACTTTACTAGAAACTGTGGGTAGCTTCTCCTTGGGTGAGATCTAGGAATCTCTTGGTTGGGCTGTTATCTGGCTCCCAGTGGAAAAACTCCTTCACTTTGCATTATCTGGCACATATATATTCTCATAGGTATACCATCTCTGATTAGTTGTGCTACTGATTTAGGTAACTATTCATTGTGGAATTGATACTTGGTGAGAAAGGCGTCGAGCCTTGGATATAGATAGATCTTGGGGTCCTCCTTCCCCCAAATGACACAGCAACCAGAAGATTCAATCTGTTCATATCACCAGATGAATATTATTGAAGGGAGCAGACAGAATTCTAACTTGGTACCCTCCTCTCTCAGGAGAGCAGGGGGGCCTCTGGACTCAACTTTCTGTTTGGAGGAGGATGAGGAGGGAGTGACAAGACTAAAGATGCCTATTCTGCTTCCCTTTAAGCCACACAGTGACACTCCCATACCATGGCTGGGGGGGACAGATCTTGCCATACACTTGAGGCTTCTCTATATACATTTGAGGAAACTGAGGCAGAGATTAAGTGACTTGCCCAGGGTCACCCAACTAGTGTCTGAGACCAAATTTAAACTCAAGGTCTCCCTGACTGCAAGTCCAACATTCTATCTGCTGCACTACCCTAGTGGGCACTAGGGTCCCTTCTGATACCTAAATTCTGTATTTCTACAACCAACTCAAAAGCTGGATTTGTCAGAGAATGTTTAAGTTAGAAGGGACCAAAGGAGTCTTCGATAACTCATTCATTTAACAGATAAGGAAACTGAGGTTCAGCAGGTAGAGGAAATACAATGAGGACCTCAGTCTCCCAACGCTCAATACACCGTTCTTTCCAGCTGGTCTTGGAGTCCTCCTTTCCTGAACCGATCTGCTCTGTACACCACTTACAATCTATACCACCCATGGAAGTATCAGTCTTTGTAATATCAAGAGAAACTGAAGCAGACCACGGAATGCTGTGTGTACTGAAGGGTGTCACAGACAAAATCCCAAAGGATGGGCAAGTACGGATAAGTGGTAAAGAAACATCAACATCAGGTAGATGCATAAATACATTCGAGTGCCTGACATGGCTCGGGAATTATTTCCCTCAAAGATCATCATGCTGCCATTTTAAGGGCTTTAAGAATCAGTTATAAGGGTTTTGTTTTTCTTTCTTCTTTGTGTGGGGGGGGGGATGAAAGGGAGGAAAGATAAATGCTTAATTGGAAAATAACTTTAATTTTAGAAAATTGAAAAAAAAAGAAACATTTAAAAAATGCAAGACATCTTAGGTTTCTTTGCATTTGCTTTTGCTACAGCTGCTCAGTTCAGCAGCCCAAGGGCCAGCCTTAGGCTGTATTCTCAGGAGGGACTGAAGAGACCAGAGGTGAGAGAAGCACACAGCAACTGTCCTTTATTTCATAATGGCGGTCTCCCTTTATACTCTAAGGGCAACATGATTCGAGCATGATATTGTGCACAGGGGGTATGGACCAATGGAAGGGGGGTGGGGGGGGGGGGGTGAACCAGTCACGTCAGCTGCTCCTCATCAAGTGAACGGTCTGGTAGGAACTTCCTTGTGAGCCAGCAACTGGGCTGTGACCCTCAGCACTTCCTTATCTCTTAGGGGCACAGGGAGACCCCCAAAACCAAGAGGCCCCGAGGCAATCCCTGATTTCCTGTGGAACAAAGGTGCTTTTGACTCACATTGTCCTCTACAGCTTTAAGCACAGCTTGGTAAGTACTTCTTCACTCAGTCCCAGGCCATATTTGAAATTAGTCTTGTTTGTAGGTATATTATAGAGGGAAGCTGGTCTGAATTGTGTTGGCAGAGCTCAGGACTCGAAAGTTCTGCCCAGACAGAATTCAGAAGCAGCCAAGTAGCACAGTGGATAGAGTACCAGCCCTGGAGTCAGGAGGACCTAAGAGTAACATTATCTGGACAAGTCATTTAACTAACTTGGTTTACCTCAGTTTCTCTATCTATAAAATGATCTGGAGACGGAAATGGCAAACCACTCCAATATCTTTGCCAAGAAAACCCCAAATGGCGTCACTTACTGTTAATCAACTAAACAACAAGGGTTTCTTTACTTAGCAGAAATTTAATTAATAAGCCAAAGTAAATGACCCCACAACACAACTGGATTGGTGATTAAGAGAAGCTAGTCAATGAATGGGAAGACTTTTATTGTTTGGTTTTTTTGGATGACTGAGTCTGCGTGCTCGCCCCCTGCCCTACCAACACCAAGAACATAGCAGGATGTCACAGTAAAACTACAGACTTCTGAGTGCAAGATTTGCAATCACCACTTGGTGCTGCCATTCCCAGGCTGCAGGACGTTGGCTGAGACACATCTTGGGATTTGTTTCCCCCTGCATAGCTCGAGGAGACAAATCCCTGCCTGTTGACAAAAATCAATGAAGTGGGAGGAGGGTGGGGGGGTTTGAATAAAATAAGGGATGATAATAAAGGGTCTCAACTATAAAACTCCACTTTTAAGTTCATGTTCATGGTGCTAAAAAAGCTACCAGTAGGAAATGTATGTACCCCATAGGTAAAACCTTTTCTCTTCACCAGCCCCTCTCCAAGCTCCCACCCCAAGATCTCTCACCTTCCTAGTCCTAAGGATGCTTTTTTTTTTTGCTTCCAATTCAACTAATGTTTATTAAGCACTCCTTTGTACAACACATGGCAAGAAAGGCAGCATGGTGGCATGGATGGAAGGACATCCTTGAAGCCAGGAAGGCCTCATTGTTTCAAAAAAAGTATTTACTTTTAGTTTTCAACATTTTCACAAGATTTCGAGTTCCAAATTTTTTCCCCATCTCTCCCCTAACCCCCACCCCAAGATGGCAAGCATACTGATTACTCCTTCCCTTAGGGAGGCTTTCTTCATCTGCTCCCAAGGCATCTTGTATTTCAGCTTCTTGAGTACTTCCTCCTCTAAACCCAGACAGCCAGGTGGTGCAGAGAGCCTGTACTTGGTAGTCTGGATCACCCGAGTTTGAATCCTCCCTCTTATGCTTACTAGCTGTGTGATCCCGAGTAATTTAGCCTCTACATGCCTCAGCTTCCTCATTTTGAGAATCTAATTCGATATCTGTAAAGCACTTTGTAAGCTTTAAAGTGCTTAGCCTACCTATGACATTGCACTTTAATCTTCGCCTTGCATCATTTACCTGTACGCTTCTATACTCTCAGCTAGGTGGCACCATCGTGCAGTCAGGAAGACCAGAGTTCAAATCAAGCCTCACTTTATTTGCTGTTAGGCAGGTCCCTTAACCACTGTTTGCCTCGGTTGCCTCATCTGTAAAATGGGGGCCTACCTTCTAGAGTTATTGTTAGGATCAAATGAGATGTTTGCAAAGAGCTTAGCGCAACATCGCGCTATATAGATGCTATTATTTCTCCTGTAAGCCCTTTTAGCACACCCTCTCCTAGCACCTCAGATTCTGCAGAGGATGGCACTGAATTGGCCACTAGCTTCGTAATCCAACTTCTTTTTTTGCTTTTTGGAGGGGGGAGGGCAGGGCAATTGGGGTTAAGTGACTTGCCCAAGGTCACACAGCTAGCATTAAGTGTCTGAGGCTGGATTTGAACTCAGGTCCTCCTGCCTTCAGGGCCAGTGCTCTATTCACTGTGCCACCTAGCCACCCCACAACTACTTTCTTTAACAGTTAAGGAAGCTGAGGCCCAGAGCAGGAACTCCCTTTAATTCTTTTCAAAGCCAGCTAGTGAGAGACCTGGGGCTAGAATCCAAGCCTCCTGACTCCACAGGTCAAGTCATTTTCCACTACATCATGCCTCACCCCCTCTGTTTATCACCTCTCCCATCCCACTCCTACCCCATCCCCTTCATTTCAGAAAGGACTATGCCCTCTTAAATTTTAAAAAAATCATTCAGACTAGCTTCTTAATAGCCCGCCACCTAACGTGAAGCACCAACATGTTACTAAGATTAAGGGAGTAAATGTTTTAAGCAGTGGTTTGCTAAGTCTGTTCTGGGGGTCCTTGTCCAATCAAATGGTAGGGAGTAAGCCTGTCATCCAAGGCTATGCTCAGAGGTCAAGTCCTGGAATTTGCTGACAACCTGAAAAGGCTTTGGGCATGGGCCAACAACCAAAGGTGTCTGATGCTCATCCAAGCCTCACCCTCAAAATGCAGAGAATCACACCACACCACCGAAAGGCTGGCCACAATTACACATGAAGAGTATTTGCTGTAATGCTCAAGGTATTGGAGGAAGGGAGCTGGGGGTGGGGGTGTGCTGTGTCAGCAGAGGACACAGCTGGTCTAGATAAAATCCTAGACCCTTAAAGTGAGTCTGTGGCATGTGGTATGATACAGCATTAAGCCTGGAGTCAGGAACACCTAAGTTCCAAACTTGATTCAAGACACTTCCTATCTATGCATCCCTAGGCAAGTCATTTAACCTGCCTGCCTCAGTTTCCCCATCTGTAAAACAGGAATAGCCACTATCTCCCATTGTGAGAATCAAATGAAATATTTGCAAAGTGCTATATAAACACTAGCTGCTATTACTGCTGTAATATACTAATGTAATACAATGTAATATAGTGTGTCTCCTTCAGGCTTCAAACAGTAGAGTCTGTGCCCCTCTATGCAGTCATGATCTATGTAGTGTGGTAGTAATACGACCCCATCTTTACTCCTCAACCAGACAAAAGCCTCCTCACAGCAGAGACATTATGATGAACTGAAATGAATGGTGACCAAACTCTAATCCAAAGCAGGAAGCTTCTGGCTTCAAAGTTCTCAGAAGCACACTGACCATCCAAGGGCCAGGCATCAAGTCAGAGAATCTGGGTTCGAGTCCTACCCCTCGGTGCAGCTGGGAGACCTTGGCCAATTTCACCTCCACTCTAGATCTTGCCTTCCTTATCCAAATGGAGCAGCGGAGAATCAAGGTTTTTAGACTTTTCTGGGTGTGTGTGATGTCAGACCCTTTTGTCAGTCTGGGGAAGTCTATAAACCCTTTCTCAGAATGTTTCTAAATGCAGAAAATACAAAGTAATTCAACCAGAAGTAATGTTATCAAAATGTTCATAAAAAACGTTCACAGACCTCAGGTTAAGAGCTCCTGGTCTGGGTGAGCCCGTGAGCCGTTTCTCTGAGCACCTGGACAGTGACAGAAGCCTGGCCCGTCTAGACAGCTCTTGTGGGAGAGTCTCTGGAGTTACCTCACTGCCTAAGCCTGCGTTCCTTCATCTGTAAATTCCCTTGGCACACTTTTCCAATCATTCCATTTTTAAAATGTAGCAAGACTGTACTCCTGGGTGGGACAGGCTCTCCAATTTCCAATGAGAGGGAGAGTTTTCGGTCTACGTCCCTCATGTCTCCTCCGTGGGGCCTACCACCGTGCTAGGCACAGAAGCGTGGGACAGTTGCCTGAGCTGACCAAATGACTCTGAGAGGCGTGACGGTGTTGTGAGGTGGCAGAGGGTCTGCTGGGAAATGAGACAGAAAGCAATTGCTTTAGAAACCAGTTTATTAAAAGACAAAATTCCAACTTACAAGAGGAGGCACAAAGCCAGCTCCCAAGGAGTGGAAGGAAGGTCCGAGCACGCTGTGCTGACGATGGCAGGCACCACCTACCTGGGCGCCGATAACAAGCATCTGCCCTGTTTGCCCAGGAGGCCCTGGGAGTCTCAGCAGGCACCGTTCTAGCCGCTGTGGGCCAGTTTCCTCCTCTGTAAGTGGGGATGACAGCTCCCCAGCCTCCCTCGGAGCTGCTGCAGGGACCAAACAAGACCCAAGACGTGAAGTCAGGCTTTCACCTGTGTAAAGAGCTACAGACGCCTCAGGTACTGTTACTGTTACTGGGTGTTATTTATGGTTTCATCAGGCCAAGCCTATAACCCGCAAAGGCATCAGTCACAGGAGCTGCAGTGAGGTTAATAGGCTCTACTTCTCTTTTCCTGTTTGGTAGCTGGGTGGTACACGGCACAGCCCTGGGCCTGAAGTCAGCAAGACCCAAGTTCAAATCTAGCCCTAGCACTTACTAGCTACGGGACTCTGCTCATGTCACTCAAATGCTCTCTGTCTCAGTTTTCTCCACTGTGAAATGGGGATAATAGCAGCACCTATCTCCTCTCCCAGGGGCATTGTTAAGGATTAAAGGAGATAATGTTTGTAAAGTGCTTAAAACACAGCGCCTGGTCCATAACAGGCACTATATAAACAGATCTACATTAACAGTACTGCTACACCATCCTCACCCTCCTCATCACCACCACCACTATCAGGGAGCAGCACAGAGAGCCAGGATGCCAAGCACGTACGACGAGGAGCACCAGCAAACGTGAGCAAGGCCAACTATTGACACGGGCTGGAGAAGATCCAGGCAGAGGGTCCATTATTCAGAGAGAGGCTAACACACGCAAGATCAGAGCTGATCACAATCTGAGACAGCATTCAGGAGGCTTCCCTTGCTTTACAGATGAGGACACTCATGGACCATACGTTACATGCCCAATTTATTGATACTTGACAAACACTGTTAGATTAGAAATTTATCACAAAGAGGCAAATTGGCCTCTATCTACAAACAGCAATGTTGAGAGACTTAATTCCAGAGCAGGAAAGGGGACAGGGCCACACTATTTACAAAGGAGTGACTCCCCAGTGAGCA
>CM053582.1:107171629-107243708 GCA_028627135.1 Pseudochirops cupreus
AGAAATTTAACATCCTCTAGGCAGTCAAAATACAGTTATTATACACAAAGTATCACGCCAAGGCGCTACCTTCATTGAACAGATATAATGTTGGGGGGCGGGGGGGGGGGCAGGGAGTTGTCTGCCAAACACACTTATCTAGCATTTCTCAAATGGAATTTGCTTTATCCTTTTCAGTCAACTAGAATTCTTGAAGGCTGCTGGTTCACTGGAGCCAACTAGATGTTTTAATGGGATTCCTTAAATTAGCATTCTACCTAAATTTTATTCCAAGGAGCACAGAGCTGACTAGTAAGGGCTGACTGAGGTAGATGCCAATAGAGAGTAAGTTTCAAAACACATAACCAGAGGCACTGGAGGACAACTCCGTATCATGAGGAAGAAGTGATCTTTGCTTCTCAGAGGCTAGGCCAAGAGAGCCCCAGGCCTTGAAGGTCCCATCAGGCTAGAAGTTTCAAGTATGGGCCCAGAGTTACCAACTCTATGAATGCTTGTCTTCTGAGGGCCAGGCTACCAGCTAGGCTTGGAGAGCATCATCATCAGAATGGCCACAGGGTAGGTCTATCAAATCACAGAGATTTGTATCAATGTAGACAATGCAAATTCAGTTCTATTTCTAATTCATCCTTTGGTTAAATTTTTAACAGGCACTTCACTCTCCCTCCAACAAATTCCCTTGTTTTCAAGGTAATTCTTTTGGGAGCCAAAACAGGAAAAATGAAGGCGAACCTTAACCTGCTACATCTAAGGAAAAAAACAACAGGAACTCCCAGTGAACATAAGCAGGGGAGGCCTGCATGTTCCATGACATTAAAAACTGTGCTCAACACTCCCAGCTATTAATAAAGAGTTTTTTCTAAGATGACAGTCACTGCAGTTGAAAATACAGAAGCTGCCCACATAGAGGGAACCAAATAATTCTAAGATTCTGACAGACTTCCCTTCAAACAAACCTCTCACTTACCTTAGTGGTAAACTTTCCCAGACCATTGCAGGCATGTGTAGAATCTCGCCCAGGAACATCTACAAGAGCCATTTCCTCCTTGTTCATGTAGCAGCTGAGAGGCCAAGCAGGCTTAGGGAAGGCTAAAACCAAGCTCTCCCTTCTTTCCCTCTGGTGTGCTCCTCTTCAGCCTTTTCCAAATCACTGGCCAAGTAGGCGCCCATTGCATCATCTGTCTTAGGAATCTCGAGGGTCAGACACAACAAACAGGGAAGGACAGAACTAGGTAGGCAGGCATATTGCTGGCTCTCAGAACTGTTCATGGGATGCAGGTCAGGGCAGTGGGAAGTATGCAGGCCCTGAACTAAGGAGAGCCAAGGTCAAGACTTGGTCATGTCATTTACTGGATGTGTATATACTTATTTGCAAAACAAATGAAAAAAAAAGGAATGAATAAATAAATGACTAAGGGAAGGGAGGGAAGGAAGGAAGGGAGAAAGAGAGAAAGAAAAAAAGAAAAGAAAAGAAGAAAGGAAGAGAGGGGAGAGAGGGTACATGAATGAATGAGGCAGTAATAATTTGGGTGAGTGTCTGAGGTTTACAAAGTTATTTTCTTCACAACCACCTTGTGAAGCAGACAGTACCAACATCACCCCCATTTTATAGAAGAGGAAATAGAGCGTTTTACAGCATAAGTAAGTGGCTGTGGTCACATGCAGCTAAGTGCAGCAGGCAGGATGAGAAGCCAGGTCTCCCAGGACCCACTCTCTACTCTGCTGAGCTGAACTCAGAGCCAGAAGAGGCCCAGCTCCATTGGCAGGAACTGAGAGCCAGGGAGAAGGGACCTGCCTAGGGTGACCACTTTTCAGAGGCAGTACTAGGGCTGGAGCCCGAGTCTCCTAATTCCTTCTTCATTTCTCTTCCTATGGCAACATAGAGCCCCTATATCCTTGGTGTGGAGTAACAGAAAAGGGGAGAAACAAATACACAATGTGAAATTGTCAACTGAAAACTCTGGATCCCCTGACTTTGCATTACCAGCAGCAAGAATCTGGTCTTTCTCATTTTAACTATATAGCCAGAATTCTCTTTGTAAAGAGAAACTTATTATCTCATAAGTGCATTCCTACATTGGTCTAGACTACAGAGAGGTCCTTATGCTTTTAAAAGAAGCACCTCCACACTATATTCAAGGGCAGTCAGCTGGGAGAGCGACACCCATTTTCCCAATAGCTAATTAAGACCCCTTACTAACAAACTACCAACTACGTTTGAATTCAGAGGAGGAACAAGGTCGGGGACTATGAAGGAGGCAGAAGAAATGCCCTGAAAGAAATTAGGAACATGACACTTCTGTAGAGGGCCAGGGACGGGGACAGGGTGGAGAGTGGTTGGGGAGGGCAGAATAGGAAGAAGGGACGTGTAATCAGACTCTCACAGTATGCTCACTGTGGAGAGATTCTGCGTAATTTCACATGTTCAGCCTGTATTTGATTGTTTGTCCTTCCAGTGGGGGTGGGTGACGAGGGAGGAAGAGAAAGAATCTAGAATCTAAATGTTAAAATCCAAATGTTAAAAATATATATGTATACATATATATAGATATAGATATAGATATAGATATAGACAATTATTATTATTATTAACTACATCCAACTGGAACTTGAGATACACAGGCACTGTGGTTGGGAGATCCATCCTGCCCTACCGAAAAGTCAGAGGGCTGAGGAAAGACATAGGAGAGAATAGATTGGGGGAGAGGGGATACACTGGGATGGCTGTTTTGGGGCAGTGAGTAGGAGAAAGATGGGGAGAAAATTTTTAACTCAAAATTTCGTGGAAATGAATGATGTAAACTAAAATAAAATAAAAAATTTAATTGAAAAAAAAGAAAAAAAAAGAAAAAAGAAATTAGGAACATGTAGGATTTAGAGACAGAACCAGGGAATTTAGAGCTCATCTAATTCAAGCCCCTCATTTTACAGAAGGGGGAAAAAAACACAGGTCCTTTGGGGGCTCTTAAAGGGCTAGTGATTCACTCATGCCAAAGCAAACCGTGGGCAAAGCCAAGTCTAGAACCTAGAGTGCTTGACTACTAGTCCAAAGCTCCAGTCTACTATTTTCCTGAAAGGGCATGAAAGATAGAAACACTGGTACACAAAGCCATTTGTTCTAGCTTTGGCAATTCTGCATCATGGAGTCAAGGAGCTCAACCGATCCTTGGGTAGGAAAGCCAAAACCACCTTCCTCTACCTCATTACAGCCACCATTAACAGTGAAGGATGAAATCTGGAGGGTAGCACAATTTAGAGGGTTTATTTCACCCAAATTTCACTAGCAGCTCAAAATGGAAATAAAAAGATTGGCCTACAAAACTATCAATGCCTCAAGAGAATCTGAATTCTTGGGCTTGGTGAATTTCCATAAGCCTGAGGAAGTTGGGCAGAATATTAATCAGAGCCACAACGATTCAACTAATAGCAAAAGAAAAAAGATGGAAAGTCTAGTCCTAAGGTGAAAGCTGCCTACTCCTATCCCTTCTTTTTCTGACTCACATATACCCCCATATCTGACGCTGTACCACTACTCCCCATAGCCTGACAGGTCATGAATGTGAAAGGCCTGTGATGCCACAGCCAGGAATTACTAGGAAAGCACAGGTCAGATATCAAGGCTGAGAAAGGCCTCAGAGACTGCCTAATTCTCATTTTACACATGAAGAAACCGAGGCCTTGAGAGAAAAGGCTTATCGAGAATACCCAGTGTGCATGTCCCAGGCATGGAATAATGATAATGAATGTAAAGGTCATCCAAAATACTCAGAGGTAAAATTATTAACCCCAATGAATTATCTTACATTCTATTCTTCATTAAAACATTTGGGCCTCTCTGTCTTTTTTTCCTGAAAAGTGAATCTAGAGGAGGGGAGAATCAAGTCCTAAAGTCAGTAAAATCTGCTCCTCGTGTCAGATTTGAGTGAAAAGATAAATGGCAGGAACAAACTTCACATGTTTAAAAAAGAAAAAGACCCCCTCTCCTACAATCCTGTATAAAGGAATGATGAGAAAATCATCAGAATTTTTGGAGAAGATCCGACTAGTGAGGGCTCGACTCTTGAGTCCACAACACTGCAGACCCAGGGCTAACCCTCTCATGATGAAACCCTCAAAAGAAGATGGGCCCCTACCTAGAAGGTTCAAGGCCTGTGCCCCAGTCTTGGCTCTGCCACAAATTAGCAGTTAAGATCCTGACCTTCCTCATGCCCAAGTCATTTCCTCATCAGCAGAATGACGGAGTGATCTATAACAAGGTGATCTGTAAGAAAGTCCCTTGCCACTCCACATTCCAAGATACCTCCCAAATCCATAGTTCTATGGAAATACACAAAAGGTCACCAAAATGTCACCCTTTCACATTTCCATTCTTAACAGGGAGCTCTCTAGTCACTCCCCAAGGATACTCAGGGCATGGGCCAGACTGATCACCTGGCTTAAATAAGCCAAAGAGTATAAATGAGGTATGGTCTTGGACCATGTCCCAGACCCAGGAGCATTGAAGAGTAGACCTGGTAGGCTTTGCTGCTCTGTCATTTTCCATTTTTTCTACTTGAAAGATGAGTGATTTTGTCTAATCCTTTCCCAACACAGCTCACAACCCCATTCCCCCCTACTATCTACTACTTCATGAGTTGCAATATGGCCAAAAAAAAGCGCGAATCAGCTTGTGGTGAACCTCCTGGTGATGAGCACCTGACCTCAGTCAGGCTGGTCCAAGGACAGACACCAGAGCCTTTCTCAAGGTCCTTCAGCCTGGTGGGATGTGCCAGTTTTTCTTCCACAAGAGCGTCCTGAGAACCTCAGGAGGCACTGGAGAAGGTTCCTGAAGGACATTATTTTCTGTAGCTTCAATAACAGTTTAATTCTCTCAGGGATTCAGTTGAAACAGTTCATTCTCTAGGACAGTGTGAAGTTTTTTCTCCTCGCCTCATAGGGTCATAAGGAAAAGTCCTTTGTAAATGTTAAATGTGTGTGTTTATTTTCCAGAATAAATCTAGCTTTCAAACTGAGTGACAGTTCCTGTTCTCCAAACACATGCTTTGTTGAGCTCTCAAGCTCACTAAGGAAAGCACCTCATTTGTTAAATCACACACTTTTGCTGACATCTTGACAGAAGCAAATGACTCTGAATGAGAAAAAAAAGAGGAAACTGGAAAACTACCTTCCCTGCTCCAGGAAGGTTTATGTGAAGAGTTTTGCATTGGTCTGAGAAAGTCTGCTTTCTTCATCACATATCAGATGAGGGAAATGAAGTCTCCTAGGTCCCTGAGGTCTGGGCTTTCTGGGCTTCATCTTCTGTCTAGAGAACATTTGTGGAACAGCATCATTCACACTCCAAAATAAATTTTAAACATATTTCAAAGTCAAATAAAAGGCTTGGGGATTTCTACACTTTCTTTCTTTTCCATCACTGTGAATATTTGGGAGTAGGCCATTACTGCCCTCATGAGGATCCTCCAAATAAATTTGAGCATACATTTTTAATATTTATATACTGGGATCTTACATCACAAAAATCATTTGCAGAGAAGTGACAGAAAGGGGTTACTTTGGACATACAGGCCTGGTCATGCAGCAAGAATGAGACAGATTTTGAGTGACCAAGAAGTACTTTCAAGATGTTGAAAAAAATGAAGAGAAGGTGTTCAGGAGGTTCAGCAGATGCCCCTTAGAACATTTTTGGGGAAGCATGAACACGGATCACACAGGGTAAGGAGGCATAATGGGGATCTCAGCCCTCTGCCAGTAGAGGGAAGAACCACAGGAGACTGCAGACCAACTGAAGCATTAAATCACAGTAATTGCAAGAACACCGAAGCAGTAAATATAACATACTGTAATCTGACAAGTCCAAGCTTCAGTGCCATTGGAAAGGGTGGGTGGAGTCAATACCTACCCAAAAATGATACCCTGACCATATATATGAGCTGCTTTTCTCAGAGAGGTGAAGAATTGTGTCCTTACCCATCTGATACTCTCACTCATCCCCCACGTCACCAATGGCAGCAATTGCTGTATTTAGGGATGCAGTACCAGGTCACTGAACAAAGCAAAGAAAACTGGTGCCAGGACAGCGTCCTCATTAATTGCCTTTGCCACTATTCCCCTTGCTTTATGTAGCAGTTAAGGTTTAGCTAACAGCTGTGTATGTAAATTCACTTTGTATTAAACTAAAATAGTTTCCCTTTGATAACTGGTAATTTCAAAGATTTTTTCTTCATTTCTGATTCCATTTCAATCGGCAATAGTTACTTCTTTACCTCTATCTTCTCCCCTAAAAATATGTAAAATGACATTTAAACGGACTGGGGAAGCCTTATCCAAAGGATCCTTGGGAAAATTCTTTCTGAATGTAAACCAACCACCATCCCCACTCACCTACCCCCATCTATCTATTTTGTGGTGTGGAAGTGACCCTGGGTCAAGGCCAGTATAATCCAAGCTTAGATTCTATTAAACTGGAAAGCCTTCAAATTCTGGACACATCTGTTGATGATATCTGTCCTCTGACTAAGTCCAAACAGGCCAGTCAACTGGGTGACACATGAATTTTTTCAATTACTGAAACTTATTGGGGCGGGGGGCCCCCCCACCTGCACTCATCTTCATCCTTTGGCCATCACAGACCCCTGAAGGACTTTCAATAGGCACCTACGAACATATTCCTGGGTTCCAGTTCCCAGTTCTGCCAGTTATTAACTACATGAGGTAAATCACTTCCCTTCGCTGGGCCCCAGTCATTTCCTCTTCAAACTAAGAGGTTGAGACCACATTATCTCCAAGGTCCTTTTAATAAATGTTCTATATTGTGTTACATGAAATCAAAGGAGTTACAAAAGAAAAATGCTACCTTAGTCAAATATATTTTTCCAGTAACTCCCCACATAATCCAGCTTCTCTTCCTATCATACAATCTTAAATTGGAAAGGACTACCAAGGACAATCCAATCACTTTAAAGACAAGAAAATGGAGGCCTAGAAAGTAGAAGAAGCTTGTCCAATGTCATACAAATAAAATGGCAGAACCAAGCTTTGAAACCAAGTCTTAAGACTCCAAATGCAGTGTTCTTTCCACTTTACTGTCTTTCCTAAGAGACTCCTGGCGCTTCCACTAGTAAATTCTACTCTAGATGAACCGTAGTCAAACAACTTTCTCATTTAGCAATTCCAGGATTTTTTTAATCCATTTAAATTTCAGATTATTTCCTTCATGGGAAAATGTGCTAAAATTTGTGGTAATAAACTAATTTTAATCTTTAAAAAGTTCCATTAAATTCCTGCTATGATGCTTTATCAGGATGCAGAGCTGACCTTGAGTTTTCAATGGCTGACCAAAGAGCCACAACAGATCCTACATTAAGCTTGGAAAGGTTCCCGGTGCAGACTGTTGACAGGAAATGTCTGTTCTTCAAGAATTAATCTTAATCAATGTGGGGAGAAATTCCTCATGAATGTGGTTTCAGGGTAATAAATTTTTCTGACATAGAAATTCTCCCAGATCACCTCTGAAACAGTAGTGCTGGTGATGTCCATGAGGAAATTCTAGAACCCTGAAGTCAGGAGATGTATCACTTGACTACATCAAGTAAGGTATGCCATGAAAAGTACTAAAGTGGTGAATCTAATATATGTAAAAATAAAGGTTCTAATTTATACAACCTTTCAAAACATTCAGAGGGTAAAGACTACAGTATAAGAATCAGGGTCATATTGGGCCTAGGTTCTGAACCTTTTTCAGGGGTCACAGACCCCTTTGGCAATCTGGATTCCTTCTTAGGATAATGTTTTAAAATAATTTTTAATGCTAAATTTGAGTTAGAGATGCATGAAAAAGATGTGATTTTGTTCACATATATGTTCACTGACTCCACCAACCTTAAGTTACAACCCTCTATTACACAGTCTTCTACTATACACCTATATTAGAATGAAAATCACAGTTCTAGGTTAATAGAAAAACATTTGAAGAAAGGACATCAGCAATGCTAGATGGGAGATAAATGGCTCCTGGCCCTAAACATTTGTTAAATGATTGGAGTTGATAATCTCTTAAAATTCTTCCTTCCATCTCCAGAGGTATAAGAATTAAATCTCAGATTATCTAATAGGTCTCTCTTTGTAAATGAATTAAGTCAGATGTTTTCTACAAATACCTACTTTAGTCTAAACAGCAACCAAAAAACTTAAGTAACTGTCAGAACTTCGAAGTAGTTTCAGTATTAAAAGATTTAAGTTCATTCAAATCAGCAAAACAACTAGTTTAGTGGTTCAATGCATTTTTGGCAAAAATAAAAATATACTGAAAGATAAACTTGCATAAATTAAGCTTTGCTAAGCACTCTGACTTAAAATAATCCAAGACCTGAACATAATTTAAGGTCAAACAATGACTGATGACGTGGTAAAAAAGTATCAGGCTAGGAATCAGGAGACCTAGGTTCTAATCAAACCTCTGCCATTAACTGACCTTCTGAACTTGATAGTACCTGAAGTTCCTACTGAGTGGAGTTTCCCAGTTTGAAGAGCCCATGGTAGCTCTCCCATTCTTTTATGGTTCTTATACAATGGATATCAGAAACATTCCCTTTTAAGACATGAAGGCATTTTCTGATCTTACAAAAATGTCATAATTTTGGGCATTTCTCATTGAGACATTTGGTACTGCATTCATGGAAATACAAGAGAAATTCATGTAAAGTATCTACTATTACTGATGCTCAAAATACACAGCTTATTATAATTTTTGGAGTGAATGGAGGCAAAACAGTAAATTAAGTACAAGAAAAGGACCTTCCTAGGGTCCTCTAAAATATACCTCATACTGTGCTCTACAATACCCTGTCCTCTGATGTCGAGTACCCTGAGATAGCTACTAAACAAAATCCAAGTTAGTAGAGTGATCTTCTGTTAATAGATGTAAACAGACTGAAATTTCTTAAAATGTAAAAAATGAAAAAAGCAAACAAAACTAACAGAAAACTCTTCTATAGCCAAGATAAAAGATGAAAGGCAAACAAAATGACTTACCAGTCATTTAGACCCCTAAGCTTCTGACTTCCCGGGCTGAAGGAGGCCTAAAATGTATTTAAATAAACAGCAGAAAGAACATTTTCAAACCCAAATCCCAGAGTTAGGAGATTCCCAAAGTGTTCTCTCAAAATAGGTTAGAATTGAAATAATCTATTCTAAGACAGTGGCATTAGAGATCCTATTTCCTTACAAATTCCCCAAATCTTTGATTAGTTTCTCCACCCCCCCCCCACCAGAAAGGTTTCCTCTTCCAAAGGTTGTTGTACCATTTCTAGGAGGAAAGGCAGAAATTTCAAGGATTAGGAAACAAAGCACTTCGATAATATCCAATAAATACCTGCCACAGGAATTGGAGGAGGAGACAGGACAGACAGGAAGAGTCACAAATAAAAGAACATGTTGAAGCGCCTTTCCCTCCAGTCTTCATTGGAATCCACGGTCCCCTTACACCAATGAGGTCCAATACGACCAGGGAGTCAGACCATCAACTAACCCCGAGATCTCAGCTTCCTATCACAAGCCCTCTGTCATATACCCTAGGATCCAATCTGTTGGCCAGGAAGTAAATTTACTCTCAGTTAAGTCTTACAAATAAATACACACTACCAATCTGTTAGTGAATATTTTTAATTTTAAAACTGCCACACAAGTAAAAGCAAAGATATCCCATGAGACTGGAAACCTTGAGATTAGGGACCCAGATTATGGCTTTGTACCTCTATCAATTAACTCTTCTATAAACCCCTCTTTCCCTTCATTCGAGTGACACACAGACACCACAAAGATCAGAGATGCATTGGCATTCTGTAATCTTTATTTTTTTTTTATTTTACCCCTCTACCTCGCTCACTAGAATCCCTGCTTCCTTCAAAACACAACTTGGGTCCTGAAAAATGCAGGAGGTCTTCCCTATCCTGGGTGTTCGTACACATCTTGTACACACTCGCAAATGTTGTTTGATTAATTTAGCCTTTGTACCCCTAGCACCTTGTACAGGGCTCGGCACACAGCAAGAGCTTAATAAATGCTTGCTGTGCAGACGTCAATCAAAGCCAAAAGAACGTCTCCTGGGTGCCACAGAATCTCTTTGGTTCTTTCCCTCCCAAAGTAAACATGAGGGCAGCCCTCTACTAGAGGCCTCACCATGACATTGAGCTGACCTCGGGTTCTTGAAGCCATGCCTGAAGCACCAACTCTGGCAGGTGCCCCTGAGAATAGGCTGAGGTGGACGGTGTGTCTGTTGTCAGAGCAGCTGCCTGGCTAGGCACAGAACAAATCGGAAGCACAGGTTTTATTATTTTTTTTTAGCAGCAGTAACTTTTGGCTCTATCTTCTAAGTTAGAGGCTGTGATCTGTAGTGATGGAGGGTGTCCTCATTCACAAAACAGCTGATCCTTGGAAGTACCAAAGAAATAATCAAGACTTCCCTTTCACCTCTGGTACATCTTAGTGTGAAGGGGATCCTGAGCTCTCCAAGGGTAAGCCGTCAGAACGAGCTCTGGCCAAGCTCTGGTTTTCCAGCTTTTTAAAAATGGCAGTGGAATTTTTGTATACAATCCAGGGACCTGCTTGGCTAAGTGAGAAAACGCCTGCCACTAAGCATGCTATAATGTAAAAAAATTTCCAGGCTGTAGCAATTCAAAAAGCTCACCTACACAGAGGGAAGGTTATGATTTTCATGGGCACAAAATACAATCAACGAATGAAAAAGAAGTATCCCTTGAATGACCGAAACTGCAACAGTTCCCATCCTGTTGTGGACTGATGGAGCTGGGGAAGCCAGAGTAAACATAACCATGCCACCCTTCCCACACACCTGCATCTCGAGATGGGAGTGTTGCAAGCAAAGAAGTTGTGCTGCAACCCTGGGACAGGGCGCCTTACCTTGGCAGCCAGGTATACTGATCTGGGACCCGGACCTTTGGGCAAAAAAGGGATAAAAACAGTCCTTGGTTTACAGCGGAGAACTCAGAAGACCCCAGGGAAATGACCTTACTTTTAACCCTCTTGTCAGCTGTTTTTTAAATACCTTGAGAACTGTTTCTACCTAAGAGCACTGGAATAGGATTTTGTTAAAAGGATTGTCTATCTGACCCTTTCGGGCTCTGAATCGCTCTACCAGAAGCCAAATAGCAAGGCTGACCAAGGCCTACAAGTGACTAAAGGTTTACAAAGTGCTCTTCTTACAATCCTATGAAGTAGGAAGTCAAACCAACATCAAAAAAAAAGCAACCCACCCCAGCTCAAAATGCTACATTCACATTAAACCAAGGAAATGGGCAGGAAAGATGAGTGCAAAAGAAAGCAGCAGATCTATCTACTTCCTCTCATACGAGTCCACTATCCTACTGTCCATCTTGGCCATCTTCTCTGCTGAGGACCTGGCCTCCTCTCTCTGTCTCTGCCGTCTCTCTCTCTGTTTGTGTCTGTCTCTCGCGCACACGCACGCACACACACCTGCCTACAAAACACAGCCACGTCTCCCCATCCTTAAAAACAAACAAAAACCACACCTCATTTGATCCAAACATCCCCAACTCTCCTCTTGCGCTTTTCTCCACCTCTTCCAACCCCACTGCAGGCTGGCTTTCCACGGAAACCGCTCTCTCCACAGTTACCAATGCTACACATAATCCTCCCTCAGAACCCTCACATCTTCCAAGGTCATAAAAGGAGCTAAATAATTCAGAGGGTTTGGAAGTGGTTTTGTTATATTTTAATGAAGGAAAGGAAAGGGAGAGGAAAAGGATTACCTAAGCAACAAAGAAGAAGGAAGGATACTAATGACTGAAGCGCCCAATCTGTCCCAGCCCAGTCCTCATGCTTCTTGAGGCCTGCAGCATTCAGCACGTTTTACCACAAGCCTAGGAACTCTCCTGTCCGGGCTTCTGTGTGTCACGGCTGTCTCCTGGTTCTCCGCCTACATGTTAGATCACTGCTTTTCTCAGTCTGCTTTGCTAGATCTTCATCTAAGTCATGCCCATTAATCACGGGGGTTACCCTCCAAGGCTCTATCCTGGTCTCTTTTCTCTCAATGCTATCTGCCTTAATGGTCTCATCCATTCCCACAGGTTCCATTACCACTTAGGTGCAGATGTTTGCTACATCTATAAATCCAACCCTAGTATCTCTCCTGAGCTCCAGCGTGGGTTTCACCAATTGCCTTTTTTGGATACTTTGAATGGGATATCCCACAGACATATCAAACTCACATGGCCAAAGCAAAACTCGTGAACCATAAGCCCAGCCCCTGACCTGCTTCCAAACCTCCCTTTGGAGATAGGTATAAGATAGCACCAATCCTCCGAGTCACCCAGGCTCATACCTTCATACTCTCCCTCCACACATCCCATCAGCTACCAATTCTTGTTTCTCCTCGAACTTCACAACACTGCTCCATTTAGCCCCTTTCTCTCCATTCACTGGATTCAGCCAGCACTCTCATTCAGGCTCTTACTAACCTTTCACCTGGACTACTACAAAAACTGTCTGTTCTGCCTTATTTATCCCCACTCCACTCCAACTCTAGCTGTGTTATTCCTGAGCAGTCTGACCTCGTCACCTATTGCCTCTGAGACAAAACATCAAGACATCCATTCAGCATCTGAAAGCTCTTCATAAGTTAACCCCTTGCTACCATTCCAGTCTTACAACTTACTCCTTTCCATGGACTCTATAAGCAAGTAACACTGGTCCACAGGTAGTTCTCCAAACACTACCCTCTGTGAGCTTTCCTTGGCTGTCTGTCCTCCCAGCCCTAAAATGCTCTGCCGCCTCCTAACCTCTGCCTCTTGGCTTCTCTGCTTTCCGTCAAGCTCAGCTCAAATCTCATCTCCTGCAAGAGGACAGTCCTGGTCCCCTACAGCCTGTCCAACTACTCTGTGTACACCTAGTTCATACTTAAGGTATTTACAAGTTATCTGCCCCATTAGAGTATGAGCTCATTGAGGGCAGGGACTTGTCTATCAGCCCCACAAAATGTTCTTTGACAATGGAAAACAGATAGTAGCAAATTCACACTTTCCATTTCCACCAGTTCCTATGTTTTACTTCTTGTTTAAAGTTTATCATTTCTCCCAAATCCATGCTTTATTTGTGAAAGTAGCTCTTGGAACAGGACACCATCTACTTGTAGAGGAAGAGTATCAGAATGGGAATTAAGAGAGGTGGACTCTGGTCTTCGTTGCCATAGAATTCAGAATGTGAAATGTTCATCTCAGGCTCTGTCAAAGGGATTTTCATAGGGTCTCAGAATCATGTTCCACTCCAGGTCATTCAGGTATCAAGTAGGAGAGTCAAAATTTGAACCTATGTCCTATGGGCTCTGACTTTATCATTGCCTTGAGAGAACTAGGTCTTTGACTTCATATCACTTTCCATTCAAAAAAAGGTCCTGTGGTTTTGACTTGAGAATATTCTGGAAGCCAGAAGACAAGGGTTCCTGTCACAGGTCTATCACTTTCTCACTGTGTGACGCAGGACAAATCCCTTTCCAATTAAGTTAGGTTCCTAATACAGAAGGAAGGCAAATGCTTAGAGGTGTATTCTTGTGGTTACAGGAATTTGGGGGATTTTCTGGGCTTTGCAGAAGATGAATGTCTTAGCTCCTTGCCTGCCTGAGGCATCTGGGGAGACGATCTTTTGAAAGTTCCCAAAGTCTAACACAATATTAGAGGGTTAAAGCATGGCCCATGGGGACTAGAGAGCTGGAGGATGGTAAAATCCAAGGAAGGCACAGGAGATCTGAGTTCTAGGGACTGGCGACCCAGAATTAGAATAAAGAACCCCAGGGCTAGAATAGAACTGAGAAGTAACTTAATCCCAGTCCTCACTTGAAGGAATCCCTTCTATGACATACCTGATAAGCAATCATTTGGCCTCCATTTGAAGATAATCAATGGCAAGAAGCTAATGAGTGTTAGGAACTGGGAGACTCAGCTAAGTACCCCAACCCGACAATGGCAACACGACCATGGACGAGCCTAAGTTTCATCATTTGTTAGAGGGGATATTTACACCACTTCCTTTACAGGGCTATTACAAGGAAAATAACTTAAAGCACAGTATAAACCCAGTTATCTTCATCCTCACTGTCATCTCCCAAAGCAGCCTGTTTTGATTTGGGGCAGCCCTTAGCACCTGCCTCCTCTGACCACTGACCCTCATTGATCCTTCTGGTGCTCACACAGAACCAGAGAATCCACTTAAATGCGTCCAATGTCTCCTGGAAGACAACCCACTCCTCCACAACAGAGATGGCTCAACTTTATTTGGCCTGGTCCGGAGCAGGAACTTAATAAATGCTTGCTGACTATTTGATTGATAACCTCCAGATATTTGCAAATGACAACTTAACCGCCCTCTCCCCCAGTTCTTTCAACAATTCATAAATAACAAAAGTTTAGACCACTTACCCAAGGTTTCACCTCCAGATCACAACAGATAACAGATCAAATCCTTGATGATAAGTATTCAAGGACCATCTAAATTCATTTTCCATGCTAGAATTTGTAGTACAACAAAGCAAGCAAGCCTTAACTAGGCACTGAGAATTTGGGGCAAGGGAGGGGGGAGGTAGTGATTCTCGCTATGCTCTTCGTTGAAATGTTATCTAACTTGAATATTTCTACTGTATCAGAAACTTCAACCCATGTCCATCTTTAATCTGTTCCCCAAACTCTAGACTAAACTCTAAGAATGGCAGGCATGACTCATCAGGAAAAGATCAATCTTCTTCAAACACTCCTCTCCACTCCACTCCCACACACATCTATCATTTGGCAGATGTTTCTTCATAGGGAAAAAGGCCAGGTAAATTATTACTCTTCAACCTAATCTTAAGACATCACACACTTACTTACACACAATATTAGAGCAAGAAATTTTAGAACTTGGTCATTCAAGTCCAGCCTACTCACTCTTGCAGAGAAAGTAAGGGACTCAGAGGGAAAGTATCTTTCTGTGGGTCACACAAGTAAGTCAGTGATAGCGCTGGGGGAAGGACCCAGGCTCTCGATTCCCCATCTAAGGCTCTTTCTACTTCGTTGTTCTCCCACACCAACCTGCTAGCTAGCATTTTATATCTAAACAGATCACAATCATGTCAGAAGCAGAGAGAATTGTATTCTCAAATTTTGTCACTTAACAAGCATTTGCTGGATATCTTTATGCACAGAATTCTTTTCAGGGTTTTGAGAGGTGAAAAACACTGGGAAAAGGACAGGCTCCCTGACTATGAAAAGCTTAAAATCTAGCTGGGGAGCCAACCCTCCTCCCTTCCCCAGCAAGACACATACAAAGCAATCTATCAATAAAGATAATGTGGCAATAAAGTAATGAAGTGCTCAAGGATAAACAAATCCTGCTATCAGAGCGGGGAAAGCATGGAAGAAAAATAATGTTGCATGTTCAGGAAATAACATACAAAAGCACAATACTAGAAATAAGCAAGTTTTAAGTAGGGGACAGGGAGCTGGTTAACTTAGGTAGGATGCATGTTGGGTAGTACTAAGAGTAAGAAGCTCTGGAAAAGAAAAATGAGGAAAAAGGGAAATAGGGGGGCATCTGATAGAAGTCCTTGAACGCCAAGGTTGATCTGACCTGACAAACATTTATGAAGTTCCTACTATGTGCTGGATGCCCTAATGAGTGCTGGGGATATCAGGAAAAATAAATTTAGGAGCTCACAAAGAGTGTTTAAAGAAAATGTAACTAGATCAGAGTGAGAAGAACCTCTGACCAAGACAGACCATCGAGGTGGTTGCAGTAATTCAGGGGGAAAAAAAGATAAATCCTAGACTGTTCTTGTGACTACAGTGCACAAATGTAAAAGGAAGGAGCGTGATGGAAATCAGCAAGGGTTAGTGCACTACTGGGCCACCAATAGGGCAAAACCATATGTAAAGGTAGAGTGGAAAGCTAATGGGGGTAAGAAGGGGAGGGATGCAGCAGGGAAGAAAAAGAATAATTGTGGTTTAATGTTAAAGTTCACATACCCTCTAGGCAATCAGAGATATGAGATCAGAAGAAAGGCGAGACCCAGATGGAAGGAGACCAGGAAGTATGTTGATATGATATTGACAATAATGATGTTGATAAGGATAACAACTAGCATTTACACAGCACTTTAAGGTTTGTAAATTGCTTTTGCATACATTATCTCATTTGACCCAAACAACAATCCTGTGAAATGGGTACTATTATTATCCCCTTTTGGAGACCAGGAAATTGAAACTTAAGGGACGTATCCAAAGCCACAGTTAGTAACTGACTGGGATGGGCTCTGAATTCAGGTCTTACCTGACTCAAGTCCAATGCTCTCTATCCACTATTCCACACAGCTACCTCGGGAGTAGAAGCTGAAGCCACAACAGTAGATTAGGCACCTAAGGAAGGGCACAGAAAAAGGAAAAGTCGAAGGCCCTAAGTTTGAACCTTGGGGAAATGCTTAACAAAGTCAGAATCAAGAGGAAGCGGGGAAAGCCAGGAGGAAATGAAGCATAGAGAGGTAACAGAAACATGGCACAAAACATCAGAGGAGGAATTTAGAGGCCACTGGTGTTAAATGCAGCTGGGGACAGGCCAGAAAGGATTAGAACTAGGGAAAAAACAGCAATTGACTTGGCCAGAGAGAAGGCTGTTTCAGTTTTGTGTGGTTTATTACTAGTTAACTGTGAAAACAGCATTAAGTGTCATCAGGTGGTATTTCGGACCATTCATTAATGAAACACAATTAGACTGGTCCACCAAGTAATGGAGGATAACCTTGTTTAGGCAGATCCATATGGTTCAAGCAAGTTAATTATCCAGCCAGGCCTAATGAGGATCAATCTGAAATAAATTTAATAGTGTCTCTCTTGAACTGTGTCTATATTTATAGTGAGATACAGAGACTGTAGGATTTAGAACCAAAAGAAACCTTAAAGGTCATTAATCCATTTCCCTACATTTTGTAGATGAGGACAGTGAAGCCCTAAGAGGTTATATTTTTACCAAAGCAAGGTTAAATGTCACTGGGACTCTTCAAAATGTAGTTTGGGAAAGATAAGCTGGTATAATATCAACTGTATTGATGGCGTAGCTCCAACTCTGATCCTCAGTGCAGAGTGCATTAAGCAACAGAAAATAGTTTCTGCACGCCAAGATTTAAACAATCAGGACGCTACTCAACTCCCCTTTACATTAGGGGTTCTTAAGTGGGTGTCCATAAATCTCCTTAAAGTATATTTTGATAACGATGTATCAATAGAATTGGTTTCCTTTATCAGTCTCTGTTTTTAAGAGCATAAAATATAATACAATCTCAGAGCTAGAAAAAATAACAACAAAATTCATCTGGAAGAACAAAAGGTCCGGAACATTAAGGGAATTGATGAAAAGAAATGGAAAGGTGGCATAGCCATATCAGAACTTAAATTATATTATAAAGCAGCAATCATCAAAAATACTTGATACTGGCTAAGAAATAGAGTGGTAAATCAGTGGAATGGGTCAGGCACACAAGACACAATAGTCAATGATGACAGTAATCTACTGTTTGATAAACCCAAAGATTCCAGCTTCTGGGATGAGAACTCAATATTTAACAAAAACTGCTGGGAAAACTAGAAAATAGTATTTTGGCATAAACCAACTTCTGACACCATATACTAAAATAAAGTCCAAATGGGTACACAATGTATATATAAAAAGTGGTACTATAAGCAAACTGGGAGAGCAAGGAATAGTTTACCTGTCAGATTTATGGAGAATTTATGACCAAGCAAGAGATAGAGAACATTATAAAATGCAAAATGGCTAATTTTGATTACCTTAAATTGAAAATTTTTTTCACAAAGCCAATGCAACCAAGATTAGGAGGGAAGGAGAAAACTGGGCAAGAATTTTTATAACTAACGTCTCTGATAAAGGCCTCCTTTCTAAAACATATAGAGAATTGAGTCAAATGTGTAAGAATGCAAGTCATTCCTCAATTGATAAATGGTCAAAGGATATGAACAGGCAGTTTTCAGATGAAGAAATTAAAGCTATGTATAGTCATTTGAAAAAATGCTCTAAATCACTATTTATTAGAGAAATGGAAATCAAAACAACTCCGAGGTACCATATCACACCTATCAGATTGCCTAACATCACAAAACAGGAAAATGATCAATGCTGGAGAGGACATTGGGACACTAACACCCTGTTGGTGGAGTTGTGAACTGATCTAACTATACTGGAGAACAATTTGGAACTATGCCCAAAGGCCTATAAAACTGTGGATACCCTTTGACCAAGCAATACCTCTTCTAGAGCTGTATCCCAAAGAGATTATACAAATGGGAAAAGGACTCAAATGTACAAAAATATTTATAGCAGCTCTTTTCGTAGTAGCCAATAATTGGAAACTGAGAAGATGCCCATCAACTAGCTGAACAAGTTGTGGTATATGAATGTAATGGAAGACTATTGTGCTAAGAAATGATAAGCAGGAAGACTTCAGAAAAACCTGGAAAGACCTGAACGAACTGATGCTGAGTGAAGTGAGCAGAACCAGAACAATGTTGTACACAGTAAAAGCTGCAATGTATGATGACTAACTTTGACAGACTTAGCTCTTCTCAGCAATGCAAAGATCCAAGACAACTCCCAAAGGGCTCATGATGGAAAATGCTGTCCACATCTAGAAAAAGAACTATGGAATCTGAATAGATTGAAGCATATTACTTGCATTTTTTCTTTTGTTTCTTCTTTCTTATGGTTTCTCTCATTGATTCTAATTCTTCTTTACAACATGACTAATGTGAAAATAGGCTTAATTATGAAGGTATATGTAGAACCTATATCTAATTACATGTAGTCTTAGGGTGGGGGGAGGGGAGAGATTGCAAGAAAATCTGGAACTCAAAATCTTATGGAGGTGAATGTTGAAAATTAAAAATAAATAAGTTGGGGCAGTTAGGTGACACAGTGAATAGAGCACCAGCCCTGGAGTCAGGAGGACCTGAGTTCAAATGTGGCCTCAGATACTTAACACTTACTAGCTGTGTAACCTTGGGCATGCGAAGAGGCAAGGTAAGCCCCTCTGTAAGGAATAAGATTATACAAACCAAGGCCCTAACTCAATAAGACTTTTCTATTACCCTGAGTTGTTTTGGAACAGAAAATCCTGGGAACATGAGGGCTGCGCTTCTCCTGGGACCCTGGCCAGGACCTTGAGAAGAGATACGGTTAACTGCCCAACCCCTGGAACTAGCCACTCCAAGGAAACATTGTTCTTGGGGGGGGGGGGCCTTGGAGGAATTGGCCTCCCTCCCCGGCCTCACACAAGATGATGCTTGCTAAAAAACACCTGGCAGCATGCCCTCTTTGTTCTCAGTGCTACTTAAACTATAAGATTCAGACCCCAAGTTGGAATCTCACCCAAGGAGGAGACGTCCTGCCTGGGACCTTCCCGAGTGGAACCCTGATGGCTGAACCCCGGGATTCCCCAGCCACTGGGACAAGAGCTGGCGCTCCCCCTAATTGGTGATGTTTTCTCTCTCTCCTCTTTCTCTATCCTTTTTGTAGCAACATTAGTATGATAAGTTTATTGGTACTGATCTATTGCGTACGCTGTGTATGTAAGAAGGGTCCTTTTTCTTTTCTGCTTCTGTAGTGCATTGTTAAGGTGCCTGATTGTTTATTACTTCTCACCCACTTGCTCTTACTTTTTTAAAATTTTTATTATCAAATAAATAGTAGATATAGTATATACATTGTGTGTGTGTGTCATTTTGTGGGAGCAAATCCAAACCCCGGTATACTTAAGCAAACAGCATGTCACTTAACCCCAACTGCCTTGCCCTCTCCCCTCCAAAAATCGAAATAAATAAATGAGTTAATTAAAAAACAAAAACATTCTCCTGAGAAATGGTTCACCAGACTGACAGCCAAAGGGGCCCATGACACAAAGAAGGTTAAGATCCGCTGCCTTAAGACATCCCAACTGCCTTTTCCCTCTAGACGTCAAGGCTAAGTCAGTTTTAGTTCTAGTTCAGGCTATTTCATTGATCTGTGATCCTGCAAACAACCCTATTCACTATTTCACAAGGTGACCTCAGGAAAAGTAATTTCTCTCTGGGCCTCAGCTTATTCATTCACACAATGAAAATTTTCATGCAGGAGTCTTAACAGAAAAGTAAAATGAGGTTATCTGCTACTAACTCATGGGAACTTGCCCCTCTGTGGGTCTAAGACAAGAGGTTTGGAAAAGAAAACCTCTAAGATGGATGAGCTATCTTAACTTTTAACCAATGTCACCTGAAATCTGAACCAAATGATTTTATATCCTTTGAAAAGTCCTTGTCCACCTCACAATATATACCAAGATGAGTTCCAAATGGACAGTGACTTAAAAGGTCACATCATTATAAACAAATTAGAGGAATAAGGAAAACAATTTCTTTCAGATCTATGGATAGAGGGAATGTTCATAATCAATCAGAAGATAAAATGGACAATTTTGCAAACATAAAATTGCACAAACAAAAATTTCTGCACAAATAAAAATACAGGTAAAAGTAGGGGGGGAAACAGTTAACTGGAAGGAAAAAATCTACAAGTTTCTGATGTCTCATTTCCAAAATATATAAGGAACTGATTCAAATTTATAAGAATAAGACCCTTTCCTCAACTAGTAAATGTTCAAAGGTTATGAACTAACAGTTCTCAATGGAAGACATTCAAGCTATCAACAGACACAGGAAAAGAAAATCTTCCAAATCACTAATCTCATACTCATCAGACTGGCAAAACAGGGAACATCCATTAGTGCACAGCTGGTCGAGCAATGAACTGGCACTAACATTCTGGAAAGCAATTTGGAGTTATACTCAAAAAGTGACAAAACTGTGACCCTTTAAACCCAGCAACTAGACCTACACCAAGGAAAAAAGGAAAAGAACTCATACATACAGACATATTTATAGCATCTCTTTTCATAGTGGCAACTAGAAACAATGGAATAAGCAGTGTCCAGTTGTTAGGGAATGGTCAAACAAATTATGCTGAGTATAATAGAATACTATTTTGCCCCAAGAAATGATCAAAGGAAAGGGTTCAGAGAAACACTGAACAACCTGTATGAACTGATGCAAAGTGAAGTGAGTAGAACCAAGAGAACAAGTTGTGAACAACATTGTGAAAACTAACACAACTTTGAAAGACATTCCTAACCAATGCAATGTCCAACTATGATTCCAGGACTAACGACAATGGATGCTACTTGCCTCCTGAGAAGGGATGTACTCAAGAACAATGAGACACACATTTGGACAAGTACAGTGGATAATTTCTTTTGATTACCTATGCCTGTTTGTTAGGGCTTTACTTTTCTTTTAAAGTGAGAAAAAAATAGTGTTTGTTAACTGAAAAATTAGAAAATACACCTCGATGAAAGGGAAAGACAGCCAAAGAATTGTGAGCAATTAGCCAAAAACCAGCGGCCTTTCACCCTATTAGAATCTAAGCTCTTCCCAAATTCAGTAGCGTCTATATTCTCAAGCACCTTGCAAAGTGCCTGAGAGCAAGGATTAAACAGACTGTTGACTGTGGCTAAAAATCTTACCCCATCATGACTCTCTGAAGAGTCAAAATTACGGATAATCTAAAGGGCAGTGGAAAAAAGTTTGGTAGATGTAGAAGTGAGCAGGATAGAACCTATGACCAATGACACAGAAACAAGAAGTGTCACAAACAGGCATCCAACGTACAATCAGAAACAAACGGGTAAATCAAGCATGTAGTAAAAGATACAGTGACATCATCAGATCAACAGGCAGAAGATA
Source organism: Pseudochirops cupreus (assembly GCA_028627135.1). NCBI lineage: Eukaryota > Metazoa > Chordata > Mammalia > Diprotodontia > Pseudocheiridae > Pseudochirops > Pseudochirops cupreus. The sequence goes on from CM053582.1 coordinate 107,193,469, forward strand.
ACACAGTAACCCATGGAACGACAAAAGACCTATCCCCTAGCAATTACGGGCAGATTTTTTATAGGGAGGATGGGTTTATGGGAAAATATGGATAAGACTCACAAAGGAAGAGCTGTAATCTGTACCACTGGAGGGTCTAGTACCCACAGGGACCATGGAATCACATAAGCATGGAAACCACCAGCTTTATCCTAGGTCCTGTATACCTTGGCTACCCCAAGAATTTGCCTTCCAAAACAGATAGAGTCTTTGTACTTTCTCTGGAAGAACACCGGGTTCTGAGAGGAAATCTGCTCAAAGTCAACTGACCCAGGTCATAACAAGTGAAGCTCTGCTTGATTTTCACCAGCTATATAGTAAATAAGATAAAGCATTTTCAGAGGCACTTTTCTGCTCTCTAGTGGTCGCTTCAATCATGCACATCGTGAGGAAGTATACAAAAGACTGATGATCAAATAAGGACTAGAAACACACCTCCAAAATTAGCTTTGTTGAGGAACTTTTGTCTTAAGAAGTATCCCTAACTAGATAGGAAATGACAACATCTAACAAAAGCAAAGCTGTATCTGATCCTTCCAAAACCTAACAGATGATTTGTCATCTAGGTGTATCTTCGGACCACTAGGGTAAATTAATTTAGCAGGTTACTGCATCCTGTAATGCCTAGGCATTACAGGAACTGTCAAGCAGAGGAAAAAACACCACACTTGGAGCCAGCTTGGATACTTGTTAGCTGAGTGATAAATCACTTTGTGTCTCTCATTTCTGTTTCCAAGGAAAAATAAAGGGTATTATAATATTTGTACTATCACCTATCACAACATCTTAGACTGAGAAGGGATCTCTCAAAGACCTGCTAGTACAAAACATGAATCAGAAAAGGAAATTTCCTCTTCAACACCTCCAGAAAGATGCTATTCATCCAGTCTCCATGTGAAAATCTCTAAAGAAAGGTTCTCACTGCTTCTCAAATTAGCCCACTCAACTTTGGGACAACCCCAATGGCTCTGGACAAGTCACATCTAGAAGCCTCAGTTCCCTCACCTAAACAATAAAGATGATAGTGATACCTACTCCTCCCACCCAGAGTTGCTGAGAGAAGCAAATGAGAGAATATATGTAAAATGCACTTTAAGATGTTATAGGTAAGGGAAGGCTAGGTAGTGCAGTGAATAGAGCAAAGGCCCTGGAGTCAGGAGCATCTGAGTTCAAATCCAGCTTCAGACACTTAACACAAAAAACTAGCCATGTGACCTTGGGCAAGTCACTTAACCCCAATTGCCCTACCTTCCCCCCTCCAAAAAGCAAAAAAAATATATATATATATATATATCTATCTATATATTTTGATATATATATATATCTATATCTATCTATCTATCTATCTATCTATCTATCTATATATATACATATATATCAACTATTACCATCGTATTTGGTCCTGAGAGCAAGGTGAAAAATCTGCCTCTACCACTTTGACCCATTACTCCTAGTTCTATGTTCTGGGGCCAAGTGAACAACAACTTTAATCTCTCACACAGTAGACCATTCAAATATTGTAAGATAGCTTTCAAAGACACATACATATATAACCCACACCTACCCATACCACCTTTACTACTACCACCACCATCTTCTCTTCTCCAGGGTAAATGTCATTTCCTTCCACCAAATTCCATATTGTCTCCAATCTCCTTCTCTTCAGGGCTTTTCTCCTCTGAATTAATTCCAACTTACCAGTGAATATCCTTCTTAAAATGCAATCTACAGAAATATACCTAACATTTCAGATGAGGTTTGATCAAGGCAGAGGACAGTGAAATGACACTTCAATGTCACTCTTATCTAAGGCTGGGCACACACATGCCAATGCTATTAGGATAAAATGAGACAACATGGGGCAGCAGATTGAGAGGAACCATGACATGAAAGGCCTCCTCAGAGCCAGGAAGACCTGGGTTCAAGTCCTGCCTCTGAAATATACCGGCTGGGTGACCCTACACATTTTCACTTCAGGTGTACTCTTCAGCAGTTCTCTCAAGACTACAAGAGATTTCAACCTGCATTGGGAGAAGCTCTTCCTTTACGAAAGTCCTTTTACCAATGATATCACAGGTCGAAGCCTTATCTCTGTCCCTATTTTATAAGCATGAAACACATTATCACATATGAAGGCTACTCTACTGCCTTTTAGAGAACTAATTATTTGCCTGTCCACTGGGGAGATGCTAGAACTAATACTCCTGGTAGCTCCTAGTATACCTTATCTTACAGGTACTAAGTGCCAAGAACATTACCTTCGAGAATGACACAATTCGTATTTGTGATTAAAATGGAAGCCAATATAATTTGCTTTTAAGGACAAGATATCTCACAACTTGTGTTTAAATTGGAAATTTTTACTAGAAAAGAACATTTTCTCTGGAATCTTGAGTGACAATCAACAAGATTACTTTAAAAGTCTGCACTGGGAATGGATTAGCTTAAATCTCAAGCCCCTCCCAGAGCTTCTGGTTCTTAGGAGGTGCTCAGTCTCAAAATGGTAGAACTTCCATCTAATTCTGAGGCTGCTACAGTTCCCCAAGTATCTCAGCCTAGAAGTAAAGGAAATGCAAACACAACTTAATGGGGAAAGAGAGAAGCTATAGTTGCTTTTTATTCCTTATCTCCTAAAATCTGACTTTCCCTCTTGTACTGTTCACCACCTGGGACCCAAGGAGCTCACTAGACCTTCTAACCTCTAAGTCTAAGACTTCATCGCACTACCACTCCTTGATGGGCTTTCTTACCATGCTGTGACAAATGCAGCCATGGGTGTTTGGAAAGGGTAAGCTATATTTTCCAGGGGTCACCCTTTAGTTCTAGAGCTGATATGCTGAGATCAGATCCCAAGGAATCCTCAATGTCCTGAAAAATCCTGAGCAACCTCCATGGAAACCCACTCCCCTTTCAGCTTCAGTACTGAATAACAAAACGAAGAGAATGGAAAGTCCTAACACTTTCCTTAAAATCTCCAATTCTTTTAAATAAAATACTAATTTTGGAAAGCCACAGGGAAGGAACAAGCACTTATTAAGTGCCTACTACATGCCAAACACTGTATTAAGTGCTTTACAAATATCTCATTTGATTTGCAGAGCTGATGAAGAAACAATAAACAATATATACACCACCCTCTGGACAAACAGAACTTTAGCCCTGCAGCTTTTGGAAGGGTAGTAATGTCACTGATATGGGTTACAGACTGCAACCTCTTCACATCTTATTCTTAGTTCCTGGGGCAAAGTAACTTTAGTTACCTGGTAACTAACCATTTGGTATAAGGCTCTCTGAATTCAGCAAAGGCTAGTCCAGACAGAGCAATGGACACAAAGTCCACCGCAAGGCCCAAAATATATAGCTTCCCAAACTGGCCAGGTGAATTTGACAATTATCAACTACACACTGATAGGCTTCCCAGAGGGGATCTGACACAGTACAAGATGGGGTAGTGTGTGCTAAGAAACAAAGGAGAGATCCAGACCACTGTCCAGGGGGAAAAGAGAATAGTTAAGGTTTCATGTAAAAGATGGCACCTGAGTTGGCCTTCTACATAGAGTGAACTCTATACACATTGGAAAGGCTAAGATGAAGATAACACCAGGAGGAAATTTGGGAAGCGGCAAAAAGTCCAGTCTGGGTAGAATCTAAGTGTACGACAGGAGTTACATAAAACAAGGTTGGAAAGGCAGGGTAGGGTCAAACTAAAGTGGGTCAGAGCTACAGAGATAAGGAGTTTGTATTTTATCCTACAGCAAGAGCCAGAGAATTTTTCTGAGTAGAAAATGGGCATGGTAAGACCTGGACAGCAAAAGAATAATTTAAGAAGGAGTCCGTCAGGTAATATGCTCATTGGCATAGCTTTTGAGGACCCAAGTCACCTCTATATCACATTTAAAACCACGTGAGTTGGACTTTAAGACAGGCCTGTAATAACTACCAGAAACCTACAGATATCTATGCATTGGATCAACATAACTATGTCATCTATCATTGGACTAATTTCTATGGGGCACCACAAGGTCTAAATTCAAGCAAAAAAGTTCCTCTTCTCTGTCTTGGGTAGGTCCCACTCCTGATTCTCTTGGGGCAGATTTCTGAGGAAGGAACCAAAGCTAAAGAGTGCCTATATTTTCGCACAGACTAACTACAGGACACAGCACTGGGTGAGGTGTTTTGGTTCTTTTTCACTACCGAAGTTTGTGACTAATGGATCCTCACCAGCATCCCCTGGAGACCACAGTTAAGAGAAGAGTTCCAAGTCTAGTTGTGCCACTAATTAGTAATGTGAGGGAGGACAATTCCTTGTAAGTCCCAGTTTCTTCTCCTGCAAAAAGGGAGTAATATTCATACCACCTAATTCATAGGTGTTTCTGTGAGGCAAGTGCTTATACTGTTTACAAATACTATTAGCAGTAAGAAAACATGAAGTTTATAAAATGCAGCCAGTCCAATATAACAATACTGAATTACACAAATTAATAAGGGGATCCAGGAATACACATTTACAGGGTTATCGAAATACTGACCAAAATATTATGTTGAATTATCATGTTAAGATAAACAATCTTCTGATTCATCTATCTGGAAAAATGAAAACTTGGGAAAGGCTTTTTTTAGGGCCCAAATTCTTACAAATAAGTCAGAGAAGCAGGCTAAACATTTGTATGCTTTCAAACTATTAAGGATCTGAAAAACTAAAACACCAAATGGTAGCAATTTAGTAAAACCAACAATTCTTGTACTAAAGTGTTGGGAATATTTACACTAAGCTAGAAAGAACCTTTTTCCTCCCAAGTAAAAAGCAGTTGCATGAATTAAAAATTCTCAAGGACCCTGAAAGGTCAATCTGGTTTGAAAATAATAGGCACACCAGCACAGAATAGCACAAATAGAGTCAAATACACTCACTCATTTTGTGCTTGATTTTTGTCTTTAGAATAAAAATGGGTATCAGTTGGAATACCAGATGTTTGCTTCATTTTTTGGAATCAAGTAATCCAGAGAAGCTGACAAATTAGCTTAGTAAGAGGAGACATTTCTCAGTTTCTTCAGAAAAATCTCACTATTCTATTGCTCATTATGAGACAGACTTGGTTATACTCATGGTTAAACTCTTTCCATTAAATATAACTTAAGACATGAAACAACTGATGTAACATGGGTAAAACCTGTAAGCTGGCTGTTGGTTGTATCCTAAATCGCATCAAGAGGATTCACTATCTTTATAAACACTCCACGCTTAATCATAGAATTTAACCTTAAAAAAAAGAAACTCCTTTGTCACTGAAATGTTTGCTGAAAGTAGCAGGCAATTCTCTCTACATATGACAATGAAACCATGTGCAATACTGTATTTAAGCCTGTGACTCACTTATTTAAATAAAAACAGAAAGGGTACCTGCTGATCACTCTGACCTACAGTAGGAGAAATGTGTCAAAGTAATACACAACTGACTAAAACTGCAACAACATTCTAAATGCCTACCCTATTCTGTGTAGCAAAACCAGGTGAGACTTTCAGATCTGATTAACAACCTCTGATAGAAATTAAAGCTGATCTGAGATTTTACAAGATTCCTGATTTAAAGTTTAAGTTCATCTGAATCAAGACTGACTATAACCTCATGCAGTCAGGACCTCAAGAAAGACAACATACTATAGGGATTAGCTGGTGATTCTCTTATGATTATGCCTGGGTCAGGGACAAGATTAGGGTGTCTAATGAGGTTATGGGGGTGGGAGGGGGGTGTGTTAAGTACTGTTATTAGGGGATGGATATCTGCCTTATCAGTAGGTGTTGCCTATCTAGAGGACTAAAAGAGGAAAAAAATGTCAGTCCATTGGATCTCAGAACATTGTACCTGTAAGGGCCTCTGAAGACTATCTGGTCCAACATTTCCAGTCTTCAAACACAGGACCCTGAGGTTCAGACAGCTGAACTAGCTGATGTCTTAAAGTCTCTTCCTTTCCAGTTCTGAGTGGATAATTCTATGATGCAAATTTACCTGCCCAATATCACAAAGCAAACCATGGTTTTTTCCGCAGTGTCATGCTTTGAGAAGGGGTATGAGGCTTATGAACTAACATGGGTTAGGGCTGATGAGACAGGACTGGATTAGTTAGAAGATGGACTCTTATCTCCTGCAAATCAGAGCAGACAGAAGCTTTCTTGCTCATTCTTCTAGAGCAGCAGCTCTCAACGTGAGGGTTGTGACCTCTTTGGGGGTCAAACAACCCTTTCACAGGGGCCACAGGGGTTGCCTAAGACCATCGGAAAACACATATTTCCAATGGTCTTAGGAACAGAGACACCACTCCTCTAAACAGGCAGGTCCCCCCACATATGAGTATTAAAGGGCTGCAGCATTAGGAAGGTTGAGAACCACTGCTCTAGAGCATACTATAGTTTCCAATAAAGGAGCAGATTTACTTCTTATCCTACTCTTCCCTTCCTTCCCACTACCACACTGACTACTGGTTCATATGCCCATAGTTACAGGACTTCTGTAAAAAAGACAAGTTAAAACATTCTCTGGTCATATTTCAGACATGTTCTTTTTAAAGGTATAAGGTAAAAGACTAAAAAGTGTTATTAAGTATTGGAGTTAAAGGTAGAGGGATGGTAATATCAGTATGTATCAGGCAAAGCCCTAATAGGAAGGAAGCAAGAAGCTCAAAAGATAAGTTAGTAGTCCACGTACAGGACATTTTCCTCTCTAGTACATTTTGTGTTTCAGGCTTCCTTCCTCTTCTGTGGGGGCTGCCTTGCCTCCCTGGTGCCAGCTCTAAGATTCACGATGGCAATCCAGTCCTATAAAATCAGCACTGCCCGTCCCAAAGCCCAACACTCTTTACTAGAATTTAAATCATTTCATTTATTCACTGCACCACCTAACTGGCCCCCTTTCTCTCATTTTTTCATTTTAGAAATTGAACTTATTGACAATTTCTTCACTCAAAGACCATCTATCCTTATATGCATTTTAAATACCTAAATACACTATGTATTAGTGTGTATGACAATTCCCAAATTTTCAAACATCTTTACTCAGGTTAGTTACTGAATAGGAACAGTGAAACAAAAAAAAATAAAAAAGTTGTACCACCAATTAGCAATAGGTAAGGAAAGCAGTATTTTTACCCCCAATAAATAATCCATCCTATTCCCCTATGCTGACCATCCTGAGCAGTACCCTGGCATCTCCCCTTCTGCTCCCAATACAGTAATATGATTAGCAGCAGGGTACAGCAGAAAAAGCTCTGGGCCTGCCATCAGGAGACCTGGGTTCAAACCCACACCTGACTTCTTCACCCACATCAAAGTACTTCTCACCCCCAAAGTGTGGAAAACATTTATCTAGCTTACAGTAATCAGCAAAGTGTGCCATACAATGCTATGTGGAATAGTGAACTAGGGTTCCTAGGATCCCTGCTTAAATGTGATGCTCCATAAGAAATATAACACTGGGATCAAATTTCAAGGGTGGAAAAACCACCAGCCTAAACACTAAAAGTTAAGAAACATCCTTTACAAAAAAATAATAATCTTCCCACCCCAAAACACCAGTAAAAACACTTTGAACATATAATGTTTTATTTAAAAAATTAAACATTGTACAGGTATTCTAATACAGTTTGTACAGGTACATAAACACTGTACCAAAAACTACAAATTTTGTTGAATTTCCTACCAAGTGGATAGGAACTTGTGAATGGCCTTACTCTACAGGCTTTTCCAATAATGAGAACGAGTACACATGCCAGCCAAGTCATGTTTAACATAGGCTCTGGACCAGAGTCTAACAGTGGCCCTAGTCAAGAGAACTGGACAACGTCACTACAATCAACTGGGATTCTACTTCCATTACTGTACAATTGCTTTACTAAGCAATCTCACCCACTATGAGGCACTAAAAGAGTTAAGAAAGACAGCTTTACTAGGGCTGTTTAAATACAGTAAAACCTTTATTTATGACAGGAATATTATCACATAATATTTAATTCCTTCTACAAAAAACTCAGCATCAAGTGAAATTTTATTAGGGCAGTTACCTCAACAAAACAGTTTTGTAATTTCCATCTCAGGCAAAATAATAGGTGAGTAGATTGCATCAGGTTACCACAAAGTTTATTTTTCCTGTAGTAATGATCTGATTGCACAATTACAGCGGTGGAGGCCAACTGTCTGTGTGCAAACATTTCATCCATGACACATATTATTTTCTGACTAACCATATTACGTCCAGTCTCTTCTCCCGTCTGAGAGCATGTTTCCTCATCAGTAGAACAGAAATGATGCTGCCTGCATTGTGTACCTCAGGGAGTCCCTTTAAGAAAGACACTATAAAAGGTGTCCAAGTGCTAGATTAAGGCAGGCTATTTTTCTTACCATTAGAGAAAGCTTCCTGAATTGTGTAATGCTACACTCTTATATTTCTAGTAAGCTCTCTGCATTTCAACATGGTTTTCTAAGTATTTCCAGTCTGCTGCTATAAAACAATCCCTCAGGAACAAAGGATCCCTTATATAAGCTGCCCAGTGTCTCACAACATACAGAGTCGTAAAGTAGACTAAGAAGAGAGGACAGGTGTACAGCCATTAAATCCCCAGAATGCATAGGAGGGTGCCACAACACTGCCAGGCTCTCCCAGAACCTTCTCAAAGACTCCTGTCCAAGGAATTCTCAAGACCTACTGGAATATGCCCTTGGACCTAATGCCCAGATTAGTAAAGAGGGAATTGAAAGTGACCTCAGAGTAAAGAAGCTATTTAGCATGAAGAAAATACATTATGGCTATCTTACTTCAGTATCAAAAATTTGATTTTTTATTAGTATTGATATCAAAATCACCTCCATTGAAGTCTTCCTTTGAAGCAACATGGTAGTGTGGAAGTGATCTGGGTTCTTGAAGGCAATGCCAGGCAAAGTGCAAGCTCCGGAAGGTCCTGCTGAGCTGCAAAGACTGGACACAGGCCCAGCGGTGGACTGGGTGTCTGCCATCCAAGGACCCGCCTAGCTAAGTTCAGAGAGCCTCATTACCAGGTTAGCCGCAGGGTGGTGGTGAATACGCCAATTCATGAAGACCATCTACTGAAGCATAAACAAGGGGCAACGTGCAGTGGTGGAGACAGTACCTACAGCCATAAAATCATGGATCCTCCAAATACTGATAGTGTGCCCCGCCTAGCCCCAATCATGCTTGGATGTATTCCCCCTCTCCCACACCTCCCAACCCAGCATCAACATAGGTGTTCTGGTAAGAGTGCAAAACAAATGGTTTACTGTTCAAAATTCCCCACCTGAAGACACGAACAGGTTCCCCCCAAACACAATAGGATCAAGGGCAGTCAGAATCACAAAACAAAGTAGATGGTAAGTAGAGCCTTAGGAGAGTTACCCTAAAGGAACTGGTCAAACATGTGGCAGCAAAATTTTACAGTGTCACAGTGCATGGGTGAAAATGCATTAATGAGGTTATTGTTAATGATGTGAGTTATAAGCCTGTTTAATCTATTTAAAAACTAATCCCCTTTCACTGTTAATTCTAATACACCCCATAGTCATTGTGTCCTGGGAACGACTGAGAAGACAAGTTGTTCAGCTTGTGATGCTATCTGTATAAAGTGTGTAAAATGCCTTACAAGTGTCAAAAGCACTATTATGTCACTTATTACTATTAGCAATTATAATCCCACCAACTTACCCCAACTGAATTTCTACACTGTCTTCAGCTATGGAACCGAATGTAATCTAGGTGATCCACATTACCTTCTCTAAATCCTAAATTTATAGTCCTATAATTTCTGTTTCCAAACATCAATAAAAAAATCCCATCCTTGTGGAAAGTGTGGCAGCAAAAAACTAGTTTCTCTGTTCAGTTTTAAAATCAATCTCTCAAAAATATTCTTCAGGCCAATGCTTCAGAATATCACTAAAATAACTTGCTAGTATCCCATCTGCATGGGACAGCAATAACCACAATGAAAAAGTCAAAAGATAATGCCCATGTGAGGTAAACCCCTGCCATCAAATCACCCACCACCACCCCTGCTCCCCCCTTTATCTTAGAATAATAGCCCTGAGGCCCATCAAGTGGATTAGAACCTTCTAACTCCAGTCTTAGCTGCCTACACCATGTAGTCCCTCAGTAAAACTGCTTATCAGATTGCAAATTAACTGAAGACCAGATACCCTACATGGTATTTTGTATGAACTGGCAAAAATTGCATTCAGTATTATGTAATGGGTGAGCCCTCACTAATTTTTTGGAGACTGTTGACTACAAACAGTAAAGTGAGTATGAAAGTCTTGTGTTCCCTTAAATAGGATTCTTTTAAGTTTAAGATAATAGCATGAAAAGTCTTATTTTTCTACAAGCCCCATGTAAATTACCCCACGTAAAGGGTTCAGGTATTTCCCCCACCCTTTGTGTCCCTTTACTGATCAAAAAATGAGAAAGAAAGTGCTCTTACCAACAACTCCACTGGTATCGTCCCCAGCGAACCCCACCTAGCAAGTCGACATCATGACATGTCAGGTCAGGGCAGCCTCAACCACGCTTCCCTGATAGTCAGGTGATAAAAGGAAGGAGTTAAAACAGGAAAAGTACACTTGCAGATTTCTGGATAACATCTGAAAATGATTCTTTTTTTTTAAATACAAACACAAAACACTCAGAGCTTCTGGTAACCTCCAAAATAAGAAAACCTTTTAAAAAAAATTTCAAAGCTGTAACCATTCCAAGTTAAATCCAATCCTTATTACATATTCGTTACTGGCTAACACTAAACTCATTTATGTGTTATTTTTAAAGTTTAGTGTTTTCATTTCCAAGGTAAGCAAGGCAGTCATCTTCAAGTGCCAAAGTAGATATGTGCCTCATTTGATTCACACCTTATAGTTCTAGACTCTTCAAAGCTGTCTCCAATTCACTGGGGCCCATCACAAACTACTTACTCCCTAAGTTAACAGAAGCTCCCCCTTTCAGAACATGGAAACACTTCTAAAGCCAAGATACTTCCTCTAAGGCTTTTAGCTACTCAAGAAAGAAGCTCTCTTATTCAAGATTCGCAAAGAACATCACATTCCTACTGTGTTGATTGCTGGTGTTCTTAAAAAACATCAATAGGTAGAAGCAATAAAACTGCTTCCATTTTAGTTTCAAAAAGTCCTTTTTGTAAGTGACGTAAGGTATCAATAGCCTTATAGGAAGTATTTTTAAATGGATTAAAAATATAATGAATGGACTTAGGCAGGTCACCCCAATGGGAAGGAGGCAAAAGACGTAATACACTTTGAAGAATACAATTATAACACCACCACAAGGCTATAGATTAGGAGTGGAATTTTAGAACCCTATTCTTTTGAATCTAAATGTGTAACAGATTTTGAAATGTACTTTGTTAGAGCCATTCAACTTCTAAAGAGATGAGGGTTCATCTTTGAGGTCAATTTGTCTATTAGAGATGCTTAAGTCACATTAGAGAAAAGTTGAGTACAAACTACTGAAAGCAGTGGGCTTTCATAATGCAGATTAACCCCAACAAATTAAGAAACTAAAAACAGTTATGCTGAAACACCTGCATAGTAATTTCAGTAACAGGAAACTAACTGTAATAACATGACGAAGTTATTCAGATTTTTTGATTGAAACAACTTTTAGTTAACTAGAAATCTGACAGTCTAATGAATAGTTTTTGCTTTTTTTTTCATCAAAATACCTTCATATAAATACATACATTTCTTGAAACAACTGCTATAAATGAGTGATCAAATAAAAATTAGCATTTTATGACCAGAGGGAGTTGTAGGTCAATTTCAAGATATACAACAAAATCTGCCTCCGTATAAAGTAAAACCATTTACCAGATACACACTTCTTCCCCCCCTGCAGTGGATTCATGGCTAAAATTTAATTGAGCTGAGGGAGAAAAAGGAAATGGCAGCAAAGGACCAGGAAATCAAATTTTTCAGGACTCATTCATCATACAAATTGCAATTTTTAAAAATATACTAATAACAAAAAGCCAAAATGACATCTTTCCTTACTCAACTTCCAATGTTGTATGATTACATTTTGTTATTACTGTGGTATCTTTGTGAAAACAAGGTAGATTTTAAAACTTTAGGTCTGATATGTATGGAATGCTGCTGCAGCATGAATAGAGAAACTTCCCCCAAAAAGGGATGTCTCTAAGTGATAAATATCAAATCTCCACATGGCTACATTTTCCATTAAAGAAATACTCACATGAATTACGTAAACAATTAAATCAGACAGGCACCAGACTTTAACCCAGGGAGTTGGTCAGGGTTGAGGAAGGATGGCAGCCTTTAGAGTATAACCACTGAAATAACTTGCATTTTTACTGCAAGAGGATTGGAGAAACAATGACTTTTAAAGTTTTGTTTGCTTACAAGAAATAACTTTTCTGAATTCTCATCATGTTTCTAAATTTCCTTAAAACATACTTAACTGATGTCTAATTCTAATTTGAGAACACAAACAAGTCTACGCTCTATACAAGTTTGGAACCAAGCAATTTTGGAGGTTTCTTACTCTCCCCCAAGGAGAAGCAGAGATTAATCCAACTCCAATTTAAAAGATTCATATTTCCACCATAAGTCTGTATCTTCTAATTTTGAAATTAATATCTGTAGAGTATTTTAGTGTCTTTTCACATATCAAAAACAGGCACATTTTAAAAAATAATCTACTGGAAGAAAAAAAGTAAAGTTTAATGAGATACTCATATTAATCCAAAACTCTTACAAAATAAAATCAGGCCAGATGATGGTTTTTAAATATTCAGCATTGTAAACATTAAAAGAATATTAATTAAGGCCTGTTAAAAGACTGTGATATTATCAATATAATCTTTTGAGAAGGAAATGAGAAATGTATTTTCAGCAGCAAATATTAATTTTATTACTTCAAATCAATTTACAAGCCATGAAACCCAAGATATGATCTACCAAACTGACAAGAGAATAGTTTGGTTTTTATTTTCTTTTTGGAAGATTTGGTCTTCTATTTTAATAATTATTTTTAAAAGACACCAAACAGCAACAAAAAGCAAAAGGAAGATGTGTGTAGCCATTTAAATTATTTTCACAATTTGTACATACTTATAAACAAGCTTTAGAAATCTCTCAAGGTGTAAAAGGGTAAGGCAGTAATTGTAATTTGAATAGAGGTCCAAATAGCATTTTGTCTGTCGGGTTGTTGTAGTTTTTAAACTTAGATCCTTCTGCTCCTTTCTTGGAAAGCAAAATATTCTTCTGAAGACTAAAAGTCACAGCTCCAAAGGTTAAACAGGGAAAGAAGTATCATGACATGGTGACCAAAATAGTCAAAAAAAAAAAAAAACAAAGTTAAAATGATGTCTAAGAGAGGTCCATCCATTGCCTTCTTAAAAGGCATTAAAATTCTGAGGCAAATTTACATATTGAAAGGAAATTCTATTTCTCCCCCAAGCAGGTCTGATTACTAAATTAAATGCTACATAATCAAATTGCATTCACAAAAGCTGAAGTAGAACTTTGGTCGGCAACTGACCCCACAGCACTATTAATAACTGTTGTCCCTGTCATCCAGCAAACAAGCACTTCAACCACAAAATTATCCTTCAGAGCAAGAATGTGGGTCAGAAGGAATTGTAGGCCACTTCCCCAACTCCTTAATGATAAAACTGCAAATTAATCCATGCCTGTGAAAATGTTCAAAAGCTATTTGAACCTGGTTTTTAAAACAAAATATAAAATTTCAAAAGAAGTGATTGTGAGACTACCAATTAATTGAATTCCATGTGGAAAAATTCATAATTTGATCTAATCCTCAGGCTAATGTCCACAATGCTACTGTGTTGAAATAGACAAGAAATTTTGCAAGAATTTGATCACTCACATAGGCAGTTATACTTTGAAAACAATATTCCTTGCAAGGATTACGAATGAAATAATGTTTTAGGACACAATTGAATTTGAAATAGGTAATGTTTTGAATAGATTTTTGAGTTTTATTGAAATCTTACATGAACAAGAAATTGGAAATACAATCACATCAAGGAACAAATTGCCACGGCTTTGACGTTGAAGCCAAACAAATTTTGTAGGGCAGATTTCAAAAAAGTGTGAAGTTATAACAATTTAAAAACACAGTTAACCTACTTCTAGGAATGCAAAACATACAATCATAGGTTATTTTCAATACAAGAAAAATGAAATTTGTTTGTTTTAATTTCTTAAAACTACTAAGACAAAGCACTAGCTCGTACTTTTATTTACAGCATACTCATACTCCTATGTAATCTATCTCAAATCCAAAAAAAAGAAAAAAAAGGAACTGTCCAAAAACCAGAGGTTCTACAAAAATCATGATTTAACAGTATGCTCAGACTGCTTTGAAACTGCTAAAATGAAGCCTAAAACGATAAAAGCATTGTAATCCCCAGGATAAGGGAACTCTGCAAGCCCAATAATGTCCAAGAGCATTTATGAAAAGAGAAAAAAATAAAAATAAAAAGACTTGAGTATATACACAATAGTGATTCTTCAGCCCATTACAAATGGCAGCAAATTGCTACTGAAAGATGAAACAGTTAAGCCAAATTTTTTTGAAGAATGTAGATCTATAGCCAATCAAATCTCGTCAATACCATTTTCAAGCCCTCACTCGTCTACTTCATTTCCACTGTTGCCCATAAGTATCCTGATAAAACTCCTGGTTGTCATTATTGTAGCCATAGTTACCGGAATAGTCGCCACCCTGCTGAAGCGGCTGCTGGGCGATGGGCTGGGAGCCCCAGTTCTGCTGGCTGTTGGTCTGACGGCGCTTGGAGTCAGGCTGGTTGTACCCATCGGCCTTTCTCTTGCCTCCTACGTTGCCCCCACGGTTACCCCGGGCTCCACGCGAACCACGGCCTCTCTGTGGCTGTGCAGGGCCCCCTCTCCCGCCCCGAGCTCCTCTTGGCGGTCCCAAAGGTGCCCCCCTCTGTGAATAGCCAGCTCTACCTCGTGGAGGTGGTGCTCCTCGCCCCCGTGGTGGTGGCGGAGCACCGCGCCCACCCCTTCCTCCTCCTCTTCCTCTTACTGCATAGCCATCATCGTAGCCATAGTACGGGTCTTCGTAGCCTCCACGATAGTCATGATAATCATAGCCATAGTAGTCATCATAATAATCTTCATAGCCATAGTAATCAGGGGGGTAGCCATAGCCGCCTCTTCCCCCACCACGCCCCCGGCCCCTCAGAGGAGGGGGCATTCGAGGTGGGGGGTGGTAGTAATAATCTTCATACCTGTGAGGAGAGAACACTCATTAGTTTGCTCTAGAAGGCTCCTGGAGACTTCCATTCTACTGAATTACCACTCAGGGCCAAAGAACAAGGCTCTGAAAGTTTGAAAGACAAGACCCAGCTACAAAACACAGCAGGGCAGACTCACGCAGTGCTTCTGGAGGCCTGTCTCGCAGCCTGGCGTTCTTTTCTTTTCTTGTCTGGAGGCTTGGCTAACACTATCTCAATTTCTTCCCCTTCTATTTCTTTCCCATTCATCTCATCCATGGCCTGCACGAAATGAAAAAAAAGCTGTCAAATTTACTTGTAAAGAAATGTAAACAGCACAACTCATCCAATCAAATTCTCAAGGATTAATGTGATGCCCGCTTCACATAAGACTAACAATTTTTTGTTTCACATCTAAAAAGAAAATCTTTTTTACATATAGATAGTAAAAGTAGAAAGCAAATCTAGCTATCTTTAGAGGTAAGCTCTAGAGAAGGCAAGTGCCTTCTGATCCATCCTTCCTTTACATAAATTTTTATTCGAATTTTTCTATAAAGTGTACATGCAATAGTTTTTCCTAAAGTTTACGTACATTGTAAGGCAAATACTAAAGTTATTCATAGCTTATTAAAGCCATTTCCTAAAGGCCTAACACTATGGTATTCTTCAAAGCCATTTCCTTTGTCTACAGTAAAGCCAGGTCAACCCTAAGGAAAATTATTTCTGGTTTAACCTAACCTACCTCTAGGCTATTTAAATGACCTGTTAAAATGCAAAAAAAGGCACTCATCTCACAAGCACTGCCCCATCTGATAGGCAATACAAGTATTTATTGTCACCCCACTTTCCAAAGCAGAAGCTCAGAGAGGGCTAAGGACCTTTCCAAGAATCAACATTTTAAATGTCACAAACAAGATTTGAACCAAAGCCAAAGGCTCCTATTTACTTACCCTGTCGCTTGCTGATTGTTTCATGAAATAGAAAGAAGGCATTCCAAGAGCTTGGCTGGGTCATACAAAGATGTGCATTTAATGTATGGTTCTAGCTCACTTTCATTTTGAATAAAAATGAATTGAACCACATCAACATAATTAAATGGCCTATTGACTCAGATTCTTGATGAAATTAAGTATAAAACTTCCCTTAATACAAACCTGGAATATATTAGAATGTCCACTGGGGAACTTGGAGAACCACCTAAATAAATGCCCCGATTAAGGAAAACTGCCCAGAAAATGGGATTGCTGATTATGACAGCCCATCTAGTATACTCTGAATGGTTATACCCTAAGTCACCTGCAGTATAAAGAATCTTTAGGAGGCAGACCCCTCTTGAAGGCCAGAGCAAGGACGTTAAGACTCTTCCCAGAGAGCGTCAAATTTCTAAGACATCCTCAACTTCTGGACTGTTTAGGGCTCAAGCCTAAATGAGTATACAAAATCTGCTCACATGTGTTCTGCAGACAGTATAAACAAACTAACAGAGTGATCAGTGATTTGCAGAGGCAAATTTTACCTCAAGTTGTTCTTCTTCTAAAGACCCTCCCACCAGTTTTTATGGATATCCCTTAAAAAGCAAGCCAGTCTACTCAGTGCTGAGTTAAATGTATACAAAGGTACAGATTTGTTCCAAGTGAGCGCAGAGAGTCATACATACACATGCATGCACACACACAGGTCAGACCTTAAAGTGATTCCTGACCAGGGCTAGCAAGCTAATGGAGAACATGGCAATTTGGAAGTGATAGTCTAACTAATCGGACCACAGCCTACAAGGAGCCCTTTTGCACAATCTAATATAGCAAATGTTACAGGGGTGTGGGCTAGAAATGAATAATTCCAAAATGAAAGTCTGAAATAGCCAGCTGCTGGGTTCCCCTGGCAACAGGAAAAGCTAGCTCTCTACCAAGAATAAAATGTGAAAGAACAACTGTCTTAATGAGCACCAAGCCCCAGTATACCACTGCTATGATCACCATTTTATTCAGAAAACTGAACCCCCAGGTCCTTAATCCTAAAAAGACATCTTTGATACTGACCTATGTGAGTATTCTGAGGTGAGAAACATAAAGTTAGTGGTACATGTTCTAAAAGAAAGTTGCAGAAAAGTCCAATTCCGTACTTAAACAATTTGTGGGAAGACCACTACATTTATTAATGCTTTTAGTCATAGACTCAAATTCTTTTCTTCTACCTATTACTGAGGATTCTAAGCCAGCTAAGTTTCACTCCAGACCATTCTCCCCAAGAGTCAAGTACCAAGAAACCAGCAAACGCCATTTCTATACTACTTAAGAACTATGATAAACAATGTTTTTTTTTAAAACAAAAACCAACAGAGAAAAGAAATTGAAGAACGATGGAAGGAAAGACATATAGAACATCTCAGCACACAGTGCTCACTGACAATATAATACAAATTATCTAAACTGAGAACGCTACATTATTTCTAGAGAAAGTCAAGAACAAGGAATACCTACCTTAATTAACATCATTAAATGGTTCCATGAAAACATGATCTTAGATGAAACCATGTTCCAGGATCCAGTCAGCTCCATAGAAGCAATGTTGATACACACGAAGCAAGTAAGCAATAATACAACATTGAGGAGACTGACGTTCAGGGTGTTAATTCTACTGGGGCTCAAGCACGAAGGGTTCAGGTCATCAATGAATGACCATTCAATCTGTACCTTCAGCTTAACCCTTAAGGCAGGTTTCCCAATGTTACAATGGATTCTGATTATGATGTATTAACAACAGTGTAAAATATCAGTCCAAGAAATATTATGCAGGTTAGAGCTGTAGAGTGACTGCTTTCTTTTTTTACCCACAAAATGTTGAAGGCAGCAAACCACATGTTACTTGATATACTTACAACAGTGCTGAATTAGAGCTTCACAGTCCACTGGGACCAATTTTATAGATGGTGAAACAAGACTCCAGAAGGTGGCTTGCCTAAGATCACACAGCAAGTTACTAAGAGTCAAGAGTTAAAAATCGGAGCTTCCATGAGTCCTTTGAGCTACATTTTACAAAGTATTGAAAAACCAAACTCCAAAGTTCAACAAACTGAAATACCACTAACCCAACGGAGAAACACCACTCCTCTGAAATGAGTTTCCTTAAAACTTCAAAGATCCTTTTCAAAACATATTAGGACACTAAACTTTGCATTTCTACCTTAACTGCTGCTCCCCGGTCTTCAAAGTGAACAAACGCATAATCTTTTAGTTTCTTCACTCTTTCTAGTTTTCCAAATTCAGAAAAGGATTTCTCCAATATTTCCTCTGTCACCGTAGTGGCCAAGTTTCTCACAAATAAAACTTTCACCTATTGAAAGAAAAGCGTGCATGATTAGATACACAACACATTTCACAAAACTACTCTGAAAACGTATAGGAATGCAAAGGATACTTCTGTAAAAAACAAGTTGTACACTTTAGCAACATAATTATGGGAAATCACTGCTTAAGGATAAAAAAGAAAAATCTAACCCTTCACTTCTAACCACACTTCTGTATGTGCTTCTCTGTATTTAACAATTATTTATAATGTTTAGGACTGGACTTTGTAACAAGCCAACAGTCAATGGTTAGCTACTGCAAAGCTGGCAAAATAATAAAGACCTGAAAGATTCTTCAGTCCAAGGGGCAGCACACAGTGGGGTGACTAGAAGGGACTCAAGACCTCTTTGGAGATTCGAATCCCTCATCAGTCTCGTTAGCCTAGGCAGCCCTGGACAAGACCCTCTGGGCTTGTTTCCTTATCTGCAATATGAAAGGTCTGAAGTCAATGACCTAAGACCCCTGGCAGCTCTCATTCTATGATTTTATGGCTGTCCCCTTCCACTGTGTTTACAGAGGAAGAAACTGGGACCCTGACGGGTTACTGGACTAGCACATGATCACATGGCTAGTTATGGTAAAACCAGGGAGTAGGTTTCCAAATTCGGTGCTCTTTAAGGACTTTTGTCCTTATAGAAAGCCAAAATCTGCTTTAACTTGCATGTGGACATTTTTTTAAAATGTCATGAAGTTCCATAGATGCCACAGACATCATGAGTTGTGTATGTGAAAACATAGGGAGTTTCTCAGCATAAGCAATTCTGAGTATAATTAGGTTTGGGAGAGGGATTAACCAATGATAAAAAATCGCTAAAGTTGAACTAAGATAGCAGTAATGTGGATATTTACATTTCTTTGACTCAAGTGCTAATTACATTCTTCTGTGGTATGTATACTTAGCCTTAATGAATGTTCCAGGACTCATTAATGCAACCCTCCCAACTCAGAGAAGGAACTGGAAGTCCAGAAAGATTAAGTCATTTGCCTCAGGGATATAAAGTAAGTTAGTACCTAAGAACACAGGTCTCCTGACTCAGAGTTCAGAGTTCTCTCACAGATACCAAGCCACCCTTGTAGAGCAGAGGAAAGATCAGACCTAGCTGGTCATTGTCCTCAGAAACTCTCCCAGGTCTGTGCTACATACCCAGTGCACTCCTACCTCCATCTCTACCCCATAGGCCCCTGGAGTAGAATTACTTGACTCAAGCAATTCCTCTGGAGAAGAGGCCAGCCATCCCCACCAAATGCTACCCACGAGCTCCAAAGTCAGCCTAGCTGAAGCAGCAAGGCACTCTGAGGAAGAGATGGGAAGCAACATGTGTCAAGTAAGTCAAACCACCACCCTTCTTGACCACCATCTCCCCTCAGACCCCAGGAGACTGCTCAGGACCCAGAACCCAAGAGCCTTAGGGACAGCAGTTATTTACAGTTAGTGATCAAAGCCACCATCCTAGGAAGCAAGCCCAATGGAGATCCAACTACAGTCACACTACTGAAGACCCAGAAAATAAAATTCTCATGACTAAAATCCTTGGCACTGTCAAAGGGATCATCATAAAACACCGATAGGATTTTATCACTGGAAATAACATTAAATGTGAGGTGTTGCCATCTGCTTTGCTGCAGTACCCTAAGGACAAGCAGCTGAAACTTCCTCTATGTGTTGTGTCCCATTAGAATGTGAACTCCTGGAGAGCAGGGACTATCTTACTCTTCTATCTGGATCCCCAGCATTTTGCACTAAATAAATGACTTTTTCATTCATTCAAAATGAGGAACTGTTCTTGAGAACCCTAGAAAGTGAGGCTGGAGACGAAGTTTCCTAAAAGCCAGAGCAAGAACTCCTGCCTTAGAGGTAACTTATTTTGAGGGGATGATGGCTCCCAAAGAGAAAACACCCACCATTTAGTAAACCCTTAATACCCTATAAGGACCATTCTTGTCCTGGCCTTAGCATATCCTAAGACTCACACTTGGAATGACTTAATCCCAAGGTCTAGGCACCACATGCCAGGATACCACCATTCACGCTGGTGAGAGCTGGTGGGGCTGCATGCATGGGAAGGAGGAGAAAACAAGCAGCTTCTATAAAAAGGTCTTGACGGGCAAATCCAACCTTACTGAATAGCAATGCTCTCCATCTTCATCTTTTTTCAAGGTGATCACTGTCCTAAAGAGCACAGGAATCAGAACTGGAAGGGACTTTAGAAGTCTTCTCAGGCCCCTTTTACAGATAAGGGGAGCTGGTGTTAAAAAAAATAATAGTAATAAAAACCTCAAGTGCAAAGGCCCAACCCAAGGCCTGGGGAAGCATTCGCTACCCCGTCCTTGGAGGACTTAGGCCAACAGAACATGAGCTCAGCATACATTGCCAACTTGGTTCTTTCTTGGCTTCCTCAACCTCTCTGTATAAGGCAGGCCCAGAATCTCAGCTCCCCCTCTGCTGACAGTCACAGGGATGGCCAAGCTTGTAGCCTCCGAGGGAGCTCATTTAGGGTTAAGGCGCCGCTGTGGGTGAGCGGCTAGTAAGAACTGAGCCCTCACTGGTGCTCCTGGCACAACAATGCAGGCGTCCTACGGTCTGCAGAATTCAACCATAATCAACACAAATGTTTACGTTTACCTTGGCCATAACCTCCGGATCCGGCTCTTCCACAGGGTCGGCCCACTCCACGGTCACAACATTGCCCCAGACCTTGACTTTCCCACTCATAAGCCTGCGCCGGGCTTGTGCTGCCGACTTGTGGTCTTCGTACTCAAGGAAGCAGAACCCCCGATTCTTCTTTTTGTCATCGGGTTGATGATAGAGAATAACGTCCACCAAACCCTCTGTTAAACCAACATCCAGAGAGATGAGCCAAAAGCATCCACCACACAGCCAGGGAACTGACCTATGCTCTAAATCCACTTGCCCATGACCAAGAAAAAGAAAAATCAGCCTAAAGTGCTCTGCTAATTACTGACTAAGTAATTAAGCTCTTAATCCAAGAGAGATGAGGAAAAAAGGTCATAACCTGAACATAGTCCTTTTAACTCAAGGGGTCCTGAAATCAAAGCCAATAGATTCTTTGTACCAAAGGTCAGGACTGATTCTGTATTCAACAGTATCATTAATACATCATGTAACATTTGTGAAAGCCTTACACTTTGAAAACAAAGTCATTTCTTGACATTCCAAGCCAGAAACATAGAAGTCACACAATTCTTCTCTGTTCTTTATCATCTACAATGCAGATTCAGCTAAATTAAGTCTTCCTTCTCCACAACATCTCTAGTTTGCCCTTTTCTCTCTGTCTACCCTCATCATCTTCTGCCTCAACTGCTCACCAAACTATACCACCTTTCCTCCAGCAGGCCTGCCCTCCTTCCGTCTGTGCAGACCACTGCTGATAAAGCAGCTCTCTGTTGCTGCTCCTCAAAGTCCTCTCTGAGATGTCTTTTCCCCCAGGAAGGCCCACATGTCACATCTTACCATTAACAACAAAACAAAACAGAAAAAGACTATAGAAAATATTAACCTTAACAAGAAAATAACTACCCAAAAATGAAAGTCCTCTAACTCACAGGACGAAATAGCTACATGTGGTTTAATAAAAATACAGAAAGAGGGACTGAATTACCACACACAGCTTGGAAACATGGGACTGAAACTGAATCCAAAACAATTAATATGATCAAAGACTGTATATGATTTGAGAAGAGACTGTAAGAACATGGCAGGCACACAGACCAGAAAAAAATCACTTGAGAAGCACAAAGACATAAAAGGAATAAATTCCAAGTCCATCTAGAATAAAAATCTTAAAGGGAATGGGTTACTCTCTAAGCCCAACAGATAATACAGATAACTGAAGAGGAAACAAGGATGCTTAAGAGGTGAAGACACAAGGAATCCTGTAATGCCATACACCAGAGAACCTCACCAACCCAAATGTGCTGCTGAAAACTGACAGCACCTTCCCTACCTCTTGACAGTCACCTCTGTACAAGTTATGAAAAATCCAAACCATTCATTATATTTCAGGGCAAAGTTCATCAACAGATGTTTCAGCGAGAATTCATTCTGACCAATGATCAAGTCATAATAGAAATTTTTTAACACCATAAAATTTACATCATTCTTTGGGCCTACTTTGCCCCCTTCATATAGATAAGAAAAAGCTGTCATAGCACAGGACACATTCCTCAGGTAAGGAGGGAGCAGAGGTACTCAGGAGATAGTCCCCTGCTATACACAGCCCATTACCTAACAGTCTTAGCTCCTAAAGTCATCCAAGGCATAAGCAGTACAAAAGCCTTACCAGTGGACCTCACTGCAACAGTCAGATTACCCTGAAGACGGCACTTGGCTCTCCCCAAAGGGGAAGGCTATGTTCCAGATGACATTCAACAACTCTAAACCAAGTCAATCAAATCTGATCAACACAATAACCAACCACAATTCCAAAGGACTCACGAAAAAACATGTTATCCACGGTCATCCAAACAGAGGTCTGGTGAAGACACCATGTGGCATGAAGCATATTTTTTCTTTCTTTTAAAGGGGAGGAGTGTGGGTAGAAGGAGCAACATGGCTAATGTGGGAATGTTCTTCTTGACTATCCCATATTTGTAACAGATTTTGTTTTCCATGCCTTTTCAATGGGAGGGGGAGAGGGAAATGAGGGAGAGGGAAGTGAGTGAAACTAAAAATAAAATAAAACAAAACTGAATTAAAAAAAATAAACTGCTAAACCACGTCTCCATACAAAGACCTGAAAGAACAATGAGGTGAGATGAGGGCATTGTCTTCCTACTATTTAGAGTGCTTCTGTTTTACCTAGAGCAGGCATAAAAGCTCTTGAAAGTCTAGGGACTTAATTTCTACCACTAAATTCCTCTATTAGAAGGAGAATTCCAATGCCTCCTATACAGTAATTAGGTAGACCATGCAGTAAAAAAAGGCCTGGCTCTGAGAGAATGGAAGCAATTTGCACAGACTAAGTACTAAGTGAACAGCAAGAATTAATTTGGTTAGGAAATATTATTGAAGCAAGGACGAGGTTCCAACAAACATCGCCCTAGATGTCATTTAATTTTGTGCATTTTCTAAGACAAAAAGGAAAAATAATTCACCCTCATATTGTCATCCTGAAATGTAAACTCCTAAAAAGTAGGGCCTGTTTCACTGGTGTCTTTCTATCTCCAGCACAGCATCTGGCACATTGTAAGTGCCTAATAAAGGCTTATTGATAGCCTGGAAATGGCTTCAAAAATGAAAAGATAAATAAAATTATAGAGTACTTAGCCTGTTAGTTGTTCTTACTTTGAATGCATATAAAAGCAATTGTTGGGCACTGCGCTGGCCTAAATGACCTGTGTCCAGATATATAAAGCATCCCTCTTCAAAAGCTCGATGATGAACAGTTGTTCTAATTCTGACTGAAAAACAAAGAAAAACTCTGGCTGAGTTCCACTACCAATAATACAGGTGAGCCACTGGAAAAAATCTTCCAGTCTGGGCCATTTTTACTAGGTTACCAAAGAAGAATGTAGAATCTTCTTCCCTAAAGATCCTTAACATCTGTTAAACGTGACAGACATAATCTTGCTGAGATGCAAGAGATGAACTAAGTTAATTATTCATGTGTTCCAGCACCTTAAAAACAAGCAAAGACACATGGAATTGTGTGTTCATTTTATTTTTAAATGGAATTGGGGCAGGAAGGGCACAGAATGTCAATTCAGTCTAGTCCCACAACATAGCTCCCCTGGCATAAAGTTCCAGGTTCTAATTCATTCAGGGAGAAGTCATTCTCCTATCAGGTCAAAAGCATCTAACACTGAGAGACCCAGTTTCTCCAGATTTTAGTGTAACTTTAGTCTTTCTGTCTTGATCTGCAGTAAACCCATCAGATAGAGCCAAGTTGAGTTTAATAAATAGTGTCTCCCCATCATAGTGACTAGCTCATGTAAAAAAATGAGGCTACCAATGTTTATTAATGCCAAACTGAACCCAAATCAGTAAAAAGCTGAGCAAAAATAAAGGGATAGTTTAAAAATCAAAGGAAGGAGAAAGAAAACAAGCCCTTTCACTTTATACAGAGCCCTGACTTCAAAGACTAAAGAATATCAAACTTCCAGCTGGCCTGAACCAAATTAAAATATAATCTGCAAATGTTTAACAAAATAAATAAAACTAAAACACCACACAGATGTTAACTTGTGGTTTTCTAAGTCAACGTGTACCTGGCCTGGGTCTGACACCACTGGGAGTCTAAGATGGCCGTTCACACTAACATGATAGTAACTGATTCCCCCAAACCCATTTATAAACACTACTTTTTTTTTTACCTGTGACTTTGCTGAATTCTTCCAATATGTTCTCCTTGGTTTTGTTCTTTGGAATCGATCCAACAAACAGCCTGTTGTTTGCCACCGAGATGCACACTCCAAGGTGTTTACCAGGACGAATCTCATAACTGTCACACTGCAAGGAAGAAAAAACCCAAATACACCCCACAACCACCCCACACTCAGGATACTAGACTTTAATTCTAAAGTATTTAACAATTCTATAAAATCAGGCATTTCTTTGCATCAGTAGTTCTCAAACTTTTTGGTCTCAGGACCCCTTTATACTCTTCATACTTGATAGTATGTGCAAAGTGCTTTTGTTTAAGTGGATTACATCTCCTGATATTTACCATATAAGGAATTAAAATGTCTTAATATCATTACTATAAAAGTAGTTCTAACCTCTCAGACTTCTGAGAGGGCTCCCACCCCACCATCTTTGGACCACATGTGGAGAACCGCTGACTTCAGTCATTAGAGCAAAGTTATTCCTTATATCCTGTAAATACTTCTCATGCTATTATTATTTTTTAAAAACCCAACGCTATTCCATTTGGTTTTGTCACTTCCCTGTTTTTGTTTCCAAACCAACTTACTCAAAATTAAAGAGGGGAGGGGTTGTCCCATTTAAACAAAACTGAGCCTACTTCAAAATTTTCCTCATTATTTCAGACAAGTCAACTGAAATGAATTAGTCAAGAAAGTTAAGATAAAACTAAGCAGAGTTTGACCCCAAACAAATTCAAGAATATGAAAAGTATGGTGATAATACATAACAAATGTGAAAAAATAACTTAACGTTTCTATGCTGTTTTATTTGAATACCGCACCAAACACACTACAATCAGAAACACCATGGCAGATAACATGCAATACCTGCACACAAATCTGTGCGCCTGGAGTTTAACAAATCATAACACTAAAAAATTTTAAATGCCAAATGCTTCACAAATTTGCATGTCGACCTTGTAGAAGGGCCATGCTAATCTCTTCTGTATTTTAATTTTAATTTTTGTGCCACTAATGCGAGCACACTATTCATGATTTTTACAAGCCTTCAATACCCACATTTCACTTATCTGTAGCTTAAATTTCCTGATGTTATGGGCAGCAGGGGGTGAAAGCGTGTGAGGTGAGAGAGGAGGAGAGAAGGGAGCGGGGGAGGGAAGCAGAAAGGGGATGACTCTGAACTACCAACCTCTGGGAAGGGAGGCATTAACACTAAAGAAGGAAAGCGGAGCCCCTCAGGGAGTCGGCTAACTGTAAGGGAGAAAAGGAGCAACGCGGCGAAGACATCGACACCTCACTCTGGAAGCCTGAGGCCTCTGACTCTATGAAGCACCAGGACAAAGTAACAAGACATTATTTCCCAACTCAAGGACACACTGAATTCAAATGATTTTGCCACTAGACTCACTTATGGTTGTATTTTTGGAAGGGAGCACAATACAAAAGAGGGAAGAAGGTACGCAGGAGACAGACAGAGAAGTAGGACAAAAAAGTATGGCCAAGAGTAGTCAAGCCCCAAGACAAAAAGGTGTAAAACATCTTTTTTTAAAGCAAAGCCCTCATTTCCAAGAAGACTCTGGCCAGAAAGCACACAGCAGGGCTGAGGCCGCCTTATTCTCAGTGCAGACAGACAAAAGCCAAAATGGAGCTCTAACTCCTGAAACCAAGTGGTCTCATGCACACTCTCCCATCCGCTAAAGCTTTCAATCCAGGATAAACAGGAATCAGCGATCATCAGAAGCAGATCAGCTGAACTGTGAAGTTTGGCCACTACAGCCCTTTACATACCAGCTTTACAGCTTCCTGTGCAGCCTCCTTGCCACAGAAGGTGATGAATGCATATCCTCTATTCTGGCCAGACAGAGGATCCATCATAAGGCGTAAATCCCAAATGGGACCAGCTTTTTCAAACAGCGGTACCAACTCATCTTCATATAAATCTCTTGGTATCTTACCTACAAAAACCTGAAGGAATTTTTAAAATATAGTTAATTAAAGTCCAACTTAACTATATGAATCCATAGCCATATTGTAAGGAAAAATCTGTCTTATTTTTAAAAAAAGACAAATTATACATAGTTAACTGGAATGACTAAGGGACAAGATAACCATTTACCTATAATACAAACCTTTGTTTCAACCCTTAATAAGAATCTTTCTAAAGTTTATTAGCATATTAACATGTTTTTAAGACATAATTTTTCCTTTAATGATTAAATACCTCAGGGAAATAAATAACTCAATTATAAGCCACCATAAAGGTTATAAATTGGTTTCATGTTTTCATTTTTCTCTCATTTTACAGGTGAAAAAATCATAAAGTGAGTGATTCGCCTACAACCAAACAGCTAGTAAATGTCGGAACCAGAATTCAAACCCAAGTCTTCTAACTCCAAGGCTTTCTGTACTGTGTATGCCATGCTGTTTTTTAATTATGCCAGAGGTGACTTACCCAAGATGACACAACTACTAACCATGGCACAGTCAGGATTTAAACTCAAATATCACATCATCTTCCAGGGCACCATGCTGCTTCCCTTCAGAGCCACATACAATTCTCGACAAGTAGAGAAAGGATATTTCCTCATTCACCCCCTAGCAAAGTGTTGTTGGCATCTTCCCAAGTTCAAGGACATGGTCCAGAATATATACTTTAATTTGGAGTGTGGAGTTTTAGGTCATGAGTTTAAAAACATGTTCAGAACCTTTTGATGTTGCTAAGGTTTTTTTTTCTTTACTCTAGTCTTTCATGTTTATATATTCCTAAGAGCAAAATTAAAATGAATAAAAAACCATAAACTCAAGTGACATTTGCCAAAATATGAAATTAACTCACTTCTCTCTATTACAGAAAAGACTCCAAGCAGAAAGCCCCCAAACTCACCTCTGTCCCAATGCCAGGCTGTACGCCAGAATATACACTATCTGGAGGAGGACCACCATATTTCCTCTGTCCTGTGGTTACATCTAGTGTATAACCAGTCCTCTCCAGCAAAGCCTAGAAAGGATTGCACAGCTTGTTATAACTGAATGGATATTATACAAAAAAACTAATCTTTCAGTATATTAGTCTTCACCAACTCAAGTGCTAAAACAGCTTTATAGAGATAGACTTTTAAAGGGCCTTATAAAATCTGGCTCCAGTTAACTGGGAAGCAGAGATGATCACCATCCTAGAATGGTACGAAAGGGATTTTCTTTTTTTCTACTGTTTAAATATTATTTTATTTATTTTTCCAATCACTCACAAAGACAATTTTAAACATTTTTTAAAGATTTTAAGTTCCAAATTCTTCTCCTTCCCTCCTTCCACTAAGACAGTAAGCAATTTGATATGGCTTATGTTTGTGCAATCACATAAAATGTATTTCCATATTAGTCATGCTGTGAAAAAATAAACAGAATAAAAGAAAAAATACAAAAAACATATAAAGTAAAAATAATAGGCTTCAACATGTATTCAGACTCCATCAGTTCTTGCTCTGGACGTAGACAACATTGTCCATCATGAGTCTTCTGGAAATGTCTTGGATCACTGCACCGATGACAACAGCTAAGGGAATCGTGGCTGATTATGGCACAACATGGCTGTTACTGTGTAAATGTTCTCCTGGTTCTGCTCCCTCCGCTCAGCAATCAGCTCATACAAGTCTTTCCAAGTTTTTCTGAAGTCTGCCTGCTCATCATGTCTTAAAGCACGAGTATTCCATTACATTCACATACCACAGTTTATTCAGTCATTCCCCAATTGATGGCCATCCCTAAAGGGGATTTTGCACTTAAGATTCGGGAGGTCAATCTAAATGCCTACTAGGGGTTCTCCCAACTAGGGGTTCTATCAATTCTGCTACCAAAGTTGGCCCAATTTATTTATTGTTATTCCTCAACATGCACTCTGTTTCAACCGGTCTTCAGTACCCCCTATCCCTTGTTCATTCTTATCTTTGTTTCTGTCTGTCTAAAACATCTCCCTCTACCCTTTAAAAGTTCCATTTCCTTTGAGAAGCTTTTTGCAGCTTTAGTCCTCACTCTTCCTATACTAGTGGTTAGTACCACAATCTAGCCCTGAGCTATCTGGTATCAATGGTCTGGTTTGGCCTAAGCCAGGAATTCCATAAAGGCAGTCAATAGGCTTCCCTCAAAGTCCCCACTGAGATTAAATCCTTATAAACACTCAACTGACCCTTGTGAGTTGACAGGAATTTGGGCCTGGGCACATTAAGCCAGTCAGCCCTTGACTTCTACAAAACTGACTGTTTCATGAAGCTGGCTGTACAGGAATCAACAATGAATCACTGACTCAAGACACATGGGTAGAATTCCCAGTTGAGATACTTATTCTCTTGGGAAAAATCACTCAACATCTATGTCTCAGTTTCCTCACCTATAAAATGAGAATATTTTGCTAGCTATACTTGTCAAAAAGTGTCTCATAAACTTTTAAACACTATCCAAATGTAAATTATTAAGCTATACTCCCTGGTTTCACTCTAGCGCATGAAACATGCTCAAGTGACAAAATTACAAAATAGTAGCAGCCAATGTGCCATCAATATGAAGCAGAATCACTTGGGAATCCTAGAGAATGGAAGCCTTGGATAGTTATGCACAGTTTATACAACATTTCAGGATCACATCATCTCAAAACTAGAAGGGACCTTCGGGAGCTTCTACTACAACCACTTCATATGAAAGTGAAACCAAAGTCAGAAAGAAGGTGATCTGACCAAGACACAGCGCTTGTGGGTGGCAAGGCTGGTCACTTTAGCCTAGCTTTTACACGTGGAGCCATAATCGCTGAATAGACTCCTAAAGTCGGTTCTTTTGAGGTCGTACCCACCCTCCTGCTTTCAATCCAAGGTTTAGTTTTGCTTTTTAAGTAGTGTTAAGAGTTCTTAATAAGGAAGTGAATCATTTAGGACAAATAATATAGGTCTATCTACTGCAAAGGCTAAAGAATTTGTTTTTAATTGCTGGGAAAAATGGAATATAGTATGGCAGAAACTGGGCATAGACCATCATCTAACATCACATACCAAAATCAAGTCTAAATGGGTGGATGATCTAGGTATAAAAGCTGATACTGTAAGCAATCTGGGGAAGCAAGGAATAGTTGTCAGATTTATGGAAAAGGAAGACTTTATGACCAAACGATTTAGAGAGCATTATAAAATGCAAAATGGATCATTTTGATTACATGAAATTGAAAAGTTTCTGTACAAACAAAGCCAATGTAACCAAGATTAAGAGGAAAGTGGGAAATTGGGAAAGAATTTTTACAACAAGTGTCTCTGATAAAAGGCCTCATTTCTAAAATACACAAGGAAGTGAGTCAAATCTATAAGAATACAAGTCATTCCCCAATTGATAAATGGTCAAAGGATATGAACAGGCAATTTTCAGAGGTAGAAATTAAAAGATATCTATAAGCATATGAAAAAATGCTCTTAATCACTACTGATTCAAGAAATGCAAATCAAAACAACTCTGAGGTACCACATCTCACCAGTCATATCGGCTAAGATGACAAAACAGGAAAATGACAAATGCTGGAGAGGATGTGGAAAAATTGGAACACTAATGCATTGTTGGTGGAGTTGTGAACTGATACGACCATTCTGGAGAGCAATCTGGAACTATGCCCAAAGGGCTATAAATAATTGCATACCCTTTGACCCAGTAATACCACTTCTGGGTTGTATCCCAAAGAAATCATAGAAGTGAGAGGAAGACCCATATGTACAAAAATGTTTATTGCAGCTCTCTTTGTGGTAGCATAAAATTGGAAATTAAGGGGATGCCCATCAATTGGGGAATGGCTAAACAAGTTGTGGTATATGAATGTAATGGAATACTATTGTGCTATAAAAAACGAGGAGCAGACAGACTTCATATTTACCTGGAGAGGCTTATACAAACTGATGCTAAGTGAGAAGAGCAGAACCAGGAGAAATTTGTACACAATGACAGACACAACGTATGTATGACAACCAACTTTGATAAACTGGACTCTTCTCAGCAACACAAGATTGTTAAGACAACTCTAATTAAAAGACTCGCGATGGAAGGAGATGTCTACATTCAGAGTAAGATCTAGAAAGAACAGAGTTTAAATGCAGACTGAAGCAAACTACTCTCCTTCTTTTCCATGTTTGGTTTTGTTTCCTCTTTCCCATTATTCATTCCAACAGTTACAACCCTTCTATAATCAGACTAATGTCTAATGTGAAAGTACTGCAGATCCTATACTTGACTGCATGCTGCCATGGCAAGGGGGAGAAAGGAGGGGAGAAAATTTGAAACTCAAGGGACTGTGGAACTGAATCTCGTAAACTACAGTAAACAAACAAATCAATAAAAAAAATTTTTTAAATTTGTTTTTATAACATTACTGCTGGGGGTGGCTAGGTGGTACAGTGAATAAAGCACTAGCCCTGGAGTCAGGAGGACCCGAGTTCATATCCAGCCTCAGACACTCAACACTTACTAGCTGTGTGACCTTGGGCAAGTCACTTAACCCCTCCCCTCCAAAAAGTAAAAAAACAAAAAACAAAAAAATAAATAAAATAAAATATTACTGCCTCAAATACAATCATAGGATTTAGAGCTAGAAGTAACCTTAAAGATCACCTAGTCCAAACCCTTTCTTTCATGGTACAGGACACTGAAGCCCAGAAGTTAAGTGACTTGTCCAAGGTCACAAAGACAATAGCAAAACCATGATCTTAGCACTGGTCTTGAATCTAGATTCCATACTCTTTCTACTACACCATATTTTAACCTATGAGGAAGGGAAATGGGTGGCATTATTCCATTTCCCAATGACAAAACTGAGGCAGAGTCCTAAGTCCTCCGTCCTAAGACTTAAAAAAATAAAAGTTGCTCAAAGAACGAAAGCTTCCTAACTCCAAATCCAATGCTGTTCCTTTTATACTACCAAAATTCAATCTCCATAAACAAAGTACAATATAAGACATACTTTTTCCAAGCTTCTTTAAAGTCCTATCATTCCAGCAAAGTGGTGGGCCTCTGTTTCCTGCTTCCAATTATAAGCTAAATGGCCAATCAAGAAAACTGAGTTAACATAAAATGTCTATTCACCAATTAGCCTTAACCCTATGTTTCTTTTTAGGGCCTCTTTTACATGGAGAGTCAAAAGGAAGAAGAATGACTAGAGAAAGATACATGGAAAAAATCCAAAGAAAGAGAAACACAAACTCTTTGAGAAAGGTCCCACATAAATTCAGGTATAACATTGTTGATGACGATGACAACAACTGACATTTGCGGAGCGCTCTCCAGTTTCTGAGCACATACACAGAATCACATTTGAGCTCCACAACCATCAGGAGCCAAACGGGGAGGCCTAACAATGGCAATACAGCACAGGGGAACAGAATGCTGAACTTGAGCTCAAGAGAAGAGTGGGGTCTAAACCCATCTCAGATACTTCCTAGCTGCATGATCCAGGGCTCTTTCTTTGTCAAATAATTTATCTCACAGGGTTATTGGGAGGATTATATGATATATGTAAAAGTGTCTGACTATGCAAATATCAGACTGTGATTTATTAATACTACCACATCCTTTATAATGGGCAGATGTGGATGCCGAGGCTTAAAGAGTTTAAGCTCAGGGACTTGTGTAGTGCCCTTTCCAGCATGCTTTACTGAAACACACTCAATACATTATCTCATCTGTTTCTCAAAACCCCCTGTGAAGTAGGTACCACAGGCAATATCTGAGTTTTGAAACTGAGCCAACTGAAGCCTAGAAAGGCTCAGTCGGAGACCAGAGACCACAAAGGTCTGAAGCAGAATGTATCTCCTCCTGACTCCAAATCTAGGGTCCCTGCTACTCTACCTCAATATCTCTCAGCAATGGGGAGAGGGAGAAAGAACAGGTAAACAGAAACCCTTACCTTTTATGAAAAATGTCCATAATTTTAAAAAAAATTGCCAGATGTATAAAAACACCATTCAGCAAAACACTACACTAATTAATCTCATTAACTGACAAGCTTTACCTTAATCTTTGCTTCATCAGGTCCTTTTGTTGATTCTTGTACCTTGCTCCCTTGTTTCTCCCTTTGCCTGTAGGTCTTCATAACTCCACATAAAAATGCACTTTTGTTCTATAAAAGAAAAATCATTTGGAGCTGCCAGAAGCACCTGTACCAACAAATTAATTATTCCATACCTCCAGATTTTTTAAACATCAGGAAGAACCAAATGGGTCTTTTTTGACCTTTAGTTTTTTCTAGCCTTTTATCATCTGCTGTTCTTAACCTATCCCTCCTATCTGAATATTCCCCCCCACAGTAATGCAATAGTCTACCCCAATATTATGGACAGTCTGCTCCCTATATCACTGGTAACGTGCTGAGGACATCAGCCATGTAAAATGAATGGTCAACAAGCTTCTGTTTTCAATTGGCTTTGAGACTCAACTTTTAGCAACACACCAGGTTCAGGTTTACAAAAGCACTTGGAGCCGGCTTACTGTAACTAAAAGGCCAGCATCATGGAACTCAACCTGCAAACTCCACTTTAGCTCACTCACTCAGCACCTCTTCTGATTCTTGATCTTACCTGTACATGAGACAGGTCACTTTCCTTAAACTGTTGGAGCACAGAGAGAGCGCCTTCTTCATTAAATTCTCTGAGAGCATCAATTGCTCTTTCATCAAGATCGACATAAGCTACCAACCCTAAAAATTGAAATTGAAAAATGGTAATGTTATTGTTCAAAAAGCTAGAGGAGACAAAAATTGATTAACTTGTCTTATTATTAACTTTTAATCATGAATAGTTATATTCAATTCTATCACTGATAAATTCTTATTCTTAACTGCATGCAACTATATAAACACTATATGAAAGGACATGAAAATGTAAACACTTAAAAATAAAATGCTTTTACTATGAACCTGCATTTGTTTCCCATGTCCCCCACTCCAACCCTGCCAAAAAACACATAAATACAAACCCTACCACCCCCTACCCCCCAAAAAAATGAACACTGGAGTTTCAAATGCCCTGGAAGAAGTTAAATCTGTTGTACACACTGTGTAATGAGCTGAGGCTTGAAATGATCAATTCTGGTCCACATTTCTAAGTAGTACATTACTATCTTCCCCAAGGATCTATCTGCTCCAAACTATGGACTTGGGGAGTTTTGCAATCTTCATTCAAGTGTAAAGAGTCATCCAACCAACAGGGGGGGAGGGGAAGTCGCCTATTAAGTGACTAGCCCCAAAGAGTAGCAAAGGCTTTCTCCTTCTTAGGGCCAGAGACTGAAAATTGTTGAGTATATAGACAGTCTTTGCTGCAGTCAAATGTGGAAAGATACAATATCCCTCTTCTGTATGTCTTATTAACATTTGTAGGAACAACTTGGGAAAAGGTGCAGAAGGCCACATTTTAGCAGCTTCTTAGTTTCTTCGTTAAAATGAGATGTGTCTGAGATTTAAGGGACGTTGTGGCAATCAGAACACTAAATGTCAACGATGACATTTTTCAAATAAACAAAAATTAATTATAAAGCCATGGACCTATTAGAAACTGCATTAAAAAAAAATTCTTCCCAGTACTCTAAACATGAATTGTTAAACAGTATATAGAGCATCTACTAAGGATTAAAATACAGCTCTTTTAACTTAATCTGAATTTATTATAACAATTGTTGTGCATGAGCCTGTGAAGTAAACTGTCAGGAAATGGAAACAGCACTTTTTTTAAAAAAGTGATTCCACGTTAGCAAAGCCCACCAAACAAAATTTCATTTTATACTGAAATAAAAAATTTAATAATTGTAGTGCCACTTGCAGTTACTGATGTAAGAAAATTAAATGCATTGTCATAATTTATTTAAAATGTCCCCAAATGAGAGTGTCTAAATAAGTTTGGAGTTCCTTACATGAAAAATTCCACAGCACCACCCAAACAACACAGTCCCAGAGGCCCATCAGGCCTTTCCCTGGTCCAACCATGCCTATGCCCAAAGCATGAGCTTCGCCATCCATACTAACCAAGACTCTCCAAGCGGGCATCTTTAAGCAGATCACTGCCTGTTCCCAATGGCAGAAATGCACAGAAAGCTCCCTAGGACTGATTTTCAAATGGATACCTTACCAGGAGACATTTAAGGAAATTATTTTTAATGTCTAACATTTATCTCCTTTTTTTTAAAAAAAAAGGAAAAAAGTTATTTTACAACTTACAGTACTTAAGAAAGATTTATAATACAATTCAATTCTCTTTCTCAGAAGCTAACTGCAGATCACCAAACGCTCTAAAGAGGAAGGTTTCCATCCATTTATGTAGTCCAAGGGGGAGGATATATTTATTTATGAACAAGATTCCCTAAGGGTAAACATTTCTCTCCCACTTTAAAACCTGAAACCACTTACAACCAAAACCTTATTTAAGATATTCAGATTTTCCTAAGCACTTAACCCTGGGACTTCTGGATAAAAAGCAGCCAACTATAGCAAACCAAACACTTCCATGAAATGCTGAGAGATGTGGATTACTGTCCAATGAAAACTAGACAGGCCACAAAACTCACATAATATGACATTTATTATAGTTTCAGGCAATAATACATCCTAACTATCCCTCACTATGCCACCTAGCTCAGAGCTAAACTGATTTAAGAGTCACATTAAGAAGCTAAAAGTAGAAAAGTAAAAGCAAAATGATGATTGATTTGGATTGAGGAAAAAAATGTAAAATTTAGTATGCTGGAATACACATTTTTCTTATGATAAATCTAAGACAAATTGATGTACTGGTCTGAAGCAACTAAGACTGCACATTCAACGATAAGAGGGCTTCAAAATCATGAAATAAGAGTCAGTGTCAAAGTCAAACCCAATTTGCCTTCAGTGACAGGAAAGTCACACATTCAGCTCTACATGGACAGATCAGAAACAGTAGTATTATTTAATCTTAAAAAGCTATACAATTCAAAGTGGTTTGCCCTCACTTTCATAACCGGTCAGAAACAAGAAATGCATATTATACCTGTCTGAAATATTTCATCAAGTCTCTCTGCCACCTTCTGTGGGAGGCCTGCCTCTATCAGTGTCTTGTAGTGCTCTGTGTGAGTTACACTGGAAGTGTCCATTGGTTCTTCCTCTTCTTTTAACTGTACCGCATTACCATTCACCTGATTAGCCATTTTATTATGCTGCTGGAAAAAATTCAGGAGCTATATTACATTAAGCCAGAAATAACTAGTTTGCAGGACAATGAATGACTTATCTAAACTAACTTGTATACATGCTGCTAATTCTCTATCAAAATCATACTTAAGGCCTTTCTGTGAGGTAGCTGATCTAAATTTGCAATAAAATCATCCTGGAAAACAATGGAAAATGTACATGGAAGCAGCAAGGTTTTAAAGTACTTCATGTACACCATGGTGGTCAGAGGTCTCAAACTTTCTGATCATAGGGAAAGTATCTGATTAGCAAAGCAGCTGTTATGTCCTGGTGATCATGTCATCAAAAAGAAACACTTTGTTTGATGAACAAGTCACCACTATAAAGGTCTAAAAAGCTGTGTAGCTTCCATTCTTACATAAACTCAATTTTATCTTATTTTTAAGCAAACCAAATACTCAAGGTTTGAGAATTTTCAAAGATCCCTGCCTCTCTGCCATGTGATGCTCCCATTCCAATACAGGTATGACAGAAGTGCAGCCCTGTTCAGCATGCTGGTGGTGTCTGGGGGTGGTTTTGCATGCTATACTCACTAAAATCACATTAAAATCACTAACAAATTAATTTTGTTCTTCCCACATATAAATTTATGAGGAAAAAACCTTAATCCATATTTAAAATGAACTATTTGTGGAGGTTACTTTTTTAAAAAGGAAACCCAAGTTACAATATATTGAATTTTTCGTATCAATCAATTTGGTAAGGCTGCAAAAATACATATACATTCAAGCTAGCTTCTTCCAAGAGTTCCAATCAATGGTGCCTAATTAAGGGTGAACTTTGGTTGGAATTCTCAGTTAACCAGTCAGCAATCATTCTGCATATTCCACCATTCACATACTACTGAAATGGACCAACTACCTGGGAAGAGAGTTTAAATGGAGAGCTCTACAAGACCCGCATAGATGAAAAGGTACCTGCCTCACAAAAGCAGTAAGAGTTAAAGGTGCACTTGTCTGTGGTGAAATGACAACTTGATGAAGATAATATGCAGCAGAAGAAAGACATTGCAACATATACTGAAATAAAGGATATTATATGTATATCAAGAATAAGCCTAGTTTTTGAAGAAAATTCAAGATACCTCAGCTATCAAGAAAATACAAGTCTCCCAAAAAGCTCTTGCTTAGCCACACTACTAGAGATCCTACCAGACATTATGGGAAAGCACCAGGAGCAATTGTTCCACTTGAAACAACTTAATTTCTTTCAAAGACCACTGAAATCCAGTTGAAGATAACGTGAGAAGATAGAACAGATCAAAGTTGGAGTTGGGGAGAAAAAGGGAGAAAGGAGGAAATGAGGAAATTCAGCATAGATGGATTACTCTGAAAGAGCTAAAGCTGTCTTAGGGTCAAAGAACACTATTAAAGAATGGATTGTCTGGTGATACGTACAGGTTGTGTACAGACAGACGCATACTTTTACTGAACTCTTTTATTTACATGGGTAAATGCTTTTCAATGCAGGCCTCAAAACCCTCTCTGATGAACTAGCTAAAAGCTAACACACTCAAGACTGCACAGCATTGTGCTCAGCTGTTTAACACGGAAAAATGGGCATATGCACATTATTAAATCAAACCATACCCCTACACAAGGCTGCATCCTATAGACTCCCCATTCTCCTGAATCTTCGTCTCTTCCCACCCCACCCCAAAACACAGCTAGGAATTCTTCAAAATTCCAAAGTTATACACAACATCACAAGACCTTCGCAGCAAAGCAACATTTTGCAGTCACAGAATGGAAGCAAACTCTTAACAGACGTGAACGTTTCTGTTAAGAAATATCATTATCAAAGTATGGGTAAAGCATAAGACAGGTTGCCTTATTAAGCACAAGATGGAAAAAAAAAGTCATGAATACTATTAGTACCAGATGTACTCAGCATGCCTCGAATAAGCAGATCCTTAAGGGGGGAGGGGAGGAAGGGGGGAGGGGAGGAAAGGGGGAAGGGGTGTCTTTACTTCAAAAAAAAAGTTGAGTAAAACTTTTTAAAAAATGCAGCTTTACAGAACAGGTCTTGGGGAATGCAAAAGAAAAACCTCCTTTCCTTCAAGCCCAAGGCTGGAGAACTAATTCTATTTTGTTCATTGACAAACTACCGCCCAGCCAGACCTAACTTCGGGACGTAGTAAACTCTCAAGCGAGGTTTCTGTTGGGGGAGGGCGTTCTTTTGGGGGAGGGGGCACGAAGGCCATTTAAATTAGGGGGGAGAAATTGGCTACCCCCCTTTTCCCACATTGTTTTTAAACGTTCACATGAATGACCCAGGGCTGCAGCCAAAGGGCCAGCAGGGGGTGGGGGCCTGACTGGGCACCACGTGGGAGGGGTACTTACTCGCACTCCCCGGACCACGACCACCACCACCACCTCTCTGCCTGCTGGGGATGGATGGAAGGCAGGAGGAATGGCGCTAGCCTCACGTGGGAGGGAGGCACATGGGGGGGGGGGCCTGCCTTTGCCCTGAGGCCCAGTCGGCGGGGCGAGGCCCAGCCTCCGCCCCCCCACATCCCGGCACGCATGGCTGGGCCTTCCTCGGAGGCGGGAAAAGGCGCGGCCCGCGGGCCCGAGCGGAGCGCGCTGCGGGGGCGGGAGGACCCCGGCCGGTCAGCCTAGGCCCGAAGCAGCGCACCGGCCCAGAACCGCCCCCCCTCATCCCTTTACCTTTTTCCCTCTCCCCCCGCTCCCCCGCTCGCACCGGCCCGCCCGGCGTCCCCCTCCAGAGCAAGGACGTGGCGCGGGGCTCGGGCAGGGCCGAATCGGGACGACCGGCCCCTCCCCCCACGGGCGGGCGCGAGACTCACCAGGGCAAAGCGGGCGCCGGCGATGGGGGCCCGAGAGAACGAGCGCGAGGCTCTTTGAAAACGACTAGAAATGGCGCGCGCGCCACCCCCTCTCTGTCTCCCCCCGCCTCTTCCCCCCCCCAGGCCGCCGCCTCCGCCGCCTCCTCCGCCTCCTCCTCCTCATGGAACGGGCGGCGAGATCCCGGCAGCACGCGGGGTTTCCCGGAACTGCTTCCAGGGACTCGGCTCTCCGCTACCGCCAATCAGCACTGGAGGAAGCCCGAGCGGCGGCTGCAGCGACCTATAGCAACGGGACTCTGAGCTGGGGGCGACGAGCCGGGACGAACGAAGAGCCAATCAGCGGAGGCCTCCGCGCAGCCAATAGGAAAGCTCAGCGGCGCCGGACTAGGAGCCGGGGGCGGAGGGAGGCACACAAAGGGTGTTCTGAGGCTGGCAGTAGCTTAGCTTTGGTCGCTGTTTGGGAGCTCCGGTTGAGGGCCGCGGGTCTCCGGGCGCTCTCTCGCGGGCAAGCGCAGGGGAAGTGAGTGACCTGGCCTCCCTGCAGCTTGCCTTCCCCGGTCGGGACGCGACCCGATGCTCCTGACTGTCCCCGCCCTCTTTGGTTCGACCTCAGGCCTGGCTCCCCCCGAGGCCGGACCTGCCAGGCGCTCCGACCCACGCTTGCTCTTTTCGTGACCACTTCAACCAACGTTGGCGGAAAGGGGCCTAGTGGGAGACGTAACGCCCGTTTCTGGCCTCGGATCTGTAGTCCAATGAGATAATTGGAGCCCTCGTCCTTGTCACTCACCATCGGGCTATTTCTGTCTAGATTCACGTAGTGTGCCGTGTGCCTGGCCAGATGTTGGACATGCAGAGACCAGGGCAGGCGTGGGCCCTGCCCCCGCACGTGGAAGGTCATCGCCGATCCACAAGTGTGCAGTAGCAGACATTAAGCGCCTACTGTGTGCCAGTCACTGGCATACAGGGCAAAAAGGATCTCCCATTCTTAATTGAGGAGACAACATGCAAGAAACTATATGGCCAAGCTATATACTAGTAAATTGGAGATAATCAGCAGAGGGAGGGCACTGGCATTAAGGATCGTCCCATCAAAAGAACAGTACAGCTTGTGGTTTGTCAGGACCCTTAGTTCTGGGCTTTGGGATCAGGAGTGAAAACTGTCAGGCCCTGCCATCCAGGACTTTGCAGCCTGCCTTGAGGATACGATATACACAAGGATAAAAGAGTCAACGTTTCATTAATTGTGACGTGCTAGGCCTTGCCAGTTAGGCACTGAGTATCATGAAAAAGGTGAAAACCTCACCTGGTCCCTGACTTCTTGGGGCAAAAAATAGGATGTGCCACAGGATTCAATACCTATTGAAGGAACAGTTAAATGCCAGGCACTATGAAAAGTGAAAGTTGAAAATGGTACAGTCTGTGTATGCCTTCAAGGAGTTTACTGAAAATATGCAGATAAGTATTCATTCAAAAAGCATGTAGTGATCAGAGGTGAAGAGCCTCAGGAAGGGATGGGGAGATGCCAAGTATAGATAAGACAGGCTCTGCCCTCCTAATGCTCAGTAAGGTAGGTGGTTAAGACTCCATCACAAAATAACTGTAAAACAGAACCTGGAGTCCAATGAAATGTAGCATAGTTAAGAGAATAGGGAGCTGGTCTTCTAGTGGAGAAAACTCTTTGAGACCTACTAGCTGTGTGATACTAGGGAAGCCAATTCACTTAATTCCCCCCAGGAAGTACTCTCATACTAAAGGACAAGTGGCAGATCTGCACTGGTGGACCTGGAATTCTCTACACCCATGAAGTGCCAAGTTTCAGCCAAAAAGGGGGGGGGGGAACAGTTAAAGAAGGACAGATATAGTCATGTCAAGTCTGAGAAAGTAGGATGTTATCAAGGGGACATATGAGAGGAGTAAGGGAACAGTTCACATGATCAAAGACAGACTACAAGGGCAGCTAGGTGGCAAAGTGGACAGAGTGCTGGGCCTGGTGTCAGGAAGACTCATCTCAGTTCAGATCTTCCCTCAAGACACTTACTAGCTGTGTGACCCTGGGCAAGTCACTTAACCCTGTTTGCCTCAGTTTCCTCATTTGTCAAATGAGCTGGAGGAGGAACTGGCAAACTATTCCAGGATCTATGCCAAGGAAACCCCAAATGGGGTGATGAAGAATTGGACGCAACTGAACAACAACAAAAAGACTGTGATAGGGGAGTATAGGATATCTTTAGGAAAATGTGAAGAAAGTGACCACTTTCAAAACCAGGACTAGGGATCCCTTTTGTTTCTCCCTTCCGTCTCTATCTACCTTCTAAATTACCATCCCTCAGAGTGATTGAAATGATTAAACTACTTCTTTGGCCTTACAGTGATAAGCTCAGGAAATGCTAAATGTAAATGTATGTAACTTTTCTCTATTATCTGCAGGGTGTATTTGATGGCCACATAGAGGTTCATGAACTTTACTACAAAATACATGGGATAGGTGCAATATCCCATACATAGATAAGAGTTTTGATTAAAGAGAAGTGAATCTCATGCAGTTCTTTCCACCTTGAGTAGACAAAGACAAACTCCCATTCACCCTAAATCTATTTTTTTTTCATGTCTTGATGACACATGAGGATGTAAACTCCTTGAGACCAGTGCTTTCCCACAGCCTTATATATTCAGGAGGCATTTAACAAACATTTGTTCAATAATTGCATGCTATTACTTGCCAAAATCTCTTTCAACACAGAGCTAAACATAAGATGATTCCTGACCTCAAGGAACCTAGCATCTAGTAGTGTCTGTTGAATCCTGACCTCGTTTCTCCCTTTCACTTGTAATTCAGTACATGTAGGGGAAGGGTGAGTTTGACCAAGCTAGTCTTCATGTCCAAGACTGTTTCAGGATAAAGTTACCATAAGAACACAACCAAGAAGTATGTAAGTATTTCTTAAGTATCTACTGCAGATTTAGCACTGTGCAGAATGGATCTATTCATTCAACAAATAATTATTGTGTGCCTACCCTGTGCAGAGCCCTGTACTAGGTCTTTGAGTATACATGTTTGTCCTAAGGGGGCACTTTTTCTGGATTTCTCCTTTGCCTTAGTCACATCTTACTTTAATAATAATAATAATAACAATGATGGCTAGCATTTGTATAGTACATACTATGTGCCAGGCAGTGTGCTAAGTGCTTTACAAATAGTGTCTTATTTGATCCTCACAATAACCCAGGAAGTAAGTGCTATTATTATCCCCATTTTATACTTGAGAAAACTGAGGCAAACCAAAGTTAAGTGACTTTCCCAAGGTCACACAGCTAGTATCAGAGGCAGGATTTGAACTCAGGTCTTGGTGACCAAGTATAGTGCTCTCTCTGCTTTGCCACCTATTTGCCACAACTCTGTAGGAGAGGCATCTTGGCAGAGTGGCTAGAGTGCCGGACTTGGAGTCAAGAAAACTGGATTCATTTTCTATCATTGACACTAACCATGTCAAGTCATTTAATTTTTTAAAATTAATTTAATGGGACAAGTCATTTAAGTTATTTTATTTGTAATATTAGGATAATAACAGCATCTACCTCACAGGGGTGTTTTGAGGCTCGATGAGATAATGTATGTAAAATGACACACCAATGGGAATTATATTGTTTGTATGATAAGACGGTATACAATTAAATACAAATGGATGAAAAATGAGTTTATTAAGGAGGGGGATACATCTATAAGTTAAGTCAAACTTGTGTTTTGTTAGAGGGATACATGTACAAAAGTAAGACATTATAATATAAGGTAACTGAGGCGAGAGAACGCTAACAACTCGGGGAACCAGGGAGTGCTTCACAGAGGGAGCAGTGGCACCTGCTGTCAACTGAGTCTGGCAGGAAGGTAAGGATCCTGAGACGGAAATTCCAGGCCTGGGGAAAGGCCTGAGTGAATGTATAGACAGGAGGAAATAGGAATGCAGAATTAAGGCATTAGCTAATTGTCCAATTAGCAAAAATATAGAGTTCACGAAGAGGAGGAATGTGAAAGACAGCCATTAAGGGACTTTAGAGGCAGCTTCAGGAGGTCCGTAAAATCTAAGCTAAGGAGTTTGCACTTTATCCTGGAGGCAATTGGAAGTCAAGGGTTCTAGTTTTGGCTCTGGTACAAGTTCACTCTATGTATGACTACAGACAAATAATCTCCCAGGACTTCAGGTGTCATTTCTGTAAAACAAAAGCCTTGAATGCATGGTAAAGGAATTTGAACTTGGATGGCAATGATGGAATCTACAGGAGATATTTTAGCAAAGGGTTGATCAAATCTATGCATGAGAAAAATTATCTTGGCAGCATTATAATGGACAGATTTGAGAAGGGAGAGGTTGGAAGTAGGAATACCTAGGTGGTAATTTAGGTGGTTTCAGTGACAATAGATAGGAGAATAAACATGAGAGATGTTACAGAGGTTGAATCAACAGGTCTAATGTCAATCAATTAAGGAGTGGATATGAGAAATAAGGGAAAGAGAAGAGACAAAGACAAGCCCAAAGTTAACAAATGTGGAAGATAAAAAAGATGGTTGTTCCACAGAAATCAGGAGGTCAGAAGGATAATGGCCTTAGTATGGAAGTGTCCTCATTGTGATGAGGAAATTCTTTTACACATTCATAATTAAATAGTCATCCCATTCACCATAGCATATTTCCAAACTTTTTCATCTCTCCTCAAGCCTCCCACAGCTCCCCTAACTGCCACCCTTTCACTTGAGAACTTGGCCTCATATTTAACTGAAAAGAAATGGAGGCCTTAAGCAGAGCATTCCTTCTTCTTCCCTCCACCTGATCTCATGTCACTCAGATACTTTCCACTACTATCTCCTCCTTCAACTCATGTTTCATGTGAAATAACCCTTCTTGCAAGCAAATATCTTTATATGCACAAGTCATGCCATTCCATCCCATTTTCTCTAGCAGATTTTTCCCTTTATCATCCCACTCTCTAACCTTCAATTTCCTCTTTTCAGCCAGCCTCCTGGCTGCTTCCTTTTTGCCTACAAACAAGTCTCCTTATCTCCACCATCCTCAAAAAAACCCTCACTTGTTTCTTCCATCCCCACTATCACCCCAAATCTCTCCTACCTTGGGTCTAAACTCTTTGAAAAGATTGTCTACAATAAGTGCCTCTACTTTCTCTCCCTCACTCTCTTCTTAACCCCTTACAATCCCACTTCTAAGTTTACCATTCTTAAACTACTCTCTCCAAAGTTACCAACGCCCCCTTAATTGTCAAATGGCCCTTTCTCAATCTTTATTCTTCTTGACCTCTCTTCAGCCTTTGACCTTGCTGATCACACTACTCCCTTTGACACTTTCTTTTCTCTAAGTTTTCATAAAACTCCTCTCTCTTGGGTCCCCAATACTATTTGACCACCTTTCCTCTGTCTCCTTAGCTTAATCTTCATCCAGTCCTGGTCTGCTAATGGTGG
The DNA here is from genome assembly GCA_028627135.1 of Pseudochirops cupreus. NCBI lineage: Eukaryota > Metazoa > Chordata > Mammalia > Diprotodontia > Pseudocheiridae > Pseudochirops > Pseudochirops cupreus. Next base: position 107,237,988 of record CM053582.1, read on the forward strand.
TGTGCCTTGGGGCTCTGTCCTGGGCTCTATTCCTTTATGCTTTTATACTATTTCACTTAGTGATCTTATCAGCTCCCAATGATTCAATTCCCAACTACATGCAGATGATTCTCAGATCTATTTTTCCAACCCTAACCTTTCTCCTAGCCTCCAGACTCAAATCTTCAACTGCTTGATAGACAATTCAAACTGGATGTCCTATAGACATCTCAAATTTATTATTCCCAAAACAGAACTTAATATTTTTCTCCAAAAAATGTTCCCTACTTTCAAACTTCCCTATTATTGTCCAGGACATCAGCATTCCCCTGTACCCCAGGCTCACGATGTTGGTGTCATCCTTGATCACTCATTCTCTCTCATTTCCAGTATCTAATCTATTAGTAGGACCTGTCAATTTTACCTTATTAACTTCTCTTTCATACTCTCCCTTCTTCCCTCTGACACTGTCATCTTCCTGGTACAGATCCTCACCCCTCATTCCTGGACTATTGTGATCCACTGCCTCATTCCAGTCTACCCTCTGTTTAGGTGTCAAATTAATCTTCCTTAAAGTACAGATTTGATCATCTCACCGCATTATTCATAAACCCAGTGGCTCCTTATCATCTCCAGGATCAAATATAAAATCTGATTTGGTACTCAAAGTGCTTTACAACCTGGCCTTTTCCAACCTTTCCAGACTTCTTACATTTTGTCATCCAGTGACACTGGCCAACCTCCAGACTCCACATTTATGCTGGAGGTTCCTCATACTTTCCCTCCTCACCTCTGCCCTTTGACTTCCCTAGTTTCCAGTTTCTGTCTGTTATGAGCTTTAACGCTAGTGCTTTCTTTCTATTGATTATCTCTAAATTATCCTGTATATAGCTTGTTGGTACATAGTTTTCATGTTGTCTTCCTTCTTAAACTGTAAGCTCCTCGAGAGCAGGATCTGTCTTTATTATCCTTGAAAATATTTTTAGTTGTTTTAATCATCCAAAATTCTCCTCTCTCCCATCCCACCCCACTCCCAATTTAGAGCACAAGAAAAACAAAACCCATTACAAACATGGTCACTCAAAGCAATTTTCCTCATTGGCCATACTCTACCTCCCACCCCCCGTTTGTCCATTGTCCAAATCCAGTCCATTGCCTCAAAAAGAACTACAAATATCTTTACACATCCTTGGTGTTTGTTTTGCTTAGAGCCACTCTGTCTCTTAACCTACACTTCTCATTCCACTCCCTACTATTCCTCTTTCCTTCTGATTTTCCTCTCAAGTGAGATGTATTACTGTACTCAAATCTTTGTGTATTCTTCCTTCTTTTGACCAGTTCAGATGAGAGGGAGATTTAAATACAAACCACTCCCCTCACACCCTCATCCTTATTTGTGTAGATGTCTACCTGTACACCCTAATTATGTGAGATAATTTCCCCTAACCTTCCTTTCTCTTCCTCACCCTGCCCATACCTTCTCCCATGATGCATTTCTCTTCCTGTCTTTTTCCATTCTTTTCTTAAGATGATTAAAACATAACCAAACCATCTCAAGGCCTTGTCGAATTGTACTTCCTCTGTGACCCCTGGTAATGATGGGGTGCAGAGGGGATATATGTTTCATCTTCTCATATTTGAACATAAATAATTTATCCTTGTGTAAGTCATTTATCATCAATCATTCATGTTTACCTTTTTATGTTTCTTTTCACAAAAATCAAAGTTTCTCCGCAGTTCTGGTGTTTGGCTTTTTTCAAGATCTGTTTTCCCCAGGAACATCATGCTCAGTTTTGCTGGATAAGCTGCTCTCGCCTGGAAGCCCGCATTCTTTGCCGTATGTGTTCCGAGTTCTCTCCTCCTTCATAGTGGTGGCGGCTGAATCATTTGTGACCCTGACGGCGGCTTCTCGGCTTTTGGATTACCTCTTTCTGGCTACGTGTAGTATTTTTTCTCTTGCCTGGGAATTCTGGATTTTGACTATGATGTTCCTGGGAGTTTTAATTTGGGTGTTTCTTTCGGGAGGTGACTGATGGATTCTTTCTGTTTCTACTTTGTCTTCTGGTTCGAAGAAATCTGAACAGTTTTCTTTTAAGATTTCTTGAGATAATGTGTCTAGGTATTTTTTTTGATCATAGTGTTTAGATAGTACAGTTATTCTTAAAGGGTTTTTCCTCAATCTGTTTTCTAGCTCACTTGTTTTTGCTCTGAAATACCTTCCATTTTTTTTCTATATTTTCATTCTTTGGCTTTGTTTTAATATTTCTTGTTGTCTCATAAAGTCATTGGCTTCTATTGGGTCTATTCTAATTTTCAGGGAATTTGTATCTTGAACTAAGTTTTATACCTCTTGGGCCAAGCTGATAATTGATAATTACCTTTCCAATTCTTCTATAGCTCCTACTTCTTTTCCAACTTTTTTTTCAAGTGCTCTCATTTCATTTATAAAAATATTTTTAAACTCTTTTTAAAAAATTCTTGCTTCATCTCTTCCAGGAATTCCAGTTGAATTTTTGCCCAAGCTCTAGATTTTTGCGGGGCTTTGTTCCTAGATGTTTTAGAGTCATCCTCTTCTTCTGGTTTTGTATCTTAAGCATCTCTACCACCTTAAGAACTCTTTATGATGGGATTCTTTTTTTATTTGTTCATTCTTTCCAGCCTCCTTGATGTTAGGACCAAACTCTGAGCACTACTGTAGGGAAGGTCTGGACTAGCCCTGTTGCTGCTTTCTTGGGCTTTTGAATTTTGTGTTCTTTCAGGATCTCATACACAGGCTGAAGACTTGCAGCCTTTCAGTGTTCCCAGAGTGGTCTAATCCAGAGCAAAGTCTGATTGCTGACCCTCTGGTCTGAGCTCTACAAGTTCCTGACCTGGGTTTGGGACTGAATAAGAGTGGACTGCTGCTGAACGCAGGTCCCATCAGTCTGCTGGAAAGCTCTGAAAGATCATGGTTCAGAGAAGCATCATTAAAGCATCATTATAGGCTTCTCTTTGCTCTAGGATTCCTGCCTTTGTTATTCCTTGGCAGACTGAGCTAAATGCTAGAAGTGAGACCCTGCTCTGCACTTGGGGTCTGAGCTATCCCACTGCTGCTCGCTTCTAAACTTCCTCCTTTTTCCAAACGCTACCTCCCTAGCTAGGACACCACTTTTCTGTCAAGTCCCCTTCTCAGTCCGCCCTATGTCATGACCAGGAACTGGGTCAAAACTACCAATTTGCACCTGACTCTACCACAGTGGCCCCATATGTCTGTGGTGGTACCCTCTTCTGGGTCTGAGACTTCCTCCTCCCCCAGTGCACAACCTCTCCTTGGGTGCTGGAGGGCTCACAGGCAGTGTACTCCTGGCTGACCTGTCCCCAGGGTCCAAAGACCTCCCTGTCTTGTCTCGCTATGTCAAGTTGGGCTATACGAATGAGTCCCTGTGACTCTTTTCTGGATTTTCCCATCAGGATTCAGTCTGGTGCATTTTCTAGATCTGTTTGAAGGAGTTTGTGGAGGGGAACCTTCTATACTAGTTCCTAGCACACTGCCAGTCTTGGCTCCAGGTGCTGTCTTTTGCCTTACTTTATAGGCTCAGTGTTTAGCTCTGTGCCTAACATAATAAGTACTTGATCATTGCTTATTGACCGAGTTACTGACTGTATACAATTAGTTGTCAAGGCCTACCATTTCTACCTTAGCTACAGCTCTCATATATGCCCCCTTGATGCTACCACCACCCTGGTGCAGGGCCTTATTGTCCCCTACCTGGACTATTGCAATTGCTGTTCTGAGTCTGCCTGCCTCAAGCCTCTCCCTGCTCCAGTCTATCTTCCACTGGACCGTCAAAGTGATCTTCTTAAAGTACAATTTGTATCATGTCACCCTCCTGTTTTTAATAAACTCCCTTGGCTCCCTATTGCTTCCAAGACCAAATATAAAATCCTCGGTCTGACTCTCAAAACCTTTCATAATCTGGCTCCTTCATACTTTACAGTCTTCTTATGCCCTATTCCCCTCCACTTATCAGGGAGATTCCAGGTATGTGCCACCATTCCCTGCATGGCAGGGATCTTAACCTGGGCTCCATAAATGGATTTCAGGGAATCTATGAACAGCTAGGTGGTACAATGGCTAGTGTTTGACCTGAACTCAGGAAGACCTGATTTCCATCCTGCCTCAGACACTTGCCAGTCTCAGATGCTTACCACTCCCACTGTGACACTGGGCAACTCATTTAACCTCTTTCTGCTTCAGTGTCATCATCTATAAAAATGAAAATAATAGCACCTACATTATGAAGATTAAATGAGATAATATTTGTAAAGCAGTTTGTAAAACTTAGTTATATATAAATGCTAGCAATCAGTATTTTGATAACTGTGTTTCAATATAATTAATTTCCTTTGTAATTCTATGCATTTTATGTTATGCATTTAAATATCTAATTTTGGGGTGGCTAGGTGGCGCAGTGAATAGAGCACCGACCCTGGAGTCAGGAGGACTTGAGTTCAAATCCGGCCTCAGACACTTAACACTTACTAGCCATGTGACCTTGGGCAAGTCACTTAACCCCAATAGCTCTGCCTTCCCCTGTCCAAAAAGCAAAAACAAAACAAAAATAAAGACCTAATTTTCAGAAGAGCTTTACTAGAATGCCAAAGAAGTCCATGACATAAAGAAAGTTAAGAGCCCTTCTCACAGTATATGCGATGTTTTGAGAGATAGAGTCTTAGGGATATGGGCACTAAATAGATAGTTATGAGGAGTGAGGGAGAGAGGAAAATTCACAGATGACTTCAAGGTTGCAAACTCAAGTAACTAGAAAAATGGTGATTCCAGCAACAGAAGGTGGAAAGGAGGGGTGGGTTTAGGGAAGAATACAATGAGGTCTGGTTTGAACATGTTGAATGGGAAATGCCTATGATGACATCCAGGTCACTTAAACCCAATCCCACACAAAGTCAAGACATTACCCTGGTTGGTCCTCTTCAGGAACAAAGATTAAGCAACAGCAACAACATCCAAAAGGCAGCTGATGATGTAGGACTAGGGTTCAGGGGAGAGATTAGAGATAGAGACATACAAACTCTTTCATATGAATGAAAAAAAGGCAGTATGGTGTAAGAGCTAACGAGCTGGAGTCAGAGACAAGAAGACCTAACTTAGTTCAAATTTAGAAATAGTGACGTCAACCAAGCCACTTAACTTCTTTAAAAAAAAATGGGGGGGCGGAGCCAAGATGGTGGCGTAGCAGCAGCAACATATCGCAGCTCTCACATAGCCACCCCAAAATACCCATAAAATAGGACTCTAAACCAATCCTAGAACTCTAAAACGCACACAAAGATACTTCCCACTAAAGCCAGCTCGGCTATGAGGAACCATATCAGCACTGCTAACCGAAACCAGCCTGGCCTGAAGCCCCGGCTGTGCCCCGGGGGCGGCTGGATGGGAGGAGCAGAGGAGCGGATTAGTGGCAGCTGCGCGCAGCGTTCAGAACTAGGTCAGTGGGGATTGCCAGGAGAAAAGCGTCCAGCTGGAAGGCCTCCAGAGCAGAAAAGTGAAAGGCAGAGGTTTTGTACCCGCCTCCGCGTTGCAGCTTCCCGCTCACGGCCTGCAGACAGCAGGGGGACTAAGCGATTGTTCTGAGGCCAAGAGCTCTCGTGTTGAGCGGCCTGGATCTGGATCGCGGTCTTGGGCCTCGGTCCTGGAGTCTTCATTATCCAGTCAGCCAGAAGTAAATAGGAAGAGTCCCAGCA
>CM053582.1:107244208-107262418 GCA_028627135.1 Pseudochirops cupreus
TGTGGTTGGGAGATCCACCCTGCCCTACTGAAAAGTGACATAGGAGAGAATAGACTGGGAGAGGGGGATACACTGGGATGGCTGTTTTGGGGTGGTGGGTGGGGGAAAGAGGGGGAGAAAATATGTAACTCAAAATCTTGTGGAAATGAATGATGCAAACTAAAATAAAATTTAAAAAAAACGTTAAGTTTTAGCATCTGTTTTTATTGGTAGAGGAAGGTTCTTCACCAGGAATTCTCTACACTAATAAAATCATAAATCCAGATATGCCCTTGTATGAGCATTAGCTCACATACACACACAGATCTCTACATATATGTACAGAATCTACAGGAGTTGACAAGCTGACCAAGGGCAATAGTGTAAAAGAGGAAAGGGCCCAGACAGAGCCTTGGGTAAAGCCCACAGTTATGAAGTGGGAGACAGATGATAATCCAGCTAGAGAATGTCACACAGGTAGGAGGAGAACTACAAGAGAGCAGTATCACAGATGCCAAAGAGGAAGAGAATGTCCCAGTGTGGGAAGCTTCTGAGAGGGGAAGTAGAATGGCTATTAAGAACAAACCATTGGACACAGCAGTTGAGCTTGTGGGTAACCTGAGCAATAACCATTTCAGGCCAGTGGTGGGCTGGAAACCAGATTGCAAGGGACTGAGATGAGAATGAGAAAATGAAAAGTGGAAATCACCGTTTCTATGAAGAGGAAAGATATAGGATCATAGTTGGAGATGACAAGATCAAGTAAAGATATTTTTTAGGAATTGTGGGGATACCTGGGCAAGGAAAAAGGAGCAAGTGGCTGAGAGACTGAAGGTGAGAGAAAGAAAAATGGAGGGGACAAGTTTCCAGAGAAGATGGGGATAAGGGGATGGAGTCCAGGTCACAAGGGGAAGAGTTAGTCATGGCAAAGAGAAGAGCCGCTGGAGGCTGGAGCAAACAAAGACAGAGAATGATGAAGAGTGCTTTTTGAGAAGTAGAGTGGGAGAGAACAATGGCCCAATGACAGATTCTCTTCTAGTTTTTTTTTTTAATAGTAGAAGACAAAGTCCTTTGATGAGAGGGCAAAGGGAGGAGGTGGTGTTGATTTGAGAAGAGAAGCAGTTTAGAATAACTGTTGTGCAGAGTGTGTGAAAAGAAAGTCAACCAGGGAACCCAGTTTAGATTAGATCAATTGGTAGGTTAAGTGATTTTCCTTTTCATTTGAAAAATGTTAAACTCAACACCAAATAAAATGATTGTTTCTATATACATAGTACAACAGAAAAGGATTGTACGTGAAACTCAGAATTTCTGTCATATGGAGCTTGTTTTTCTTTTTAGTTATGTAATAAATTTAATATATAATATTCAAAAGTATTAAGCTCGTCTGTGATTTTTGCAGCCTTCTTTTTTTTCTGTCTATTTTTAAAATGTTCAATTAATCTCCTTTCTTTCCTTTCTTTTTTGGGTGTGTCACCACCCCCTTCTCCCCACATCCCCTCTCATTAAAAAAAAAAAAAAAGAAAACCAAAACCTTTATAACCAATATACAAAGACAAACTAAACAAATAACCATATTGGCCATACCCCCAAAAGTATGCCTTAATGCTCAATATGCATTTATTGAGTACCTGCTTTGTGCCAGGTATTGTGCTAAACTCTGAGAATACAGAGTAAGGCCAACAGCCCCAATTTTTTTTTATAAAACAGTCCCCACTGTCGAAGAGCTCACAGTCTAATGAAAACAACTATGCATAAACAAGATATATACAGGATCATTTGGAAATAACCAATAGAGGGAAGGCACTAGCATTAAGAGGAGTCAGGAAACATTTCTCATAGAAGTGGGGAGCAGCCAAAGAAAGTACCTGGAGTCTGGAGAGGGACTGTTTCATTCGAAGAACAGCAAAGAGGTCAGGGCTGTTGGATCAAGGAGTACATGAAGGAGAGGGGAGGGGAACGAAGGGAAGGAAGTCTGCAATGGCAGTGGGCATTGGGGAAGGGGCAGTTATGAAGGTCTCTGTAAGCCAGAGGATTTCATATTGGATCCTGGAAGTGATAGGGAGCCCTACAAGTCTTGAATAGGGGAGTGGCACAGTCAGAATTATACTTTAAGAAGATCAGTCTCAGGCAGCTAGGTGGCGCAGCAAACAGAGCACCCGCCCTGGAGTCAGGAGGACTGGAGTTCTAATTTGACCTCAGAAACTTGACACACTTACTAGCTGTGTGACCTTGGGCAAGTCACTTAACCCCTATTGCCCTGTCTTCCCCCCTCCAAAAAAGACCAAAAAAAAAAAGGATCCGTCTGACAGCTGAGTAATGAAGAGAGACTTCAAGCAAGACCATCTAGCAGGCTGTTCCAATAGTCCAGACCCAAGGTGATTGAGGCAGCTGGTGACACAATAAAAAGAGTTGAGCCTGGAGTCAAAAAGACCTGAATTCAAATCTAGAAGCTTCAGACTGGCTGTGTGACCCTGGACAAGATACTAAGTCTCAGTTTGCTCAGTTTCCTCAATTATCAAACCAGGATAAAAAGAAATAATATTTGTGAAATGTCGGTGTGCTTTTAACAGTGCCTGGCACATAGCAAGCACTTAGGTGCTTATTTCTTTCCTTCCTGCGCCAGAGCTGTGACAGTGTCAGAGAAGGAGTATGAGAGACAAGGATAACACCCAAGTTGCCAGCCTGGGTGGCTGGGAGGATGGTGGTATCTTCTTCAGCAGAGGTAGCCTATAAGTGACAAACTCCTACCAAACCATATTACAACGAAATTGGGAAGTGCTTAAGAAAATAAATAAAAATACTAGACAACATAGATAATGTTAATCTGTAGTTTTCTAAGTCATTATGCCACCACAGGGGCGGCTAAGTGGCACAGTGAATAGAGCACTGGCCCTGGAGTCAGGAGGACCTGCGTTCAAATCTGGCCTCAGACACTTAACATTAATTAGCCATGTGACCTTGGGCAAGTCACTTAACCCCAATTGCCCAATAAAAATTTTAAAAAATTTTAAAATTATGCCACGACAGGGATTCTGTTTCTATTAAACCATATATACGGATCCTGCGGTCCTCATATTTATCCAGAAAACCACTTATTAACATTATCTATGTTCAACTGTATTTTTATTTATTTTGTTAAATGTTTCCCAATTACATTTTAAGTTATTTTATTGTTCTTATATTTGATATTTCTGCTGCATAGTAACAGGGAAGTTTGGAAGAAGGGATGATGAGGCTTGAAGAGGGGGAGATAGTAAGTCAGTTTTGAGCATGTTGAGTTTAAGATGTCTCTGAGACATCCACTGGGCAGTTGGAAATGCAAGACTAGAAGGTAAGAGAGAGAGGTTAGGGATGGACAGACTCATCTGCATGGCAATGATCATTGAAGTCATGGGACTTAATGAGGTCACCAACTGAAGTAGTATAGAGGAAGAATGGGACAGAACACCGGAGGACACCCACCCTCAGGACCTGGATGACCATCCAGCCAAAGAGACTGAGTAAGAGCAGTCAGGCATGGAGGAGAACAACCAGGTGAGAAGAATGTCCAGAAAATCCAGAGCAGTGGTGTCAAACTCCACTGGAAGCAGTGCCCGCAGGCTGAATATTGACTTGGAACGTGAATATGATCTATGTCATTTGGTACTTTTATGTATTTTGTTAATTACATAGTTATCTGGTTCAGGCTTGCACTAGGAAGTTTTCCAGGCTGCCTTGGCTGACTTTGACACCTCTGACTTAAGAGAGAAGAGAGCACCAAGGAAAAGAAGGTGATAGCAGAGGGGTCAAGAAGAATGAGGACTGAGAAAAGGGCATTGGATTTGGCAACTACGAAATCATTGGTGACTTTGGAGAGAGTAGTTTCAGTTGAATCATAAGCTTGGAAGCCAGGCTGCAGTTAGAGGTAAGAAAATAGAAATACCTGCTATTGTATATGGCCTTCTCAAGGAATTTAGTCATCCACAAGAGGAGAGATATATGGTGGTGGTGCTTGTCCTTCGTTCTCAAAGAGGACCAAAATGCTATCACTTTGCTAAAGTCAAGTTTCAGTGTGTCCAACTGTGGCTGATCAGAGCAATAGGAGCTCAGAATGCTCTACCACAGGTTGGGCATAGTCTCTGTGAGCATTTAAGGTGGATTCTCTAAATTTGCACATCCTGAGTTTTCTTTGAGCTGTCTCAATTCTGCTTTGCTCATCAAGCATAGCACCTTCTCTGATGTGGGCATGCCATGCTGAGTGGTCCTGTGCCAGTGTCTCCCATGTCACACAATCAATTCCAAAGTTTTTGAGAGAGACCCTGAGAATGTCCTTGTATTGCTTCTTCTGACCACCATGTGAATGCTTAGGTTGTCTTTTTGGCAAGCATATCTTTTGCATTTGAACAATGTGACCAGTCCATCGGAGTTGTGCTCTCTGAAGCAGAGTCTGAATGCTTGGCAGTTTAGTTCGAGTAAGGATCTCAGTGTCTGGTACCTTATCCTACCAGGGGATCTTCAGAATCGTCCTAAGACAATTCAAATGGAAGTGATTCATTTTCCTAGCATGGCACTGGTAGACTGTCCAGGTTTCACAGGCTTACAATGAGGTCAGCACAACAGCTATGTAGACTTTCCGTTTGATAGTCAGTCTAATGCTTCTTCTCTCCCCTACTTTCCTTCAGAGCCTCCCAAACACTGAGCTAGCTCTGGCAATGTGTGTGTCATACTCATTATCAATGGAAGATAGCTAATGGAGATGGCTGAGAGAGACAGGGGTGTGTTTGTAGGTAGTTCAGAAGCATTCGGTAGATTTAACCAGAGAGATGGAGGAGACAATCTGCTTGAATGGAATGGAATGACTCGTAGATGCAGATGGGTTTGCTTCGGCAAAGAAGAGTCACCCCTTTATGTGAGACAGCTCAGCTTCATGATTTTCTTCAGCTTAGTTCAGCTGGAGGAGCAAAGGCAGTGGATGATGGCACTGATCCAGGACTGAGGCTTGTCAGGGAAATATCAAAAACACGAAGGGGCAAGAGACTCAAGAAAAGAGAACAGTGTAGAGTTGAACTGGTTCACTAGGGAGTCAAGATGGAGAAGGGAAGAGAGTGGAGACAGTGAAGGAGATAACCTGGGAAAGAACTGTGCAGTGAAGGAATTGGAAGTCACAGTGAGGAGGATTTGCTTCATGGATACTGGGATGAATTTAAGCTCCCAGAGTCCCAAAGATGGTGGGCCATGTTAAGTTTGTTGTTGTTAAATTGTTTCTCAGTCATGTCCAGCTCTCCATGACCCCATTTGGTGTTTTCTTGACAAAGATACTGGAGTGGTTTGCCATGTCCTTCTCCAGCTCATTTTACAGATGAGAAAACTGAGGCAAACAGGGTGAAGTGACTTGCTCAGAGTCACACAGACCCCATGGTCTATCCACTGCACCACCTAGCTGCCACATGGGGCATGGAGCATTCCCAAAAGCTATCCTATATGTGGCACAGGAACTCATCTCCCAATCTCTCCATTGTAGGAAGTAACCTCACTACCACATTACCTTTGGCTTGCTGAAGATTGGGATAAGTGCTGGTATAAGGCCCTTCTTTGAGAAGGCCAGCTACACCTCCAGAGTATGAGATTGAGATCTGAGACAGCTTAGAACAGAGGTTTTTAAACTGTGGTTCACAGATAGACCCCAAGGGATCCTTGGATAGATTTCATGGGAGGCCATGAACTTGGAAGGGAAAGATTATATCTTTATTTTTACTAACCTCCTGAAATATATAATTTCCTTTGATTATGTATGTATACAACAAACAATATTATGAGAAGGGGTCCATAGGTTTCCCCAATCTGCCAATGGGGTCCATGACACAAAAAAAGGCTAAGAACCCCTGGCTTAAGGTCTGCTTTGGAACAAATGACTTTAAGGATATAGACCGGGATGACTGAGGACATGGCAGTCCTTGAACAGAAACAGGCAAATTCATGCCTACAGTGGAAGAGGGGCAGTGCCAAGAGGAGGAGTTTTGTTTCAGACATACCAGGTTTGAGATAATGATGGAGCATTCATATGAATGGTGGCAGAAAAAGTTGTGGGACAGGAATTTAGGAGATACATAGACTTAAGAGTAGTTTCTAAACTACTTCAGTTTGTATAGGCAGAAGAGTTCTCAAAGGACTGGGTGACTCTTGGAGAGAGGGCCCAGAGCTAGCCTGGAGGCACACCCACATGGTGGAGACGGTGGGTGGAAAGCAGCCCAGCAAAGGAATGGTTAGACAGGTAGGAGAGAATGAAGTCACAGAAACCAAGGGAGGACTCTAGGCAGTCAATGGTGTCAGAAGCTGCTGTGGTCCAGGAGGATAAGTACTGAGAAGAGACCATCAGAGTCAGTAGAGGGATTAGCAAAGAGAGATCTAAAAAGAACCAAGGATGGTGTGGTATCTCTGGAAAGAAAAAAAAGACAAGCTCATTATGAAAAAAAAAAGATTTCTAGAACTTAACCTACTATCAAAATATGAATTATTATTGACTCAACTTCTTGATAATGGAAAATATTTGACCCACAGATTTTTCTGCTGTATTCTTTTAGGTATCCCTGCTGTGACCCAACATACTAGATTTCTAAAATCGTATTTTCAGTAAACAACATACTGGGATCCTAAACTTTTTGTTTCAGTAAGTTTATAACAAAAGCTAAATACTGCAGAAGGAGGTGGGGGGTGAAAATGGTGAAGGGAGTCTGCCCATGTCCATTCCTGGCTATGTGTAACCTCCCTGAAGACAAGCCACTCGGTGGGTCTAACTTGCTCCACTGTCACCTCCCTCCACCCTGCCCCCTACCACCTAACAGTACCCAGCTCATTTCAGAAAAGTAAATGTCGATAGATATGCATGTAATTTGTATAGCTATAAGCACATTTGCAAGGGTTTTGATTTTGTTGTTTTGTTCGGCATGGTGGTGCTAGTAAAGAATCGGTCTGTCTAAAACAGGTCTGCACAACATATGGCCCAGGCCGCTTACTGCCCGCCAAAGGATTTTTGGAGCAGCTGGCCACTGCGCGCTCTATTTGTCACATGACCTGTGGCAACCAACCATGGGCAGTCTGTCTCTTGTTCCCTTTACTTGGAAAGCCACTAAAAACCTATCTGCCGCCCCAAAAAGTTTAGCCTGTTTTAATTTTGGCCCCTACCTACTGCCAAGTTGTGCCCGTCTTGTCTACAAGTGGCTGCAGATATGGAGTGGCTAGGTGGCACAGTGAATAGAGCACCGGCCCTGGAGTCAGGAGGACCTGAGTTCAAACCCAGCCTCAGATACTTAACACTTACTAGTTGTGGGACCTGGGGCAAGTCACTTAACCCCAATTGCCCTCCAAAAAGCAAAAAATTAAACAATAATTAAATAAATAAGTAAAAGTGGCTGCAGATACAGGGGTGAACGCCTTCGCTTGAACAATTTTGAAGTGACTACCGCGCCTTATTCAGGCAGCCTGCAGTGTCTCCAGGGGTCCTTTTGAACCCTTATTTCTCGTGGTGCCTTTGAAAAAATGACAGAGGGATACTTGCTTTCCCCACTTTCTGGGGAAAGGAACACCGGGCTATGGCTTAGAACAGCTGAATCCCAGTCCATCCCTGTCACCAGTTTTACAACCTTTCAGCCTCAGGAGCCTCACAAATGTAAATGTTAGTCATGTAAAACAGCCTGGTGTAGGCAACGCTAAAATTAGGAAGACATTCACATTGCTGATAGGCTGGCTTTGTGAGCCTTAGCTCTTAGCACAGTGCTTGGCACATAGTAGGTGCTTAATGGTTCCTGATTGACCCTGGACAAGTCCAGTGTCCGTGGCAGCTCCACAAGGCTAATTATAGAATAGTTGCTGATCTGTATTGGATGAAGAGGTTCCCTACATTGATAAAATCCCAGGTCTGAACCAGGCTCCCACTCCTACGCCCTTCCTTCAAAAGAAAAAAAATTAATCTAAGAAAAACTGCTGGACTGGGAATTATTTAGTTATGAAATATAAGAATCAGATTCAGGTTCAACCTCTGGGTCTTCCATTTACTAACTGTGTGACTTTGGACAAATTAATTTTCCTCTCTGGGCGTCCAACTCATCTGCAAAATGAAGACATTAGACTTAATTATCCCTAAGGTCTCTTCCAGCTCTGTAGTCTAAAGCAAGATGGTTTGTATTGGTTTTCTTTCCCAGTGTTGACATCAAAACCTTTCAAAAACAAAAACACTGAGTATGGTGGTGCATGCCAAAGACCAACCCTGCTAAGTGTATGCAGTCGTAGAGGTTAACTGAGCTTTTAAGTACATTCCTCCACATGCTTTGGGTATGTAAGAATAACCCAGTTTCTCCCTGGGCTACAGAAAAAGCCTTAGAGAGCTACACTCCCCCCTTTCCTACCTCAAGGGTACTATTAGCCGATTACCATACCTCCACAGTAAATGGGGCTCTAAAGGCTAGATAGATTAGACTGAACGCAGGCTCCTAACCCATAACATTTACAAGAAAGGACTACCACCAACCCAAAATTAGCACATCAAATAAGCTTCTGACTGCAGGCTCTCAATTAGCCATCCTCCCTCCCCCAGGCTCTCTCCATTTCCTCCCCACTAGAATCAACACATTTGGATTCTGGAGAAAGGAGTGGAGGTCCAGCTTTTTAAGGCAGCAATGGAGTATGAGGCCAGGAAATCAGATGCCTTGATGTGATGTGTCTTGTGATCAGTAATGTAGACTGTTGGCAAACTAGTCTCTTTCTCCATTTGGAAAATGGGGATACTTCTTAGAAACAGAAGTATTACTAAATATATTTTGGTGAAATGACTGGCTCTCTGGTTTTCTGTATTTGGAGTCCAAGAGCCTGGGATTGAACCATATTTAAACCCTGACACGTCCTGACCTCAGTTCTCAAACCTCAGGACAAAATGAGAAGGTTGGATTACATGAGCTGTGCAGCTCTAAATGGAGGCTCCTGTGTTGACAGGTTCTGTGTTCCTTAGGTATTTTTCATAGAACCAAACCACACTGTCAACCTGGAAATTGAACATACTTTTTTCCCCCCATCTCCTACCCACCCCCTCCAAAAAAAGCAAGAGAACAAGAACTTTCATATGACAACTTTAATTTTTAAAAATACTTTGAAAATGTCAAGCCCCTGGTGTTCCACAGCTGGGGATGGGCATTACCTTCTGCCTGCATATCTCTGGGGGTGCACAGTGCCCTTCCTGTTTGCATGAACCATCTTGGTCTTAGTGTGCAGGGGTCCTGGTTGCATACATCCTGGGTTTTAGTGTTAGAAGCTGGTACTCCAAGGCATCTTCCTGGAGCAGGAATACTTTTCTTTTACAAATTTGATCATTCCCCCCCCCCCCGCCGAAAAAATGGTGAATCACCTATACCCAACTCTTCCAGTTGCTTTTGCCACCAGCACAGCCTTCATAGAATCTTACCAGATTTTGCAGCTGCCTGAGAAAAGGCAATAGAGTTTTCCAAGTTTAAAAAGTAATTCATCCAAAGACATTATTCTCTGGAATCTCCACAAAACTGGTATCCCTACTGCACCTATGGAAGAGCAGACAGCCTAGTGAATTACTAAGAGCACCAGATCTGGCATCAAAGGTCCTTACTCCAAATCCTTGATCTGCTACTTACTGGCTGTGTGAGCTTGGACAAATCACTTCACCTATTTAGTCCTGTTTCCTCATATGTCAAATGAGGAGTTTGGACCACACAGCTTCTAAGATCCCTTCCAGCTCTAATCTTTGAAGTTTCTAACACCTGGATGTGTTCATGCTGAGCTTTAATATATTTGAAGCAGATAATACTAACCAAGGCTGAGTTACTAAAATGATTTTCAACATCTTCTGCATTTAAAAAGTATATTTTCCATTATATTGTAGAATAATACAAATGTAGATAAACACTAGGATAACTTTTTACCAATACCTTAAAAGCAAAACCTGCCCTACTTACTGGCTCACTCATTCTCCACAACTAGAGAAAACAGGCACAAAGTGTTCAGAGTGTGGCAGAGGCAGTCAGGAACTGGGGGCACAGGGCATGCAGAAGTAGCCACAGAAGAATTTTAATGCAAAACTTCTACTCATGAAAGCACAAGATGACAAGGGTGGGAGCAGCACCTGGCAGAGGGAGCTGGGGCAGGGGACAGAGTTTGAGTGGCCTATCCTCTTCATTCCTTGCCCTACCCCTCCCCCCAAAACCAAAATCTCACCAACAGACGTACATAAGTTATGAAGCAATGACTGGAGCCTTCCAAACCCCTCACCTCCAGCAAGAAGCCAGCACAGCAGCAGCAACAGGAGGGGAAGCTGTCTGAGAAGTGGATATTCTGGTCACCCCCAAAATGATGGGGGGGGCACTACAATTATCAGGAACACTGATATGGGACAAAATGTGTTAGACTTTAGTGCTGGAACAGAGATCTCCCAGAGTAATTAAAATACTTGAGTAGCACCCCAAACAATCAGGTGTTTCTTGAAATAAACATAAAATGTGATTCCTGACCTATAGGAACTTATAGTTAATGAAACCAGGCAACTTAAAGAAATGTGTTGTATGTGTGGCTGTAGTCCTTGTAGTGTGGTCTGGAGGTGAAGTTTCACAGAAAGCAATAGAATCCCCAGGCCCATAAAGCTCAAGGTCACAATGATTTAGTTGGGCATTCCATTCCCAAAGGGCTTACTTGCCCCTAGAATACTCCAAATACATAGAACAAAACATGGTTTGCTTTTTTTTTAAACAGTACGACAGTCACAATACAAAACAACATAAAAAGTTAGGGGGATTCCTGGAAAGAATCCAAATTTTTCCTTTTTCTAGTTCCTACCTCTCTCCCAGTGCCATGCCTGAGATTTAGGAATGGCTCTTAAATCTTATCCTGAGAGAGAATGAACTCAAACCACCTATTCTGGAATTATTCTATCCAGCTGTATTTGCTTTTCCCTTAAAAGACAGTAATACATAAAAAAGACCTGCCCTGATTTACTCATTCTTCTCTACCAGATCAGTGTCCAGCTTCCTGTCCTGTTTTCATTTACAGTACTGTATCAATCTGTTCAGGCAGTCATCCCCCCAACAATCTAGCTACACAAACAAGTATATGCTAGCCTCTTACATGAGAGTCCTGGGGCACCAGTGTTTTTCAAAAAATCCATTTCTCACCCCTGTGAATTAAATTCAGACTTCCATCACATGAAAGCGTCATTTCAAACCATGCTGACACTGTATAATGCTGACAGTCTCAACTGTCTTGTAGAACCATAAGCACATATGGGGTTGATGGTATGCCTATAAGGCCTTATATAAGAAGAGAAGTACTGGAACCATTCCTTATCAAATCCTAGTTAGTAGGACACTTGGAATCCAGGCTCCTTACTCCTTAAATCAATCAACAGTCAGGAATCTTAAAAGGTGGAGGAGACGGAGCACCAAACACCAGTACTTCACAGGAGAAGGCAGCCACCTTGCTTCCTCTTTCCTCAAGGGTCCATTTTCACCTCTCACTGTGGCTGTGGTTACATTCCACTGCCCCGTCTTCCTTGAAGATGGTGCCCCCACAACCATACCCTATAGCCATCCCAAAAGATAATTAGTAAATTCTGATTAACGATGATAATGACACCAAGCAAATCTTGCCAGAGTCATTCACTGGGAGCCGGAAAGAGATCATCTTTCCCAAACCCCACTGCTCACTTTCCCTTTTGATCTTTTTTTTCTTAAAAGTGTTTTAACAAAAGCTAAAATATTACAATGAATAAATAGAAATGAAACTAAGAAGGATAAATGCTGTAATGACTGGGTCCATTGTGCAGAGTCCCGCTCTCAGAAAAGCAGACGAAAAATTCCATGTTTGGGTATACAGGCAACTCAAGAACAAAGCCCTTGGCAGATATGATGAATTAACAAGGCTTGTATAGGCATTGTTATTCAGGGGATAGTTCCCAACTGCCTTCTTCTAAGGCAGCTCACCACTTATTACAATCCCACACTTTCCTTGGGGAACGTGTGAGCCAGGGGAGTAAGACAAAGAGTTGCTCGAACCTTGTCACTGCAGTTCCTCGTCCAAACAGCCATGGAGGCCAGTATTTCTTCCCGAAACTGCAGCTCTTTAGTCGACTTGGTTTGTACTTTTAACTGAGCAATTCATTAATGTTGAATTAAAAAGGATTATGATTTGTTATTTCTAAGGAAGAAGAAATCCAGATTCCAGAGCCTTAGATCAGACCTCCTAATGACTTCATCTTCCTAGAAATTTAAATTATGACTCACAACTAGAAAATTCAATATAGTGAAAGGAGCTTGATTCAAAGGGAGCTCACTAATTTAAAATTCTCTGTTCTTTGCCAAAATTATTCCCATGTAATCACAAGTAAGGGACTCAGTCTGTATGAACTCTCTTATGTTTAATAAGAGCTGAACTTCGACTGAAACTTTTGTCACATTCGGTGCATTCATATGGTTTCTCTCCAGTATGAACTCGCTGATGTGTGATAAGGTTTGAGCTCTGGGTAAAACCTTTTCCACATTCCACACATTCATAGGGCTTTTCTCCAGTATGGGTTCTCTGGTGTTTAATAAGATCTGATCTCTCACCAAAGCTTCTCCAACATTCATTACATTCATAGGGCTTTTCTCCAGTGTGAATTTTCTGATGTGTAATGAGATGGGAACTCCGACTAAAGCTTTTTCCACACTCATTGCATTCATAGGGCTTTTCACCAGTATGGGTTCTCTGGTGCTGAACCAAATGAGAGATCCGGCTGAAATTCTCCCCACATTCATTACATCTATATGGTTTCTCTCCTGTGTGGGCTCTCCGATGGCGAATGAGATCTGAATTCTGACTAAAGTTTTTTCCACATTCATCACATTTGTAGGGTCTTTCTCCTGTGTGGACTCTGTAGTGCTTGATGAGATCTGATCTTTCGCTGAAGCTTCTCCCACATTCATTACATTCATAGGGCTTTTCACCAGTATGTGTCCTCTGGTGTTGAGCCAGGTGAGAGCTGCGGCTGAAGCTTTTCCCACACTCCTCACATTCATAAGGCTTTTCTCCACTGTGGGTCCTCTGGTGCTGAATAAGGTGTGAGACCCGACAAAAACTTTTGCCACATTCATTACACTTGTGGGGTTTCTCTCCAGTATGAATTGTCTGGTGTTGAATGAGGTGTGAACTTCGACCAAAGCTTTTCCCACATTCACTGCAATCATAGGGTTTCTCCCCAGTGTGTGTTCTCTGATGCTGAATGAGATGGGAGCTTCGACTAAAGCTCTTTCCACAGTCATAACATTTATAGGGCCTCTCTCCAGTATGAGTTCTCTGATGTCGATTCAGATCTGAGATTTGATTGAAAGCCTTTCCACACTGAGAGCATATATGGAATCTTATATCTCCATGGACTTCTTTGTGGACAAGGAGATCTGCAACTTGTTGAAGAGGATAGTTTACCCATTCATCCCCAGTTAAATCTCCCCACTGTCCTTCTGACTTGTCCCCACTTTCAAAGCCATCTTCACACTCAGGATTCTGGTGAGTACTCTCAACAGGCCTTCCTGATATGTCCCCAAATTCTATATCTTCAGATATCACCTTTGGATTCGCCTCATTCTCACTCCTGATATCAAAATCTGAAATAAAAGGTAAATGCAGATTACATAGAGTTCCCATGCTAGGAAGGAAAGAAACAGTTAAAGAAAAATAAAGTTAAGATTCTTAGAATCCAACCCACAATGATTAATGTTTTATATTTTCATGACACAATCGGTGAATATTTATTGAAGATCAATTTTGTGTTGAATTAGCCATGCAGGGAAGGAAGTAGATTCTTTTGTTGTCAGTTAACTTCTCTTACAAGTGAATCATACCTAATACCATAGAAAGTGGGTGTCAGAGACTACCTGCCCCTTCCCAGTTTATTTTTTAAAATTAAGTTTATGAGGGGTGGCTAGGTAGTGCAGTGAATAGAGCACTGGCCCTGGAGTCAGGAAGCCCTGAGTTCAAATCCAGCCTCAGACACTTAACACAAAACTAGCCATGTGACCTTGGGCAAGTCACTTAACCCCAACTGCCCTACCTTCTCTCCTCCAAAAAGGAAAAAAAAATGTTTATGAAAATGAGATGAAGGTAGGGAAGCCACGTGGGAAAAAGTCTAGCACCTCTCACAACCCTGGCTGGCCTACTCACTACCAAGCAGCCATAAAGATTATACCAAATATACAGTCAACATCCCAATACTTTAGAGTCTGGAGAGACTGGTAACCTTTCTCAAAGATTTCTCTCACTGACTTCACCAGGTCTTTTCCTTGTTCTCACACCAACCATTTGATCAGCGCCTAAAACTGGCCACGGACCTCCATTGTTACATCCCTCCACACTTTCTCCTAGAGGGTCTTCACAAAGGTTACGTGATCTCGTGAAAAATGCACTGGGCCTCAAGTCAGGAAAGACTTGGTTTCAAATCAAATATCTAACATCTAACATCTAACACACACTGATGTGTGTGATCCTGGAGAAGTTACCACCTCACTGAGACTCAGTTTATGCATTTATAAAATGGGAGAAATACTTCTATTTCCCTCATAGAGGTGTCATGAGAATCAAATGAAATATTATACACAGAGCACTTTGCAAATCTAAACATTATGTCAACTACTATCACTGGGAAAGGACAAAGTAGAGTGAAAGGAGTGATGAACCAGGGAGCTAGGAAATCTATATTTTAGTCAAGGCTTTGATGACTCTGTAACTTCAAGCAAATAACATTCCCTCTCTGGGCCTCAATATCTTAATCTGTAAAAAGACTGGACCAAATGATCTCTAAGTACCTTTAACTCCTGAAGAGTTGATGGGCCTGTTTACTTTATGAGGGAGATATTTATGGAACAAATGACTATCAAAAGGCCATAACCTAAGTATCCAAGGCAAAAAGGGCATTTTCCATATGTAGAAATCGTGTTGTGAAACAAATGGTCCAGTGAATGTTCCTCTTTTTCAGATAGTTTAGTGCAAGATTCCACTGAAGAAATCTCTCCTACCCCTTTCCCCCACCAAAGGTTTCTATAACTAATAAAGATACTATAAGTCTTCAATCCTGGAAATGCTCTAGATAGGAGATGTACTGGGGCCATTCTGAATCCTTGGAGGAGCAACAGGGAGAAAGTGAATGCTGTGAAACCTTCTGGATTTGTGCCTTGGTGATATGGTTTTGAACATAGGCTTCCTTGTAGAAAAAGACATTTACCTTCTAGTTTTAAAAAAAAAAAAGGGGGACACCATTCACTAGAGTTATGTATACTGTGGTCCTCACCACTATGTAAAACTCTGAGACATTCTACTGTCATGGAAAGAATCTGTGATTCGGGGTCAGAAAACTGAGTTTCACGTTTTGGTGCAGAGATTTACCAGTTGTGGGACACTGGGTAAATCACCTTTCTTCAGATTCTTAGTATCCACATGTGTAAAACAGGGATAAGCTCACTTGCACTATAGACTTCACAAGGATGTGAGAAAAGAAAACATTCTGAAAACTTTAAAGTGTTACATTCATTCAAACTATTAGAATTGTAGTTGGTCATTAATCTGTAAAAGAACCTTGGGGGAATAGAAAATGACTGACGGCACAAAAATCTGAACATTTTGGATTCTATAGAAGCAACTTTTTCTCATGTGATAATGTGAGGTTGAATGTTTACATCCTCAAAGGTTTGTGAGTCCAAGTGAGTACTTCACAAGCACACAACTTACTGTGTTCTGAGAGGTGAGACGGTCAGAACTGGTGAGGTAGCCAGAACAATGAATGCAGAAGTCAGAGAACCTGGGCAGAGTCCCAGCTGTGCCCCACCTGATATGGGTCATTAGTTCTCTCCAAGCCTGTTTCCTCACCTCGTGATAATGATAGGGTAGACAAGGTGAGCTCTAGAGTCCCTTTCAGTCAAAAGTTCTATGGCTACAAACCTGGAAATGGAACCAAGTCAGAATTCTTACCTAAGGACACTACATTTCCATAATTCTCCTGCATAACATCCCGGTAAAGATCCCGCTGTGTTGGGTCCAGAGGTCTCCATTCCTCCCGAGTGAGATACATAGCCATATCTTCAAATGTCATAGGCCCCTGAAATGAAAGACTCCACTGTTGCTTGCTACCTGAAGGACAATACCATGGTAGGTGCAGAAAATAACTGATAACTAGAGCAGACAGGACACGTGTGATAACTTGGGGAGAAATAATCACCATCCATAAGTCGATACCAGACCTGTGGCACCAAACCTGTGGTAACCAATGTCCTGAAGATTACCAGGCAACGGACAGAATGTTACAAAATCCAGGGGAGCAGCTTAATGTGGGACAGAGAACCATTCATGGGGAGGCAGAAGAAATAGGTTTTAGCCTCAGCTGAGTCACTAACTTACAGAGTACAAGCATGTCACTTTCCCACTCTGGATCCAGTTTCCTCATCTGTAAAACAAGCTAAATCAAATGGCTTTCTCTAGCCCTGATATTCTGTGGCCCAAAGGGGCCCTTCCAGAACATATGGACATTCTGTGTTCAAAAGTCCCTCCAAGTTGTAACTCTATGTCCTAAAAGTCATTTCAAACCTGATGCCTTCCTGCTTTTATATTTCGTATTCTAAGATCCCACACAGCTCTGATGTTCTGCCCCTCTCTGTCCTGACATTCTTTGTTCTAAGGGCCTTCCCAGCTCTGACATTCTGGGTTCTAAGGGACCTCCCAGTTCTGACATCCTGTGTTCTAAGGGCCCCTCCCAGCCCTGACATTCTGTGTTCTAAGGCCCCTCCCAGCTCTGACATTCTGTGTTCTAAGAGCCCTCCCAGCTCTGACATCTTGTGTTCTAAGAGCCCTCCCAGCTCTGACATTCTGGGTTCTAAGGGCCCTCCCAGCTCTGACATCCTGGGTTCTAAGGGACCTCCCAGTTTTGATACTCTGTGTTCTAAGGGCCCCTCTCAGCTCTGACATTCTGGGTTCTAAGAGCCCTCCCAACTCTGACATCCTGGGTTCTAAGGGTCCTTCCAGCTCTGACATCCTGGGTTCTGGACGCCCCCCCAACCTTGACATGCCTCGGTTCTCAGGCCCTCCCGGCTCGGACGCCGTACCTCGCCAAGCTCGGATCCGTATGCCCACAGCTTACCTGGGAGCCGGCCATGAGAAGGGTGGCCGCCATGGCGGCAGCTCGCGCTCCGCTCCTGTTCCGGGGCACACAGACACTGGCAGCGCTGCGAAGACAAGGAGACAGCTGGGAGCTACGGAAAAACAGGCCCTGCCCATTCCCTGGGGTTACGCGGTCGGGAGGGGCGGGAGTAGCGCCCAAACATCCCCGCCTTGACACAGCCAGCGCAGCCGGTCCCGCCCCTGGGCGTCTCGGGACACGTACAGGAGGCAAGTCCTCCGAAGCGGAGGAGGATCCGGCTCCCACAGGGCCCCGGACTAGGACAGTCTCGGAGGCAGTCCCCGCCCCGGCGGCTCCCAACACCTTCGCTTGGCCGCCGTCCCCCAAGGCTCGGCCCTTTCCGCCTCCAAAATCCAGCCAATCACAGACCGAGACCCAGGAAACCTTGACCAATCATAGTGCGGACTAAAGGCCTTTCCCAACCCCCTCGGGCAGTGCAACCTAAAGAGGAAACCTGCGCCTGCGCCGAGCCCCGGGCCTGACGGGAAAGGTAGTTCGGGGGGTAAAGCGAGGCCGCCCCGAGGCCAAGCGCTGCTAAGAGAGAGGTTCTAGCTGGATGGCTTCTAGCCTGAGCTGCTTAGCTTCCAGATGCCCCATGGCGCCTCGGTTTTCCTCACGTTCTGCCCAGGCTTAGCCGCACCTAAGCCATGTGCCTATAGCACCATGGCGGGCACCCTGCCTTACCGAAGCCAGTCCCAGGTTCCCAGCCACCGGCCCGGGGAAACGACTG
Source organism: Pseudochirops cupreus (assembly GCA_028627135.1). Taxonomy (NCBI): domain Eukaryota; kingdom Metazoa; phylum Chordata; class Mammalia; order Diprotodontia; family Pseudocheiridae; genus Pseudochirops; species Pseudochirops cupreus. Next base: position 107,262,106 of record CM053582.1, read on the forward strand.
CAGGATAGAGGGACAGCTACTCGGGCCAACGCCCATTCACCCGCTCCGCCAAGCCCGAGGCCACTCGCTGGGACTGGAAGCTCCGCCCACGTACTACAGATCCCGGCAGCCCCTACTACAGCTCCCCTCACTACCGACTACACTTCCCAGTAGACCCCACTCCACGGTCAAGCCCACCCCCTAGCTTCCTTTCGACAGAGAGTGAAGGCTGGGGGCGGGGCGACGCCTCGGGGAGAGCGAGCTGGAGGGGCGTAGCCCTGCGGGAAGGGCGAGGCCTTGGGGCGTGGGGGCGCCCCGAGTGGCGGCGTGGAAG